>OY776112.1:175079364-176316864 GCA_963675035.1 Allygus modestus | reverse complement strand
GAAATTCACTTCCCTCACGTCAGCGTGCTGCGTGCGAACTCGTTTTATACTTTGTTAGAGGTTTGATAGGCTCTTTGAAGTTCTTGCCAAACGGGTTTCTTGTGTTTAAAAAATTAAACAATCTGTCGATGGTTCGTAGAAATTGTATGAGAGGTTCGCAACCAACAAAATCTGGATGCCCATTCTTTAAAAGAAATTCCAGTGCATCTGCAACACCAGAGCTCAAAGTCTGAGCAGCTAATAGAACGTTCATCTTTTCATTCAAAATCTTACGTGTTTTCGTTTACCCACTTGCTACACGGGCTGATATTTGTTAAAATCTCTTTCTAGATACATACAGCAGATATGTTTTAATAACGTAAAACTACACCAAAACCTCCGCAATTTCATGAGGAGTACAAAGGTGAAACCCGCATTTATATAGAGTAAGTATCAACAAAGTTATGCCAGTTAACCCATTGGCGTAGACATACGAGCTGGTCTCGTTCCTTACTTGTAATTTTATTAACCTGTGAATTGGAGTATAAAATTGGTGTTTTTAAATGGATTAATGGCATATTTTAATTAAAATATTGTTTTCTCTCAGTTTAGTTTAGAGAGTCGCATTGGCACACACACAGAGTAGACATAAGTAAAAATTAGCAAAATCAGTGTTGACCATGTGCAAGTTTCAAAGAATTAATCGATCCCGTCAACTTCCAAGCAAGCCTGCCACTGTTTGTTTTACTTGCCTCCCACCAACGTTGCCACAGACCGGTTAACTCATTGAGAGTTGCACAACTGGCCAGTTTTGGTCGTGTGCGGGAATCAAACCCACGAACATCGTATCACCACCTGGCCAAGGTGTTTCCACGACGTAGCCAACTCAGCTAACACGACCTAAGGCCTGGTGGCGGTATTAAGGGTTTTCAGTCAGTCCGCGCCCTTAGCGGATAGAACCGTAGACGCCCGCGGTCATTAGTTACATATTTTGCTACTGGAGTGCAGCACCAATCAATTACCGTTATAGGCTACTGCAAATAGAATAAAATTACTACCTCAATGGGTTAATATCAATGAAAACACGGTAGCCCCAAATGAAGTGTATGGCCGCAGCGGCACAGCTAACTCGTTAGGTGGTGGGGGCAGCGCTGAGAGAGGCCGGACCGATACGAGCCTAGTTCTGAGCATTAAGCGTGCGATCCAGTTGTAGTTATAGAGATCGCTGGCTACAGCCCCTATAGCCCCCCCCCCCTAAATCCGCCACTATTAGTTTGAGAAAACCAGGAAACATGTGATCATGGAATTTGTACCAAACTGATGCTGAAACCAGCGATGTAAATACTCTAGATCGCTAACTGCCCGAAAGCCGCGTACAGCAGTTCTCGAGCCCATGCAAGTATGTGGTGCGAGTTGCATTCAGACCCGTGCAGGCGGAATGGGGGCAAGAACAGTGTGCCCGCCGCCGTGCCGGGGTACCGCGCCGTGTTGCGGTTGGTACGACTGTTCACACCTGCTGATTTCCACTTACCTCCAATTGAAGTCACCTGATTTTGGCGGGCTGACAGACTCACTCTCTTTTCCTGCCCATGAGTCGTTGCCAGCATAGTTGCTGCATATGTTTTTGCTAGTTTATTTGTAATAACCGACAGTAACAGGTGCGAGTATTTGTTGTTATCTATAGTCATAGAGTTATTTGTTATCCTAATGGTTAAAAGTTGCGCAGCTTATAATTGCACAGCAAGATGGAAGACTGGGAGCAATGTTTATTTTTACAGTTAGGCAATTTTTGTTTTCATTACGTATACTAAACTGTAGTCCATACACCACCACCGACTCTTTATTTGTATTCGATCACTACGTCTGAGTAACTCCTTTTTTCTGTTTATCCAACATTAGTAGCTTGCAAATTAGTGTGACTGAATGAAAAATCACTTTAACCACATGATTCGTAATAATATATATATAATTCTATAAGCAAAATTGTTAAGTCAAAATTGTGGGAGTTTGGCAAATTGCAGGATTATGAGACGGCTCAAATTAAATGTATCGATCCCAGGGACTCAGAAAAAATAGCAGTATTCCCAAAAAGTTACCAGCAAACAAGAAATAACGTAAAACATCCCCCATAAGAAAAGCATGGGAATTTAAAAAAAAGTCTGCTTTAATTATATTAAAACATGTGATTATGTGACTACTTTATTTACGAATGACATGTGTTTCTATTGATATTGTTTTATTTTCCTCAGCATGTAAAGAGTAAACAAAATAGATAAGGCAGAGTACTGGAGCAAGGTTAGGGGCTATGGCCCCTTCAAGCCACTAGTGGTATAAATTTGAATTCAGATATGAGATACCAGAATCAGAAATCATTTATTTCGTGAATAACAAATTGTTATGTGAAACAAGTCAGATTTAAAACTAATACTTAATGCTAAATTGACAATTTTAAAATTTGTTCTCTAGCAAAAAGTGCACATTTCCTTCACATATTTGTGCAGTCTGACAGGAATTCATCCACCGAGTACGGACACCTTTCAATCAGAAAATTGTTTACCTTTTCAAGAAAAATTCTTGCACTGGCTATGTTTTTCAGGTGCCGGGGCAGAGCATTGTACAGTCGTAGAGCAGAGTAGTGGATGCCCTTTTCAAGTAGTGCCAATCTATGGATAGGGTAGACCATGTTACACTTATGACGTGTATTATAGGGATGTCTAGCAATATTCTCTTCAAAGAGATGGAAGTTGCATTTAAAAAAGGATAAAACCTCCAGAATATAAATACTTGGGAGAGTGAGAAGATGCAGTTGTTGAAAAAAAGGCTTACAATGCGCTCGGTAGCCAGCTCCACACATGATACGAACAATCCTTTTTTGGAGTCTAAATACCCTCAAGAACTCACTAGACGATCCCCAGAAACCAATTGCATATTTCATTCTACTATATGCATAAGCATAGTAGATCTGAAGGGTAGTTTCTTTACCAACTACAGGCATTAATATTCGAAAAGCGAAAGTAAGTGAAGACAGTTTTTTACATAGGAAGTCAATATGTTTGGACCAGTTCAGCCTATCATCAATGGTAACACCAAGAAGACAGGCGGACTCTGATGGACTTATTCCGTTTACACTGAAATTTGCTAGATCACGTTTAACTGTTGATAATACCATAATTTTAGTCTTCTCGTCATTCAAGTAAAGACCATTTGATTCAAACCAGCTATTTAGGCTAGTGTATGTCTGATTCATTACGATCTCTAGGTTATGCATGTTATTACAAGAAGTCAGAGCAGTTGTTTCATCAGCATAACAAACGATGTCAGAATTTATATTATTAGGAAGGTCATTTAGATATACGGAAAATAGAAAAGGACCCAGAATAGAACCTTGAGGTACTCCTGAAGTGACCATCATCCAATTCTCCTGAAATTGACCTCTATTTGTCAATGAAACAGCCTGCTTCCTTTCAGAGAAGTATGAGGACAGAAGTGACAGCGCTGCACCACTCACGCCGTATCCCTCCAGTTTACCCAAAAGGACAGAGTGATTCACGCAATCGAACGCCTTGGACAAATCACAGTAAATTGTACCAACACACTGTGACTCATCCAAGGCACCCAAAACTGCTTCCACGACATTATTGATAGCGCTAGAAGTTGAACATCCTTTTTTAAAACCAAACTGAGATGTCGTCAGAAGAGTGTTAGAATAGAAATAACGCTGGAGTCTTTCTAGAATGATGATTTCAAACACCTTTGCAAAAGAGGAGAGCAGGGAGATTGGCCTGTAGTTGGAAATTTCAGTTTTCTGGCCTTTTTTATGAATTGGGCGGACAACAGATAGTTTTAGATTTTCTGGAAAAATGCCATCCATAAAGCACCGATTTATAATGTGTAGTAAAGGAAGTACTATAAAATCTGCACAACTTTTCAAAACTTCAGATGTTACTCCATCCCAACCACTAGACTTAGAGTTTCTCAGCTTTGATATAGAGTCTAGAACCTCAGCCTTTGTGGCTGGTTCAAACACATGGAGTGAAGGTTTATTTTGTTGATGCATAGCTGGAATAGTATCAACATACTCGAGTGCTTTCCCCAAAGAAGCATGTCGTGACAATTGATTTCCCACTGAAACAAAGTATTCATTGAACCTTCTTTCTACTTCTCTTGGCGTTTCAATAGTTACGTCACCATCGGAAAGAATTATCGGTTGGTTTGAAGACAAAGAATTTCCAAGTTCATTATTTACCACTTTCCAAGTTGCCCTACCCAGATTTCTGCTTTGATTTATAAATTTGATGTTGTAATTCTTTTTGCCTGAAAAATTACTTTGCGAAGAATAGCCTTGTACCTTTTAAAATATGAGACAAAATCTGGAGAAGAATTTGTCTTAGTTAAAATATACAATTCCCGTTTTCTTGCACATGAAGTTCTAATTCCTGTCGTTATCCGAAACTTTTTTTTCTGGATTTTTTGCTTTCTTGAACGTTCAGGACAAGTATCATTGAACAACCAAAGGAAAGAATTTAAAAAGAGCCTAAATGCCGAATCACAATCAGGAGATTCAAAGACATCGATCCAATTCTCACGTTGAAGGAAAAAATTAAGGGCACGAACACTTTCATCGTTTATCACTCTGAACTTTGTTTCCACCGTTGATGATTGTTGTGGTGAAAGAGGAAACACCACAGTCAGCTGAACAAAGTGATCAGAGAGACCGGTTTCAATCACGTAGGATTTCATCTGATGTTCTTTCATGGTGGTAATGATATTATCAATACAAGTTTTAGAACCATGACTAGTTATTCTAGTAGGAGAAGTGATATTGATTTGTCCATTACCTGAATTAATTACAACAAGAAACAAAGTCTTTTCCCGTGATTCCTCCAAAATATTAATATTAAAATCACCACATACTATGAGATGATTACGACCTAGACTGTGACCATCCAAGAGCGATTCAAATACATCAATAAAATAGTCGATATTGGATTTAGGGGACCGATACACTGCAGCCACTGTGATCTTTTCTGAAAAGGCATTGTTTAGTGTGATACCACAACATTCAAAAGTAAAAGGTACACCCAGGTCACTAAGTTGAGATTCCAACCTGTATTGCACACCTCGCTTCACCAAAATGCAAGAACCTCCTCTGTACGAATGCTCACGGCCATAAAACGCTGCAACCTCATAGCCTGAAAAAGTATTTAGGTATTCTTTAAAGGGTTTACTCAACCAGTGTTCAGTAAGACAGACAACAGTTGGATAAAATTTCAAACGTTGAAAAGTGTCACTAAGTTCATCAATTTTATGCAAACATCCTTGGATGTTTAAGTGAAAAACAGAAAATTTATCATTGGAATTTAAAAAATCCATATTGTTAAAATATTCCAAAGTCGGTACCGAATCTACGTCAAAATCAGATAAATAGATGCCAGAACTCCTGTCAGACGCACTCACCTCACTAGATTTGGCCATGATTGAAAGTTTAAAAAAGTGTTCTCCAAACAGAATGACTCTGATGAGTAGGCTCCTCCCCAAGGCTCAGACGTAGAGGTGATATCAGACAATAACTGAGTAAGCTGCAAATCATCAGGCGTACTCATGGGTGTGAAGATGTCACTCGGCGATGGAGATAAGAGGGGCAAACCTGGATAATTCAGAGATTTAGAAGGGCAAGGAATGAAGGAATTTTGGAGCAAATCTGAAGCTGAAGTTGGGGAAGACTGAATATCTGGAGTAGCTTTTGATGTGTCTGGGAAAAGTTTAATGGATGAGAAGTCCCTTGTAGATGGAGAAACATTGAAGGACACAACTGGAGGACTTCGGCGATCCACATTCTTGAGACGGTTCTTGACTTCTTCAGGATTTGCATTTACCTGGTTTTCTACTGTCAGAGTTGACGATTTCCCGTTATAGAGAGAGCCTCTCCTATGCAAAATAAACTCAGACACAAAACTCCCCAAAACCGCTTTGCCAGACCTGTTGTAGTGAAGTCCATGTTTTGTAAAGTGTGACCTACGAAGGACAGAGTTAACATCTCCATAAAATAGATTGAGACCGCTCTTGTTGTCAGAAACCATTTTGGAAATAATCTGATTTGCAAAGAAAATATTGTCATTCAAAGACGAATCGTCATGACGGAAGGGGATGCTGTGAACCAATATGTTAGTCTTATTGTTTAGGGAAAACAGACATTTCAGTCCCTGGGTAATGGACAATTGAGCAGGTTCGTTTTTGCTAGTGTCATTTGAGCCTGCAAGTATAATGACGTAGTCCTGATCCGTGAGGTCATTTACGAAACATAGTCCATTCTTGATTACGTATTTTAACTTGGCACCAGGCGAGCAGTAAACAAAAACTTCAAAATCTTTTTTTAATTCGTTTAAATAACGTTCAAATTCTTTCCCCTGACTGTCAGCTAAAACGATGACTTTTCTTTTTCTTTTTCTTTCATTCTCTTGGGTATTTCTCCCAGGTTGAATCACATGTTGTTTTGTAGCTGAAGTAGGTGTCGCTGATCTATGAATTTCAGCTTGCACAACAATGGGATGACCAAAGGAAGGAGGTGAGTCATTTGACAAACAACCGAAACTGTTCACAGTGTTTATAGGAAGTGCTGTGGTTACACATCTTGGCTTAAAGCAGTGTTTGGGGGTTACAAAATCATTGTTTCTATATTTCTGTGGAGCCGCATTCTTAAGGGACAGTTCTTTAGAAAGATTTTCACAATCAGATCTCAAAATATTTATGATTTCTGTTTCAGTTTTTATTTCTTGCTTGAGTTCTGCCAATCTACTTTTTCTAACCTTTTAATATGGCCTGTCAGATTTTTAATTTCTTGTTCGGCTTTTTCTTCACATACCTACGAGTTAAAAAGCTCTGTTTTATTTTAATATATTTGCAAGTAGACATAAAAGTATATAGCAAAAATAAAATTATTTTAAGTCTGTTTACAGTCAGAAGAGTTGTATACATTATTTAACGCTAACTGAAATGCTCGTTTAGGCTTGTCGCACACTGGATCCGCTCAGTTCAGTCGCTTCCGCCAAAATTCAAAAACCATGTGTTCAAATGTAGAGCAGCACACAGGATCCGTTCCGTCAGTTCAGTTCAGTCCGCTCCGTCCGTCTCAGCCACTTTTTGGCGAGCGAGCGATTTTTTACGGAAGGATCGAGGCGCCGCCGCGCCTGCGCAGAGTACAGATAGTCAGTCAGTAGTGTTGTGCAACTGAACTCGGGTGGTTTGGTTTGACACATGTTCGCAGTGCTGTAATTATTTATTAGGATGAGTTTTGAAAAAAGCGTATGACACTCTCCCTCACTTTCCCGTGCGGCATTGATACTGTGAACCCAAATTCTTCTCTTTTTCCTTGATACTTCCTCTTCTGAAGCTAGTGCCAATGCTGTTACAGCAGTTTCTTCGTCACTACTGCTGGAACTAATAATTTCACAAACGGAAAACCCGGCACAAATAATTTACATGCGAACAATGACAGTGTCTGTCGTCCACTGGCGTTTGGCGCTCAAAATTAACGACTGGACTGAGTGGCCCGAACTGACGTAGTGTGTGAGGAAAACTGCCGGAACTGAGCTGACTGACCTGAGCTGAGCTGAGCGGACTGAACTGAGCGGACCCAGTGTGTGAGAAGCCTTATTGTTTTATTTATGCCTTCATTATTAATTGGTGGGGATACTTATTTAGTAGTAAGTTTGTTTAAAAATAGAATACATTATATTTATTTTCCAGGTTGATTATGGTTTTTTTTACCTAAAACATAAATAATAATACGACCCTTGCACCTATCCAACAAAGTGATTTAATGATAATAATCCTACTTATTTTTTTAGCTTTCCTCTTGACAACGCCTTTCTTCTGAAAAAATGGATCATAGCAACCAAAAGAAAAAATTTTGTTCCCACGAAAAACACCAGGTTATGCAGTAGTCACTTCAACCCCGATGATTTCCATGAGGAATTGCCCAATACAACAAAGAAAAGATTAAATACCTCCGTTGCAGCAAACCTGCATACTCAGCGAATTTAAAATAGTGCTTCACTAAGTCATGAAGCCACTCACCAACTTTAATCAAAGAATATTAATAAATCAGTGAGATATGACATTTTACTTATTCTCCAAAAGAAAAACATTAGGACTGAGTATGCAGGTTTGCTACATCATGGACCACAAAATCTGGTTTTTATGCAAATACTCTGGATTACCTCCAGATGACCTACTAAGTTCCAGATGATGTGTACTAAGTTTTATCAATTTATGTTCATAAACAAGCAAGATATCACATGCTTATTATTCTGCATAAGAATAACATTACAACTGCTGAGTACGCAGGTTTGCTGCCATGGGGACCACAAAAAATGAGTTTTATATGCAAATAGCATTAAAACCCAACCACATAAAGCCACATACCAAGTTTCATTAATATATATTCATTAATAAGCGAGATATACAATTTTACTTATTCTCCATAAGATTAACATTGGACAACGTACTCAATATCGTATTTAGCACTCTCAATATATCGGTAACCAATTGACGTAGAGCGATGAACAAAATACCAAATGGTTTGTTTTTTGAGCTGAATATAATGGTGTAAACCAAAATTTGAGTTTAAAAAGAATTATATGTTAAAAGTTCAAAAAACCCATTTTTGGGGTACAAAACCCCCCTTAAAGTAGAGCTACCTGTCTGGTTCTCGAACTCATGAAAATAGATGCTGCCTTACATGTTTACACCAAATTTCAACGATATCGGACCATTTTTACAAAAGTTATCGTGCCTACGGACACATATATATAAACATGAATTTGAACGAATGGTTTTTGGCATCTGGGGGCCTCAAAACGAAAAGTTATCATGGTCCTGGGCCTAGGTCTTACCATGCCACCTACGGTAATAGCATCTTCCCTATAGGGGAAATTCGCTAAAAATGGTGCAATCCCATCATAATTTCAATCTGCATTTTACATGTGAATAATTTCTTTTACTTTTTCAAAATTTTGATATTTATTGGTCTTTTATTCTTCTTGCCTCCAGAGATAGATGATAAGTAATGTGAAGCCAATTTTAGGTAATGATTTTAATAGAAAGCTACCTTACCGGTCATAAAAATAGCAATGCTAATTTACACAGTAATGTTGTCAATCAGACTTTTGTTATATAAACTGTGATAAATTGTAAACAAGAAAATTCTGTTTGGTTTGAATTTGGAATTATTGGATTGTTATTTAACATTAGGTGAATTGCAAAATTACCCAATTTTAAGTAACTTGTGATAAGTTCAATGATTGTGATATATAAAGTGACACTGAGGGAAACCCAAGAACAACAAAAAAATTGAGCAAGGTTGAAGCACAAGAGGCAGAACTCCTGTCGGAAGCAAGTACATCAACATAGCAGGAACAAATTCCATCTGTAAGTTTGATAATTTTTAAGTTTAGGCAAAGACGTTTCTTTTAGGCTTTTTGTATAATATTAGAAGTATTAGAATGTTAAGCGACAGACTGTTAGCTGTAGATTATTTCAACTAGGTACTTGTTAATGTATAAGTTAAGTCAGGATCACTTAGAATTGTTTTTTTTTTCATGCGTTAGAAGCAGGGGTGGTAACAACAATAATCCAAATGTCAAGCAATTTATTTGGGCAATAAGGAAACTCATGTTTAGAAATAGCATAAGACCTTCAGAACATGCAAACTGTCTTCAGTTTGACCCTACCCCACAATCAGGTGTTTTAGAACTAGGGACAAATGATTGTAATGATAATTCTGATGATGATGAAATTGAATATGCAGCATCAATGATGCCCCAATATGAATGTTCAAGATATAAGGATGATGTTTTGTACTACATTTGTGGGGTAATAGTTATGAAAATATAAAATAGATTACAATGTGATGAATGTAGTGCACTGCTTTATGCTGATGATGCCGATTTAAGAGCATATACACGTTTTACAGATTTTAAATAGCGAGGAAAGTTGATAAGATCGCACGAGAACGTATTCAAAGTTGTTAAGTTTACTTATATGCTTAAGCTAGCAACAGTAAACACGAATGATAGTAGTGATAAGTTAAAACTAAAAGTATGTAATCACTTCAAATGCAGTGTGTTTAGGGGCGACTTAACACGTTGGGTGCGGGCCGGTCACCGGTGACCGGCCGCTGGATGCGCGCTCAGACCGCCCTGGTCACAGGAGACCGGCAAGGCCGCGGCAAAGGAAATCAGTCAGTGTGGCGTGCTCCTGCGGAGTGTATTGGAGATTGCCGTGAATGTTGTTTGTGGTGTTCTGACCTACATTCTGCGTGTCACCCACCATTCCCGCGGACCGGTACCGGTCACCCGAGGCCGGTAGTTGCGCAATAACTAGGGGTCTGCGGTACCAGAAATTTAAGGTCGGTACGGTAAATATTTTTGTACCTCGGTTCTCGGTACAAAATCGGTACGGTACGCGGTAATAAAATAGCTGTAATATAGCATAGCCTAAGTGTATTCGGAAACCAAACAGAACAAATACAGAAAGAATATGTTTAAAGAAAAATATACTAGCAAACATAAAAATGTATTTAGGTAAGCTTTTGATTATAATTTGTAATAGTTCACAAATATTTATATAGTCCTAATAACAATAATAATGTGCTAAATCTCGTTTTAAATAAAGAAAAAAAAGCCCTATATATATATATATATATATATAATATATAAAACCCCAACAGTAATAATTCCCTTTATGTTAAATAATTATGTTAATTTAGTTATGTAGGCTTATTTCATCTATAAGATAAGATTTTGTTGTTTATATTTGTAATAATTTCACATAGATACCATTTATTCAATTTTCTCCATATTCACGAGTTATGTTAGGTATTTCCTAGTTAATTTAAATTATAAAGCTACCTCAAATACATTTCATATATATATATATATATATAGATAATCAAAATTGATCTCATACAAGATAATACAAATAAAGGTCACATAAAACACAAATAAGACAAATCTATTTATTTATAAACTCGTATTCACAAGTAAGAAGGTAAAATAATAACAAAGAAAGGAAGGTATGTGTGTGTATTTTCAAATTAAATACAGGTTGTATGAATTATAAATTAATTATAGCCTCCAACAAATTTTAAATCCTATAACCAATAAACTTAACGGAACATAATAAGAATTTGTATTGCAATCATATGACACATACTCAGCATACGTCAAAGTTGTAGCCTACTTGTTGTAACAGAAGTCGACGGCGATGGTGATTCATCAAGAATCAAGAATCCATCACAATCACAAATTGTTTGTTTAAAATAGTTAAACTATAAAGGCTTTCACAAAACTTGTTATCAAGGCTTGATCAACAAATTTTATCAACAAAGACGACGCGCGAACAGTGGAAGTGATGATTACGTTCAAACGTCATCGTCACACAAAGAGTATACCTAGAAAGTGAATATCAGAGAGAAAGAAATACGCAGTTTCGAAAATTATGATGTACGCCATAAAATAATTATGAACCAATGTAGGCTAACCTTATATATTTGTTACAACAGTAGTGTGTGTAAACCTTTTTTATCAATCATCGTTTTAGCAATGAAACTAATATTTAACCTAACACTCTTCTAAACCTTTCACGGCATGTTTTATATTGAATTTCTTTCGGTTGGTTTAATTTCTATCCATGAAACGTTAGGAAGTGTCTTAATGCCTATTAGGAAAATGTTATGACAAGCCCGATTTGTGTTTTTGAATTGATGTGCATGTTTGCGTTTGCGTTTGTTTACGTTTGCATATCAAAATAAGTGTCAACCTTCTGCATGTTTTTACTCTCTGTAACACACGATCGTAGCTCAGAATGTGTTTGCCAAATGTTTGGCAATTTTAAGTAGTATCAAGTACTCATCTGAGGTTAGGGGGCCGTTATACAATTGACACTGTACAACACAAAACGGTGTTATAATTTCGTTGATATAAAAAACAAACAGATATTTATGTGTTTATCCCTCAGTTTGATTTAAAAATTATTAAATGTCATAAAAATTCGGTTGTAGGTTTTTGTTTACGTTTATACCGCCTCAATACACTGGCC
Organism: Allygus modestus; assembly: GCA_963675035.1. NCBI lineage: Eukaryota > Metazoa > Arthropoda > Insecta > Hemiptera > Cicadellidae > Allygus > Allygus modestus. Next base: position 176,304,786 of record OY776112.1, on the reverse strand, counting down.
AAGTCTAGGCGAGCAAAGTCGAGCGTGACAGTGTAAATGCATAGTAGTTTGTTGTCATTAACCTCTGTTACTCTCGATGTTTATGTACATTATTACATTACTCGCCGAGTCGTACGTAACTCGACGAAACATTCGGCCAGTCTTCTGGCGACTTTATCAATGCTGTAAAGGCATCTCTTCATCATTCGTGATCCGATTGTGAACCTATCAACTCGCGAATGCCGGTCAAAGTTGAAAGTTGCTGTCGTGAGCAAAGGCGTGTCAATAGAATTTCAACGGACGAAAAAGATGTTATATGAATAAAACTGAAGGAAAAATGTGGCTGATAAACAGTGAATACTGATTTGTTGTAGTTGTAGGCTGTACCGTACCGACTTAGTACCGGCGCCGTTAGTGGTACCGAACCGAATTCGGTAATTCGTTTTGTACCGAACCGGTAACGATTTTTCGGTGCACCGCAGACCCCTAGCAATAACTTAGTGAGCTTAACTGACGTTAAATATGTTAGTGATTTGAGTATTCTATGTCACAATAAATTATTTTATAGTTTATTATTTTAGTTTTTGTGACTTGTCTATATAAGCCAGGATTGTATTTGGGGGATTGCTTTGAACAATTTCATGATATTCTCTAAGTAATATAAACAGTGGTTGGGAGGGAGGAAGAGGCTGTATATAATTGTAAATATTTTGTTTAGTGCTGTTCACCATATGTAGTGTAAAAACCCTTGTCCGTGACATCAAAAAGGTGATATTGCAGTCACGATGCCTACGGATTTTCCTGCGCGGGCCGGCCCGGTCATGAGTGACCGGCGAATTTTGGACGCCATTTTTTTGTGAAAAGTACCAGAAATGCAGTTTGGGACCTTGATCCTGTCTTCTGAATAAAAAAAGCTAGATTTTATGTTACAAAAATTCAGGCCCTAGGGTACACTTGCGGACATTTTTACCGCACCAAAGTGTTAAGCAATAATGAATTTGAAGGAAGTCATGCACTCCTTTTATTAACATTTATCTGTAAAGTGTTTTTTAATAACATCTATCTCTAAAGTGTTTTTTAAAACAATCTCCCCATCTTGCAAAAATAAAGACCTTAGAAGCCACAAAAAAATCAAATTTGGGTTTGAGGTAAAAGCTGACAAAGATTATATTGTTCAGTAATGTTTAGTCTAAACATGTTATCTGAGAAAGATTTTTTCTTATTTTGTGTGTACTTATATTATTAAATAAACACTCTTTAGTATTAAACGTTTATTTTCCCCAAAACTACTACATTCTATTACAGTAGAAGCTCGCTAATCCGGCACGTTTGGAAATTAGGCAGTGCCAGATTACCGAAAATGCCGGATTACTGAGCGCCGTCTAAAAATAGCCGTTATTGCGAGAAGAGCGGAAATAACGCTAAAAATAGAGAGTCAAAAGGACATCATTTGTCCATTATTCCATGATTTATTGAGATATCTCTAACTTCGGAAGTGATGAAAAATGTTAAAAACAAACATTTCAACCAGAAAATAAATGTACAGTATTATATCATAACACATAAGTATAGTTACTCCTGCTGATTACCCACGAACTCTGCTGATCGCGCCCGAACACTGCAAACGCGACCGAAAAGGCTTATTCGGTACACAAAACTATTTTTTTACAACTCATAGACCGATGCCGGATTATTGAATGTGCCAGACCATCGGATGCCCGATTAGCGGGCTTTTACTGAACGTGAAACCCAATTACACTATTCTCGGAACATAAAGTTTTAAGTCAAACTGAACAACTAAACTTTTGATAACATGATTTTAGGCATGAGAATCGACAGCGTAATATGTCGAAAAACAAGTCTACAAACTTTAACGGGATCAGCGATGGACGGGACTAACATAAGCCGCGACAATGTTATTTCAATGCGCTGCCAGCGCTGTTGCCCCCATTCCGCCTTCATTCGCCGCAACGCAACCACCCGCAGTAGGCTCGGAGCCTGACTTCCCAATCAAGAGTATTTACATCGCTGGCTGAAACATTCCGATACTCCCCAAAATTGTCAGATTTATCATTTTCGCTTTTTAAGTTTGTAAAATGACACAAAATGTAAATGCCTACAAACCATTTTGGTGGGATTTATAACAAAATGGGGGAGTGTTTACAACAAACAGCTGATTATAATTCTAACTCTGTGATATGCATTAAGCAGCTGTTCAGCTCATCAATCGTTTGATTTATTTTCAAGTATTATTTAGTAAACATCAACGTAAACATAAAATGTAACCTTTAAAAGGTAACTTATTTTTTAAGTGTTTGTTTTAGTTTTGTGATTTTTTATCTAAATTGTGCCACATATAAAAGTGCATTTCATAATTTGTCATATTTTCAGTCAGGTATTTCGTTGTTGTCGATTCTTTCTACAGGTTACCGTCGGATGATTCAAACCTGATGTAATGTATCCGTTGAATTTCGACGGACACCGACTAGTCATATTCTAAACTAGTGAAGGTTTTTTCCCCCAACACCCTGTATATACCGAATAAAAGGGATTAAACCAAGTTTCAGTAGTCATACATAACTCGCTTAATGAACATTTAACATACAAAGCAAGATGTCCAGTCTCGGTTTATAAGTGGCTCCAAACTCAAATTGCCTCAGTTGTCACACAGTCCACCTACCTATCTAACTTTGCTTTTCGTCCTAATCAGTGAGAGAGTAATACTGAACATGTTAGAAACAGTTTGTTTTTGGGGGGATTAGGAGGCCCCGGCATAGCTGGCTTGGCATTTCTCCCATTTGGATATTATGCAGCCACCAGAAAGAGGGAAAAGAGGGACGGGAAAGGTGGTAGGACAGGGTCAGTCTGTCTCACTCTAGAAAGGGAGAACCTTACCTAGATCCCGGGCTCTGTGGGTGACAGAACCCCAGGACGATTCGCCCTCTAACCCGACGCCCCTCTAAGTCCACCAGACAGAGACCGCCATCGCATAGAGGTTCCAACCTCTCAGGGGTCGGGTGGCCCCAGGACAGTTCGTCCCCTAGCCCGGCAGACCGGAGACCGTCGGGTAAAGGCCCTTCCTCCCAGGCACCCGTCCCAGGTTGCAAGGCCACTACTTCCTCCAAGGACTTGGACTAGACTGGGTATCCAGTCAAGGAGAGACAAGGAGGAGGAACCAAGGAAGGGAAGTTGGCTACAATGGATAGCCAAATACTTACCAATACTGTAACAGCTTCATTTTGTTGTACCCAGTATCCCAGCAAGGTTCGCAGAGCTTTCAGACCAGGTGTACTGAGTCGATCTATTTAAGGTTTTCTACTTAACCGGAAAAGACCTCGTAAAAACAGCTGGAAGGTCATGTGATCACCAATCCAATCTGCAGTGTTGCTGGAAACACAATATTTATCGTACGAGTACCATATTTTCCTCATCAGTGTAATTATAATTAACATTATTTAACTGCTTACATTCTATGATAAGCTGTTATTTTATGAAACTAATATATTGTTTTGATTTATTTGCATTATTAGCTTAATCGATTAAGGGTTTAAATGTTCTTTCTGCATGTCCAGGTACAATTTAAAAATAGCTGTACCATTATTATACACTTAAGGTTGGCAACACTTTATGGTATGTTGTTGATTTATGAATTAGCTGGACGCCCTCGTAAGACATCTTTGCTGCGAACATTACTCTTATGTAAGTAAGCAAACTGGTCTGAAAGCTCTACGAACCTTGGTATCCCAGTACCCTCTGCACTAGTATTGACCAGTCAGAGATTGACCAGTCTATCTCTTAACACCTGCTTGGAATTGATAGTAACTTCTAATGATCGAACCATTGTAACAGGTGATTTTAATATTGAGTTGGCAGTGGTTAGTCCTTCGTCGGAGAAGATGTTAAATCTTATGTCAACTTTGGCTTTCGCAGTACTATATTCTCATTTACAAGGGAATTTAATCGGTCTAAGTCCCTCATTGATAACATATTTACTGACATTTGTCCCTCTATCATTGATTCGTCTAACTAGTTAGTGGGATTTCAGACCATCATGACCAAGTTGTTATAATAAAGATAAACTCACCTTGTTCTCCTAAGCCAGCTAAGTTCAGGTTCAAAAGACATTTCACTGATAATAACATCCATATTTTCAAAAAATTACTAAAGACATGGTCATCCCTGCTAACCTCCGAAGATTTTGATGTGCAGTTCGATAGGGTTTTTGTCTACCATCTCATTCTTTATGGATATTGCATTTTTTTCTGTACGGTCAAGGGTAAGAACTAGGAAAAGTCATACTAGGGTTCCCCTTGATGATAACCTTCTTAAAATGAGAAAACCTTCTTTCTGCATAGTTTAAGCAAGGATCATGATTCTCCCATCCAATTAAACAATTATATATTGAAACAAGAAAGCAGTTTAGGGTAGGTATCCGTAATGTAAAGTCTGAAGCAGTTTTAAAACATGTGAATGGCTCAAGGAACAAATCTAGAGCCGTGTGGGAAATCATAAGTGAACTTAATCCTAACAAGTCATCTAACTCTTTCCAAAAAACTGTGATTAATAACGATGACGATGTTTTAGTGGATAAACCCTCATTAGTGTCTGAGAGCTTCAACTCCTTTTTCTCATCAGTAGCTGAGCAACTCGGGTGCCATTCCCCGCAAGCTAAACCGCACCTTCCACCTCACCATCGTAATTCAATAACACTCCATGATCCAATGTTTTTTATTTCTTAACTCCCACCGATCCAGCAGAAATTATGAATGTCATTAAGTCGTTAAGATCAAGCCACTCTGCATCTTTGGATTCTGTTTCTTCTGTCCTTTTAAAGAACTGTGTAAGGGAACTGGCTGTCCCACTAGCATATCTCGCAAATTCTACTTTTCAGATGGGTCACTTCCCTAATGCACTAAAACTGTCAATAGTAAATCCATTGTTTAAAAAGGGCAATAAACATGACCGTGGTAATTACCGACCCATATCGATATTGTCAACATTTTCCAAGGTTCTTGATAAGTTAGTTCTCTTCAGATTAACTGATTACTTTACAAGAAACAACATTCTTCCGAACCTCCAATTTGGTTTTAGGGACAAGCTGACAACTCTGAACGCAATGCACAGTCTCTTGAACGATGCAGGATCAGCTCTAGACAATAGAAAACCGACTTTTGGCCTATATTTGGACTTGAGCAAGGCTTTCGATGTGGTCGACCACGGTCTTCTCCTAAGAAAGTTGTCGGGTGATGGTATTGGCTGGAAGGAATTTGATTGGTTCGCGTCTTTTCTTTTATTCCGGAAGCAAAGTGTTAAAATTCCATATATTGATGACGGGCAATGTCTGAAAGTTTGCTACTCACATCCAGCTGCTGTTAAACGTGGTGTTCCACAGGGATCTGTACTCGGACCAATTTTGTTTTTATTGTTTATTAATGATATTCACACCAGTCTTATAGGAAATCATCATCTATGCCTTTTTGCCGACGACACGTCTCTTGTAGTATCTGCCCCTGATCGTGAGACACTCGAAATAAGTACATTTTTACAGGGCAGTTCACTTTTTCAATGGCTGTCCAATAATTCACTCTGCATTAACACCCTGAAAAAAAGCTTTTAGACTTCCACTTGCGAAATATCACTAATTCCTCGCCATCTCTTAATATTACAATTGGTGAAGATGAAATACGTCCGTGCCAAGAAGTTAATTATCTGGGTTTAATCATCAATGATAAATTAAATTTTTCAGCTCATATCGACAAAGTGATTAATAAGTTGAGCTCTGGAATTTTTTTTCTACGCAGACTGGCTTTTTTTGCTGATATTGACGTTCTTTTGTCAGCATACTATGGCTGCCTGTATCCTTATCTATCATATTGTGTTCCTGCCTGGGGATCTGAGAGCTTTAAAACCCTTTCTATCTTTGTCCTGCAGAAGAAAGCATTGAGAGTCATTCTTGGCCTTAAATACACAGACTCCTGTAAATCACATTTCAAGTCCAACAACTTGCTAACTTTTCCATGCATCTACATCCTCAAGTGTTTTAACATTTTTTAAACGCAATAGCCATCTTTTAACATTTCATTTATTTGTTAACCATTCCTACAATTTACGAAATAGAAATAAAATCCCACCACCTTCCCACCATATAACATTCTCTGAAAATCAAATGCACCAGTCTTGCATAACTCTTTTTAATGCCCTTCCTTCTAACATTAAAAAAGAGAAAAAAATCAACGTTTTTAAGCGAAGTCTGAACAAATTTTTGCTGGGTAAGGAATATTACCGTGTAAAAATTATTTAGAAGAGAAGAAAGATTAAAAAGCATATGTGTTTTATTTTTATTTTTTGTATTATAAAGTTGTTTTTAATTATAAAATGCTATGGTATTTAGTTTTAGATATGTTCTGTGTATTCTGTATGACACTTGCCCATGAATTGTGATATTTTATTTGGCAAATAAAGAACTTTAACTTTGACTTTGACTTTAGAGAGCCATTGATGACCTAGTGAAACGGTTAATTAAGGGCGTTGTGCAGAAGATAAACTTGTGAATAGACTAACATAGTTCAGTTCCTCACTTAACTGTTGCAAAATCAAAAATGTTTGTATTGGAAAGTACTGACATATTACACTTGAAAAAATATGTTTAATAGGCCCTTTTAAAATATTAACCCTTTTAGCAGGACATTCATATATCCAACGCTAGCAAGATACATAAGGCGATCAATAAGAAAGTCTGATACAGATGAAGAGTAGGGAGCTGAGAGGCTAGCTGCAAGGACAAGCCACCGGGCGGTGGGGTCGCCACATCTCTACGCATGAATGTCAATCTTCAATATGTCAATGTATGGTGTCTTGGAGAGGGACTAAGCATAAACCCCTCAAAGACAGTAGTTGTTCCGTTCACAAGGAAAAAGAACCTGGAGTCTCTTTCCCGGCTGAGGCTTGGACCAACACGGCTTGAAGTACCAGGTACAGTCAAATACCTAGGGCTGACAACTGACTCTAAGCTGACTTGGAATGATCATTTAAATAGTACACTGCATACGGCGAAATGGGCGCTCATGAAGTCCAGGGGAATTGCAGGCTCCACGTGGGCATCAAGCCTCACATCTTCATATGGCATGAGTACGGAGATGGTTTTCACTAAACTTTTTTCTGTTGAATTCTGCTCCAGAGAAGAGTGGAAATCTGAGGAAGGGCCCTATTTCAGGAAAGGCAGCCTTGTCTGGTACACGGACGGCTCTCTCATTGAAGGAAAATCTGGCTACGGGGTGTACAGTGAATCACCCAGAGCAGAACTCTGAGCAAGTCTGGGACAACACTGTACTATTTTTCAAGCAGAAATTTGTGGCATCATGGTTTGTGCCAATCTAGGCCTTGCCAGACGCAATTGCGACAAGCATATAGTAATCTGGTCAGATTGTCAGGCTGCCCTCAAGACTCTTGACTCCAACGAAATCAAGTCAAAATTAGAGTGGGAGTGTTACAACACACTCAGCAAACTCGCAACACGCAACTCGGTGCATCTTGGTTGGGTACCTGGCCATGCAGGCATAGGTGGCAATGAGTGTGCAGATAAGCTTGCTAAAAGAGGTTCCGGTATGTCATTATTTGGTCCAGAACCAAGCTGTGGCATAAGCAAAATACCCCGTCGCAGCAAACCTGCGTACTCAGCGAATTTCCAATGCATGCATATGTTTCTCACTATCACTTAAGGCCACTTACCAAGTTTCATAAAAATACATAAATAAATAAGGATCAATAGCATTTGATTTATTCCGTATAAGAATAACATTAGGGATGAGTTCTCAGGTTTGCTGCAAAAACAAAGAGAAGAAATATTTGTTTGTGCAATTATCAATATAACTCAACAAGCTGAAGCTACATACTATTGTATTAACTTATGTTCATAACTAAGGGAGATATAAAACTTAACTTCTTCTCCATAACAATAACATTAGGGTTGAGTATGCAGGTTTGCTGCTACGGGGATAATCAACAAAAAATTAATTTTTTGTGCAAATATCAATATATCAGTACTAAGTGAAGCCACATACCAAGTTTCATCAATATACATTCATAAATAATCGAGATATCAAATTTTATTTATTCTCCATAAGGATAACATTGGACGACGTACTGTGTTTAGCACTCTGAATATCTCTGCAACGGATGGACATAGAATCACAATTTAAACATCAAAATGATTGTTTTGAGGAGCTGAACTGATTGGTAAAAGCAAATGTGATGTTCACATTAAAATTAACAGAGGAAAAGCCAAAAACCTTTTTCCCATAAGATTAACATGGGAGATTTTATGAGCAGGTTTTGTTGGATTTTCTCCGCAACCACTTAACCTAGGTTAACAATTCAAAATACGATATTATTTCTTTTTTTAAGCTCTATAACATGGTCAAAACCAAAATTAAGTGTTTTACAAATGTTAGGCTATAACTGATTTTTGAAAAATTGAAAACCCCCCTTTTCCCATGGTCCAATTTTTCTGGTTTTCAAAAAGTCATGAATGTCACTTTACATATTTGAGCCAAAATTTCATCGAAATCGGACATTTTTTACTCAAGTTATCGCATTCACGGACACACACACACACATATATATATATATATATAATTAAATTTGAACGAATAGTGTTTTTGGCATCTGGGGACCTCAAAACAAAAAGTTATCATGGTCTCGGGCTTAAGTCTTACCATGAGACCTACGGTAATAGCTTCTTCCCTATAGGGAAGAAGCTTCCCTATAGGGGAAATTCGCTAACAATCGCTTTTCACACGATCAACAAATGGTCTAGGAACTTACATCACAAGCAATGGCTGAGTTACTCTGGTCAAGCACTTGGTAAAAGGCTGCTAGCACACTAGCTCTTACTTCACTAACTGGTTGGTGAGGATGGGCAGAGGTCGGGTTAAGCAGGTGATTGCTTTGATAACTGGACCCGGCCACTTCAGGAAACATCTCCACACTCTTGGGCTTAGAAATGAAAGTCAAGTATGTAGGCTTTGCTGCTATCAGTCTGAAGAGACTGCCAAGCACATCACACTGGATTGCGAGAGACTCGGGGCAAGGAGAAGGGCTCTGTTTGGTTGCAAGCAACCAGGTAATGAATGCAACGTTAGGATTGGGAAAAACTCCTGGATCTCATAAAGGGTACGGGCATTGGTATGTCCAACTAATGTGCTAGGGACAAACAATAAGCTTCGGTTGACGTGTGAGGATCTTTGAATCTTTGGATCTCTGAATCCGTCCCTTAAACAACACATGAACATAAACATACATAAGGCGAAGGTTAAAGCCTGGTACTATAGAATGGTAACGTACTAGCTTTTCCCCAACAGCCTCGCTTGTTCACCTGATTTCAGTTTTATAGTCAAATTAAATCACAGAGCTGATTTTCTTCCGACATTAAAAAAATATTTTTAACTGTTCCTTAGGAAAGATTATATAACAAATTATATTTTAAGTCTTAACTTTCTGATTGAGACCTTTCATTCAAGTATATATAGTTCAAGGGTGTCAGATTTATGGTTCCTCAAAAGTTCCTGGGACGATTTGGCTTTATAGTATACGTATTCATAATAGCGATTAACAAAAGGTTTAAAATAAAAAAGCAGAGTGCAGACCCCAGAGAGAAGAAGAGAATATTTTATCTTACCTGATTTATGGAAATTTAGAAGATTATGTATTTCTCTGTAACATTTCTCTGGGTATAGCAGTAAAAGTAAGGACAACGAATCAATAATTACAACATTCTTTGAATGTGGTTGCGATCTCGACTGCACCTCCTGAAATATCTTAAATGGATCTTCGTCAATGTTGTTGGCTGAATCTGAAACAAATAAACGTACAAAAATTCCAAAACTTTTGAATAATTTAAAAATAAACATATAATTCTCGGATTAATGCTGGACAAATTCACAGAAGTGGATGTGTTATTAGCCTAAATAATTTTTACAATACTTGATATCTTTTCACATTCGAATTTCACATTCGGGAAGCACTATTCAGACAAATCTTGGCACCTTTTGTAAATATTGCCACGATACTGTGAGATGAGCTCACAGGAATTTCACCTTCCACATTTTAACTAGTTTTAGCGAATTTTCCCTATAGGGAAGAAGCTATTACCGTAGCCGGCATGGTAAAACCTAAGCCCGGGACCATGATAACTTTTCGTTTTGAGGTCCTCAGACCCCATAAAACACCATTCGTTCGAAATTGTATATGTATATATATATGTGTCCTTGAGCACAATAACTCTCGTAAAAATTATCCGATTTTTATGAAATTTGGTATAAACGTGTAAAGCAACATTTATGACTTTAAGTTCGAAAACCAGCCAGATCGCTCCATCCGAAGGGGTATTTTGAGGGGGTTTTGTACCCCAAAAATAGGGTTTTTGAATTTTTTACAAACAATTTTTGAAAAAGGCAAATATTGGTTTTTATCATTGGATTCAGCTTAAAAATGCACACAATTTGGTATTTTGATCATTCCTCCAACGTGAATTGGTTACTGAGATACTGAAAGTGCTTAACACAGTACGTTGTCTAATGTTATTCTTATGGAGGAAAGGAAAACGTTTATATCTCGCTTATTTATCAACGTATACTGACGAAATTTAGTATAAGGCTTCATCTGGTTGTGGTCTATTGATATTTGCTAAAAAAAACAATTTTTTGCAAGTCTCCCATAGCAGCAAACCTGCGTGCTCAGCCCACATGTTATTCTTATGGAGAATAATTAAATGCTATATCTCCCTTAATTATGAACATAAATTAATGAAAACTGGTATATGACATCACCTAGTTGAGTTATTAGCATAAAAGCCCATTTTTTGTGTTCCTTGTTGCAGCAAACCTGCATACTCAGCCCCAATGTTATTCTTATAGAGAAAATTAAAATTGTATATACCGCTTATTTCAGAATATATTTTTATGTAACTTGGTCAGTGGCTTTATGTAGTATTAAGACATTTATATCTCCAATGGAAATTTGCTGAGTTGCAGGTTTGCTGCAACGGGTGTATTTATAAGTTGAAAATTGAGGCCCTTGGATCTCAAACCCAGTTTTGCAATGTAAGGGTTTTACGCCCCATGTACACACATAATAGGCTTGTATATTTTTTCGTGGGCAATTCTTCAGTCTACAGTATAAGGAAGACAAAGAAACATATTCATTGATTAAGCAACTCTGGCCTCTTGTATTTTCCGATTGTAAGTTCGATAAAGCATCTAAAAAGAACCTCTGTCTTCTCACATTATTGATTTTGATTTAAACAAAAACTATTTTCTCTTGGTTAAAAATCACGCTACTTTTACTGCAGAAATTATTTTTAAAACGTTTGGCTTGCCTTATGAATTTATAAACCTTGAAACGATATATTTTTCCTCCCTATTGTTGGCAATAACAGGTAATGCTACATTTTATGGTTTGGCACTAGTAAAAGTTCTTGTCAATCCTTTAATTCTCATAATATTTGGAATAAATTTGGCTGAGAAAAATTACCCCCCCCTTTCTAAAGAAATAAGGGATGATTTGGTCCTACTAAGAGTCATATATATGAGCTAATAGTAAGATAAAATACCCCCGTCGCACCAAACCTACATACTCAGCGAATTTCCGATGAATATATAACATAACACATTAAAACACTTAACAGGATTCATAAGAAATATATTCACAAACAAGCGATATTTAAAATATGAATTATTCTTCTTAATTACATTGGGGATGAGAACGTAGGTTTGCTGCAACTAGGAACACAAAATAATGGGTTTTTATGCAAATATCAATAGAACTCATCTTAGTGAAGTCACATACCTTGTTTCATCCGTATACAATCGTAAATAAGCGCTATATAACTTTTTAATTATTTTCCATAACAATAACATGGGGACAAGTACCTAGGTTTGCTGCTACGGGAACCATAGGCGAAAAATTATTTTTGTGCAAACAACAATAAACCACAACCAGATGAAGCCATATACCAAATTTTGTCAGTTTATGTTCATAAATAAGCGAGATATACAATTTTTATTTTTCCCCATAAGAATAACATTAGACAACGTACTGTGTTTAGCACTTTCAATATCTCAGTAACAATTGACGTATAGCAATGATCAAAATACCAAATTGTTTATTTTTTTATGCTGAATTCCATGGTAAAAATTAAAATTTGATTTAAATAAGATTTTTGTGTGGAAACCCCTCAAATGTACAAAACCCCCCCCAAAAACCCCCCTTCGGAAGGTGGGATTCGTCTGGTTTTCGAACTCGTTCAAATAAAAGTCACTTTACACATTTGAGCCAAATTTCATCAAAATTGGACGTTTTTTAAACAAGTTATCACATTCACACACACACATATATATATATATATATATATATATATATATATATATATATATATTAGATATAAAACATAGTATATATAGTTAAAACCACACAATTCCGTCCCTCACAACGGAATATATATATATAAGTAGTGGTGAATTACCGGGGAGGCATACTATTCGGCGCTTTTTTCCCATGTTATTCTTATGGGGATCAGTTTTTGCGCCAACGCCCGATCCTACCCTACACAAATTTTCTTTTTGGCCCTTGCCTTATTTTCCCCCATTTAAAATTTGCATTAATTTTAATACATCCTTTGCAGAAATCCACGAGTTCAAAAATAACTCCACACTAAATAAACAACACATGTAAACAACTTAGAAGTTATTGTGTAGTAGTGGAGAAACCACAAAGAGGCCCCACAATCGGCGCTTTTTCCCCATGTTATTCTTATGGGGATCAGTTTTTGGACCGACACCCGATCCCGCCTATAGAGCTCCCGCCCGCTGGCCTATATTAAATATACCCTTGCCTTAAATATATTGTCCCCATCCCCATCCCTCCTCTATATTTTTAAAAATTAATTTTCAAATTCAGGCTAAAAAACTATCTTTGGTGTTTATGGTCCGATTTGTCTGCAATTTGGATATGTTATTGTCCTAGGCAAGTGTTTTAATAAATTTCACTTACATTTCCCAAATTCACTATAACGGTCAAATTAAAAAATATTTTTTGAAAAATACTGCCGCCAACTGAAATTTGTGTTTTAATCCAAACTATTTAAAATTCATTTTAATACATCCTTTGCAGAAATCCACGAGTTCAAAAATAACTCCACACTAAATAAACAACACATGTAAACAACTTAGAAGTGCACTCGGTTATCGCCACTAGCGCGACAATCAACCTTGAAGGAGATTCTGCAAGATCGGCACCAAGGACACAGCGACCGATGCATAGTAACCGATGCGTAATTTTACAAATTGTGTGAATTGTCGGCTATATAAAGAGCCGTTGCAGGCCAGGGTCCTCACTTCATATCCTACAGCCCCAGCATCAACAAGACCTGTTGCAGATTTTAACTTAAAATTCAGTGGTTAAAATAATTTCGGCTAAAATATGATTATTTTACTCTGGACTTAGAAAAATTTAGTGGTTAGAATAATTTCGGCGAAAATATGCTTTTTTTACTCTGGACTTAGAAAAATTTAGTGATTAAAATAATTTCGGCTAAAATATGTTTTTTTACTCTGGACTTAGAAAAATTTAGTGATTAAAATAATTTCGTCTAAAATATGATTTTTTTACTCTGGAGGTTTGTAGGCACTTTATACAATTATCTAAAAAGTAGTTTCTCAGATTTTTTTGATAAAGGGCTTAGTTTTTATAAAAATTTTGAATTTGTGTTTTTTTTTTAAATCTTCATATTTTGAATTTTGATCGTATTTAAATTTTTAAAATGGTAATTTTTGTTTATAAAAAGCAGAGCATGACATCTCTACAGTCATTTCAACACAAAATGTTGACCTGTGCAGTCTGTTTTATGTCTTACTCCAACAGAAGCAATTTATTACGCCATTATCGACTTGTTCACAAAGTTATTCCTAAAATTTGTAAAAAATGCCATCAAATATTTGATAATAACAATCATTTTAAAATGCATATGCTAGAGAACCACTATACTTGTAATGTGTGTAAGAGAGTCATCACCCGTGACAAGAAACGCCACCACCTACGATGTGACAAGCGGCCCTATAATGTGTTTAAGTTTTACGGCGAGTCCGCGGATATATTAGACACACTTCAATCTTGTCCTTTACCTATCAAATGGATTCTTATTAGGAGAGTGAAATTTATCAAACACACAGTGGACAATAATGGTGATTTAATCATTGACAAAGAATGTATTGCTGATTTTCGAAGTTTAACTAATTTATCAATTGAGAAAGCACAATTAAAGACACAAATTGAAAATTCACTTTTAAAAATCGACACATCTTTACACAAGTATCAAGCCCAAGGCAGTGGATGGATATATGACCATACTAAATACTGGCAGCTGCATGTTTATAAGTATAAACCCCTAACTCCCAAATCATACATCCCCACACCAGAAAATATAAAATCAAAACACGCCGTTTTAAATATTAAAAATAGTGATAATAAATGTTTCGTGTGGAGTGTTTTAGCAAGCCTGAATCCAAGGAATCGTAAAGAAAATGCAAATCGAGTATTTTACTACGAACCCCACATAGGCCAGTTAAATATGTCAAACATAAAATATCCAGTAAAAATATCCGACATTGATAAATTTGAAAAACAAAACAACATAAGTGTTAACGTATATGGAATTGAAGGAAAAACAATATATCCACTGAGAATAACTAAACTAAATAGTAACACGCACGTCAACTTGCTGCTTTTACAACAAGGTCGGAAATCACATTACTGTTTAATTCGTGATTTTGATAAGTTAATGTTTAATTCTACAAAAGATGACCATAAGAAATATTTTTGCAAGTTCTGTTTGCAACATTTTGGCACCAAAGATATATTGGAACGTCACATAACATATTGTAAACCCTTTGATGCTCAAAGAGTACAAATGTCTGAAAAAGATACACTACAATTTACGAATTACAAATATCAACTTAAAGCTCCCTTTGTGATTTATGCAGATTTCGAATGTTTTATAAACTGCGGCAAACACACTCCTTCTGGATTTGCTTATGTTGTGGTGAGAGACTCTAAAATTATTTACGAAGAGTTGTACAGCGGTGAAAATGTAATGGATGTATTTTTTGAAAAGTTATTTAAAACCTATGACTTTATTAAAAGTCAGATGGAAGTATATGTTCCCCTTGTAATGACTGCAGAGCAAGAGGCA
The DNA here is from genome assembly GCA_963675035.1 of Allygus modestus. Classification (NCBI taxonomy): domain Eukaryota; kingdom Metazoa; phylum Arthropoda; class Insecta; order Hemiptera; family Cicadellidae; genus Allygus; species Allygus modestus. Next base: position 176,289,563 of record OY776112.1, on the reverse strand, counting down.
TCCTTCAAAAACTCTAAATACTGCCACATATGCCAACAGCTGTTACTGGGTGATAAAGTGCGCGACCACTGCCACCTAACGGGCGAGTTCCGAGGACCCTCCCACAACGCTTGCAATTTAAACTATAAAGTAACCAAGAAAATTCCAGTATTCTTCCACAATCTTAAAAACTATGACGGTCATTTAATAATGCAACACTTGGGAAAATTCAATCGCAAATTGAATTGCATAGCCAAAGACATGGAAAAATATATATCGTTCTCTGTTGATGATTTGGTATTTTTGGATTCCTACAACTTTCTGTCTCTTCCCTTAAGCAAATTAGCTTCCAATTTAAATACATTTAGATTTATAGACAATCCACTACTACAACGCAAGGGCGAATTTCCATACGAATACATGACAGGACCAGAAAAGTTTTTAGAGCCCCTCCCACCCATAGAGGCATTTTACAGCAGTCTAACTAAAGAATGTATATCTCCTGCACAATATGAACATGCTAAAAACGTATGGAATCATTTTAATATAAAGAATTTAAAAGAATATCACGATTTATACCTTAAAACAGATGTGTTGTTATTGGCTGATGTGTTTGAGACATTTAGGGACTTGAGTTTAAAGGATTATAAACTCGACCCCGTCCACATGTACTCACTGCCTGGACTAACATGGGAGGCGTGTCTTAGAATGACCAGCATAAAATTAGAATTATTTCAAGACATTGACATGCATTTGTTTATAGAACACGCCATTAGAGGTGGTGTAAGCATGATTTCCACGCGCCACGCTAAAGCCAATAATAAGTACATGGGCGAACATTATGACCCAAATCAAGAAAGCACCTATCTTGTATACTTAGACTGCAACTCGCTATACTCTACAGCAATGTGTGAGTCGTTGCCTGTTGATGGCTTTAGATGGACAAATGAGAAAGATTATAAATCCAATCAAAATGAAAACTTTGGATTTATTTTGGAAGTTGATTTAAAATACGATAAAAGTTTACACGATTTGCATAATGACTACCCGCTCGCACCAGAAAAAATGAATGGAAAATTAATACCAAATTTAAATGACAAAACTAAATATATTTTGCATTATAAAGCACTAAAAAAATACGAAGAATTGGGTTTGGTAGTTACAAAATACCACAGAATCTTAAAATTCAGACAATCAAAATGGCTCGCCCCCTATATTAATTTTAATATTGAAAAGCGACAAAAAGCTGAACATGATTTTGAAAAAGACTTTTACAAACTGTTAAATAACAGTCTCTTTGGTCGAACAATTATGAACCAACGCAAGTTTCGTGATATACATCTTGTAGACGAGTCTAAGTTAACAAAGTATGTTACAAAGCCAAGATTTGACTGCAGCAAAATGTTCGATAACAAGTTGCATGCTGTGCATTTAAATAAATTAATTGTAAAGTTTGATAAACCAATATATTTAGGAATGACCATTTTGGATATCAGCAAAGTAATAATGTATGATTTCCACTATAATTATATGTCAAAATTTAAGAATAAAAAGTTCTTAATGACAGACACAGACAGCCTTCTTTATTCTATAGTAACAGAGGACTTTTACAAGGAAATACAAAGTGACTTGGACCGTTTTGACACCTCTGCATACAGTAAAGATCATTTCTTATACTCTGATAAAAACAAAAAAGTTACGGGCAAGTTTAAAGATGAATTAAATGGTCAAATTATGTATGAATATTGTGGTTTAAGGCCAAAATTATACTCTTTCATTCCTCTACAGTGGTTATATGAAAAAGAAAAGCAAAATGAGCTAGAGGTTAAGAAGGCAAAAGGAGCTGACGGCGCTACAGTTAAACATCTCTTAAGACACCAACACTACTTACACTGTCTTGCAACCGGAGAAGATTACTACGAGAATGTTACAAGAATTAAATCCACAAACCACCATCTGCAAACATTAACGATGAACAAAAAGGTACTCTCTTTTGATGACGACAAGAGGTTTATTCTAGATGGCATCAACACCCTTGCCCTTGGTCACTATAAAATTGGTCAAACATAAATCTGTATTTGCCATTATTCTTTGGCCTTTCCTTGTCTATTACAAAAAAGCCATATTTAGACCTATCCCAGCACTGATGGCAGAGATTTCTAAATTGGTTAAATGAAAAATCATTTCCCACATGATTGTTATACACATGTTTTAAATTTAAATCGTCTTGTTTAAATAATATTAGGAAATTAACATTGTCACGTAAATGTTTGTTTACTTTACTGTAAGATTGACACAAGTAAAAACTGCTAACATTTTTGTGTCTGCCCATTGAGAAAAATTGTGTGATATTTGGACTATTTATGTCGTCAAATACAACTATTGAGTGTGATTCTACATCATTTGGTGTGATTTCACAGTTTGAATATGTGTGTAATTTAACTTCATCACACAGACGGAATATTTCAATTATTTTTTTATATTTTTCTTGTTCTAAAGATTTGGATATTATATATAAATTTGTAAACTTTAATCCTTGTTTTTTACAATTAAGTTATAAATTACAACAGTCTTCCCCGAACCACTGGGCCCTATTATAAGACAGCGAATATTATTAGGAAATAGGCCCAACTTCTTTGGTGTATTTTCTTTATGTGCAATTTTAAATTTGTTCTTTTGTTGAATAAATGACATTTTTTATATAATGGTGTATTTTCTTTATGTGTTAAATGACATTTTTTATATAACTGACAACTGACACAAAAATAGTTTGTAAATTGTGTAATAAATACATGTAATATAAACAAATTTAACACAATCATAACATTGTCCACATTAACATTGGAAGTTAAAGGCGGGGTGTATCGATACACCCCCCCTTAATTTAACACAATCATAACATTGTGGACAATGTTATGATTGTGTTAAATTAAGGGGGGGGTGTATCGATACACCCCGCCTTTAACTTCCAATGTTAATGTGGACAATGTTATGATTGTGTTAAATTTGTTTATATTACATGTATTTATTACACAATTTACAAACTATTTTTGTGTCAGTTGTCAGTTATATAAAAAATGTCATTTAACACATAAAGAAAATACACCATTATATAAAAAATGTCATTTATTCAACAAAAGAACAAATTTAAAATTGCACATAAAGAAAATACACCAAAGAAGTTGGGCCTATTTCCTAATAATATTCGCTGTCTTATAATAGGGCCCAGTGGTTCGGGGAAGACTGTTGTAATTTATAACTTAATTGTAAAAAACAAGGATTAAAGTTTACAAATTTATATATAATATCCAAATCTTTAGAACAAGAAAAATATAAAAAAATAATTGAAATATTCCGTCTGTGTGATGAAGTTAAATTACACACATATTCAAACTGTGAAATCACACCAAATGATGTAGAATCACACTCAATAGTTGTATTTGACGACATAAATAGTCCAAATATCACACAATTTTTCTCAATGGGCAGACACAAAAATGTTAGCAGTTTTTACTTGTGTCAATCTTACAGTAAAGTAAACAAACATTTACGTGACAATGTTAATTTCCTAATATTATTTAAACAAGACGATTTAAATTTAAAACATGTGTATAACAATCATGTGGGAAATGATTTTTCATTTAACCAATTTAGAAATCTCTGCCATCAGTGCTGGGATAGGTCTAAATATGGCTTTTTTGTAATAGACAAGGAAAGGCCAAAGAATAATGGCAAATACAGATTTATGTTTGACCAATTTTATAGTGACCAAGGGCAAGGGTGTTGATGCCATCTAGAATAAACCTCTTGTCGTCATCAAAAGAGAGTACCTTTTTGTTCATCGTTAATGTTTGCAGATGGTGGTTTGTGGATTTAATTCTTGTAACATTCTCGTAGTAATCTTCTCCGGTTGCAAGACAGTGTAAGTAGTGTTGGTGTCTTAAGAGATGTTTAACTGTAGCGCCGTCAGCTCCTTTTGCCTTCTTAACCTCTAGCTCATTTTGCTTTTCTTTTTCATATAACCACTGTAGAGGAATGAAAGAGTATAATTTTGGCCTTAAACCACAATATTCATACATAATTTGACCATTTAATTCATCTTTAAACTTGCCCGTAACTTTTTTGTTTTTATCAGAGTATAAGAAATGATCTTTACTGTATGCAGAGGTGTCAAAACGGTCCAAGTCACTTTGTATTTCCTTGTAAAAGTCCTCTGTTACTATAGAATAAAGAAGGCTGTCTGTGTCTGTCATTAAGAACTTTTTATTCTTAAATTTTGACATATAATTATAGTGGAAATCATACATTATTACTTTGCTGATATCCAAAATGGTCATTCCTAAATATATTGGTTTATCAAACTTTACAATTAATTTATTTAAATGCACAGCATGCAACTTGTTATCGAACATTTTGCTGCAGTCAAATCTTGGCTTTGTAACATACTTTGTTAACTTAGACTCGTCTACAAGATGTATATCACGAAACTTGCGTTGGTTCATAATTGTTCGACCAAAGAGACTGTTATTTAACAGTTTGTAAAAGTCTTTTTCAAAATCATGTTCAGCTTTTTGTCGCTTTTCAATATTAAAATTAATATAGGGGGCGAGCCATTTTGATTGTCTGAATTTTAAGATTCTGTGGTATTTTGTAACTACCAAACCCAATTCTTCGTATTTTTTTAGTGCTTTATAATGCAAAATATATTTAGTTTTGTCATTTAAATTTGGTATTAATTTTCCATTCATTTTTTCTGGTGCGAGCGGGTAGTCATTATGCAAATCGTGTAAACTTTTATCGTATTTTAAATCAACTTCCAAAATAAATCCAAAGTTTTCATTTTGATTGGATTTATAATCTTTCTCATTTGTCCATCTAAAGCCATCAACAGGCAACGACTCACACATTGCTGTAGAGTATAGCGAGTTGCAGTCTAAGTATACAAGATAGGTGCTTTCTTGATTTGGGTCATAATGTTCGCCCATGTACTTATTATTGGCTTTAGCGTGGCGCGTGGAAATCATGCTTACACCACCTCTAATGGCGTGTTCTATAAACAAATGCATGTCAATGTCTTGAAATAATTCTAATTTTATGCCGGTCATTCTAAGACACGCCTCCCATGTTAGTCCAGGCAGTGAGTACATGTGGACGGGGTCGAGTTTATAATCCTTTAAACTCAAGTCCCTAAATGTCTCAAACACATCAGCCAATAACAACACATCTGTTTTAAGGTATAAATCGTGATATTCTTTTAAATTCTTTATATTAAAATGATTCCATACGTTTTTAGCATGTTCATATTGTGCAGGAGATATACATTCTTTAGTTAGACTGCTGTAAAATGCCTCTATGGGTGGGAGGGGCTCTAAAAACTTTTCTGGTCCTGTCATGTATTCGTATGGAAATTCGCCCTTGCGTTGTAGTAGTGGATTGTCTATAAATCTAAATGTATTTAAATTGGAAGCTAATTTGCTTAAGGGAAGAGACAGAAAGTTGTAGGAATCCAAAAATACCAAATCATCAACAGAGAACGATATATATTTTTCCATGTCTTTGGCTATGCAATTCAATTTGCGATTGAATTTTCCCAAGTGTTGCATTATTAAATGACCGTCATAGTTTTTAAGATTGTGGAAGAATACTGGAATTTTCTTGGTTACTTTATAGTTTAAATTGCAAGCGTTGTGGGAGGGTCCTCGGAACTCGCCCGTTAGGTGGCAGTGGTCGCGCACTTTATCACCCAGTAACAGCTGTTGGCATATGTGGCAGTATTTAGAGTTTTTGAAGGATGCCTCTTGCTCTGCAGTCATTACAAGGGGAACATATACTTCCATCTGACTTTTAATAAAGTCATAGGTTTTAAATAACTTTTCAAAAAATACATCCATTACATTTTCACCGCTGTACAACTCTTCGTAAATAATTTTAGAGTCTCTCACCACAACATAAGCAAATCCAGAAGGAGTGTGTTTGCCGCAGTTTATAAAACATTCGAAATCTGCATAAATCACAAAGGGAGCTTTAAGTTGATATTTGTAATTCGTAAATTGTAGTGTATCTTTTTCAGACATTTGTACTCTTTGAGCATCAAAGGGTTTACAATATGTTATGTGACGTTCCAATATATCTTTGGTGCCAAAATGTTGCAAACAGAACTTGCAAAAATATTTCTTATGGTCATCTTTTGTAGAATTAAACATTAACTTATCAAAATCACGAATTAAACAGTAATGTGATTTCCGACCTTGTTGTAAAAGCAGCAAGTTGACGTGCGTGTTACTATTTAGTTTAGTTATTCTCAGTGGATATATTGTTTTTCCTTCAATTCCATATACGTTAACACTTATGTTGTTTTGTTTTTCAAATTTATCAATGTCGGATATTTTTACTGGATATTTTATGTTTGACATATTTAACTGGCCTATGTGGGGTTCGTAGTAAAATACTCGATTTGCATTTTCTTTACGATTCCTTGGATTCAGGCTTGCTAAAACACTCCACACGAAACATTTATTATCACTATTTTTAATATTTAAAACGGCGTGTTTTGATTTTATATTTTCTGGTGTGGGGATGTATGATTTGGGAGTTAGGGGTTTATACTTATAAACATGCAGCTGCCAGTATTTAGTATGGTCATATATCCATCCACTGCCTTGGGCTTGATACTTGTGTAAAGATGTGTCGATTTTTAAAAGTGAATTTTCAATTTGTGTCTTTAATTGTGCTTTCTCAATTGATAAATTAGTTAAACTTCGAAAATCAGCAATACATTCTTTGTCAATGATTAAATCACCATTATTGTCCACTGTGTGTTTGATAAATTTCACTCTCCTAATAAGAATCCATTTGATAGGTAAAGGACAAGATTGAAGTGTGTCTAATATATCCGCGGACTCGCCGTAAAACTTAAACACATTATAGGGCCGCTTGTCACATCGTAGGTGGTGGCGTTTCTTGTCACGGGTGATGACTCTCTTACACACATTACAAGTATAGTGGTTCTCTAGCATATGCATTTTAAAATGATTGTTATTATCAAATATTTGATGGCATTTTTTACAAATTTTAGGAATAACTTTGTGAACAAGTCGATAATGGCGTAATAAATTGCTTCTGTTGGAGTAAGACATAAAACAGACTGCACAGGTCAACATTTTGTGTTGAAATGACTGTAGAGATGTCATGCTCTGCTTTTTATAAACAAAAATTACCATTTTAAAAATTTAAATACGATCAAAATTCAAAATATGAAGATTTAAAAAAAAAACACAAATTCAAAATTTTTATAAAAACTAAGCCCTTTATCAAAAAAATCTGAGAAACTACTTTTTAGATAATTGTATAAAGTGCCTACAAACCTCCAGAGTAAAAAAATCATATTTTAGACGAAATTATTTTAATCACTAAATTTTTCTAAGTCCAGAGTAAAAAAACATATTTTAGCCGAAATTATTTTAATCACTAAATTTTTCTAAGTCCAGAGTAAAAAAAGCATATTTTCGCCGAAATTATTCTAACCACTAAATTTTTCTAAGTCCAGAGTAAAATAATCATATTTTAGCCGAAATTATTTTAACCACTGAATTTTAAGTTAAAATCTGCAACAGGTCTTGTTGATGCTGGGGCTGTAGGATATGAAGTGAGGACCCTGGCCTGCAACAGCTCTTTATATAGCCAACAATTCACACAATTTGTAAAATTACGCATCGGTTACTATGCATCGGTCGCTGTGTCCTTGGTGCCGATCTTGCAGAATCTCCTTCAAGGTTGATTGTCGCGCTAGTGGCGATAACCGAGTGCACTTCTAAGTTGTTTACATGTGTTGTTTATTTAGTGTGGAGTTATTTTTGAACTCGTGGATTTCTGCAAAGGATGTATTAAAATGAATTTTAAATAGTTTGGATTAAAACACAAATTTCAGTTGGCGGCAGTATTTTTCAAAAAATATTTTTTAATTTGACCGTTATAGTGAATTTGGGAAATGTAAGTGAAATTTATTAAAACACTTGCCTAGGACAATAACATATCCAAATTGCAGACAAATCGGACCATAAACACCAAAGATAGTTTTTTAGCCTGAATTTGAAAATTAATTTTTAAAAATATAGAGGAGGGATGGGGATGGGGACAATATATTTAAGGCAAGGGTATATTTAATATAGGCCAGCGGGCGGGAGCTCTATAGGCGGGATCGGGTGTCGGTCCAAAAACTGATCCCCATAAGAATAACATGGGGAAAAAGCGCCGATTGTGGGGCCTCTTTGTGGTTTCTCCACTACTACACAATAACTTCTAAGTTGTTTACATGTGTTGTTTATTTAGTGTGGAGTTATTTTTGAACTCGTGGATTTCTGCAAAGGATGTATTAAAATTAATGCAAATTTTAAATGGGGGAAAATAAGGCAAGGGCCAAAAAGAAAATTTGTGTAGGGTAGGATCGGGCGTTGGCGCAAAAACTGATCCCCATAAGAATAACATGGGAAAAAAGCGCCGAATAGTATGCCTCCCCGGTAATTCACCACTACTTATATATATATATAGAGAAAGAGAGAGATATAGATATATAAATACATATATACAAATTTGAACGAATGGTGTTTTTGGCTTCTGGGGACCTCAAAATGAAAAGTTATCATGGTCTCTGGCTTAAGGATTACCATGAGACCTACGGTAATAGCTTCTTGCCTATAGGGGAAATTCTCTAAAAGGCAGGCCTAGTTAAACAACTGCCAGTTAAATTAGTATAATACGACCCATCCTTCTCTAAATCAATAGGGCATAGATTGTTTTACTTTTCACAATGATAGTAAAAATAACTTACCTTTATCATTTTTTACCCAACGTAGATGACCACTGATAAAATGGGCATTTAAATTTGCAGCAACAGGTAAATTCTGTAATACGTGAGGGTTCTTTTCAATACATAACAGATCTGTTTTATTTCCCGATTTCACATTTTGTTTTATGAATTCAATAAGCAATGTCTCGCCCTTTGCATCCTTGTTGTCTGAAAATAAATTGAATTATGTTCATTAAAAATATAACTGGTGAGGGAGAATATATTGTTTTATCACAGCTGTTATTTGTAAATCAATACTTTTTTGTGGTGTCGCGAGTCGTTATTCCCGAACTTATTACTTTGTGCTGTAACTGTTAAGATATTCATAAAAATTGTTTACAAATATAAAAATAATTCATTAAAACAAAATTAACATATTTTTAAGTAAAGTGTTAAATTGACAAAGAATAATAATTAACTTACAACAATTTTTACTCAGCATAGGTTGTTATATACTTACTGCAATTGCTTTTTTATTTTTTAAATGAGTGTTTAATTAATGCTGTACTATTTAGTATCAAATGCTTTTTATAGTCAAGGTTGAACTTTTTCTGAAATTCCTGGACAAATATTGGTCTAAAAATATGCCTTCTTGCTCTGATTCAAATTCCGGAGTCTTAAAATTCTTTTATATTATTTATTAAAAATAATATTGGGCTGTTTTTAATAAATGTAATTGATGTGCGAAATGAATCCCTGGATTATTTAGAAAGTTCAGTGGCCGTGTGTCGTGTGTTATCGAAAAACTAAATAACGGTAAAACATTTTGTAATGAGATTGTATGGAGACATTTTCGATACGCAAAGGCGGGTTTACATGATACGATAAAACATAGCGACTTGCCTGAAAAGACAAATCGCTGTGTTTTGTCGGAGATTGGGTGTGCTATTCACACGTTCCGTCTTTTCCTCCAATTTTGCCTCAAACCACTGCCGTAATATGTCTATTGTTGTAAGGTTCAATATAAACTACCTGTATATTGCATGCAATGGATGAGCTACTGTTATGATCTGTGTACATTTAGAAGTAAGTGATGTCGGTATTTGCTACTGGAAAAAGTTATCTCATGTGGAGTTAAGCAGCGAACACTAAAACTACACTACAACAGTCAATCAATACCATCAATAGTAAAAACAACACAAAATACAGTAAAACAATAATGCAGCAAAAGATACAACTCCTTTTTTTCTCCTATCTACAGGTGTTTCTATTTTTCTTAGTATTATCTTTCTTATATATTAAAAAACTTTTGCCAAAACTAAAGACAGCAACCCTGACTGTTCTACTGGACCGATTTACTTGATATATTTCGCATTTCTTTGTAACTAACTCTAGATGTGTCATCAGACATTGAAAAAAAGATTTTGTTCACTTGGCTTTTCGTTATGCTTATTATATTGTTTTTGCCAATTTGTTAGAAAGAGAACAAAAACAGTCATTCTGGCCGATTTACCCAACCGATTTGTCCCACATGGCTCATTTTGTTCAGAAATATGTGTAGATTCATTTTGTGGCAATTATGGGTATCTTCTTTGGGGATGAGAGATCTACTTATTACAATGACCTACGTACACACGGGCCAAAAGTTTATGACAGTGAGCCTGACCATACGAATGGACCGAATTAGCTTTATATATGTCTTATTTTATTTGTAACTACCTTTATATGTGTCATCAGACATTGAAAAAAAATGAATAGCCTATCTGATTTTCCCTTTTCCATTAAATTCTAAAACATTAGAAATACTATCATTACAATTTTTATTTTGAATAGTAGGGAATAAATAAATGACTCATAATCGTAACCCTCCGACTCCCCAATGGTGAATTTCTCGGTGCCCCTGTCATTTTTGCGATTTTGCACACATTATATCAAGAATTCACAGTAAATTGCGGAATGGATGAAACCTATCAATAATTGATCAATGGGGCCCCCATTGTTATTACAGCTTATTTTGTAGTTCAAATTCATATAAACACGGAACTTGAATAAGGTTTAAATCGATTTTGAAATCCTCGACATTTAAAACGCTGAAAAACGTTCTTCAAGCAACATAAAGTAGGCCTACCGTTAGTATAACTATTTCACTCCTCGGTCACACAGAGGGGCCACACAGTCCAGGCCCGACCTTTTAATAGTATTTTCAAAATGTTGATCAAATAAAACGTCAGTTGAACAGAAACCAATTCAACTACTAAATAATAAACATTAAAATATTTTTAATAATTAACTAGAGTACCCCCATGCAGCGCAAAGCGCCGCTTGCTTGCTTTGCTCATAATAAGGAGGACTTCATATTGAATTTATTACTTTTTAATAAATCTGAAGATTATGAAAGATTCATGAAGGGAGATTGGGATAAAAATATTTTTTAGTATGGCTAAATTATCAGCTGATATTTAAAAGTATGCCATAGTAACCTTCAAAACTACTTATTACATTACATACTGGAAAAATAGGGGACTCCCCTTAATATTAAAGAGCTACAAATACATGATTGAAAGTAACATTATTTCCAGAAATGCATTGTATACATTTTATAATAACTATTTCTAAGCGGATTTCAAATCTTGTCTAGTAAATATTGAGCCATATTTTTGTGAAAACAAGCATCATAACTCAGATTTTTTGTTGAGTAAGGAGGAAATAATACTGAATATAAACAATAAATAGCCCGGATTCAGTCACATGTACACTGATGCTTCCAAAAATCCCGAGATAAATTTTATAGCTTGTGCATTAGTTGATGTACATAGTAATTGTACTGTGTCCTTTAAAGTAAACCCTGTCTTCTCCGTATTTTCAGCCGAAGCTCTCGCTATTTTACATGCTCTTTACTATATGGAAGATAAAACTATACAAAATTATGTTATTTTATCTGATTCAAAAGTGTCCTTATGGCTCTAAATAACATACAAATAAATGTTAATACTTCACCTGTAATTGTCAAAATTAAAAGTAAGATTCTTGAACTTGTGAAAAATGGATATAAAATTATGTTTGTTTGGGTCCCTGGTCACTTTGGCATTCAAGGAAATGAAAGGGCTGACACAGCGGCTAAAAGTGCATCTCGGATTAACACCACTATAATCCATACACTCAAAAACACTCAATACACTCAATTTGTAGGGTTCTTCAGTGACTACAAATTTATTGTATTTTTGAAACTCATAATAGCGATGAATTTGAATTTATTTTTTTATTTATTTGGACTTTACCTATCGCTTCTAGTGTTTAAAACTACACTACATTTCGGGAGGTAAGGAAACTCCTCCCGTTATCAAGTGAACCCTACTTACATCTAAATCTGAACCCTCCTTACCTCCCGAAATATAGTGTAGTTTTAAACACTAGAAGCAATAGATAAAGTCCAAATAAATCAAAAAATAAATACAAATTTATCTTAAAGATAAGAGCATACCAAAGATAGCAAAAAGAATGGTATTGTTCTGGTGAATCAAAAGGAAATAGAATTTTTAATTTAAAACCTTCTGTACCTTCTTCCCCTTGGCTTATACCATATAAAAGACAACAAAGATATATTTCAACATTTTGCAGGATCAGAAGATTCGGACATACTTTTTCAAAAGATCATCTATATAAAATTAACCTAGTAACTAGCCCCGAGTGTGAATGTGGAATAGACACAGCTTCAATTGACCATTTACTTTTTTCTTTCAGTTTATTTAATGAAGAAAATAGAAAAAAAATGTATAAAGAACTGATTAAATTGAAAATTGAATTTCCAATTAATGTTATTTCTATTCTTGTAAGTGATAAAATTGAAGTTTTGGACGTCATCTTTCATTTTATTATCAGTGAAAACATAAACTTATAATATCCTATTGTGTTTCAGCAATTATGAATTATTAATTAAGAAAATGTGTATATAGGAAGAGTTTTTACACCTACATATTTAAAGGAAAATGAAAAATTGTACATAGTATATATAATATTTTGTGTTATGGGCTTTGTATCCTGCTGCCGAAATAAAGAGATAAAAAAACACTCAAAACAAATAATAATCAGCTGATAATATCTATCAGGCGGTTTAAATATAATTTTATGAACACACTTATGGTAATTTCTATAATTTGAATACACTATACAAAATAAAAATTGTAATGATAGTATTTCTAATGTTTTAGAATTTAATCAAAAAGGGAAAATCAGATATTCATTTTTTTCAATGTCTGATGACACATATAAGGGTAGTTACAAATAAAATAAGACATATATAAAGCTAAATCGGTCCATTAGTATGGTCAGGCTCACTGTCATAAACTTTTGGCCCGTGTGTACTTGTTACAATGACCTAAGTAAGAAAGTTTGTATAGTCTTCATGTGGGCATAGTAGGGTCAACTGTACACAAAATATCTTTTAAAGATGTCCACAAAATGTCAGGTTTTCCACTTGGGTATTAAAAAGATGGGGAAGGACCAGCTGGGTGCAGAAATGTGACTTTTACTTCATCTTCACTTTCATTTTTATCTAGCACATAAGCTAGCCACCATTTCCTGTCATATTTAACAGTTACATAACCGTTAACATCTGCCATTGACATTTTTGTAATTAGTTGTGTGGTGCTCACTGTGCTGTTACATAACCGTTAACATCTGCCATTGACATTTTTGAAAATTAGTTGTGTGGTGCTCACTGTGCTGTTACATAACCGTTAACATCTGCCATTGACATTTTCGTAATTAGTTGTGTGGTGCTCACTGTGCCATTTGTGCCATACGAAAAAACTTTGACTTTGATTTCGGTCTAATTATCTTTGATTGGGAAACATGGAATTGTTGAGTTCCTTTTATGGTCTGTGCTTTTTTAAACTGTGTACTCAAAAACTGGACAGTATCTATATTCTCTTCTTGCTTGACACACTCAAAAGTTAACAATTTTAATATTTTGGATCAACCAATCAGAAAGTTGTTGAGGTGTGAGTATTTGATTTTCATAAGGTCTCTGTAAGCTTGCCCTTGTACCTTTTGACTATACCACCAACACCATCACATGCTCCTTTACCATGACCTGTAGCCGAAAAGTGCCTCTCTGCCTCTATTCCAAAATCTTGGGTATGGAAACATAGAATAGAAACATTCCTTTTATTCTTATATTGCACTGCACTTCTGTGGGAAAAGTAATATATCTTCTCAACATAAAACTGAAAGTAACTTTTTAAAAACTGAATGAGCTTTTTTGAAAGCATTAGGCAGCTGTTGTATTGTGCTCCAGACATTCAAATATAATAACATAGGCTAGCTGACATGTTTTACTTTATCATCTTGATTATAATAAATTACAAAGAGGTGTATTGTTATATAGTCACTTGACCAGTGTTAGCTTTGGGCTTCATCCTGAACTACAAATGCATAGTTTCTGAGAAATTGAGTGTGACGGCTACAGCTCATGGTAAAGGAACATGTGGTGGTGTTGGTGGTGCAATCAAAAGGTTGGCTACAAGGTCAATTGTACAGAGACCTTAAGAAAATCAAATACTCACGCGTCAACAACTTTTTGATTAGTCAGTCCAACATATTAAGTGTGTTAACTTTGAGTTTGTCAAGCAAGAAGAGAATATAGATACTGACAAGTTTTTGAGTACACCGTTAGAAAAAGCACAGACCATAAAAGGAACTCAACAGTTCCATGCTTATTTGCCAATCAAAGACAACTTAACCAAAATCAAAAAGGAACTCAACAGTTCCATGCTTATTTGCCAATCAAAGACAACTTAACCAAAATCAAAAAGGAACTCAATAGTTCCATGCTTATTTGCCAATCAAAGACAACTTAACTGAAATCAAAGTTTTTTCGTATGGCACAAATTACAGCACAGTGAGCACCACACAACTAATTACAAAAATGTCAATGGCAGACGTTAACGGTTATGTAACTGTTAAATATGGCAGGAAATGGTGGCTAGCTTATGTGCTAGATAAAAATGAAAGTGAAGATGAAGTAAAAGTCACATTTCTGCACCCGGCTGGTCCTTCATCCCCATCTTTTTAATACACAAGTGGAAAACCTGACATTTTGTGGACATCTTTAAAAGATATTTTGTGTACAGTTGACTCTACTACGCCCACATGAAGACTATACAAACTTTCTAAGGAGGACACGGCAAAATCAAATGAAGCGTAGAAGCAGCTAGACAAATAAAACTGATTTGTCTAGTACTGCTCACTTAATCAAGGCTACTGATATTTTATTAAAGGAAACAAACATTATTCAATACTCCTGGCTTTTATTTTTAGAGCCTTCTAACTTAGATCCTAATTAAATTTCATTCAATTTATTAGATAGGTATTGAGAAAACAAACAACTGTACGGTAGGTACTTTATTAACACAATGAAATCATTTATAGACCGACTTAATTAAACATTCTTAACCTAAGTTTAATATTATATTTTTTATTTATATAAGGCAGCTTATTAAAAGCATATTAAAAATGTTTTTGATGTTTCGCCCATTAGTTTTATAAAAATACTTTGTATATTTCGACTAAAACACTATAGTTTGCGTATTTTAGTCAAAACTGTGTTCGCAATAACATTTAAATGAAAGTGAACCCATTGGAATCCCATAATAATACTTTGAGAATCCACTAATAAAAACATAGTGAAAAACATATTTTTTTTAAATTTTCAAAAGTACACATATTTCAAAATTTCAAATTTAAATTTTCTTTTTGTATTTCCCTTGAAAAAAATATTTTCATCTTAACATATATTGTATTGTATATCAAATGAAAGGACACAAAAAAGGAAACACAATGACACCACTCCCATCTCTCTAACTCAAGTAGGAGAGCTAAAATTACAGTTTAAAACACAGTCGGCCGAGCTTTTTTTGGTGTTTTTTGGGAACTTTAGGCCTACATAGCTCTAAGTCCTAAACGGATAAATATTTTTCAATGAAATTTTGTATTTTTCTTAGTTCCTACACAGGCTAACCACATGCCAAAGGAATATGCCAAATTTCAATCAAATCTGAGATGGTGAGGAAAAAAATTAATGAAATTGTGTAGATTTGACATGGACTGACCCATCATGAATCACAGTTTATTGGGATTGAAACAGGGTTTAAGCTGCGGTTGCATTTGTCGCAAAATGCGACATGCACCACGAAAATGCGACAATATTTGGGCAGGCTGTCGCTTTTTTGCTACAAAGAAAAGCATTTTTTAATTTTATTGCAGAAAATCTGGTTTTAACAATACAAATTGTATTAAAAGTCCGTGATCACGATCCACAACCAAAAAAGATAAGAAGAGTAGTTGGGATGTTGTATACAGGCTTAACGTTGCGTTGGTTGCACAACGTCACTTTACCGATCGCCTCTGAGCGAGTGGTAGGGGAGACGAGCCTACATTACGTTAACAGTTGCTGTCGATTTCAACTGCATACCGTGTAAACGGAACGGGCGAGTTACTGATATAATAGTTGTAGTGACAGTAGCTAACCCCCTAGCTGACGTCATGCGCTGTGACTCGGTTTGGCGCGCACTTTGTAGTAGCTGAGTCTAGCCGAGTGAATCGGCGAATGCGAGAATGACGAGGGCTAGTTCGCCACCGAAGGGATGACTGCGCTCACCTCGCCATCGCACCGATTCTTGTCGGTTTTGTGACCTAGTCAAAGGAGACGAGCGGCAGGTCCTCCATACTTAGTGCCGCTCGCGGTCTCGACTCGCTGCAGAATGTGGACGGTTACACGAGCACGAGTCGCTCGAAATTGCAATGATCGGGCGGAAGTGTAGAGGTACCTTAGCGAAAACAGACAACTCAAAATCAAAGATGCGCAAATGCGATCGCGATATGCTTCGAGGTTATGATTCAGAGCGTGTAATGTTTGGGGTGTGTGAGTTTTAGTTGTTCTGGTGCCATATTAGGCCTATTCTATTAGAATGTTTCGTATATTTCCATTACAGACTTTAATGGTTAAAATGGTTAAGTTACCACGAAAAGTAGACTCTGCTGAATTATATATTATTTAAATGTTAAACCTTGAAAACAAATACAAGCAAAAAACAACTTAAGACCAAAAAATAGTATAATTACAGGCGATAAAAATGTGAAAAGAAAAATATTTTTGCTACAAGTCTCTAAGAGCTTGTAGCATTTTTGCTCAAAGAATTTTTTTCCCAGCTGAATCCCTGAATTGAAATATTAAAAAAGGCTATTAAGTGAGCAGCGAAATCTCGTAAAATATGTGTTCTTAAAAAAAATTGTAGTGTCTGTGTTTTGGCCTAAACAGGAAGCGGTTGGAACCATTGGAAACAGCATTAGTTGTTCTTTCTTTTCGTAAAGAGAAATTTGTCATACGACTTCAGAAAGTCTGAGAAATAATTTTTTTTAAATCAGCTGTTATGTCAGGCCCGTCATTTACCCCATTCTCCGGAAATATGGCGAATTATAAATCACTAAAAAATAGATCGATAACTGATTTATCGTGACGTAAATCATACCTCTTTGTAGCCAGGAAAAAGTTCTTCCTCTTTGCAGTGCTGCCTTCCTCTATCCTCTATGGAGCGTTACAAATATCGTTTCAGTGAATGAGTGAATCTTTCTGCTAGCCAGAGCCAATGTGGGATTGTAGGTTATAATCCGTATATTGTTGTCACATCTTAGTGTTTTAGTTATATACCGGTACAAGTGTAGGTATTGTCATGTAGTGTGTGTGAGTTATTAGTAATATTTATCCATATTACTATGGGTAAATATTATTATTTATGTATATTATTGCAAATGTTGAATGTTTTCAGATGACAATGAAAAGCTGCCTCGGGGATCGAAATTTTCAATTTTTTTACTCTATCTACGAATGTACCCAATCACGTTTTATTTATTTTATTTTAGTCAATTTATCTCGTTTTGTGAAAAAGAGTATGCATACGATAGGGAACATTCTTATCTTTAATGGTTTGGACACAGCGACAGTTTGAAGTACCTTCAACAGATTTTGCATTTTGCTGAAATTACGGCTATGCTATGAATTTAAGTTCAAAAATAAATTTCTCGTAACTTATTTTTGTATAATATATACCTATATACTTGTTCAGAAATATATTGGAGTATATATAACTTATATGTACCATATATCGTATTATATGATAGAGTTCAAAAATTATATCTAGCTTCGAATAACCATTTTGGCTTTCGGCAAAACTCCAATTTTGTTTTTCAGCTCTTGTAAAGTCATATAAACAGTTAATTACTTTGTACAAAAGTGCATTATATTTCCAATAATTTTATTGTTACTGGTACCTCTAGTTATATATCAGTGTTCGTACCTATATTATTTAAATACTTTTTATTTTTGGTATTTTTATTTTTCAAATGTAGGCTACAGCGTTAGCTTGTCGATTTTCCCTGGTTTCTGTATTTTTTCAGTTTCTAAGGTAAACAAATTTTTTCAAATAAAATCAAACACATTTCCACGTAGGGAAATATTGCCTATATTTTGTATATCTTTGTCTGTAAAAAAAATAGTGCAAAAATGCTACAACTCTTAGCCTACTTTTTAAAAATTATTACAAAAATGTTTATGTTGGTTTTTCACATTTTGCAAAAACACCACCAACGGGGATTCGTTTTAATTTATTTTAATCAAAATCTTCTATTTCTGAACAAATCGAGAATAAATATGACTAGGTTATCAATAGTGGTTTAAGCATTGTGAATTGTTAAAAAAACCTCTGCAAAAAGACAAAAATTGCAAGGGCACCGAGCAATTTAGCGTTAATCAGGAAAAGGCAGTCCTAGGGTTAAGTACAGCCAACATCAATATTTATTTTGCCTCCAAGTGAACTGAAAGGGAGCGAGTTACTGACCTGGATGTTGTGAAACTTTTAAGTTTTGAAACTAGTTGTTTTTCAAAGGCTATAGGCCTAATACATTTATACTACCTTTACATTTGGCACCTTGATTTTCTGAAACAGTTAAATTAAAAACATTCTAAATAAGTACCTTAACAATTTTAAACAGGCAAACTACTAAGTTTAAATAAAAGAGGACCTTGACGTTCTGTACCTGGAGGTTATGAAACGTTCCCATAAGGAGCAGCAGCCTTTCTATCCTAAAATATAAGCAAACCCTGCTTCTAAAGCTCACGAGTAGACCCAACCTCACATTTACATTAGGTACATCTAGACTATACTGATTTTGCACACTTGGGCCTACCATGAATTAATATAAAGTCGCTATGTCCTGATCCGTCCAATAATTGATGGAACTTCATTTGTTTAATTTATCACTTGTTAACCTTGAGTTAAGTAAAAGTAAACAGCGAGCTGCGAGCTCATATTCAATTATTCAATTCAATACCTAAAAGGCAGTGGCTACGTACACGTCTGACGTGAGCCGCTACTGTACACGTCCGTTCCCAATTAATTAAGCACCGTACGTTACTTTTCCTGTGATTTTTAAAACAAATTGAGAGCCAGAAAACCTTCTAACCTAACCTAACCTATCCTAAACTAACGTAACGTAACCTAACCACGGTAACTAGAAAAATACGGTAGGGGCCATAAATATAAACAAATGACGTCAATGGATCGAATGTAAACAAACTTTCTTGACATATGGTTCTGTTCATATTTTATCTGTCAAGTGCTATGTTTATAAAACGTTGTTTTCATTTATGAATCGTCCTTCATGTTAACTTGATTTTTAGGCTTGATCTACCTAGCACCCTTATTCAGATAGTTTTTTATTTATTTTAGTGTTCTAACCAACAATAGTATGTTTTTACATTTTGTTAGTTTTTGTTTTCGTTTATTTACACTTAGTTTACACATTTGGCATACCGTTAATTGTTTCTTTCATTGTGGTTTTATATTAGGTATATTTCGTGATGGTTCGTTGTGTTGCATAAAACACTTTTTATTCAAACCAAGAAGGGCATCAAAACAAACACTATAAACGTTTTTTTTAAACGGTTTTTTTTAATTTTAGCGAATTTCCCCTATAGGGAAGAAGCTATTACCGTAGGTCTCATGGTAAGACTTAAGCCCGAGACCATGATAACTTTTCATTTTGAGGTCCCCAGATGCCAAAAAAATCATTCGTTCAAATTTTTATATATGTATATATATATATTTATATATATGTGTCCGTAAGCACGATAACTCTCGTAAAAAAGGTCCGATCTTAATGAAATTTGGTACAAATGTGTAAAGTACCATTTATTTGAACAAGTTCGAAAACCAGATGAATCGCACCATCCGAAGGGGGGTTTTTGGGGGGTTTTGTACCCCAAAAATGTGTTTTTTGGGGTTTTCACATGTAATTTTAATTTAAATCAAATTTTAATTTATACCATTGAATTCAGCTTAAAAAAACAAACAATTTGGTATTTTGATCATTGCTCTATGTCAATTGGTTACCGAGTTATTGAAAGTACTAAACACAGTACGTTGTCTAATGTTATTCTTATGGAGAAAAAGAAAAATTGTATATCTCGCTTATTTATGAACATAAACTGGCAAAATTTGGTATATGGCTTGATCTGGTTATGGTTTATTGTTGTTTGCACAAAAAAACAATTTTTCGCCTATGGTTCCTGTAGCAGCAAACCTAGGTACTTGGTCCCCATATTATTCTTATGGAAAATACTTAAAATGTTATATATCGCTTATTTATGAATGTATATGGATGAAACTTGGTATGTGACTTCACTAAGATGAGTTCTATTGATATTTGCATAAAAAACCATTATTTTACGTGCCTTGTTGCAGCAAACCTGCGTACTCATCCCCAATGTTATTCTTATGGAGAATAATTAATATTTTAAATATCGCTTGTTTGTGAATACATTTCTTATGAATCCTGTTAAGTGTTATGTTATATATTCATTGGAAATTCGCTGAGTATGCAGGTTTGCTGCGACGGGTGTATTTTGGCTATTCTGATGCACCTGGGCTTAAGTTTCACTATGAGGGTAATTCCTCACTTTACCATAGGAAATTCGCTATTAAAGCAGTACAATTAAATAACGCAATCTCTTAAGGTCGCGAAAACAAATTATAATATTCCAGTGATTTTCTCGCCACAATATCAAATATTTACTCCTAAAAATCTTTCTGCTAAAAATCTTAAAACTGCAATATTTGCTTATTTAGTTCCAGGCGTCTGCAGGGAGAACAGAAAAAATACGGGGTTTTTGACATATCGGTGTGTAAATAAAAACAGACATGTTTACATTCGATCCATTGACGTCATTTGTTTATGTTTATGGCCCCTACCGTATTTTAGCGAATTTCCCCTATAGGGAAGAAGCTATTACCGTAGTCGGCATGGTAAGACCTAGGCCCGGGACCATGATAACTTTTCGTTTTGAGGTCCCCAGACCCCAAAAACACCATTCGTTCGATACTGTATATATATCTATATATATATATATATATATATATATATATATATATATATATATATATATATATATATATGTGTGTGTCCGTGAGCACGATAACTCTCGTAAAAATGATCCGATTTTGACGAAATTTGGTATAAATATGTAAAGCAGCATTTATGACTTTAAGTTCGAAAACCAGACAGATATACCTATCCGAAGGGGTATTTTGGGGGGGTTTTGTACCCCAAAAATGGGTTTTTTGAATTTTTTACATATAATTTTTGAAAAAGTCAAATTTTAGTTTTAACCATTCGATTCAGCTTTAAAAAACACACAATTTGGCATTTCGATCATTCCTCTACGTCAATTGGTTACCGAGATATTGAAAGTGCCAAACACAGTACGTTGTCTAATGTTATTCTTATGGGGGAAAAGAAATTTTTTTATCTCGCTTATTTATGAACGTATACTGACGAAACTTGGTATACAGCTTCATCTCATTGAGGTCTATTGATATTTGCTCCAAAAAATTGTTTTTGCATAATTCTCCCGTAGCAGCAAACCTGCGTACTCAGCCCCCATGTTATTTTTATGGATTTTATTAAATGCTCTGTCTCCCTTAATCATGAACATAAATGAATAAAAACTGGTATACGACTTCACCTAGTTGAGTTATATTGACATTCGCATAAAAACCCATTTTTTGTGTTCCTTGTTGCAGCAAACCTGCGTACTCAGCCCAATGTTATTCTTATGGAGAATAATTAAAATTGTATATATCGCTTATTTGTGAATATATTTTTATGAAACTTGGTAAGTGGCTTTATGTAGTATTAAGACATTTATATCTCCATTGGAAATTCGCTGAGTATGCAGGTTTGCTGCGACGGGGGTATTTTCTAGTTACCGTGAACCTAACCTAAGCGGTAGCGAAGTGAATTTGCCCTTACATTGGACGTGTACGCAGTCACTTCGTACCTAAAAACGTGCACTACTGCAGTCGCTGTCTGCCCGCACGTCTGCACGTCTGCAATGCAGTCGCAGCGTCTCCACCACTCACCACACCACATCAACATCATTTTAACCTAAAGGTCCTTAGAAATTACCCTACATTACCCTAAAAATGTTCAAATTACCCTAAATCTTAATAATAAGCTAAAATTTATAAAATTCCTTTGATAATATGGCATGATTAGTACCATAATAAATACTAAGAATAAGCTTATGAATGCTAAGATTAATGAATGACTTCTTTAGTTACTACACTATAATAAAAATAATATAGGTTAAAAAAAATTAAAATTAAATAAATAAATGTTAGTAATAGCAACACGTTTTCTATTTAACTTTCTTCATTACTTAACTAATTGTATAAAATGTATAAAAATATGTTCATGATGATCAGGTTACTAATTACAATGATGGTAAATTGACGGAAGGAAGAAGGAATAGAATTAAATTAAATTAGTAAAATTAATAGAAATAACATTTAAGAAAAGTTGTTTATTCTCAAACTTTGGGTGTTTTAGGTATTTATTCGTAGGTCTAGTTTAAAGACGATATTGTAAAGTGTTGGCTTTTAAACATTTGTTATAAATAAGGCCGACCTAAAACTTTTCCTATTTTGTTACTGTAGTTTTGATATTTTATTAGTGAATTTTCTATGGAAAAGTGAACTATTAGCGTGACCCGCACGGTGAGACTTAAGCCCGGGACCGCCATAGAAGTTCCTAACATGACCCCCTGAACACGATTTGAGGGGTATCTAAAAACTTTAAATATAAATGTGTGTGTGTGTGTGTGTGTGTGTGTGTGTGTGTGTGTGTGTGTGTGTGTGTGTGTGTGTGTGTGCGTGTGTGTGTGTGTGCGTGTGCGTGCGTGCGTGCGTGCGTGCGTGCGTGCGTGCGTGCGTGCGTGTGTGTGTGTGCGTGCGTGCGTGTGTGCGTGCGTGTGTGTGTGTGTGTGTGTGTGTGTGTGTGTGTGTGTGTGTGTGTGTGTGTGTGTGTGTGTGTGTGTGTGTGTGTGTGTGTGTGTGTTCGCACTCTAGCGGTCGCAATTTTTGTCCGATTTACTTCAAATTTGGTAGAGACATTCCGTTTTACAATCAGTTGGACAAGTTCGTTGGGAAAAACAATCATAAAACTCTAATCCCCTTTTTTGGGGATTTTAAGTTTTCAAATTTTGAGTTTTTGGGCCCAAAAAGGGTCAGAAAAGCCCCAAACGTACACTTATTGCGCAATAACTTATTTTACATAAAAAGACAAAGATTTAAGCCCTCCCTCATCATTCTAGCACAAGTACTTAACGAGTTATTAAAGAAAATTGTAATCGTCAAAATACAGTACGTTGTCTTATGGAAATTTTACATGGGAAAAGACTGTTTTTCATATCTTAATATGGTTTATCACCCCCCATACCCCTATACCAACTTGTTATCCCGACAATACCTCCTTCTAACTTTATAATGTACAACATTGGCATCCTATTAGAGAATTTAAATATAACCATGAGCATCAAAACAGCCAAAAAATCAAAACTTTCAATAAAAAAAACGTAAAAAATGTTTAAACCCTTTCTTTGATCTTTTTTTAGCGAATTTGCCCTATAGGGAAGAAGCTTTTACCGTAGGTCTCATGGTAAAACTTAAGCCCGAAACCATGATAACTTTTTGTTTTGAGGTCCCCAGATGCCAAAAAAACTATTCGTTCAAATTTATATATATGTATATATATATATATATATATATATATATATATATATATATATGTCCGTTAACACGATAACCTGAGTAAAAAACGTCCGATTTTGATTCAATTTGGCTCAAACGTGTAAAATGGCATTCATGACTTTAAGTTCGAAAACCAGAAAAATCGGACTATGGAAAAGGACCTTTATGGGGATTTTAAATTTTCCAAAAATCAGTTTTTTGCATTTTTCACCCAAAAATTTGTAAAAACTTAATTTTGGTTTTGACCATGTTATAGAGCTTAAAAACAAATAATATAGTATTTTGAATTATTAACCTAGGTTAAGTGGTTGCGGAGAAAATCCAAAAAACCTACTCATAAAATCTCCCATGTTAATCTTATGGAAAAAATGTTTTTGGCTTTTCCTCAGTTTATTTTAATGTAAACTTCACATTTGCTTTTACCAATCTGTTCATTTCCACAAAAAAATCATTTTGGTGTTTAAATTGTGATTCTACGCCCAACCGTTGCAGAGATATTCAAAGTGCTAAACACAGTACGTTGTCCAATGTTATCCTTATGGAGAATAAATAAAATTTGATATCTCGATTATTTATGAATGTATGTTGATGAAATTTGGTATGTGGCTTCACGTAGTACTGGTATATTGATATTTGCACAAAAAATTGATTTTTGTTGATTATTCCCGTAGCAGCAAACCTGCGTACTCAGCTCCCATGTTATTCTTATGGAGAATTAAGTAAAATTAATGACTCCCTTAATTATGAACATAAATTAATAAAATTTGGTATGTAGCTTCACTTGGTTGAGTTATATTGATAATTATATAAAAACCCATTTTTTGTTCCTTGTTGCAGCAAACCTGCTTTCTCAGCCCCCATGGTATTCTTATATGGAGAATAACTAGAATGCGCTTATTTAAGATTGAATATTGATGGAACTTGGTATGTGGCTTCCCCTAGTTAAATTCTATTTATATTCGCATAAAAACCAATTGTTTGTGTTCCTTGTTTCAGCAAACCTACGTACTCATTACAAATGTTATTCTCATGGAGAATAATTAGAATCGCTTATATGTGAATATATTTTTATGAAACTTGGTATGCGGTTTTATGTGGTATTAAGACATATATTATGCATTGAAAATTCGCTAAGTACGCAGGTTTGCTGCGACAGGTGTATTAAGGTTTTAATGCGGAAATTCACTTCCCTCACGTCAGCGTGCTTCGTGTAATCTCGTTTTTTAGGTTCCATACCAAGCTAAAGGAATGGCTAATTTGCACACTGCACATTGATGATAAAACTCGTGAATGATTTCATCTTAATTACATTTAATTACGGTATTGCTACAGTGCATTGCTTGAATAGTTGTTGTTTCCCAGTAAGTTTAGGCTTTCTTATTAAAAATATGATAAGTTCTGATTATTATTAGTATTATTATTTTATTTTATTATATTATTGTTTGTCTCTGATTTAGCCTGAAACTCATTTTTATAATTTTGTTTAAGCTAAATTCGTATTAATGTGCAGACTATGATGGCTCTTTGGTTGATAAAACCATTTTTATTTAAAATGTTGGAAGCCTGATTTTGCCCTAAAACCCCATTGCCCTTAAGGTGGTGCAGTCGCCTCTATTGACAAGCTATTCCGCCTAGAGGTCAGGCCAGTCACTGCTCACTCACACACATGCAGAGTCCCGGATGCTCACTCACACACACGCAGAACCCTCACCTCAACTACCCCCAACCCCCAACTTCCCCAAGTGGTCAAACCATTTTCACTCAGCTGGGCTTGCTACTCGCCCTGCCCTGAAACTTCATCGGGCACCAAGATTCTGAAATGGCAAATAGCAAGCAGCACAGCGGGAACTCAACTCAACCAGCGTCTCCGCATGTGTTATAAACATATTTATTTGTTATACAATTTTCAGCGGTTAATATACCACTTAAAAATGTCATATTTAATGAATTCAGTCAAGTCTCTCAGATCTATGATATCGTAGATAAAATTAATTATAAAACGTATTTTAACAAGTTGGAAACGCTCTACTAACATACAAATAACCCCGTCGCAGCAAATCTGCTTGCTCAGCGAATTTCCAATGCATAAATATGTGCCTCGCTACCACATAAAGCCACTTACCAAGTTACATAACAATACATACGTAAATAAGTGATATATACTATTTTTATTATCGATTTATTTGGACTTTCCCTATCACTTCTAGTGTTTAAAACACTAGAAACAATAGTTTTTAAACCCTAGAAGCGATAGGTAAAGCCCAAATAAATCAATTATAAAATTCAAATCCATCGCTATTTCAAAAATACAGTATAACATTTTATTTTAGGGCTGAGTACGCAGGTTTTCGCTGAAACAAGGAAGATAAGAAACTGTTTTATACAATTATCAAAATAACTCAAGAAGGTGAAGCTTCATAC
Source organism: Allygus modestus (assembly GCA_963675035.1). NCBI lineage: Eukaryota > Metazoa > Arthropoda > Insecta > Hemiptera > Cicadellidae > Allygus > Allygus modestus. The sequence continues at coordinate 176,263,235 of OY776112.1, read as the reverse complement.
CTTTATTTATTTAATTTAAGTTTATAACTAAGGGAGGTAGGCCATGTCAAACATTAACTATTCTTCATAAGAATAACACTAGGGCTGAGTATGAAGGTTTGCTGCTTCGGGGAAAATAAAATTTGTTTTTTATGCAAAGCATATAAATAGGCCAGAACTAGGTCAATTCACATACCAAAGTTTCGCTAAAATATGATCACTTTAAAGAAACTGGAAAGAGTATTTTTTATTTGAATTAAACAACAGATAATTTTAATCAAATATTTGTTTACAAAAATCGAATTAATACAGTTCATATGATAACGGTTTTTAACAAGATCCAGTATAAAATACGATTGAATCACGGATAAAATATCTGATAACAATTAAACACATTAACTTTGAAACAAAGTCTAAGGCATCAGTAAACTACTGGTAGTAATCCTAACAACATATTAAAATATCAGAACTAACCGTTTGTTTGCGATTTTAATGTGCTATATATATGATTGGCCTAGTAGAGCAATGGTTAAATATTTGTCTACTATAGTGAAGTTTGTAAACTTCAGATGTGCCAAAAAAACGGGTGGCAGTTTGGTAGTACCCAGATAGGGAGGGAGGCAAATGGTTTCCAAAAATGTACATTACCACCAAGAGATATCCTGGTAAACCATGTCAGTCAGGTCCCGAATTTTGTTTTGCTTGAATTCCTTTACAGCAACTTTAGAGACTCATGCGGACAGTTAACATAAAACCAATAGACACGGTCCGAGACAGTCCGTAGAAACCACAATACCCCATGTTTAAGAGTAGGACTGGCTGTCTTTACCCAAAAACAGGCTGTGAGAGTAAGAGTATTTTTTCTGTTAATTTGCAAGTGTAAAAACTTTAAAATGACACATCAATTGTCCAAATCGGTTGAGAAGTAACGACGTAGCGGGCCAAAAACGAAATTCCTTAGCGATTTAATATGTAAGACTGGGCCGTATTTAAGACCTCTGGGGCCCCGGGCGAATACGAAAATGGGGCCCCCTAACATAAATACAAGCATGTATGTAGGTATACATACAATAGATAATTTTAATTGTCTATTCTGTAATAAATACACCAAATATACAAATAATTAACAAATTTTAATTTGTTGTGAAAACTTTAAAAATTTTCATAATAATAATGTTGTATTTAATTTTCTTTACAGGATTTAGTCTGGTTTTAGCTCTCAAGCCTATATCCAACAAGTTACTAATATATTAAGTTAATATACCATAAAAAACATTATGACTAGTTAAACCAACAACTTATAAATTTAAAAAGAAATATCTCGTGAAATTGCTTTACCACAAAAATTATCGTACTAACATGAAAACAATACAAATATAGCACATATGAAATGTTTTGTTATGTTATGTTTTGTTATAATAAATGTTATATTATACGTTTGAATTCAATACACATTGATTTGGAACTCTTTAAAAGGTCGTAGATCAACATACTGCTGGATAGACTTTATTAAATAGTATTTCATGCAGTATAGACGGTAAAAACTCCTTTCTCGGCGTTTCTTGGCTGAAAAATAATAAATTATATGTTCAAGTAACATAGGCAACGCCAACGCAAAATATAATTTTCTAAACTCTGGTTTAATGCTAATTCAAAGGTAACTTTTTACAAGTTTAAACTTTAAAACATGTTCTTATTCCGGATGCATTTGATATTATCACACATAAAAATATTCTTAAAGAGATTTAAATATTTGGATATGTAGTAAAAAGTCAGTTATATTGTAGACGTTTTACATTATTTTCGAGATAAGTTTACGTGATTTTGATACAATGAAATATTATCTTTATCATTGGGCCTTGTTTCTTCCTAAGTTAAACTTGATGTGGGGGGTAATCGCAGGATTCAGTGTTGGCAACAATGCAACAATGATAAGCATACATCCCGTAACACTCACTGATACCGGGCCAGTGCTGATCGTATTGAGTAATAATTAAAGTAAACAAAGCAGACGTTTTTAAATCCCCATGCTTTTCTTATGGGGGATGTTTTACGTTGTTGTTCGTTTGCTGGTAAATATTTAGAAATACTGTAATTTTTCCCGAGTCCCTGGGATCAAGACCTCTCCCATTATCCTGCAATAAGCCAAACTCCCACAATTTTGACTTAAAAATTTCGCTTACAGAATTATATATAAAGACGATACGAACAAAATAACAACAACAAGAAATAGGCTAAAAGCTACCGTACCATTATTATTATCATCTTTATTATTAATTGTATCATCATATTTTTAGGATAACCTCAAACACTTATGACTACTCAGTGTCCTACGTTAACTGACTTTCGTAACCAATTATAGTTTTGATACTATTATTTAATTACTTTATATTTGACTGTTTGTTCCTAATAATTTATAATATATCAAAATTAGTTTTGTTCAACAATAACATCAAACTTAAATCGGCTTGAACGGAATATGCAACTTCCAAATACGGCAGAGCATGGCTGTTATAATTTATATTAAACAATACAATACATACAATCTATGCTCAGCAAAATAAGTGCTCTACAATGCCATCAGTAGTTATGTTTCAAATCTTACCTGGCCAATTTTAGTTACTGGATTTGGGCAAGTTTATCAAGTCCGCACATGGTATTAAAATAATACAAATTATTGAATGACTTTGGATTTGATACTTAGTTTGAACGTACACCTTTTACATCTTAAAATTATTTGTATTGTTTTCAGTTAAGAAATAATCAACTTTTTCAGAACAAATTTTAAAAACTGCCTCCTTAGTGGTCTGAAGGGTCCCACTTTCGTGGCCTGGGGGCCCCCCTCGGGCCCGGGGCCCTGGGCGCTCGACCCGTGCGCCCTTACGGCCCTGAATAAGGCTAGTTTCGCCCAACAGCTTCTATTGTTCATCTGAGCTATGTTTTATAGTCAAATCAAATCACACAGCTGAACAAATTGTAATTCATTGCTCTTTATAATCAAACGTGCTCTTTATAAGTGCGTTTGTATTTTAAAATATGGTTGGCAACTATTTAATGTGAAATTGAAGAGTTATAAATTATGTTTGACTTACATATAAAAAAGCAAAGAAAACGGTGTATAAACAACTTGATTATTAGCTAAGAAAAACACTTTTCACTAACAGAAATAAAATGTGGCGTTTTTGTCTTAAGAATAAATTTGTAGGGCCTAATTAACAATTGTAAAAATATATTAAACATCTTTGATGGGCATAAAGAAATCTGACTTCAGGCCTACATACAACTTAAAACAACCTGGCTTTTAGACCTTTGTTTTATTTGCAAGGAAGATACCTCCTCTGTCACGGGGTGACGGTGCCGGCAGTCGGCGCGGCGGCGGCGGGCCGATGCGGGGTAGTGAGAGAGAGAGAGAGAGAGAGAAATTGAGAGAGAGAGAGAGAGAAGATGTGTGAGAGAGTAAAGGGATGTGCGAGTGAGAGAGAAATATGGTGCGCGGGTGCCTGCACGTGCGAGTCGGGGCGATATGGGCGGCTCAGGGGTAGATAGGTGTCTGGCGCGGGCTAAAATTAAAAAGTTTATTGTACACAACTTTTTTATGAAACCTAATTTTTACATATTCTTGTGTAAAACTGTCTTTGTACACCCTTGGCTTGGGTTAGCTGAAGTTTTAAAACCACTCGAATAAAAAACAACCGAGATAAAAACTTTATTTCCTGAAATAATAAAAATTTTGCTAAAATCCATTTAGGAGACCCTTAAGTATATTTTTTGTAAATACATAAACCCATTTTGAAACATTTGTGATTGGCCGTTTTCAACTGGTGTATAATTCAAAATACCTCTAAAACGGCACTTCAAAGGGTGAAAAAACCAACATAACGGAAATATTTTTCCAAAAAAATGTGTGTTTACGGTTTGTATAATCGTAATAAACAAAAAACAGTGAGAAAAAAATTAAATTTTTTTTGACTGCACAGCCTTAAATTACCCTGACCTTGCAAAATTACCCTAAAAAAAGGTAATCACCCTAAAAATGGAGACACTATAACTACTGGCTACACTCTAGTTTCTAATAAAGCGGTTTCACAAATAACTATTTACTACCCCATGTGAAGGAGTGGGGGAAGGTGGAGTGAACGTCACGCCTGTCTTATTCTTCTCTCTCTCACTCTTGACTGGAAGCGAGTCTGAGCTGATGATCTTCACTCCCTCATGACGATCTTTCAAGGTGTGCTGCTAACAGAATGAACTTGAATTTGAAAAAAGTGCATTGCATTTAGTTTTCACAGAATATCTATTCCTCAATACTATGCCTACAGATTGAGGGATGACGTTTTTGAGAGACCTTTGTACGTCCGGGATCTTGGGGTGTCATCCTTGAGTAGTGTCATCCTTGAGTGCCGAGGCCCATGTTGAGAGGGTTTGCTTGCAAGCTGGTAAAACCCTGGGACTTCTTGTTCGTTCTTCAAGACACCTTTCCCAGCTGCGAACACTTAGATGAACTCTTACTGTTGTAAAGTGTGAGACCTTTATTGGAGCATTGTTCGGTGGTATGGTCTCCCCATCAAGTGACTCTTCGTGATCTACTTCAGAGGATCCAGAATAGATAGATTTTTGAGACTGGTGGGCTTCCCGGTTGGCTACCAGTATCTTGAAGTAACATTGAGCGTGGTATCTGATATGTTGAATATTCCTAGTTTACAAACCAGACGTGATGTCCAAGATGTTTTGTCTTCCTCTAAAAGCTGGTTAAAGGACTCGTTGATTCCCCTGATCTACCTAAGATAGTCTCCTTCCACGTTCCATCAGCCATAAGATCCAGAGACCTGTTTGCACGAAGGCAATATATAGCACCAACTATGCCCAGCAGTCCACCACTATGGCTCGAATTACACAGCTTGGAAAAATGCGGTGTCACCGCATGAGGACATTTTTGCCTTCAGCATAGACTAACTACTGTAGTTGGTCTATGAGCCTTCAGTGAGCAGAGTGCCAGGTGCCTGGTTGAGATGTTGTATATTTGTTCTTGTATATTTTTCTTGTTGTCTATTATTTATTACATACTGTTCATATCTGTTAATCATATAGTTTTATTGTATAGTTAAACTTGAATCTTATGCCTATATTGCACTGTTGTTATATTAATAAAGAGTTACTATCTATTAATATCTTGTAAAAATTATTGAGCATACAATTAATGTTAAATATTATAAAATGGTTGTACCGTAAATAAATGAATAAATATACAGCCATAGACTAACTACAGTAGCAATGTATACATAGGGTTTTGTATACATTAACAGAAGTTAGTTGGATGAACGTTAGTGAATCTTATACTCAGTTTGGAATTCGAAGTAGTGTGACGCTATCTACATTTTAACGATTTGATAGATTGTCATGAAATTTGTAGGGTAACGTTTTTATGGTTTAATGCTTTAAATAAACTATAATTGACGAATTATTATTACATTTTAATAATTATCAGTTTTTTTCACTGAAAATTATTTCAGTACATATTTTGAGCTTGGTAGTACCGTGTTGTTTGAACTGCCAAAATACATCAGCTCAGCTGACTCAGCTGCTGTAATTTTGTTGGTTGAAGTTTGTGTTTAGGTTAGCGACTACATTTCGAACGAACAGTTAATTTATTTAATTTGTTCTAAAACTTAGTGGTTCTACCTGCCTACACCTTTCTGTTAGAAAATCGAAACGTGACATTCTTTTGAGTTCAATAATAATAACAATTTCATTAATGTTACAACGTAGCAATAATCAAATGTAAATCTTCTGTAACCGATATTTCCTTGCGAGTTCCATACACATAACTTATGTGAATCACTGTGGTTCAAGTTGGATTTAATACGATAAAAAGTGTTATCGGCGAGAATGCCAACGTTATTCAGCACTACTAAAAAACAACCATATATCTTGGTGGTTTTGTATCTGTGTTCTTTTGCAGATAGTTTGTGTTCGAATAATACTCAGGTTTTGTATATTAACTTACAGTTGTAGCCATAACATGGATGATTATAACACAAGGTGTGACTAAAAACTAACTTTTTATGTTATTAATAAACTTTAAATACTGTCCACAAAGTTTTAATCGCAAAAACAGACAGTATCATTTGACTATTCACCCTTCATTAGGCTGATTTAGGTAGGTCAATGATACTGTAGTTTCTCAACCATCCCAAGTTGGTCAATCATCATACTATTTTAATTTTAACCTTGCTATAAATGTATTTCAACCATAAGTCTGTCTTGGTAGTCTATACTGGGGGAATTTCATGATAAGTCTAACTTATATTTATATTTGCGAGTTACTAAATGTCCACTTTGCTTTTCGTGAGAAACTTAAGTTTGCTGAGGCAAACTGTAGGCCTACTTGGAATGGCCAAACATACTAGAATGAATCCAACAGACCAAACCGTCATATAAACCTTACCTAAGCCAAGGTATCTACTTAATGTGATAAGCACCCAGTGCCGTCCTTAGGGCGGCGCGACAGGTGCAGCCGCACAAGGGCCTCACGCCTATGACGCACTTGAGGGTTTTTTCATATGGAAGCTAAAGGTGTCATGGCCATGAATGAGATCAGAAATGTGGACTTTTGGTGATTATCAATTGAAGACCTGAAGACAATGTACTAACAGTTAGCGGTACGTACATATTTTGAAAATATTGACAACAAGTTTTAATTTAACAGCAAGTTCTAAAGTACATGAATTAGCCGTTGTATTTAGCCAATAACGAGTGTATTTCTCAACGTAGCAAGCAAGTCTGTGTCGGGACTATACAGGGGTCGTAATTTTATTTTTATATTACAACAGAATGAGTTTCAGGTATTTTTCAGTTTATCCTAGCTATTTTTTCTATATTTTATAACTTATTGATTTTTTGCCAAGAGTGGTAAGAGTGACCTCCGATGGTGAAATGGTGTCGTTTGTTTTTTACGACCCACCTTGTACAGCGTGCTGCGGCAGTTAGGTTATGTTACGTTATTTTTAAATAACAAATCCTATCTTATGCAACGAGGATGTCTATAGAGGTCTCGTCTGGGGTAAAAAACTCTGCTTAAACATGCTGACCGCCATTTTGACCCTCTATACCCTCCGGTCTCCATGACAACAAATATGTTAACCAATTAAATCCCCTCTTCACAACTTATGTTAGTCTTTATAACTCTTTGGCTAGATGTTTTGTTTACAAAAATGTCCTCCTATGAGGCTTCACTTTTTTAACAAGAGCTCTATAATTATTTCAACTTATCTTATCATGAACTGTTGCATATTCATAATTGGTTGAAATAGAAAGTATTATACCAATAACTTATACGTAGCCTGTTTTATTTTTTCTTAAAGATTTTTTACTGTAGAATTCACAAGTTTATCAGAAACTTTCCTTTTGAGTACCTACCCTTTCATAAATGATGAATGAATGATGATGAAGCGATAATATAGAATTTTTGTTACGAAAACAAATTAAACCTTTTTGGCTTTCCGTGTATTTGCTACCGTTAAACATATTTCTTATTATTAAAGAAAACATTCCGCACACCTGCTAACGTACACCCTCGTTTTACCCGTTTCCCTGAAATTCCTGGGAGTCTTATTGAAATTGAACCGAATTAAATTGTTCGATACAGTTTAGCTATTATTTAGGTTATTCGGTTTTGGTTTCGGTTATGTTCAGTCTCAAAGATGTGAAGTCTATTGTCTTGAAATTTCTCCAGATAAGAAACGTTGATTCCATCAATACTTAAATAAGTATTCTCGGGAACAAACATTGTATCGGATCTATGGAAATCGTATGTTCTTTTTACATGCTATAGTACGGTATACAAGAAAGCTATATCCTGGAAACCTTTTAAATTTGTTAAGTTTTTTAGTCTTATGTTTTGTAAATAAATCATTTTGTTTATACCGGTAGGGTAACATTTATTTCATTTATATTTTAAGATTATTTGACAAAAACTAAAAAAACAAATATTACGTAGTAACTAACATACAAACGATAAAATATTTTACAATCGATCTAATCGATATAGGTATCGAAAAACTTATTCAGCTTTGTGTATTGTTTCGCTTATGAAAGTGTACCCTTCCATTCTCCTGGAATTTTAACGTTTCCATCACCCTGCATTAGTCAAGAGGATCCTCTCTCCAATCTGGTGTGTTTATTCATGACGGGTAATTTTGGCTGTTTGACAAATTTTAATAGGCTACATTCTTCACAATCTAATGAAAGCAAATACAGTAAACCTCGATAACACGACTCTCAAGGGGATCTCTAAAATAGTCTTCTTATCGAGGTGCACTTGTAATTGAGGGTCGTGCTATCAAGGTTGTTTTCACAACAAGACGTGCTATCGAGGTCACAGACTTTTTGCTATACCATGCACATTTTTTATTAAACATTTCTGATTTTGTTTTAACCAGAAAATTACTGTATAAATCAGTCATAAATAAAAGAACACACGTACAAGTAAAACAAACTTCTTTTTGATTGCCATATAACAATACAATTACAGTAATTAAAACAAGTATTAAAATTGATTGAAAAACAATAGGCCTAGTAAAGTTTATAATTAGGCTGTAATATTCATTTTAGAAAATCAATGTTACCTTAAATTGTTTATTGTTGGCCTACTACTGTGATAAGTTTTCTTATTCAATAAAATACTATGCAGAACTTACGGCAGTAAGAAAAAAATCAACCGACTCCGTTCACTAAGAGTCACTATAGAGTTAATAAGCTCAAAATACAGTACCTTAACCTATTGTGAAATACTGAACTGACCCGTGATAGATAAGGAAAGGCCGGTAGGGGAGGGAAGATAGGGAAGCAGGGGTTTTCCGGTTGAGACCTGAGCCCAAGACGTTGTTGTTTACTTCAAAACATCCGATCTAACCGTGGGAACTATGCGTGAGAAAGGTTGAGTCGTGCTATAAAGGTTCCGTAACGCAAAACGGCGCGCTATTGAGGTTAGAGTCGTGAAATAAAGGTTCGCCTACCCCAAAGAAGCGTGTTATTGAGGTGGGAGTCGTGCTATAGAGGTTCAGTTATTTGAAAAGACGCGCTATAGAGGTTTATTTATTAGTAATATGAAATGACAAAAAGACGTGCTATCGAGGTATTTATTTTAAAATGAGTCGTGTTATAGAGGTATTTATAACATTGAGTGTTATGAGAGATTCACGGGGATTAGAAAATCAGACTCATTATCGAGGTTTTCGTCTTATCGAGGGTCGCCTTAGCGAGTTTCTACTGTATTCAGATCCTTTCCTTTAAAACCATAAATTTTTTGGTTTCTAATTTTGTTAATTCACTAGGTACCACTGATGAAAAAAAATTAAAGTACCGTAGCCTAGGCTAGGTTTGAAATCCAATATTCGGTCCTTTTCTTTAAAACCATAATTTTTTTGGTTTCTAATTTTGTTAATTCACTAGGTACCACTGAAGAATAGAAATTAAAGTAGCCTAGGCTAGGTATGACTTTTTTTAGTATATAGGCCCTATTCAATATCTAAACATAAACGTAACCAAACTTAATTAACGTAAACCGAATTAATGGGGTTTTTATGAATTAAGTAACAAATGCCCGACCGGAATACTCATATTTAGTTCTGATAGCACATCCAAACCTAACCTAATTAGGGGTAAAAGGCAAAATAAAATAAATTCTGGTACGTGGATGGTGGGTTTGACGTGTGTTTATTACGTTAAGTAACGTTGATAAGATACGTACGTGATAAGGTACGTTAGGTAAGATATTTAACATAGGTCTAAGCACCCATACACATTCCCACCAACCAACCATGCCTGTAAATTGTTTTTAAAACTCCAAAATAAATAAATCGACACAGGCTATTACAAATCGTTTGGTGTGCATAAACATCAAAGTAGGTAACGTTAAACAATTAGTATTTTAAAACCTAATTTCCTTAAAATTAAAATAAAGGAACACAATCCAATTCGACCTTGGGACCATACCTGAGCTACCATGACATAATGTGAACGCTAAAGGTTACATCTCAAGAAGCAATTAACGCGATTTCCGAATTGGCAACATCGATGGTGGGGTTTTGATGTCCGAATACTACTGGCCGCTGTGTGTGGAGTAGATATCGGTAAGCCATAAGATAAGACTCCTAGGAATTTCAGAGAAACAGGGAAAACGAGAGTGTACGTTATCAGGTGTGCGGAACGTTTTCTTTAGTAATAAGAAATATGTTGAACGGTAGCAAATAAACGGAAAGCCAAAAAGGTTGTTCTGGTTAATTAAGGTGCGCCCTACCCAGATTGAATTCATTGTTGTTTAGCGCCGCGCCGGCGCTGCCGCCGGTGAGATGCCAAATGACCGAATCCCATCGCACCGAAACGTTATTTTGTTTGAAAACATCGAAAAGCAAATGTGTCCCAAACGACCGAATTAAAAAAATATTGAAACTGTAACTGTGCCAAATGTTCGAATATTGGAAGAGTCCTAAACCACCGAAAAGTTTTAATACTAGTGTTATCTGACCGAAAGTAATAAATGTTAAACTTATCGAAACTAGCTGTTGTTTTACTTGACCGAAAACCAAATGTGTAGCAACCGACCGAAAGTGAATACTGTCGCAATCGACCGAAAGAGCACGCCGTAGACTCCGCTGAATTGTCGGAGTGTCTACGAAATTATTGTATCTGGATACGATAGTTTGTAAAAGTACGATAATTTGATGATACACACCGTTGCCACTAATCCGTTCACACTGGTTGTTCCCGATTGATATTAGCATAATGACCACATTCTTGTGGTCCCTGTTGCAGCTAACCTGTAAACTCAGTCTAAGGATTATTCATTTCTATATAGGCTTAATAAAATTATAGTTTAGTCTGTCCATTGTTTGGAATTCTTAAATGTTTGCATATTTTTATAGTTTTCACCCTAGGAAAGCCTTGTTTTGGTCTTATCTCAATTTCTGTCCGTCTGTCTGACTATCGGTTTGTTTGTCTGTCTGTCGGTAACGCTTAAGGACGGGTTTTTGTTCGCTTTTCACGGGAAAATGGGTGCACTGACTTTGACGACACTTTGTTTCTTTGTTCTATACATTTGTGGAAAGGTTTTAGGCCACTGTAAACTGGCATACGCCTTTTGGAAAAAGAATGGCGTCCGCTCAAAAACGTAATTTAGTGTGGTTTTGGTCATGTTTTGTTCGCTTTTCACAGAGAAAAGGGTTTACTGATTTCGATGAAACTTTTGTCTTTATGTTCTATGTGTGCGTTAGAAGGTTTTAAGGTAGTTTAATATTTTGAAATCACCTCAGGACTTTGCCCCACGGGGTTTTGAAAATCCAATGTTATTTTTATGGACAAAGTTTTTCTTATGATGACTTAAGAATAATTATTCCATAAACAGCTGTTGCAGTTCTAATTTAAAACGCTGAGTGAGGATTTGTAATAAATAACATAAGAGTACAGAGTGGATATATAATCTAAATCTACATTTGTTAGACTCCTGCACTCACTGACATATTGATCGCTTGATCTAAAAAACTACTATGTCTATGAATATGAAATTATGCATTGTGGTTCCCCTTATGCTGCAGATTTACAATAGGAATACGTTTAAAAAAATGCCATAGGCCTCTGCCCTAATTTACTTTTAGTTAGTAAAGCTCGTGTTCCTCCATTCTGTAGTAAAAGGTAAATTAGCTGACTAAATGGTCATTAGAACAAATATGGTGCATTCTACAGTGAAAGGTTGAGACACCGGTACCCATAGATCTTCTTTGTAGCAGTGACGGACCAATGGCATAACCCTAATGACGTACGTATGATTTGCAGAAGCCTAAAAGTTTCCTGACCCACACAAAAATGAGCAAAATATGTTATTTCATTAGGTTCATTTTGTTTGTGAAAAGCGGGACAAACCTGGTTCATAAACAAACAAACAGATAAACAAAATTTGTAAATCTCCCACTGCATACGACATTTCACCGCTCAAAGCTATATAGAAACAAAACTTATTTTATTTATATAGATAAATACTTTCCTTATTTGTAACATTTGGTATAGCTAATAAACTGTCCAGAATGTGTTAACAGCTGCAATACAAATAAAATGAACCCCTATGTTAATCTTATGAGAAAAAACGAACTTTGAGGGCAGCCCGTGCCCTTGAGAATATAAATCTCGAAAATTAAAAACCTTATTGCAAAACTACGAACTAAGACGAATATTTTGACACTTCAAACATTGTAATTGGTCAAGAAATAAGGGAGGAGTTGTGTTTACAAAAACCGTCTTCACGTAATATATAAGGATTGTATGTTTTTATATCAAAACAAAACTAATAGTCCATATCTTTAATATAACCAATCCTTTATAAATGTTTTTGGTGATAAAAACAGAGGGACATATCAAGGAACTAGAATACGAAGAATACTTAGTTGTTCATAAACCTTTCTACCGAAAATATAAATTAAATAATATAGAATCAATATTTTAACAGTATTACATAACTCAAAAGTAAGTCTCTCCAAGAGCCATTGAGTCGTAAATAATTTTTTTATGAATATCTAGGTTAAGTACGTGAACATTGATATTTTTATAATAATATTGAAAATAAGCCTTGATTTTAAATAAATTTTAATTTAGCACCAAAAGATAAAGAATGTATTCAGTAACACCAATTCCGACAAGTTTAAATTTTTTTAAATCCTCGCACTGTAAACCTCATTTAACTGAGCACGCGTCGCCCAAAACCCATAAAGAGGGTGTACTGAGCGCTACGACGAGTCCTTCAGTTTGAGTTGTGACCTTGAGCCCGGCGGGACCGAATTTTGGTCTATCCTGACCATAAAACTCTATTAATACACCTTGAACGCTAGGGCTGTGTCTATAAATCAGTCTTTGCCCCCACCCCTTCAATGGCACTCACGGCCGCTCAGTTGATTTCAGCATTGTGCGCCCTATCGTTTACACGCTTTTGCGCCTCGCCAGATTCATGTAGTTACAATAAAGTTTATATATTATTGATATGCATGAACTACGGGATCTAACGGTATAAAATTCTTATAGTTTGGTAATTTATTTTATTCGTATTAATGAAAACTAGTTAGTGATTTAAAAGTGGTACACGAAAAAGTCACAAAGCCTACACCTTTTTGTTTTTGGGTTGAAAAGAAAATTCCAGCGGAAAAGGTGTAGATAATTATTTGATCCACAATTTTGACCCCAAAATTTGTTTCATAAGTTGATTTATTTGTTCTGTAAATATGGTAACAACGTTTCCCGCACTCAAACAAATTTTTGCCGCACTCATTCCAGCTAGCTGACGCAACACTTTGCTATACAACACGAATTCGATTGTATTAACAAGCTGAACTATGACTTATTATTTTACAGGCAGTAAGTGGTCTATAATAGCTATTTTTATTTTTATTTTAGAAATAGATATATGTTTCATTGCCGCTATTTTTTATTAAATAAACTGAATCACAAGTGGAACCAACATATGTAACGGTACCATGTAAAATGTCACAGGGAACAGGTTAATATTCAAAATTAATTTGAAACCCAATTTTAAATGATATTTTATTATAATATAAGATTATAAAGTTGTTTTTAGAAATCTTAAGTGTTATTAAATAAAATTAACTTATTTAATTTCTGCCTTAGGTTCATTGGTGCTGTATTTTGTTCCATGGATTGAGTCCAGGTTAAATCATATCATAATAGATTCAAAGTAATACCAAATTCGTTTTTACAAGTTGTAACATATTATGCCGATCATCATAATGGGAGGTGATCGGATTTGATCAACATATGTTGCCACCAAAGTAATTTATTTCACTGTTTATAAAATGAGGAATGCCTCCCGCGAAAAATAAAAAAAGTGTAGTCACTGCGTTGTTTTTAATCGTATTCTAAGGCTGCCAATATAATTCATCTGGTTTGAAGTGCTGACTACAAAATCGACTTGAATCTGACGGAAAAAGTGTTTTATTTTCGTATAAATTGACCCATTTTTCTATAAGGCCCGGGTCTGAAGGTATACTGGAAATAAACCATGGGAAATAATGAGTAAGAAATTTGAGTGAGTTCGATTTAATTATTAGTTAAGTTTATTCCTTATACCCGGTTTCCCATAAATTATCTTTACAAATTGAATAGTGTGTAGAACGTAATGTAGTAGTATTTTGGTGGGGATAGATTTTTTTCTAACACATGTTCTTAAGTTTGTTACTTTTTGCATAGTCTTTACTTATTTACTTCATCAAAACTATTTATTTTAAACATTTTAATTGAAATGAAGGTGAGGTGTTTTTTTATGTTAGTTAGTACAAATTCTGATATTCGAGTTCGAAATAATGTTTAAAACTTAATTTCAACAAAACTGTTTTAGCGTGAAATGGATCTGGTCTTACACTCGCAGACTATATTGCCAAAAATTCATATCTGGCTTATTTTTAGCCTATATTACTTTTTGACCAATGTTAGAACTGAAATAGTATTAGCAAAAAAATATCAACGCCTAACTGAATTACTAATTGCTAATTATTGATATATGGTTCTGGAATAACCAATGTTAGTTCTTTAAATTACACATAAGTTATAATTATTACTGAGCAAAACAACGGTCAATTAGATATTTTATATATAAATATAATAGTGTAATAGGTTATTTAAAACTAAAGGTAAAGGTATGAAATGTTAATAATTAAAACCGACGCGACAGTTCAGAAGACGGGGCACTGAAATCGCGTGATGTTGGTAGCGCTGACAACGCTTAGTAAGCGACAGTCAGGAAGCCAATGTAGGGACTAAATTAGACCCGCACGCCCCTGCTCGCCCCTGCCTGGCCTGTGCTAGTAACTCTCCAGCTTTAATGCAATGATAACATTACAGTTAACAGATTACCAAGACGATGAATGTGTTTAAAATAAACGACGGGCTTAAACAACTAAAGAAATTATTCTTCATTAGTTATGAAATAAATTGTGTGGCTTAAAAATTGCTCTTTAACAATTGTTATTTCACAATTTAATTTAGAATTTCATGGAATGAAATGGGAATTTGCCGTGCAAAATTAGATGATGTTATTGTACTACAGCCCCAACTCAATGCATTTATAAAAAATTCATTACAACGTGTACAAATTTAAAAAGTGTTTTTTTTACGGAAAACTTTATTAAATTTCTTTGTTAGTTTATTGTTATACAGGGTGTCAATAAATGCTTAGCGTGCAGAACCGGATTCTAAAAGGAATAATAAGTCGAAAATATACGGTAAACATTTTTTGTTTTCGGCTTAGTTAAGCCGTAAACCGCCTTTTTTTATTTCATTTAAAATAATTAATAATTTAAAAACCCTTAGAGATAGTTTTATGAAAATTTTTATCAACTTTAATTTTTTTAATAAGATTAGCTAAAAATATATTTTTTTATTTTCTAATTTTAAAATGGCGGTTATTTACAATGTTATGAGTCAAATTCCACGAAAACTATGAACTAAAATAAAATTTTACTAGATATGAAATTTAAAGCACTTTTTAATCCAAATCCAATGACACTTTGATTTTAAACATCGGTTAATGAATGATAATTTGTAATGATTGTCGAAATAGTGGCTATTTTAAAATGTCAAAAGTCAAATTTCACGAAAACTACCAACTAAAACCAAGTTATACAAAATATTAAATTTAAAGTGCTTTAAATGTGATGTTTTGCAAACATTTGTTTTACTTGCCAGTTTGTATGAAATTTGACTTTGAAATTTTAAAATGACCTCCATTTTTAAATTATTATTAAATAAACGGTATCAAGAAACTGACACATACTTTCTCCCTTTTAGCCCAACTTTAGTGAATAAATTACTTTTTATTTACTAAATATAGAATACCAAGCTCGGTCGAATGTACAGAAAATCTTGTAAACAAGTTGATTTAAAAAAACATCCACCCTAATCCCTGCTTTGTGGGCACTACAGAATCCATTGCTACACTCGTGGTTTTAATAGGGGAAATGCCCCCTATTCCCCCCCAGGGGTATTAAGGGGCAACATATTTCGAATTTCCTCTGTTGGTCAATGTTAACTTGACAAGCATATCAATTTTGAATGAAATTGATCAGTATATAAGAGAGAAATAGTAATTTTTGTATTCCCCATAAGAATAACATTGGACAACGTACTGCGTTTACCGCAAAATGAAAATTTAAATTTTCTCCTAAACAAGCAATCGTAGAATAGTAATTCAAAGTACTAAATTATTTAGTTTTTTGAGCTCTTTTTAATGGTGAATAGTAATATTTTTTATATTTATGTATTTTTATGAAAAATCCAAAAAACTGAATTTTTGATGTTTTAAGTCCTGTAATTTCGGCGGATTACTGATAAACAAAGCCGAAATCGAGAAAAATGTTACAGTACATCATCGACTTATTTGTGTATGTATAACCCGTTTCTGCATAACACGCCAAGCAGTTTTGTGACTTCCTGTATTGAATCACATCCGTTTTGGTGTCAGTTCAAGACGAACTATGTTTCTTAAAAACTCTAGTTACATTTTGTCATTACATGTAGGTTTGACACAAACTATCAAAGATAGCCAAACAATAAACGGTATCAGGAAACTGACACATACTTTCTCCCTTTTAGCCAAACTTTAATGACAAAAATATTTGTTATTTACTAAATATAGAATATGAAGTATAGATAAATGTACAGAAAATTGTCTAAAATAGTTGTTTTCAGAAATATCCACCCAAATCCCTTTTTGGGAGGTACTATAGAGTCCGTTCCTACACACAGTAGGAACCCCCCCAGGGTTAAATAGCAACAAATTTCGAACATCTTCTGTTGGTCAATGCTAACTTGACCTGCATATCAAATTTTAATGAAATTGATCAGTAAATAAGAGAGAAATAGTTATATTTGTATTCCCCATAAGAATAACATTGGACAACGTACTGTGTTTACCGCTAAATGAAAATTTCAATTTTCTCCGTAACTAGCAATCGTAGAATAGTAATTTAAAATACTGATTTATTTAGTTTTTTGAGCTCTTTTTAATGGTGAATACTAATCATTTTTAAAATTTATGATTTTTTATAAAAAATCCAAAAAATTGAATTTTGGATGTTTTAAGTCCTGTAATTTCTGAACCCGAATTTTTCAAGAAATGCGGGTGATGTCATTTTGTTGCAAACCTAAAGTTCTACAAACCACGAAAGTTTAATCAAAATCGTTAGAGCCGTTTTTGAGAAATTTGGATTTTTCATGTTTTTTGGCGGTTTTTGGGGGATAATTACCCTTAAAAATCAAAAATCAAAAAAAATGAAAAAAACGCCTGGAGATATCGTGGATTAGTACCTACATACCAAATCTCATAGAAATCGGCCCATAGGTTAGGGCTCTAGCTCTGTAAACATCCACACAGACACACACACACACACACACACACACACACACACACACACACACACACACACACACACACACACGGACACACACACAGACAGAGATCACGTAAAAACCACTTTTTTGGGTTCAGGGAGCACCAACACGAATATTTCCACTAACAACTCAAATTCGAAAATTTTTACGAAAACAATACTTTCTCCATATACTATGTATAGGGGGAGAAAGTAAAAAAGGCATAACTAGCTAAACTGTTTGAATAAATATGTACGTATTTCATGGTAATAACATAGGTTCATAGTCCTTAGTTTTCTAATCCCTTGAAATACAATTGATTACTAGAGTTTCATCCAATTTTACCCAGATTCCAAATTAATTCCATATTAAAATTCATATCGTATACTTCAGTTAGAGGGATGTCTGTGGGTTTGTGCATATGTTGGAATTAATCTCCCCCCTGTTACTAATGCTGATGCCACAAGATAACTGTAATGATTGTACAAGTTAACAATTAACAAATCCCAATACTTATAAACGAAATGAAACTAGAACATTTTTTATTAATTTATTTTTAACTATTACGAATAGGGTAGAATACGAAACAAATAACGAGTTTGCACGCAGCACGCTGACGTGAGGGAAGTGAATTTCCACATAAAAACTTTTAAAACTCAAAATCAGTGTAAAAACATACATTTGTCCAATTTTTATTGAAATCTGACAACATTGATTTTTTGGCTGTTCTGATACTCCTGGTTTCATTTACTTGCAAAGCTGGGAATACAATTTTGCGCATTATAATGTTAGGAGAAGGTCCAGACAGGCTTGAAAGTAGGCGTGAGGTTGCTGGGGGTAATAAAAGTACTCTAACAAAGGAATAACAGGCTTTTCTAGTGTAAAACCCCCATAAGACAACGTACTGTGTTTAGCCGATACACATTTTCTTTAATAACTCGGTAAATATTTATGCTAGAATGACGAGAGAGGGCTTAAGACTTTTGCCTTTCTAATTTCCATCTTTTTACATGCATTAATTTTACACCTGGGGCTTTTCTGACCCTTTTTGGGCCCAAAAACTCGAAATTTGAAAGATTAATCCCCAAAAAATGGGTTTAGAGTTTTCCAATTGTTTTGCCCAACGAACTTGTCCAACAGATTATAGAAAGGAACGTCCCTACCAAATTTGAAGTAAATCGGACAAAAAATGCGACCACTAGAGTGCATACACACACACATATATATATATATATATATATATGTGTGTGTGTCTATAAATATATATATATATATATATATATATATATATATATATATTTATATATAATTTTGAACGACCCCCCAAAACGTGTTCAGGGGGTCACGTTAGGAACTTCTATGGCGGTCCCGGGCTTAAGTTTCACCGTGCGGGTCATGCTAATAGTTCACTTTCCAAAGGAAATTCACTAATTACTAAAAGTTGAATGAAAATGTCGCAAACCTAAACCTTGGGAAATTTTTCTTTCATTAGAGCAAATTTATTGGTGGTGACTCGCGTGTCACCATGTTCATTGAACACAGAAATGTAAACGTATCTTGTCTGTAAATAAAACATTATTTTACATTTAGCGAAATGGCGAAATGAGAGTGATTTTAACAGTAATTCATAATGCACTGTTAAACCCTTTATTCCTTAATGGTTATTAACAAATACAAACAATAACTCTGTGGTATAATAATAATGTTACTGTGAGTATTCACAAAGTATAGAGGGAGATGTAAAACAGGTGCAGGTGTGATTGACGGTAGCCAACGGTTCTCGGGATCACTCTACTGGTAGCTACTTCGTCTTCAGGCTCACGTGACCAATTAAGGTCTCATATTTCGCGCCACGCACCTGGCCAGGCGGGGGGTGGGTGATCGCAACCAAAACACTATTCGTTCAAATTTATATATATGTATATATATATATATATATATATATATATATATACCCACACAGCACAAGATTCTCCCCAGGACATCCCAAGGACATCACAGTGGGATATGCAGGATATCCCAGGATCATCCCTATCTCATCCCATGATATCCTCAAGATACCCTCAGGATGTCCTCAGGACACAAACATGTCCTCTCCCCACGACATTCTGGGGACATCCTTCAGGATGACCATGGGATATCCCTCGGACCATAAAAGGATATGAATTTTGAAGCCCTAGGACATCCTCAGGATGTCACACAGGATTATCTGGGGATGTCCCTCGGACCTCAAAAGGATATTGTATTTTGAAGCCCTAGGACATCCCCAGGATGTACCACAGGATGTACTGGGGACATCCCTCGGACCTCAAAGGGATATTTTACTCTGAAGCCCTAGGACATCCCCAGGATGTCCCACGGGATTTACTGGAGACATGCCTTTGACATGCATTGAAAGGTGTCCCATTATTCTATCAGTATGAATCCCCTAACCCCACATAGATATCCCTGCCTACCCCATGATAATTCTGCGGTCATCCTTAGGAGGCCCTATGGCTCCTAGTAATAGGTAGTGTGTATCCTAAAGCCATATAGCTTCCTAAGGATGACCACAGAATTATCATGGGGTAGGCAGGGATATCTGTGGGATTAGGGGATTCATACTGATAGAATAATGGGACACCTTTCAATATGGTCAGACAATCTGATAGGAAGACAGTTGGAGTTCTAAAATAAATTACCAGACAACTTTAAATTATCCTTTTATAAATAAAATTATTAAATTATTTATAAAATTATCCTTTTTTAAATTATCCCTATAATTGCCCATGCCCAGCTTGCACATAGAAACACAAGTTTTGACTTCATATTGATGTTGTTTTTTAATCAGGTTGACTAGTGTATAAACGTTAAATACCTGTAATCTACCTTGTGTTTCTAGGATATCTTTTTAATGGATGACACTTTTTGTCAAAGGAAATTTTGTCATCTTCAGACCCACAAAACTTTAAATTGTGTCATCACAGTTCAAAAGAACAAATACAATGAATACAGAGTCTTATAAGAACACGTCCCGTGTTAAAAATTCTGTCGCTTATTTGATGTTGGCGCGCTGGAAATCTGTAGTTTTGCGCCACGCCGCTGTGAAGCGCCTCTAGCACTGCAGACCGGTACCGAAAACACGAGGTGTTGCCATGGCCTAGGTCCCTTCGCTCTTGTAGTAGGGCGGAGTTGGCTGTAGCAGCGGTCTGGGGGAGGAATGACTGGGTAGACAGCTTAAAACGTGGCCAAGCGCAAAACTAGCACGGCAAATTTCAAATACTGACAGACTCTGGCCCATAAGACGTGTTCTTCTTATAAGACTGTATTCATTGACACATACTTGAAAATCATGTTTTACAACTTTATATTGTTACCTTTGTCACATTTTATGCTAATTTTTATCATTACTAGCACATGATTCAATTGTAAAGTGTCACAAATGTCCTGATTATAGGTACTTAAATGGATTAACACTGGTTATATATACACAACTTATAATTTTCTATTAAAATTTACCCAAAATCTTTAAAATAAATTAGTTGTTTTAACAAGTTTATAATAAAATGAATATATGCATATGTAGGCCTAAACATTTCTCAGAACAAAACTTGAATCAAATCCAGATCTTAAAAATTTAAGAATGGATTCCAAATTATAATTGTTCGGTGATGTGATACAAACAATTAAAGATTTTTTAAAATAATACAGTAATGAATTCAAACAAAATGACAGTATAATTGCAGTAAACATAAGTTTATATAAAACCAAAATGTAAGTTATATAAACCAGGGGATGTAAACACACAGTAAGTAGTGGTTGTTGATTAAATTCCTTCTCTGTTTTCATCTTCATCATGGCCTCGTTTCCTGAAAATAAAAAAATTAAGCTAATACTCCATATAACCTTAGGTAACATTTTATCCAAAAATACCCCCGTCGCAGCAAACCTGCGTACTCAGCGAATTTCCAATGCACATATATAAGTCTCACTACTATATAGAGCCTCCTACCAAGTTTCCCATGAATGTATTCATAAATAAGTGATATATAGCATTTTATTTATTCTCCATAAGAATAACATTATGGCTGAGTACGCAGGTTTGCTGACACAAGGAAGATAAGAAATATGTTTTTTTGTGATAATCAATATAACTCAACCAGATACCAAGTTACAAATTACAAGTCTATCTACATACCAAGTTTTATTAAGGCAGAGGCTACGTACACGTCCAACGTGAGCAGCTACTGTTCACGTCCGTTCCAAATTATGCACCATACGTTACTTTTCCTGTGATTTTTAAAACAGATTGAGAGCCATAAAACCTCCTAACCTAACCTAACGTAACGTAAAACTAACTAAACCTAACCTAACCGGTAGCGATGTGAATTTGCCTTTACATTGGACGTGTACGTAGTTACTTCGTTTTATTAGCACGTTCGCTACCGACTCCAAATTTAGACTTTCAATAGACCGACGTCACGTGTTTGTGACGCTCCGCTTTTCGCTATAAAGACCGGTTTTCGCAAGACTCGTGGACATGTTGCTCAAAACCAGAGAACTGTATCTATAGCATCCTTTATCTGGGATTTCACATGTCACATATCTGTGACGCGTGGAGCGCTAACCACAGCCCGACGTCACGTATTTGTGACTCGAGCCTATTATTGTTACTAAATACGCTTTGGCAGCCTGTCAGTGTATTTGATCGTATTTTTAACTGCATATCGGGCTATAGGAATGTCTGTCACACATAAGGGTCGCTTGGTCCGAGCGTGGATATTTCGTTTTGACTCTAGGGGTGTGTTAGCCAACCTGTTGTTTACATTACGCTGAACCATGGTTGAGATTCACGTGATTCTAACCCTCCAACCCTCGTATTATTCGTTTGTTTATGTTATAATAAACTGCTGTTTCTGTGCTGTTGGGTGATAAATGAAGAAGGCAAAACGTGAAAAGTAAGGAAGAGGAGAGATGTCATGACTTTAAGTGAAATTGACCGTGTGATAGACGATGATTTTAGTGAGGGGACTTTATTTAGTTTTGAATAAACCTACGTTGTTTAGCTGAACAGTGTTCTTTATTTTCTTATCAATACAATTTGATAAATATATTTTATTTTTGAGTCACACATGTGTGACAATCGGTCAGCAGTAAAATTCATATATATTTTCATCAGTAAAACAATGCTATAGACCGACGTCACATACGTGTGACGCATAATAAAAATCCATAAAAATGTACAACTGTTATAGTGATTTTAAATTTCCTTTCCGTCACCAGTTCAAAGTTTTTGTAGTTTCCTACAACCTCAGGTTTCGACGCGGTTGCGTCATGTTCACGTAGTGCAGGTCAATTGTTTCAAGCTAAAACTGCATTTCGGTCTAGAAGACGTCGTCGTCAAAGTTTTTAAAAAACACGAAAAACATGAGACACACACATTGACACATTTAAACATGTAAATAAAACTACTGGTCGTATACGCACGACTCAAAACCCGCTATTTGATTCCGTCGCGACAGGCGGTGGCGGCGCTAGGACACTGAGGTCGACGGCGACGTTGACCAGATGTTGTTATCAGGTGCCTTGATAATGGACTCATTGTTGGGGGGGTGGGAGTTTGCAGTTATCAAGGTAGATGGACTCGCCCGCCAAATTTCACTTTTAATAATTTGATTAAAAATTAAATGTGAGCTGTATTGGAGTTTTTCGTTTAATACTGACTCGCTATCTTGTCTAAAGGCTTTATAAATGTGGAACTCTTCTAATGTGTCTAATATGGGCCCTTTCTTACAAATTTCTAATATTTCCACATTGTTCTCAATAATTTCAACGCTGTGTTCTTCATCGAAGACGTGTTGAGCATAACTAGACTTCTAGGGATTAATGGAGTTTTTCGTTTAATACTGACTCGCTATCTTGTCTACAGGCTTTATAAATGTGGAACTCTTCTAATGTGTCTAATATGGGCCCTTTCTTACAAATTTCTAATATTTCCACATTGTTCTCAATAATTTCAACGCTGTGTTCTTCATCGAAGACGTGTTGAGCATAACTAGACTTCTAGGGATTAATTTTTGGGTTGGGTTTGTGTTCCTTAATGCGTTTTAAAAAAGAACGCCCTGTTTGACCAAGATAGTATTTATCGCAATCATTGCATTTTAGTTTGTATATTTTAGTTTGTTTTTTCTAATTTATTTTTGTCAGGTCCTATTTTTGATTTAAGTAGCCGCTCAGTTTTATTTGAGGTCCTAAGTGCTGGGATAATGTTAAACCTTTTCAGCTCCTTCTTAAGTAAGTAGTGTAACCTATGGCTGTATTCTATGGGAACATATTTTGTTTTGGCGATGAATCGTTGTCTGTATTATTTAATTTTTCTCTCTTTTTCAAATGTTTGTTTACAAGCCTATCAGACATTTTCGTGTCATAGCCATTTGAAAGAGCGGTATGTTTAATGGTATTTAATTCTGCGGAGTAGTCATCAGGTGATAAGGGCAAATTGAGCATTATATTGACCATACTACTATAAGCAGCTAACTTGTGGCTAAACGGGTGATACGAGGTGGCGTGAATCGTTTAATTAGTTTTGGTTGATTTCCTGTAAATACTATATTTTAACTTATTATTGAGCTTCTCTATTGTGAAGGCTAAAAAGTTGATTTTATTGTTGGTTTCAGTTTCTAGAGTGAAGTTTAATTTTGGAGATAAGCTGTTCATGTAATTATTTAATAACTGTAGTTGGCGGGCATTTCCATCAAATAGGACCAATGTATCATGTACATATCGGCAATAAAAGAGTATTTTTTACATTAGAAGAGTTCCACATTTACAAAGCCTTCAGACAAGATAGCGAGTCAGTATTAAACGAAAAACTCTAATACAGCTCACATTTAAATTCGGCGGGCGAGTCCATCTACCTTGATAACTGCAAACTCCCACCCCCCAACGATGAGTCCATTATCAAGGCACCTGATAACAACATCTGGTCAACGTCGCCGTCGACCTCAGTGTCCTAGCGCCGCCACTGCCTACCGTGACGGAATCAAATAGCGGGTTTTGAGTCGTGCGTATACGACCAGTAGTTTTATTTACATGTTTAAATGTGTCAATGTGTGTATCTCATGTTTTTCGTGTTTTTTAAAAAACATTGACGACGTCTTCTAGACCAAAATGCAGTTTTAGCTTGAAACAATTGACCTGCACTACGTGAACATGACGCAACCGCATCAAAACCTGAGGTTGTAGGAATCTACAAAAACTCTGAACTGGTGACGGAAAGGTAATTTAAAACCACTATAATAGTTCTACCAGTTCAGGGGCAATAAAAACAAAAGCAGTACAATTGTTGTTTATAAATGAGTCAGATGTTGTTCATTGATATTTTGAACCATAATAACAGTTGAAACTTGCATAACAAATTTGGACTGAAGGTATGTTTTTATATTTTTGCATTGGTCTATTCTGGAAGTATATAATTATTATTCATAATTGGTTGAAATAGAAAGTATTATACCAATAACTTATACGTAGCCTGTTTTATTTTTTCTTAAAGATTTTTTACTGTAGAATTCACAAGTTTATCAGAAACTTTCCTTTTGAGTACCTACCCTTTCATAAATGATGAATGAATGATGATGAAGCGATAATATAGAATTTTTGTTACGAAAACAAATTAAACCTTTTTGGCTTTCCGTGTATTTGCTACCGTTAAACATATTTCTTATTATTAAAGAAAACATTCCGCACACCTGCTAACGTACACCCTCGTTTTACCCGTTTCCCTGAAATTCCTGGGAGTCTTATTGAAATTGAACCGAATTAAATTGTTCGATACAGTTTAGCTATTATTTAGGTTATTCGGTTTTGGTTTCGGTTATGTTCAGTCTCAAAGATGTGAAGTCTATTGTCTTGAAATTTCTCCAGATAAGAAACGTTGATTCCATCAATACTTAAATAAGTATTCTCGGGAACAAACATTGTATCGGATCTATGGAAATCGTATGTTCTTTTTACATGCTATAGTACGGTATACAAGAAAGCTATATCCTGGAAACCTTTTAAATTTGTTAAGTTTTTTAGTCTTATGTTTTGTAAATAAATCATTTTGTTTATACCGGTAGGGTAACATTTATTTCATTTATATTTTAAGATTATTTGACAAAAACTAAAAAAACAAATATTACGTAGTAACTAACATACAAACGATAAAATATTTTACAATCGATCTAATCGATATAGGTATCGAAAAACTTATTCAGCTTTGTGTATTGTTTCGCTTATGAAAGTGTACCCTTCCATTCTCCTGGAATTTTAACGTTTCCATCACCCTGCATTAGTCAAGAGGATCCTCTCTCCAATCTGGTGTGTTTATTCATGACGGGTAATTTTGGCTGTTTGACAAATTTTAATAGGCTACATTCTTCACAATCTAATGAAAGCAAATACAGTAGAACCTCGATAACACGACTCTCAAGGGGATCTCTAAAATAGTCTTCTTATCGAGGTGCACTTGTAATTGAGGGTCGTGCTATCAAGGTTGTTTTCACAACAAGACGTGCTATCGAGGTCACAGACTTTTTGCTATACCATGCACATTTTTTATTAAACATTTCTGATTTTGTTTTAACCAGAAAATTACTGTATAAATCAGTCATAAATAAAAGAACACACGTACAAGTAAAACAAACTTCTTTTTGATTGCCATATAACAATACAATTACAGTAATTAAAACAAGTATTAAAATTGATTGAAAAACAATAGGCCTAGTAAAGTTTATAATTAGGCTGTAATATTCATTTTAGAAAATCAATGTTACCTTAAATTGTTTATTGTTGGCCTACTACTGTGATAAGTTTTCTTATTCAATAAAATACTATGCAGAACTTACGGCAGTAAGAAAAAAATCAACCGACTCCGTTCACTAAGAGTCACT
Source organism: Allygus modestus (assembly GCA_963675035.1). Taxonomy (NCBI): domain Eukaryota; kingdom Metazoa; phylum Arthropoda; class Insecta; order Hemiptera; family Cicadellidae; genus Allygus; species Allygus modestus. Next base: position 176,236,923 of record OY776112.1, on the reverse strand, counting down.
ATAGAGTTAATAAGCTCAAAATACAGTACCTTAACCTATTGTGAAATACTGAACTGACCCGTGATAGATAAGGAAAGGCCGGTAGGGGAGGGAAGATAGGGAAGCAGGGGTTTTCCGGTTGAGACCTGAGCCCAAGACGTTGTTGTTTACTTCAAAACATCCGATCTAACCGTGGGAACTATGCGTGAGAAAGGTTGAGTCGTGCTATAAAGGTTCCGTAACGCAAAACGGCGCGCTATTGAGGTTAGAGTCGTGAAATAAAGGTTCGCCTACCCCAAAGAAGCGTGTTATTGAGGTGGGAGTCGTGCTATAGAGGTTCAGTTATTTGAAAAGACGCGCTATAGAGGTTTATTTATTAGTAATATGAAATGACAAAAAGACGTGCTATCGAGGTATTTATTTTAAAATGAGTCGTGTTATAGAGGTATTTATAACATTGAGTGTTATGAGAGATTCACGGGGATTAGAAAATCAGACTCATTATCGAGGTTTTCGTCTTATCGAGGGTCGCCTTAGCGAGTTTCTACTGTATTCAGATCCTTTCCTTTAAAACCATAAATTTTTTGGTTTCTAATTTTGTTAATTCACTAGGTACCACTGATGAAAAAAAATTAAAGTACCGTAGCCTAGGCTAGGTTTGAAATCCAATATTCGGTCCTTTTCTTTAAAACCATAATTTTTTTGGTTTCTAATTTTGTTAATTCACTAGGTACCACTGAAGAATAGAAATTAAAGTAGCCTAGGCTAGGTATGACTTTTTTTAGTATATAGGCCCTATTCAATATCTAAACATAAACGTAACCAAACTTAATTAACGTAAACCGAATTAATGGGGTTTTTATGAATTAAGTAACAAATGCCCGACCGGAATACTCATATTTAGTTCTGATAGCACATCCAAACCTAACCTAATTAGGGGTAAAAGGCAAAATAAAATAAATTCTGGTACGTGGATGGTGGGTTTGACGTGTGTTTATTACGTTAAGTAACGTTGATAAGATACGTACGTGATAAGGTACGTTAGGTAAGATATTTAACATAGGTCTAAGCACCCATACACATTCCCACCAACCAACCATGCCTGTAAATTGTTTTTAAAACTCCAAAATAAATAAATCGACACAGGCTATTACAAATCGTTTGGTGTGCATAAACATCAAAGTAGGTAACGTTAAACAATTAGTATTTTAAAACCTAATTTCCTTAAAATTAAAATAAAGGAACACAATCCAATTCGACCTTGGGACCATACCTGAGCTACCATGACATAATGTGAACGCTAAAGGTTACATCTCAAGAAGCAATTAACGCGATTTCCGAATTGGCAACATCGATGGTGGGGTTTTGATGTCCGAATACTACTGGCCGCTGTGTGTGGAGTAGATATCGGTAAGCCATAAGATAAGACTCCTAGGAATTTCAGAGAAACAGGGAAAACGAGAGTGTACGTTATCAGGTGTGCGGAACGTTTTCTTTAGTAATAAGAAATATGTTGAACGGTAGCAAATAAACGGAAAGCCAAAAAGGTTGTTCTGGTTAATTAAGGTGCGCCCTACCCAGATTGAATTCATTGTTGTTTAGCGCCGCGCCGGCGCTGCCGCCGGTGAGATGCCAAATGACCGAATCCCATCGCACCGAAACGTTATTTTGTTTGAAAACATCGAAAAGCAAATGTGTCCCAAACGACCGAATTAAAAAAATATTGAAACTGTAACTGTGCCAAATGTTCGAATATTGGAAGAGTCCTAAACCACCGAAAAGTTTTAATACTAGTGTTATCTGACCGAAAGTAATAAATGTTAAACTTATCGAAACTAGCTGTTGTTTTACTTGACCGAAAACCAAATGTGTAGCAACCGACCGAAAGTGAATACTGTCGCAATCGACCGAAAGAGCACGCCGTAGACTCCGCTGAATTGTCGGAGTGTCTACGAAATTATTGTATCTGGATACGATAGTTTGTAAAAGTACGATAATTTGATGATACACACCGTTGCCACTAATCCGTTCACACTGGTTGTTCCCGATTGATATTAGCATAATGACCACATTCTTGTGGTCCCTGTTGCAGCTAACCTGTAAACTCAGTCTAAGGATTATTCATTTCTATATAGGCTTAATAAAATTATAGTTTAGTCTGTCCATTGTTTGGAATTCTTAAATTTTTGCATATTTTTATAGTTTTCACCCTAGGAAAGCCTTGTTTTGGTCTTATCTCAATTTCTGTCCGTCTGTCTGACTATCGGTTTGTTTGTCTGTCTGTCGGTAACGCTTAAGGACGGGTTTTTGTTCGCTTTTCACGGGAAAATGGGTGCACTGACTTTGACGACACTTTGTTTCTTTGTTCTATACATTTGTGGAAAGGTTTTAGGCCACTGTAAACTGGCATACGCCTTTTGGAAAAAGAATGGCGTCCGCTCAAAAACGTAATTTAGTGTGGTTTTGGTCATGTTTTGTTCGCTTTTCACAGAGAAAAGGGTTTACTGATTTCGATGAAACTTTTGTCTTTATGTTCTATGTGTGCGTTAGAAGGTTTTAAGGTAGTTTAATATTTTGAAATCACCTCAGGACTTTGCCCCACGGGGTTTTGAAAATCCAATGTTATTTTTATGGACAAAGTTTTTCTTATGATGACTTAAGAATAATTATTCCATAAACAGCTGTTGCAGTTCTAATTTAAAACGCTGAGTGAGGATTTGTAATAAATAACATAAGAGTACAGAGTGGATATATAATCTAAATCTACATTTGTTAGACTCCTGCACTCACTGACATATTGATCGCTTGATCTAAAAAACTACTATGTCTATGAATATGAAATTATGCATTGTGGTTCCCCTTATGCTGCAGATTTACAATAGGAATACGTTTAAAAAAATGCCATAGGCCTCTGCCCTAATTTACTTTTAGTTAGTAAAGCTCGTGTTCCTCCATTCTGTAGTAAAAGGTAAATTAGCTGACTAAATGGTCATTAGAACAAATATGGTGCATTCTACAGTGAAAGGTTGAGACACCGGTACCCATAGATCTTCTTTGTAGCAGTGACGGACCAATGGCATAACCCTAATGACGTACGTATGATTTGCAGAAGCCTAAAAGTTTCCTGACCCACACAAAAATGAGCAAAATATGTTATTTCATTAGGTTCATTTTGTTTGTGAAAAGCGGGACAAACCTGGTTCATAAACAAACAAACAGATAAACAAAATTTGTAAATCTCCCACTGCATACGACATTTCACCGCTCAAAGCTATATAGAAACAAAACTTATTTTATTTATATAGATAAATACTTTCCTTATTTGTAACATTTGGTATAGCTAATAAACTGTCCAGAATGTGTTAACAGCTGCAATACAAATAAAATGAACCCCTATGTTAATCTTATGAGAAAAAACGAACTTTGAGGGCAGCCCGTGCCCTTGAGAATATAAATCTCGAAAATTAAAAACCTTATTGCAAAACTACGAACTAAGACGAATATTTTGACACTTCAAACATTGTAATTGGTCAAGAAATAAGGGAGGAGTTGTGTTTACAAAAACCGTCTTCACGTAATATATAAGGATTGTATGTTTTTATATCAAAACAAAACTAATAGTCCATATCTTTAATATAACCAATCCTTTATAAATGTTTTTGGTGATAAAAACAGAGGGACATATCAAGGAACTAGAATACGAAGAATACTTAGTTGTTCATAAACCTTTCTACCGAAAATATAAATTAAATAATATAGAATCAATATTTTAACAGTATTACATAACTCAAAAGTAAGTCTCTCCAAGAGCCATTGAGTCGTAAATAATTTTTTTATGAATATCTAGGTTAAGTACGTGAACATTGATATTTTTATAATAATATTGAAAATAAGCCTTGATTTTAAATAAATTTTAATTTAGCACCAAAAGATAAAGAATGTATTCAGTAACACCAATTCCGACAAGTTTAAATTTTTTTAAATCCTCGCACTGTAAACCTCATTTAACTGAGCACGCGTCGCCCAAAACCCATAAAGAGGGTGTACTGAGCGCTACGACGAGTCCTTCAGTTTGAGTTGTGACCTTGAGCCCGGCGGGACCGAATTTTGGTCTATCCTGACCATAAAACTCTATTAATACACCTTGAACGCTAGGGCTGTGTCTATAAATCAGTCTTTGCCCCCACCCCTTCAATGGCACTCACGGCCGCTCAGTTGATTTCAGCATTGTGCGCCCTATCGTTTACACGCTTTTGCGCCTCGCCAGATTCATGTAGTTACAATAAAGTTTATATATTATTGATATGCATGAACTACGGGATCTAACGGTATAAAATTCTTATAGTTTGGTAATTTATTTTATTCGTATTAATGAAAACTAGTTAGTGATTTAAAAGTGGTACACGAAAAAGTCACAAAGCCTACACCTTTTTGTTTTTGGGTTGAAAAGAAAATTCCAGCGGAAAAGGTGTAGATAATTATTTGATCCACAATTTTGACCCCAAAATTTGTTTCATAAGTTGATTTATTTGTTCTGTAAATATGGTAACAACGTTTCCCGCACTCAAACAAATTTTTGCCGCACTCATTCCAGCTAGCTGACGCAACACTTTGCTATACAACACGAATTCGATTGTATTAACAAGCTGAACTATGACTTATTATTTTACAGGCAGTAAGTGGTCTATAATAGCTATTTTTATTTTTATTTTAGAAATAGATATATGTTTCATTGCCGCTATTTTTTATTAAATAAACTGAATCACAAGTGGAACCAACATATGTAACGGTACCATGTAAAATGTCACAGGGAACAGGTTAATATTCAAAATTAATTTGAAACCCAATTTTAAATGATATTTTATTATAATATAAGATTATAAAGTTGTTTTTAGAAATCTTAAGTGTTATTAAATAAAATTAACTTATTTAATTTCTGCCTTAGGTTCATTGGTGCTGTATTTTGTTCCATGGATTGAGTCCAGGTTAAATCATATCATAATAGATTCAAAGTAATAGCAAATTCGTTTTTACAAGTTGTAACATATTATGCCGATCATCATAATGGGAGGTGATCGGATTTGATCAACATATGTTGCCACCAAAGTAATTTATTTCACTGTTTATAAAATGAGGAATGCCTCCCGCGAAAAATAAAAAAAGTGTAGTCACTGCGTTGTTTTTAATCGTATTCTAAGGCTGCCAATATAATTCATCTGGTTTGAAGTGCTGACTACAAAATCGACTTGAATCTGACGGAAAAAGTGTTTTATTTTCGTATAAATTGACCCATTTTTCTATAAGGCCCGGGTCTGAAGGTATACTGGAAATAAACCATGGGAAATAATGAGTAAGAAATTTGAGTGAGTTCGATTTAATTATTAGTTAAGTTTATTCCTTATACCCGGTTTCCCATAAATTATCTTTACAAATTGAATAGTGTGTAGAACGTAATGTAGTAGTATTTTGGTGGGGATAGATTTTTTTCTAACACATGTTCTTAAGTTTGTTACTTTTTGCATAGTCTTTACTTATTTACTTCATCAAAACTATTTATTTTAAACATTTTAATTGAAATGAAGGTGAGGTGTTTTTTTATGTTAGTTAGTACAAATTCTGATATTCGAGTTCGAAATAATGTTTAAAACTTAATTTCAACAAAACTGTTTTAGCGTGAAATGGATCTGGTCTTACACTCGCAGACTATATTGCCAAAAATTCATATCTGGCTTATTTTTAGCCTATATTACTTTTTGACCAATGTTAGAACTGAAATAGTATTAGCAAAAAAATATCAACGCCTAACTGAATTACTAATTGCTAATTATTGATATATGGTTCTGGAATAACCAATGTTAGTTCTTTAAATTACACATAAGTTATAATTATTACTGAGCAAAACAACGGTCAATTAGATATTTTATATATAAATATAATAGTGTAATAGGTTATTTAAAACTAAAGGTAAAGGTATGAAATGTTAATAATTAAAACCGACGCGACAGTTCAGAAGACGGGGCACTGAAATCGCGTGATGTTGGTAGCGCTGACAACGCTTAGTAAGCGACAGTCAGGAAGCCAATGTAGGGACTAAATTAGACCCGCACGCCCCTGCTCGCCCCTGCCTGGCCTGTGCTAGTAACTCTCCAGCTTTAATGCAATGATAACATTACAGTTAACAGATTACCAAGACGATGAATGTGTTTAAAATAAACGACGGGCTTAAAAAACTAAAGAAATTATTCTTCATTAGTTATGAAATAAATTGTGTGGCTTAAAAATTGCTCTTTAACAATTGTTATTTCACAATTTAATTTAGAATTTCATGGAATGAAATGGGAATTTGCCGTGCAAAATTAGATGATGTTATTGTACTACAGCCCCAACTCAATGCATTTATAAAAAATTCATTACAACGTGTACAAATTTAAAAAGTGTTTTTTTTACGGAAAACTTTATTAAATTTCTTTGTTAGTTTATTGTTATACAGGGTGTCAATAAATGCTTAGCGTGCAGAACCGGATTCTAAAAGGAATAATAAGTCGAAAATATACGGTAAACATTTTTTGTTTTCGGCTTAGTTAAGCCGTAAACCGCCTTTTTTTATTTCATTTAAAATAATTAATAATTTAAAAACCCTTAGAGATAGTTTTATGAAAATTTTTATCAACTTTAATTTTTTTAATAAGATTAGCTAAAAATATATTTTTTTATTTTCTAATTTTAAAATGGCGGTTATTTACAATGTTATGAGTCAAATTCCACGAAAACTATGAACTAAAATAAAATTTTACTAGATATGAAATTTAAAGCACTTTTTAATCCAAATCCAATGACACTTTGATTTTAAACATCGGTTAATGAATGATAATTTGTAATGATTGTCGAAATAGTGGCTATTTTAAAATGTCAAAAGTCAAATTTCACGAAAACTACCAACTAAAACCAAGTTATACAAAATATTAAATTTAAAGTGCTTTAAATGTGATGTTTTGCAAACATTTGTTTTACTTGCCAGTTTGTATGAAATTTGACTTTGAAATTTTAAAATGACCTCCATTTTTAAATTATTATTAAATAAACGGTATCAAGAAACTGATACATACTTTCTCCCTTTTAGCCCAACTTTAGTGAATAAATTACTTTTTATTTACTAAATATAGAATACCAAGCTCGGTCGAATGTACAGAAAATCTTGTAAACAAGTTGATTTAAAAAAACATCCACCCTAATCCCTGCTTTGTGGGCACTACAGAATCCATTGCTACACTCGTGGTTTTAATAGGGGAAATGCCCCCTATTCCCCCCCAGGGGTATTAAGGGGCAACATATTTCGAATTTCCTCTGTTGGTCAATGTTAACTTGACAAGCATATCAATTTTGAATGAAATTGATCAGTATATAAGAGAGAAATAGTAATTTTTGTATTCCCCATAAGAATAACATTGGACAACGTACTGCGTTTACCGCAAAATGAAAATTTAAATTTTCTCCTAAACAAGCAATCGTAGAATAGTAATTCAAAGTACTAAATTATTTAGTTTTTTGAGCTCTTTTTAATGGTGAATAGTAATATTTTTTATATTTATGTATTTTTATGAAAAATCCAAAAAACTGAATTTTTGATGTTTTAAGTCCTGTAATTTCGGCGGATTACTGATAAACAAAGCCGAAATCGAGAAAAATGTTACAGTACATCATCGACTTATTTGTGTATGTATAACCCGTTTCTGCATAACACGCCAAGCAGTTTTGTGACTTCCTGTATTGAATCACATCCGTTTTGGTGTCAGTTCAAGACGAACTATGTTTCTTAAAAACTCTAGTTACATTTTGTCATTACATGTAGGTTTGACACAAACTATCAAAGATAGCCAAACAATAAACGGTATCAGGAAACTGACACATACTTTCTCCCTTTTAGCCAAACTTTAATGACAAAAATATTTGTTATTTACTAAATATAGAATATGAAGTATAGATAAATGTACAGAAAATTGTCTAAAATAGTTGTTTTCAGAAATATCCACCCAAATCCCTTTTTGGGAGGTACTATAGAGTCCGTTCCTACACACAGTAGGAACCCCCCCAGGGTTAAATAGCAACAAATTTCGAACATCTTCTGTTGGTCAATGCTAACTTGACCTGCATATCAAATTTTAATGAAATTGATCAGTAAATAAGAGAGAAATAGTTATATTTGTATTCCCCATAAGAATAACATTGGACAACGTACTGTGTTTACCGCTAAATGAAAATTTCAATTTTCTCCGTAACTAGCAATCGTAGAATAGTAATTTAAAATACTGATTTATTTAGTTTTTTGAGCTCTTTTTAATGGTGAATACTAATCATTTTTAAAATTTATGATTTTTTATAAAAAATCCAAAAAATTGAATTTTGGATGTTTTAAGTCCTGTAATTTCTGAACCCGAATTTTTCAAGAAATGCGGGTGATGTCATTTTGTTGCAAACCTAAAGTTCTACAAACCACGAAAGTTTAATCAAAATCGTTAGAGCCGTTTTTGAGAAATTTGGATTTTTCATGTTTTTTGGCGGTTTTTGGGGGATAATTACCCTTAAAAATCAAAAATCAAAAAAAATGAAAAAAACGCCTGGAGATATCGTGGATTAGTACCTACATACCAAATCTCATAGAAATCGGCCCATAGGTTAGGGCTCTAGCTCTGTAAACATCCACACAGACACACACACACACACACACACACACACACACACACACACACACACACACACACACACACGGACACACACACAGACAGAGATCACGTAAAAACCACTTTTTTGGGTTCAGGGAGCACCAACACGAATATTTCCACTAACAACTCAAATTCGAAAATTTTTACGAAAACAATACTTTCTCCATATACTATGTATAGGGGGAGAAAGTAAAAAAGGCATAACTAGCTAAACTGTTTGAATAAATATGTACGTATTTCATGGTAATAACATAGGTTCATAGTCCTTAGTTTTCTAATCCCTTGAAATACAATTGATTACTAGAGTTTCATCCAATTTTACCCAGATTCCAAATTAATTCCATATTAAAATTCATATCGTATACTTCAGTTAGAGGGATGTCTGTGGGTTTGTGCATATGTTGGAATTAATCTCCCCCCTGTTACTAATGCTGATGCCACAAGATAACTGTAATGATTGTACAAGTTAACAATTAACAAATCCCAATACTTATAAACGAAATGAAACTAGAACATTTTTTATTAATTTATTTTTAACTATTACGAATAGGGTAGAATACGAAACAAATAACGAGTTTGCACGCAGCACGCTGACGTGAGGGAAGTGAATTTCCACATAAAAACTTTTAAAACTCAAAATCAGTGTAAAAACATACATTTGTCCAATTTTTATTGAAATCTGACAACATTGATTTTTTGGCTGTTCTGATACTCCTGGTTTCATTTACTTGCAAAGCTGGGAATACAATTTTGCGCATTATAATGTTAGGAGAAGGTCCAGACAGGCTTGAAAGTAGGCGTGAGGTTGCTGGGGGTAATAAAAGTACTCTAACAAAGGAATAACAGGCTTTTCTAGTGTAAAACCCCCATAAGACAACGTACTGTGTTTAGCCGATACACATTTTCTTTAATAACTCGGTAAATATTTATGCTAGAATGACGAGAGAGGGCTTAAGACTTTTGCCTTTCTAATTTCCATCTTTTTACATGCATTAATTTTACACCTGGGGCTTTTCTGACCCTTTTTGGGCCCAAAAACTCGAAATTTGAAAGATTAATCCCCAAAAAATGGGTTTAGAGTTTTCCAATTGTTTTGCCCAACGAACTTGTCCAACAGATTATAGAAAGGAACGTCCCTACCAAATTTGAAGTAAATCGGACAAAAAATGCGACCACTAGAGTGCATACACACACACATATATATATATATATATATATGTGTGTGTGTCTATAAATATATATATATATATATATATATATATATATATATATATATTTATATATAATTTTGAACGACCCCCCAAAACGTGTTCAGGGGGTCACGTTAGGAACTTCTATGGCGGTCCCGGGCTTAAGTTTCACCGTGCGGGTCATGCTAATAGTTCACTTTCCAAAGGAAATTCACTAATTACTAAAAGTTGAATGAAAATGTCGCAAACCTAAACCTTGGGAAATTTTTCTTTCATTAGAGCAAATTTATTGGTGGTGACTCGCGTGTCACCATGTTCATTGAACACAGAAATGTAAACGTATCTTGTCTGTAAATAAAACATTATTTTACATTTAGCGAAATGGCGAAATGAGAGTGATTTTAACAGTAATTCATAATGCACTGTTAAACCCTTTATTCCTTAATGGTTATTAACAAATACAAACAATAACTCTGTGGTATAATAATAATGTTACTGTGAGTATTCACAAAGTATAGAGGGAGATGTAAAACAGGTGCAGGTGTGATTGACGGTAGCCAACGGTTCTCGGGATCACTCTACTGGTAGCTACTTCGTCTTCAGGCTCACGTGACCAATTAAGGTCTCATATTTCGCGCCACGCGCCTGGCCAGGCGGGGGGTGGGTGATCGCAACCAAAACACTATTCGTTCAAATTTATATATATGTATATATATATATATATATATATATATATACCCACACAGCACAAGATTCTCCCCAGGACATCCCAAGGACATCACAGTGGGATATGCAGGATATCCCAGGATCATCCCTATCTCATCCCATGATATCCTCAAGATACCCTCAGGATGTCCTCAGGACACAAACATGTCCTCTCCCCACGACATCCTGGGGACATCCTTCAGGATGACCATGGGATATCCCTCGGACCATAAAAGGATATGAATTTTGAAGCCCTAGGACATCCTCAGGATGTCACACAGGATTATCTGGGGATGTCCCTCGGACCTCAAAAGGATATTGTATTTTGAAGCCCTAGGACATCCCCAGGATGTACCACAGGATGTACTGGGGACATCCCTCGGACCTCAAAGGGATATTTTACTCTGAAGCCCTAGGACATCCCCAGGATGTCCCACGGGATTTACTGGAGACATGCCTTTGACATGCATTGAAAGGTGTCCCATTATTCTATCAGTATGAATCCCCTAACCCCACATAGATATCCCTGCCTACCCCATGATAATTCTGCGGTCATCCTTAGGAGGCCCTATGGCTCCTAGTAATAGGTAGTGTGTATCCTAAAGCCATATAGCTTCCTAAGGATGACCACAGAATTATCATGGGGTAGGCAGGGATATCTGTGGGATTAGGGGATTCATACTGATAGAATAATGGGACACCTTTCAATATGGTCAGACAATCTGATAGGAAGACAGTTGGAGTTCTAAAATAAATTACCAGACAACTTTAAATTATCCTTTTATAAATAAAATTATTAAATTATTTATAAAATTATCCTTTTTTAAATTATCCCTATAATTGCCCATGCCCAGCTTGCACATAGAAACACAAGTTTTGACTTCATATTGATGTTGTTTTTTAATCAGGTTGACTAGTGTATAAACGTTAAATACCTGTAATCTACCTTGTGTTTCTAGGATATCTTTTTAATGGATGACACTTTTTGTCAAAGGAAATTTTGTCATCTTCAGACCCACAAAACTTTAAATTGTGTCATCACAGTTCAAAAGAACAAATACAATGAATACAGAGTCTTATAAGAACACGTCCCGTGTTAAAAATTCTGTCGCTTATTTGATGTTGGCGCGCTGGAAATCTGTAGTTTTGCGCCACGCCGCCGTGAAGCGCCTCTAGCACTGCAGACCGGTACCGAAAACACGAGGTGTTGCCATGGCCTAGGTCCCTTCGCTCTTGTAGTAGGGCGGAGTTGGCTGTAGCAGCGGTCTGGGGGAGGAATGACTGGGTAGACAGCTTAAAACGTGGCCAAGCGCAAAACTAGCACGGCAAATTTCAAATACTGACAGACTCTGGCCCATAAGACGTGTTCTTCTTATAAGACTGTATTCATTGACACATACTTGAAAATCATGTTTTACAACTTTATATTGTTACCTTTGTCACATTTTATGCTAATTTTTATCATTACTAGCACATGATTCAATTGTAAAGTGTCACAAATGTCCTGATTATAGGTACTTAAATGGATTAACACTGGTTATATATACACAACTTATAATTTTCTATTAAAATTTACCCAAAATCTTTAAAATAAATTAGTTGTTTTAACAAGTTTATAATAAAATGAATATATGCATATGTAGGCCTAAACATTTCTCAGAACAAAACTTGAATCAAATCCAGATCTTAAAAATTTAAGAATGGATTCCAAATTATAATTGTTCGGTGATGTGATACAAACAATTAAAGATTTTTTAAAATAATACAGTAATGAATTCAAACAAAATGACAGTATAATTGCAGTAAACATAAGTTTATATAAAACCAAAATGTAAGTTATATAAACCAGGGGATGTAAACACACAGTAAGTAGTGGTTGTTGATTAAATTCCTTCTCTGTTTTCATCTTCATCATGGCCTCGTTTCCTGAAAATAAAAAAATTAAGCTAATACTCCATATAACCTTAGGTAACATTTTATCCAAAAATACCCCCGTCGCAGCAAACCTGCGTACTCAGCGAATTTCCAATGCACATATATAAGTCTCACTACTATATAGAGCCTCCTACCAAGTTTCCCATGAATGTATTCATAAATAAGTGATATATAGCATTTTATTTATTCTCCATAAGAATAACATTATGGCTGAGTACGCAGGTTTGCTGACACAAGGAAGATAAGAAATATGTTTTTTTGTGATAATCAATATAACTCAACCAGATACCAAGTTACAAATTACAAGTCTATCTACATACCAAGTTTTATTAAGGCAGAGGCTACGTACACGTCCGACGTGAGCAGCTACTGTTCACGTCCGTTCCAAATTATGCACCATACGTTACTTTTCCTGTGATTTTTAAAACAGATTGAGAGCCAGAAAACCTCCTAACCTAACCTAACGTAACGTAAAACTAACTAAACCTAACCTAACCGGTAGCGATGTGAATTTGCCTTTACATTGGACGTGTACGTAGTTACTTCGTTTTATTAGCACGTTCGCTACCGACTCCAAATTTAGACTTTCAATAGACCGACGTCACGTGTTTGTGACGCTCCGCTTTTCGCTATAAAGACCGGTTTTCGCAAGACTCGTGGACATGTTGCTCAAAACCAGAGAACTGTATCTATAGCATCCTTTATCTGGGATTTCACATGTCACATATCTGTGACGCGTGGAGCGCTAACCACAGCCCGACGTCACGTATTTGTGACTCGAGCCTATTATTGTTACTAAATACGCTTTGGCAGCCTGTCAGTGTATTTGATCGTATTTTTAACTGCATATCGGGCTATAGGAATGTCTGTCACACATAAGGGTCGCTTGGTCCGAGCGTGGATATTTCGTTTTGACTCTAGGGGTGTGTTAGCCAACCTGTTGTTTACATTACGCTGAACCATGGTTGAGATTCACGTGATTCTAACCCTCCAACCCTCGTATTATTCGTTTGTTTATGTTATAATAAACTGCTGTTTCTGTGCTGTTGGGTGATAAATGAAGAAGGCAAAACGTGAAAAGTAAGGAAGAGGAGAGATGTCATGACTTTAAGTGAAATTGACCGTGTGATAGACGATGATTTTAGTGAGGGGACTTTATTTAGTTTTGAATAAACCTACGTTGTTTAGCTGAACAGTGTTCTTTATTTTCTTATCAATACAATTTGATAAATATATTTTATTTTTGAGTCACACATGTGTGACAATCGGTCAGCAGTAAAATTCATATATATTTTCATCAGTAAAACAATGCTATAGACCGACGTCACATACGTGTGACGCATAATAAAAATCCATAAAAATGTACAACTGTTATAGTGATTTTAAATTTCCTTTCCGTCACCAGTTCAAAGTTTTTGTAGTTTCCTACAACCTCAGGTTTCGACGCGGTTGCGTCATGTTCACGTAGTGCAGGTCAATTGTTTCAAGCTAAAACTGCATTTCGGTCTAGAAGACGTCGTCGTCAAAGTTTTTAAAAAACACGAAAAACATGAGACACACACATTGACACATTTAAACATGTAAATAAAACTACTGGTCGTATACGCACGACTCAAAACCCGCTATTTGATTCCGTCGCGACAGGCGGTGGCGGCGCTAGGACACTGAGGTCGACGGCGACGTTGACCAGATGTTGTTATCAGGTGCCTTGATAATGGACTCATTGTTGGGGGGGTGGGAGTTTGCAGTTATCAAGGTAGATGGACTCGCCCGCCAAATTTCACTTTTAATAATTTGATTAAAAATTAAATGTGAGCTGTATTGGAGTTTTTCGTTTAATACTGACTCGCTATCTTGTCTAAAGGCTTTATAAATGTGGAACTCTTCTAATGTGTCTAATATGGGCCCTTTCTTACAAATTTCTAATATTTCCACATTGTTCTCAATAATTTCAACGCTGTGTTCTTCATCGAAGACGTGTTGAGCATAACTAGACTTCTAGGGATTAATGGAGTTTTTCGTTTAATACTGACTCGCTATCTTGTCTACAGGCTTTATAAATGTGGAACTCTTCTAATGTGTCTAATATGGGCCCTTTCTTACAAATTTCTAATATTTCCACATTGTTCTCAATAATTTCAACGCTGTGTTCTTCATCGAAGACGTGTTGAGCATAACTAGACTTCTAGGGATTAATTTTTGGGTTGGGTTTGTGTTCCTTAATGCGTTTTAAAAAAGAACGCCCTGTTTGACCAAGATAGTATTTATCGCAATCATTGCATTTTAGTTTGTATATTTTAGTTTGTTTTTTCTAATTTATTTTTGTCAGGTCCTATTTTTGATTTAAGTAGCCGCTCAGTTTTATTTGAGGTCCTAAGTGCTGGGATAATGTTAAACCTTTTCAGCTCCTTCTTAAGTAAGTAGTGTAACCTATGGCTGTATTCTATGGGAACATATTTTGTTTTGGCGATGAATCGTTGTCTGTATTATTTAATTTTTCTCTCTTTTTCAAATGTTTGTTTACAAGCCTATCAGACATTTTCGTGTCATAGCCATTTGAAAGAGCGGTATGTTTAATGGTATTTAATTCTGCGGAGTAGTCATCAGGTGATAAGGGCAAATTGAGCATTATATTGACCATACTACTATAAGCAGCTAACTTGTGGCTAAACGGGTGATACGAGGTGGCGTGAATCGTTTAATTAGTTTTGGTTGATTTCCTGTAAATAATATATTTTAACTTATTATTGAGCTTCTCTATTGTGAAGGCTAAAAAGTTGATTTTATTGTTGGTTTCAGTTTCTAGAGTGAAGTTTAATTTTGGAGATAAGCTGTTCATGTAATTATTTAATAACTGTAGTTGGCGGGCATTTCCATCAAATAGGACCAATGTATCATGTACATATCGGCAATAAAAGAGTATTTTTTACATTAGAAGAGTTCCACATTTACAAAGCCTTCAGACAAGATAGCGAGTCAGTATTAAACGAAAAACTCTAATACAGCTCACATTTAAATTCGGCGGGCGAGTCCATCTACCTTGATAACTGCAAACTCCCACCCCCCAACGATGAGTCCATTATCAAGGCACCTGATAACAACATCTGGTCAACGTCGCCGTCGACCTCAGTGTCCTAGCGCCGCCACTGCCTACCGTGACGGAATCAAATAGCGGGTTTTGAGTCGTGCGTATACGACCAGTAGTTTTATTTACATGTTTAAATGTGTCAATGTGTGTATCTCATGTTTTTCGTGTTTTTTAAAAAACATTGACGACGTCTTCTAGACCAAAATGCAGTTTTAGCTTGAAACAATTGACCTGCACTACGTGAACATGACGCAACCGCATCAAAACCTGAGGTTGTAGGAATCTACAAAAACTCTGAACTGGTGACGGAAAGGTAATTTAAAACCACTATAATAGTTCTACCAGTTCAGGGGCAATAAAAACAAAATCAGTACAATTGTTGTTTATAAATGAGTCAGATGTTGTTCATTGATATTTTGAACCATAATAACAGTTGAAACTTGCATAACAAATTTGGACTGAAGGTATGTTTTTATATTTTTGCATTGGTCTATTCTGGAAGTATATAATTTATAGTTGGTACGCTACGAACACCCATGCGGCAGACTAACGTGACGTTCGGTAGCAAACATATTAATTTAGGTTCATAACTAAGAGAGATATCAAACCTGCGTACTCAGTGAATTTCTAATGCATATAGCCCTCTATGTTACTCACTATCACATAAAGCAACTTACCAAGTTTCATAAAAATACATATATAAATACGTAAGTGAATATAGCATTTTATTTATTCTCCATAAAAAACATTAGGACTGAGTACGAAACGCAGGTGTGCAGCAACAAGAAAGATAAGAAGTGTGTGTTTAAGCAGTTATCAATATAACACAACCAAGTGAAGCTACATACCAAGTTTTAATAATTTATGTTTGTAACTAAGAGAGATATAAAACTTTACTTATTCTCCATGAAAATAACATTATGGCTGAGTATGCAGGTATGCTGCTATCGGGATGATAAAAAACAAATTTGTTGTGCAAAAATAATACACCAGTACTAGGTGAAGCCACATACCAAGTTTTATCAATATACATTCATAAATAATCGAGATATCAAATTTTATTTACTCTCCATAAGGATAACATTAGGCCTCAGTAACTTACCCAGGTTTCCTGCGTCACGGAGGATAAGAACTGTCTTGTTATGCAATTATCAGTAAAACTCAACCAGATAAAGCTATATACCAAGTTTTATTAATTTAAGTTTATAATTAAGGGAGACACCTGTCAAACTTTACTTATTCTCCTCATTAGAATAACATTAGGGCTAAGTAAGCAAGTTTGCGGCTATGCGGACAGTAAAAAAACTTGTTATGTAAATATCAATAGACCACAACTAAGCAACATACAAAGTTTCATTAATATACAATCATATATAATAGAGATATAAAGACTTAAATCTTAACCTATTGGACTAGAATGACGAACTGGTGCAGTTCCTGGCTTTAATTTTTAAAACCTCTGAATTGGAATATAAAAATCATGATTTAAATGTATTAATGGTGTATTTTAGTTAAAATATTGTTTTTTCAGTTTAAAGATTCACATTGGCTCATACACAGAATAGACTTAAATAAAAAGTAGCAAAATCAGTGTTGACCATGTACCTGACAAAACATTAACTGATCCTGTCAACTTATGTATATTGGTTATTATATATAGGCCCCTATTAGTGATTTCAACTTATGACACCTTCAAGCAATTGTGTTAGTAACTAAATTGTAATCATTTTGATAGGTGTCAAGGCTATCTTAGACCTCGCATAATCAAATGAAGTAGCCTACTGTACTTAATCATAGTACCGGTATTCTAACTTAGCTTCTTTAATAAACAGAATTTTTTCTATAATTTTACCTGGATTTCTCGTCATATAAGGAGTTGATTCGTTTAGGGTCTGAATCACATGAATCCAATGTGTTTTACTTTGGCCTCGGCAAACTGATTCTGACCAGCTCCTAAACAGAGACACATGCTAATTAAAATAAATTGATTAGCAAGAAAACTAGGCCTAATAATTTCCTGAAAGCACATATTTACGTCATATGCCTACTTTTAATGTAGGCCTCCCCCTTCCCTCATAAGGCCCTTTAAGTTTAAGATCATATCACAATTTAGGTTCAGTTTTAAAGGATTTTATATTTTTACCTTGTCGTACGCTTTGTATTCATTCATTCTAAATTACACAATGAAGCTGATTTTTCTTAGCACCTAGCATCATGATTATAGTTTATTAAAATAAAGGGTTGATTTACTACACTTAAGTTAATCAAAGGATAAAATGCAATGTGTTCTTCGATATTCTCTTCAAAATTAGCATAGGCACTAATAATAATAATAGGTGCTAACAAGGAAAAAAGTATTACATTAACTTACCATATGTAGGATTTATGAGGCCCTATATAACATTTTAATTTTACATAATTTGATGTAGGATTTAGGCCTATTTCAAGTGATTCTAGTGTCCTGAAATGTAAAATTAAATGAGTATGTTATATAAAACTAACTGAATAATGCCGTTAACTAAGTTGATTGGAAATCCTGAAGTCAAATATTCTATGAAAGCTTAGAATTCGTTGTTTACTGTTAGGCTTAAGCAGTTTATGAATTTTATTTTTTCTTAAACCAAATTTAGTGTAATGTACAGTACTATAATAGCGGGCAAATAAATTGACAGTTAGGCTGTGGCCAATAGCATGGCTGTACGCTGTCACTGTTGCCACAGAAAAATATCACTCAAATGCTATTCCGATTAGCTGGTGTGGAGTTTTGGCAATGCAGCACATCTACTATTGGCTGATCTTAGTTGATAGCCTGGCAAACCATGCCCTCAATTGGCAATTTATTTGACCGCTATTAAAATTTAAATATCCTTATTGCCTTAAGGTAGTATTTAGATATTAAATAGGCCTAGTACTTATAATAAAGAGAACTTATATAATCCTAGGTTAAAGCCATTATCATCAGGCCTACAGTCAGGATTTTAAATACAGAATTTCTTCACAAATCAGCAGGTAAAAGACAAAAATTAAAAACTTAATTAGCCCAATGCAAATGATATAGTCTAATTCCCTTCGCTTTCCCAAGAATACGCATGACAGTATCATTCTGTCATCTAGGACTGTATATTGTACAGTGTGTTGCACAAGTGGCTGGCTGTCCATAAGACTAGTGTCAATTTTAACATTGGGCTTATGACAGTAAGGAAGGCCTGGTTTTCCAATCGTGAAACAGACTGTATACTTAGGTTATATTGAGGTTATGCTAGTTCTTAGAATAAGTGACTGACTAAATTTATTCAGTACTGTTTCATTGTGATTCAAGTACTACAATAAACTGTGATTCAAAACAATTTAAATATGTTAGTTCTGTACAATCGGCAAAACTCCATAACCAAACCATCCTAGGGGAATAACTCTTTATTACATTTATGAAGTAAAATAAACTAGGGTTAACCTGTACGTACTATAAATTTGTTTTAAAAAAAGGATGTTACTTACCAAGAAACAGTACTGTTGTATACAAAACAGTTGTAGTTAGTCTTGAATGACGATAATGTTATTTTTCTCAATTAACAAACGCGCAAAATGTAAAACTTGTGGAAGTGGAAATTAGTCTAAAAGTCAGTACAACCCACCCAACGAGGTAGAGAACAACCCACCGACCAAGATAAGACTGACCGTTGACCGTTACAACCACTGTCTGGTCTGTCGTCTGTTGACCTGTTGCTGGCCTGCTGGGGTACTGTGCAGGCGCCGGCGCGCCAAATTTTTTCCCTTTCTTTAAAAGGGGATTTTTGTAGATGGGGTTGGCCGTTAATTTTACTAGTGTACTGATATAAACTAATAATGCAATTTGCATTTTCTTTTCTTATAAATTGTCAGAATTCTATGCATATTTCATCGA
The DNA here is from genome assembly GCA_963675035.1 of Allygus modestus. Lineage (NCBI taxonomy): Eukaryota > Metazoa > Arthropoda > Insecta > Hemiptera > Cicadellidae > Allygus > Allygus modestus. The sequence goes on along the minus strand of OY776112.1, from coordinate 176,217,405 downwards.
TATATAAACTGAAAATTTATACTTCCTTTATACATGTTTTATTGTTGATATCTGATCATTATGCTTATTATTCAATTTTGTTTAAATACTAAAACTATAAATAAAACTTGCAATTAATTATACTAAAATTGTTGTGGGATATAAAGGATGTCCGTGGGATGTCCCCAAGATTTCCACGTTATCCCGGGAGATCGTGGACATCCCTGGGACTTCCACAATATCCCGGGACATAGCAGGATATCCTAGGGATATCCTGCTTATCCTGGGATTGCAATGGGATGTGTGGGACACAAATGGGATATCCTGGGGACGTTGTGTGCTGTGTGGGTATATATATATATATTTGTCCGTGAATGCGATAACTTGAGTAAAAAACGTCCGATTTCGATGAAATTTGGCTCAAATGTGTAAAATGGCATTCATGACTTATGGAGGATAAGTAAAATTTAATGACTCCCTTAATTATGAACATAAATTAATAAAACTTGGTATGTGGCTTCACCTTGTTGAGTTATGTTGATATTTGCATAAAAACCTATTTTTTTGTTCCTTGTTGCAGCAAACCTGCTTACTCAGCTGCCATGTTATTCTTATGGAGAATAATTAAAATGTTATATAGTGATTACTTATAATTGAATATTGATGAAACTTGGTATGTGACTTCACCTAGTTAAATTCTATTTATATTTGCATAATAACCAATCGTTTGTGTTCCTTGTTTCAGCAAACCTACGTACTCATTACCAGTGTTATTCTCATAGAGAATAATTAAAATCGCTTATATTTGAATATATTTGTGTGCAACTTGGTATGTGGCTTTATTAAGACATATATTATGCATTGGAAATTAGCTGAGTAAGCAGGTTTGCTGCGACGGGGGTATTTACTCTTGCAGCAAAATTGTGGTTTATCCATTACACTGGAAAAAATGATTTTCCTTTGACAAATCCTGGATCTCAGACAATTTAACAGCAGTGCGGAATTCTAGCGATACACTGTAATTGTAGTTTTTTATGAAGTTAGTATAGTTATGTGAGATACTGAATCAAAATTTTTTTGTAAATAACAATAACAGCCTTTATAATCCCTAAAAAAAGATTTTGTTATCGTTGTACAAAGATAAGACTTGATAATTTAATACCACCATAGCAGCAAACCTGCGTACTCAGCGAATTTCCAATGCATGTATATGTTTCTCACTACCACTCAAAGCCACTTGCCAAGTTTCATAAAAATACACGAATAAATAAGTGATATATAGCATTTCATTTATTCTCCATAAGAATAACATTGAAAGCTGAGTATGCAGGTTTGCTGCTACAAGGAACACAAAATAAGTGTTTTTATTCAATTATCAATACAAGTTAACCAGTCAAAGTTGCATACCGAGTTTTATTAATTTATGTTCATAACTAAGGGAGACATTACATTTACCTCATAAGAATACCTTATTCTCCATAAGAATAAAATGGAGACTGAGTATGCAGGTTTGCTGCTGCGGGGAAAAACGGCAAAAAATTATTTTTTTGTGTAAATATCAATAGACCAGTACTAGGTGAAGCCAAATGCCAAGTTTCAACAGCATAGATTCATAAATAATCGAGATATAATATTTTAATTATTCTCCATAAAGATAACATTGGACAACGTACTGTGTTTAGCACTTTGAATATCTCTGCAATGGTTGGACATAGAATCACAGTTTAAACACCAAAATTATTTTTTTGTAGAGCTGAACTGATTGGTAACAGTAAATGTGAGGTTTACATTAAAATGAACTGAGGAAAAGCTAAAAACCTTTTCCCCTAAAGATTAACATAGGAGATTTTATGAACACGTTTTTTGGATTTTCTCCGCAACCACTTAACCACTTAGGTTAGTAATTCAAATTACCATATTTTGTTTTAAGCTCTATAAAATGGTCCAAACCGAAATTCAGTTTTTTTTTATTGTAGAGTGAAAAATGCAATGCATCTGGGGACCTCAAAACAAAAAGTTACCATGATCTTGGGCTTAACTCTTACCATGCCACCACCTACGGTAATAGCTTCTTCCCTATAGGGGAAATTTGCTAAAAGACATATATGCAAGGATGGTAGCGATTTTAGCGAATTTCCCCTATAGGGAAGAAGCTATTACCGTAGGTGGCATGGTAAGACTTAAGCCCGAGACCATTATAACTTTTCGTTTTGAGGTCCCCAGATGCCAAAAACACTATTCGTTCAAATTTATATATATATATGTGTGTGTGTGTGTGTGTCCGTTACCGCGATAACTTTTGAAAGAAACACCCGATTTTGATGAAATTTGGCAAAAATGTGGAGAGTAGCATTTATGACTTTAAGTTCGAAAGCCAGATCGATCGCACAATAGGAAGGGGGTTTATAATTTTCCAAAAATCGGTTTTTTGCAAATTTGACCCCAAAATGTTAAAAACACTCAATTTCGGTCGTAGAATTTTATAGAGCATAAAAAAAACAAATAATTTAGTACTTTGAATCATTAAACTAGGTTAAGTGGTTGCGGAGAAAATCCAAAAAACGTGTCCCATGTTAATCTTATGGGAAAAAGGTTTTTAGATTTTTCTCAGATAGTTTTACTAAAAACTTCATATTTCTATTTATTAATGTGTTTAGCCCAACAAAACAAACATTTTAGTGTTTTAATTGTTGTTCTACGTCCAACCGTTGCAGAGATATTCAAAGTGCTAAACACAGTACATTGTCCAATGTTATCCTTATGGAAAATAAATAAAATTCTATATCTCAATTATTTTTGAATGTATATTGATGAAACTTGGTATGTGGCTTCAACTAGTTGTGGTATATTGATATTAGCACAAAAAACAAGTTTTTTGTTGCTAGTCCCCGTAGCAGCAAATCTGCATACTCGGCCCCCATGTTATTCATATGGAGAATAAGTAAAGTTGTATATCTCCCTTAATTATGAACCTACATTAATAAAACTTGGTATATAGCTTCACCTGGTTCAGTTATATTGATAACTGTAAAAAAATATTACTTATCTTCCTCGTTGCAGCAAACCTGCGTCCTCAACCCTAATGTTATTCTTATGGAAAATAAATAAAATGCTCTATATCACTTATTTATGGATGTATTTTGGTGAAACTTGGTAAGTAGCTCTATGTAGTAGTGAGTCACATATATATGCATTGGAAATTCGCTGAGTACTCAGGTTTGCTGCGACGGGGGTATTTTAATAAAAGTAAAGATAGTTTACAAAAAGTGTGAAACATAAACACTAAGAACACTAAGATAACTTAAATAACTGAATAATAATTTGGGATATCTGTTCTTACAAATAATATGGTTTCATAGCAGAGAGAATTGACTTTTAACAATCAGAGTAATAAACAAACAACCACACCAGTTTTGTGAAGGTTAAGACGATTGATATAATCAACAAGGAGCCATTTTGACCCTGTATACCCTCCGGTCTTCATGGCAACAAATATGTTAACCAATCAATCCCCTCTTCACAACATGTGTTAGTCTTTATTATTCTTCATTAACTGTCAGCATTGTACACTGATGATAACAAGGGTATTTCTTGGTGGGCGCGGGATGAGCGATGACTCATTACTTCGCACCTTCGCCGCTGTAAACAGCACATGAAACACTAGAGGCAGCAGTAGCTGCGCGATTCACGCGATTCCACTTCCACATTCACGTTTCCATAGCAACGACACGTTCGCACTGCACTATTGCGCCGTGCCCATCCAAATTGCGCCCTGGTTTTGTTTCCTTGGTTTTAGTTATGATTATTACGCCTACAACAGATCTGGACGATCAAAACTAGGATGTAAGGAATTCAACCTTGTTTTAACAAATATATGTCTAAATGAAAGTTAAAATATTGTTCAGCAAGGTTTAGGGTTGAGTACGATAATTTTAGTACGATATTTGGTTACCAGAATTTAACTGGAACGGTACGATATTTTCGTTTGTGCCCCCTCCCTACCTTCTGGCGATGTAAACTGACCAGTTCACTAAATTATTAACTATCTTAAACGACCGAAAACATTAATAATTCCATTCAACCGAAAATATAAATTGTTTGACTTCATCGAAAACGTTGTTCGTCGCAATTGACCGAAAGTGGGACGAGTATCAAACGACCGAAAGATTCTCTAGTTTGTCGCAAATGACCGAAAGTAGAATTGTGCCATCGGTCCGATGGCACACATCCCGTTTTCGACAGAGTTGAACTTATATACGTTTCGGTCAGATAGGATTCGGTCAGATGGGATCCCACGCCGCCGGTGAGATGCCAAATGAACGGTAGCAAATAAACGGAAAGCCAAAAAGGTTGTTCTGGTTAATTAAGGTGCGCCCTACCCAGATTGAATTCATTGTTGTTTAGCGCCGCGCCGGCGCTGCCGCCAACAAGCAGGGCCATGCATATTTACGCTTGAAGACCATTTTGTTCTCCTCGATCGCACTGTTATTTTACAGATTTCTACCAAACTATTTGCAGTTTCACACTTTTCAGATTCCAATCTAGGGATCATACGGTTCCTTTTCTCCAAAATATTTTTTCTCCATACGTTAGGAATCTTTAGAAAAACGCTTAATTTGAGAACATTACCACTTATTTTGAATTAAAATCACGATTTCTAAATCGTATAATCTCTAGATGAACATTTATTGAATTAAAAAACATCAAATTATTTTTAATTGGTTAACAATTTAGCCTACAATGAGGGAGATGCAAACCCCTTACTTGAGCGTGCGGAAGCGAGGTATGGCGCACCCTTAACGGAAAAGATACAAATATTCTTTTGATAGTTGTTAGTAATGCACTTATAATCTAAATGAAATGAAAATAGAGTATAAACACTAATTACAGTCTTAACTGAACTGATTTTAGGTGTATAGTATGTATAGGCCTTTATGCTGATGACATTTTTAACAAATAGGTACGCCAATTGAGAAGAATAAGGAGTAGTGATGTGCAATATGGTCACATTTCGCGATATGGCTGAAGTGGCATCGCGTCACTGTTGATACGTTGTGTATCATTAAAAGCGTATCTCTTGTATTGTATCGTCTTTGTCATACTGTGTCATTTGAGTTTAACTGATTTCCTCTTATAAAAAAGTTAAAAGTCCCCAAATTTGGAGCAGCAACATTAGACTAGCTATAGTTTCCATCCTAAAAAAAACCTGTTGCCACAATGTGGGAAAAGTAAGCCTAATTTCCCAACACACTGTAAGTCTGCTCTGGGGCACACGTTTGGCGCAATGAACTGTTGCCTGCAGTACTGTAGCATGTTTTTTTTTTTAGAATGGAAACTACAGCCATGATATCTCTTCCATTCCAAATTCAGGGTCTTTAAGTCGCTTATAACAGGAAACGAGTAAACTTCAAATTATACAATATGTCAAAGACGATACAGTATGAATGACACACATCTTGCAATATGATAATTACATTAAAAGAATAAACCAGTCGCTTATAAACCGGTATATTAAATCCTATAAAGGTATTCAGGATATTTCATTGAAGCATAACCTGTTTTAATGGTTGTGTTTTGCTGAAAACATATAAAATAACCTGAAAATAAATAATGATATAATTATATTAAGAAAACGGGTATTCAAAATTTCTTTTTATGCCATCTTCACACTTTGGTTGAGTCTAGGCGAGCAAAGACGATGGGGAGTCAGTAGATGTGTAGGCCTAACTTAGTTCGCCTCCACTCGTGTTATTCCAACTGATTATTTACCATGTGAAATTACAATGCGAGTTGCTCACCTAACACATTTGGCTAGAATGTGAAGTGCATTACTACTGAACTTGATACTATTTATTATTAAACGTGTGTGAGAACATTAATTCTTTTTAGTAGAGTGCAACTAATATTAAATTATCCAGGCGTTATTTGTTTTAACCGCCCTTTCAGTTATCCGACCCAGGGCTCCAATGGGTTTTAACTACCCATGGAGGGTGTTTAAGAGGGTGTCTTTTGTACTTTGTTTTATTTGCTTAGGCCTATTGGCAAGACTTGTTTGTAAGTATATTTTTTATAAATTTAGTTGTACTACAATTTCCGTTGAGACACCCGTTTTAAGTGATTTAAACGTGTCATTCTAAGATGGTGCTACCAGTACGTTAAAAATAAGTGAGAATCGCCCATTTATGTTATAATTTTTATGGTTTTGAATTCTTTATTTTACACATTTAACGGTAAAAGTACCTTCAACTTGTTAGCTCAGTTATTCGTTCCGATGATTTATTAAAGAAAATATGGCAACAAAGTCACAAAAAAGCACAATTGGAAATAAAATATCTGTCCAATCTTTCATGTTTATATAAGGGGCCATGCATAAATTACGTCACGCCCTTTAGCCATTCAGCCTTTAGCATAATTCAGCCCTTTTGGACCCCCCCCCCTGTATCATGCTCTATCACGCTGCTCATTACTCCCCCCTCCCCCCGTCATGTCACACTTATTAATTATTAAGTATTGGATTGTGGCGTACGATAGTTCGTCACTGTAACTGACAATTTTGCAGGCTTCAACTCCATTAATCGTGACATGTCACGCAGCCCATAGCTCCCCTCCCCCGTGTCACGGTCTGCCACGATGTGCCGCACTCCGGGGAGGCATGACATAATATATGCACGGCCCCTAAAACGGTTTCGTATCTTACTAAAAAAATTGTTCTGGAATAATAAAATTACCGTTTGAGAATTAAATATGTAAAGCAGTTATTTTTATTTTATTTCTCTTTTGCCACGCTTTTTTTTAAATGTGATTTTTTAAAATTCTTTCAAACACTCATAGTTTTCCCCTTATAGGATACTAGCGACCAAGCCTGGCTTTGCACGGGTGCAAATTACATGTGGAGGACAACGTTTCATTCAACTTTCAGCTTCCTTTGTTCTGTAGTTAGGTGTGCGATAATTAGAACATGGGGACAATAAAAGCTTGTGGGTTGGGACCCTAAAAAATTTCAATTTGGAGTAAGTATGTCCATTCTGCTTTGAGTGTTTTAGACATCATCCTACTGACCTTCGGCTTCATCAGTCCAGTAGTAGGTGCAAGATGGTGTATGCATAGCTTTAAATCCCAGTGGGGCGGGGCCCCAAAGGATCTTTGGATTGAGGGAATGTGTATTTTGATTCTGGTGTATTATCTATTTTCCTAACAAATTTCAGCTCCATCAGTTCAGTCATTGTGTAAGATGGGTATATTGGTGTCCAGCGGGGCAAAGTATAATATTATCAGGGGTAGGATTATGTCTGACGTTAACCTCTCAGCTATCTTTCTACTGAATTTACCTCTAAGTCCAGTAGTAGCAGCAGTAGGTTAGGTTAGGTATTTTGAATGTCAAGAAGGTAGAGCCCTAAAACGTTTGCAGAACAGAATTAGGCTTATGTTTGCCTCTGGTATATTAGGTACACTGCTACACTCAAGAGGATCCCTTATGACCATAGAATTTCCAAGCGAGTCCAGTGGGGCGAAGCCCTAAGGTATTAATGTAAATGGCTATAAAATTTCCCAGGGTTACCTGGATTACTATGCAATGTTTCATCTCAATTCGATTTAGACCCTTTGGTTAAAGAGCACTTAAAGTAAAAAGAAACCAAAAGTAATTTAGAGAGAGATTATGTTTTTAAAAATCCATACTATTTACATTACAGCTTGAAATAAATAGGCAGCTTTTTACAACATTTTATATTTGTCATCTGTGAAAAACATAATAAATTATTCTTCCGTAAGATTAGCATGGTAACATTGAAGTCCAGTGGGGCGAAGCCCGAGACCTACGGACTTTTCGTTTTGAGGTCCCCAGAAGCCAAAAACACTATTCGTTCAAATTTATATATATATATATGTAATAATATTAACATTTTAAAAAACTTAATCAATCAGAGATATTCAATATATATATGTATATATATGTGTGTGTGTGTGTGTGTGTGTGTGTGTGTGTGTGTGTGTCCGTTACCGATATAACTTTTGAAAGAAACACCCGAATTTGATGAAATATGGCACAAATGTGGAGAGTAGCATTTATGACTTTAAGTTCGAAAACCAGATCGATCGCACTATGGGAAGGGGGTTTTATGGGGGTTTACAATTTTTCAAAAATCGGTTTTTTGCAAATTTGACCCCAAAATGTTAAAAACGCTCACTTTTGGTTATAGCCATTTTATAGAGCATAAAAAACAAATAATTTAGTATGTTGAATCATTAACCTAGGTTAAGTGGTTGCGGAGAAAATCCAAAAAAACGTGTCCCATGTTAATCTTATGGGAAAAAGATTTTTAGATTTTTCTTAGATAGTTTTACTAAAAACTTCACATTTCTGTTTATTAATGTGTTTAGCTCAAAAAAACAAACCTTTTGGTGTTTTAATCGTTGTTCTACGTCCAACCGTTGCAGAGACATTCATTGTGCTAAACACAGTACGTTATCTAATGTTATCCTTATGGAGAATAAATAAAATTCTATATCTCGATTATTTATGAATGAATATTGATGAAACTTGGTATGTGGCTGTCAACTAGTTGTGGTAAATTGATATTAGCAAGACAACATAAACAAGATTTTTGTTGATATTCCCCGTAGCACCCACACAGCACAAGATTCTCCCCAGGACATCCCAAGGACATCACAGTGGGATATGCAGGATATCCCAGGATCATCCCTATCTCATCCCATGATATCCTCAAGATACCCTCAGGATGTCCTCAGGACACAAAAATGTCCTCTCCCCACGACATCCTGGGGACATCCTTCAGGATGACCATGGGATATCCCTCGGACCATAAAAGGATATGTATTTTGAAGCCCTAGGACATCCTCAGGATGTCCCACAGGATTATCTAGGGATGTCCCTCGGACCTCAAAAGGATATTGTATTTTGAAGCCCTAGGACATCCCCAGGATGTACCACAGGATGTACTGGGGACATCCCTCGGACCTCAAAGGGATATTGTACTCTGAAGCCCTAGGACATCCCCAGGATGTCCCACAGGATTTACTGGAGACATGCCTTTGACATGCATTGAAAGGTCCTATTATTCTATCAGTATGAATCCCCTAACGCCACATAGATATCCCTGCCTACCCCATGATAATTCTGCGGTCATCCTTATGAGGCCCTATGGCTCCTAGTAATAGGTAGTGTGTATCCTAAAGCCATATAGCTTCCTAAGGATGACCACAGAATTATCATGGGGTAGGCAGGGATATCTGTGGGATTAGGAGATTCATACTGATAGAATAATGGGACACCTTTCAATATGGTCAGACAATCTGATAGGAAGACAGTTGGAGTTCTAAAATAATTACCAGACAACTTTAAATTATCCTTTTATAAATAATACTATAATTGCCCATGCCCAGCTTGCACATAGAAACACAAGTTTTGACTTCATATTGATGTTGTTTTTTAATCAGGTTGACTAGTGTATAAACGTTAAATACCTGTAATCTACCTTGTGTTTCTAGGATATCTTTTTAATGGATGACACTTTTTGTCAAAGGAAATTTTGTCATCTTCAGACCCACAAAACTTTAAATTGTGTCATCACAGTTCAAAAGAACAAATACAATGAATACAGAGTCTTATAAGACCACGTCCCGTGTTAAAAATTCTGTCGCTTATTTGATGTTGGCGCGCTGGAAATCTGTAGTTTTGCGCCACGCCGCTGTGAAGCGCCTCTAGCACTGCAGACCGGTACCGAAAACACGAGGTGTTGCCATGGCCTAGGTCCCTTCGCTCTTGTAGTAGGGCGGAGTTGGCTGTAGCAGCGGTCTGGGGGAGGAGTGACTGGGTAGACAGCGTGCACTGCCTGGTGACCTGCATACTCGCCCCCATGTTATTCATATGGAGAATAAGTAAAGTTGTATATCTCCCTTAAATATGAACCTACATTAAGAGAACTTGGTATGTAGCTTCACCTGGTTCAGTTGTATTGATAATTGCAAAAAAACACATTACTTATCTTTCTCGTTGCAGCAAACCTGCGTCAACCCTAACCTCAACCCTAATGTTATTCTTATGGAGAATAAATAAAATGCTATATATCACTTATTTATGGAAGTATTTTTGTAAAACTTGGTAAATAGCTCTATGTAGTAGTGAGTCACATATTATATATGCATTGGAAATTCGCTGAGTACGCAGGTTTGCTGCGACGGGGGTATTTATTACACCTCATTTAGTGTATTTTTTGCTTTAATATGTTTATGAATAATTCAAAAAGTAAATATTTTTTTATCATGCAATTCACAATATTAAACTGCTCAATAAGTGTCATTTAACTATCAAAATAAGGTAGTAATTTAACTCTTCGGTTCATCCTCTTACGCGACATTAGAGCGTACTCCTAGTCTATGATACCATAGACTAACTACAGTATTGTAGTTAGTCTATGATGATACTCAGCCTATGAGCTCTATGTTCATATCTGGAGTCACTACTCTCTGACCATAGACTAACTACAGTATAGACATTGCACCTTATGGGCCTTTGCGTAGCACTTTTAATCTGGCTCCCGACGTAGTTCAGGGTAGCCCTGGTATGGTGGCATTGCCATCGATTATGGTAACGCAGTTTACGAAGAGAGACGGAAATAAACGAGCGGTTCCGAAGGCCGCACCGCCACGAAGAGAGACGGAGACAAACGATGAGTGATTCCGAAGTATTTGTTATGAGGGGCTCGAGGTTGCGAAATTCTTATCCTTTGGAAACATCTTCAGGCCCGTGTGGCGTGAGTCCAAATTATCTGATTTTCCTTGAAATTAAAATACAACTCCCGGCGGAAGGTTTTAATGAGCAAACCATTGTTAACCTCAAGATAAGGCCGGATTTCCCGTAGAAGTTTCTAGACCGAGAGATGACCATGGGTACTTCATATATGGTCTGTTGCCAATCCTAGCTTTCTGATTGGTCAGAGACCGGGAGGAGTCCCGGTATACAAGCCGGTGACCGCAGGTTGCCGGGACACACATAGACAGAGAGATAGAGAGCGTCAGTTGGAGATAGTGTCCGAGGTAGCGGTCAGCCAGATAGACACAGTGTATCTAGTAGATAGAGTCATCCGCGCCACCACGATGATCGGCGTGATACTTCTGCTCTGTAAGTTGGCTAACGACTTTTAGGTCTAGAACTGTCCCTGTCTCTCCTCTCCCTTGATCTTGATCATTTTTATGTAATACTCTGAAACTGTATTTCACCATGTTAACTTAAGGGGACTGTAATACGTAACTTAAGGGTTGTTAAATTAAGGCTATTCACCCCCGGACCTTCAGTCCGGTGGCTGGGTGGTTGTACCATCCTGACTGTGTTCTTAGCCCTAGGAGATGACAAATAAAGTCCGCCAATACTTGGTCGCCCGAACCACTCGAGTTGTCATTTAACCCAGCCACCCGTTAAGAGCGCCGCAGTGGTTGGGTTAACCCCCCCCCCTGGCCACATGTTACATATTGATGCGTGATTACGAGAGGATTTGTTTGTTGAATAGTTGCGTTTCGAATGTTTCCGATGACGCAATCGAATGGATTTTGATTTTGATTTCAACAATGTATTAGCATTAATTGACTTCCCAATCTAAATAATTTTTATTTACTTATTATTAAGTATTATAAACATGATGCATTTCAATTATGATCAGCGAATGCATACTAAATATTCGATAACATTTCGAATGGCTACAACAATTGAAACGTTTCGAATGGTGCATCTCGCAATCGCACATCACTATTCCGAAGGCCGTGCCGCTATCATCCCGAACGAACGATAGGTCCTCGGAGATAGTTGAGAGTGAAAACCCCAAAAGGATTATCTCTGCAACAGTTGGACTTAGAATCACAATTTAATCAAAAAATCAATTGTTTTGTAGATGTGGTGTTACTGGAAAAAATTTGCAGTTTTCAGTAAAATTAACTGAGGAAAAACTAAGAACCTTTTCCCATAAGATTAACATAACAAATGTTATGAATACGTTTTTTGGGTTTTCCGCAAACGAAATTATGTAGGTAATACAACTAACGAATAATAAATTAACTTATTATATATTATATAATAATGACTATTTTTTACATAAATACAGTATACATTAACAAATAAACAGCGACAAACGAGCGAAAGCAGTTGCACCAGTGGCAATACCGCAGTTTGGTCACTGTGTGGAAGGGGTAATAGTGGTGAGCGGGGTTGGGTGGAGGCCGCTAAGATCAAAGGCAAGGCGCAGCCAATGTAATTAGTCAGTCTATGTAGTTACTGTAGTTAGTCTATGCTCTGACTAAATATTTTCCAAAAACGTGCCGTCAACACTAACTTTTTGCTCTATTGTGTTGTCACCTTGACGTTAACTGGACCCAAGGAGTTTTATCGGTTATACTGGAGGTAACACTGATGAAAGTAACTGTGAGCCGTTCTTTCCAAATTTTGGTGAGGCAAAGAACTACTTGCTGAAATCGAACGAGTCGACAAAGTGAATCAAACAAGTACCTATCCATGATTTGAAACTCAATAAACTTGTATTTGTTTATTTCCTCATACTTATGTTTCACGGAGAGATTATATACATAAATCAAACGAAAAAATTAATTTACTCCAATTTTTATTCCAGTGATTTGCATGAGTAGATTCACTTATAGGAATAAAACAGCCAATCAGGATAGTACAAAGAACGATAAATTTGCCTCACCAATGTACTAACCTGACAAAATAAACGGCTCGCTTTTTGACCAAAATCGTTATGCAGTGTGTTACCTCCAGTTTAACAATAAACCTCCCTGACTGGACCAATCAAAATACATTGGGTGGATGATGTCATAATTTCAACCAATAGGAAATAAAATAATCATACCTCAAAAACAGATCTGGACAACATAACTACCATAAACACAGCGACACGCTTTTCCGCCAAGGAGTGGTGACTCCAGAAATAACATAGAGCTCAGTGAATACAACTAACTTCGGTCAAGTTTTACACAGATCCTCTGTGGCACTGTCTAATTTACTTGTACGACGTGTTGCCTTTGTTGGCGTAATTACGCCAAATTGTTGTATTTTTTTGGCCTTGGCGTATTTTTTGGCGGATTAAGTTTTTTGGCGGATTCTTGGCGGATTTTACGAAAAACATGGGGGATTTCCATCTTTTTGGGGTATTTCATAAAATGTGATATTTATACTGTGTTTTCAAGTATATCTGCCTAATTTGGTACTCTATGGTGGTATCTACACCAATGCACTAAACTATTATAGGGAAGGGAGATTATACCACACATAAAGTTCACTGCAAAGGCTACACACATATACTGTATATGTAATGTTACTATAATTAAAAGAACAAACGATTATGGTATATTATTATCTAATTACATCTCTCCCGTGAATAAACAACCACAAATCAGTTCATAATGAAAACTAGTCTTGAGGAAAATTTGTTACTTAAATGAGGGACAAGTCAAGTGGTGTAATAATTTAAACCTAAGGCAAGTGAATTTCCCACTACACATGCATGCTAAGCATGTGTAATCTTTGGTAATACTCAATACTGAATGTTCATTAATACAAAATAAACATTAATTATAACAAAAACTCCACATAATAAATATACATCAAATAATATCATAACTGATCAGAAATAAATAAGCAAGAATATGGATACCAAGGGAACTATTAATGAGCAAAGTTAACCCTCCTTTATATATAGTGTATTTAAACACTTTTTCTTTTTCATATCTATTTGTTACTTTTTTATGTTATCATTTACAATCGATTATTGACCTGACATTATTGAGTATGCTCTATCAGGATTTTATAAAGATTACGTTAATACTATTTTTAATAACTACTTTGACAGATTTTGTGGAAACCAAAGTAAATTGTTACTTACTAACATATTCTTAGGCAATTTTATTATATTTTTTATACGTATTTAGGTCTATTACTTGTTATGATATTTTTATTCACTGTTTCTTTATTATTTGCCGTTTTAGCGAATTTCCCCTATAGGGAAGAAGCTATTACCGTAGTCGGCATGGTAAGACCTAGGCCCGGGACCATGATAACTTTTCGTTTTGAGGTCCCCAGAAACCAAAAACACCATTCGTTCGAAACTGTATATGTATATATATATATATATATATATATATATATATATATATATATATATATATATATATATACGCGTGTGTCCGTGGGTGCGATAACTCTCGTAAAAATAATCCGATTTTGACGAAATTTGGTATAAGCGTGTAAAGCAGCATTTATGACTTAAGTTCGAAAACCAGACAGATCGGACTATCCGAAGGGGTATTTTGGGGGGGGTTTTGTACCCCAAAAATGGGTTTTTTGATTTTTCTACATATAATTTTTGAAAAAGTAAAATTTTAGTTTCTTCCATTGGAATCAGCTTAAAAAGACGCACAATTTGGTGTTTTGACCATTGCTCTACGTCAAATTGTTACAGAGATATTGAAAGTGCTAATCACAGTACGTTGTCCAATGCTATTCTTATGGAGAATAAGACAAAAATTATAGCTCGCTTATTTATGAACGTATTCTAACAAAACTTGGTATATTGTTTCATCTAGTTCTGGTCTATTGTTATTTTCACAAAAAAAAAAAACGATTTTTACCAATAATTCCCGTAGCAGCAAACCTGCGTCCTCAGCCCCCATGTTATTCTTATGGAGAATAAGTAAAATGTAATGTATCCCTTAATTATGAACATAAATTAATAAAACTTGGAATGTTGTTTCACCTAGTTGAGTTTTATTGATATTTGCATAAAAACCCATTTTTTGTGTTCCTTATTGCAGCAAACCTGCGTACTCATCTCCCATGTTATTCTTATGGAGAATAATCAAAATGGCATATATCGCTTATTTATGAACTTATATTGATGAAACTTGGTATGTGGCTTCACCTAGTTGAGTAATATTGATATTTACAAGAAAACCTATATTTGTTGTTTTTTGTAGCAGCACACCTGCGTACTCATCCCCAATGTTATTGTTATAGAGAATAATTCAAATTTGATATATCGCTTATTTTTGAATATATTTTCATGAAACTTGGTATGCGGCTTTATGTGGTATTAAGACTTATATTTTGCTTTGGAAATTCGCTGAGTACGCAGGTTTGCTGCGACCGGGGTATTATTTATATTATTTTGTTTAGATTAATCAAGTTTTCAATTTAGTTGTACCCTTTAAACAATTATTTCTCCTTCGATTTAAATGAAAATACAAATTCAACTGAGCACCTGTTTAAAATCTTTTAAATTATAATATATTTAAAAATATAGTTAACAAATGTTGGTGTGATATATTTAGTAGGTCAAGATATTCAACTTGATGACCAATTATTATGTAAACTATTTAATGTGTATTTCAATAAATGTGCCCTTTAATAACTTTTATTATTCTTTGTATTTTCTATAGTGTTTGTTTTTTATTTCCCACCTTCCTTTTAAGTCATTGTCATTCCTAAACATATTATTGTGTTGTATCAAATCCTCTTTTTACAAGCTATATGTTAGACATATTTATAACTAGTGACGAGAGGATTTGATTGGTTCATTTTTGGATTTGTTTCAGAGGGACAAAAAGACGGTATACCATGTAAACTTCACTTTTTGACAGTGAAATTAATTTATTTTGTCATCTGTAATACTATATTTTAACCGATTAGCTCTTTAGTTTGGGGGGGGGTGGTATCATGGTATATGCCAATTTTACATTAATCGTCTTTGGAGGATTAATGGCGGATTTTCACAACCGGATTGGTGTAAAATGGGGGATTTCCAGTACGGCGATGGAGTAATTTGCTATTACCAGAGTGACAACACTGAGTACGTACACCAGTCCAGTCCAGAGCTGTGTTGCCAGAAACCGGGTAATTACCCGGTTTTCGGGTATTTTGATGGCTGTGCGGGGATTTTGCGGGGATTAAGAAAAAAACGGGTAAAACCGGGGATTTTGGACTCGAGTTGCGGGGATTTACCCGAAATACCGGGTGTTTAAGATTTTCGTGTGACAGTTGATATAAACGACAGTGGTCAAGCAATTTAACACAAAACTGGATCATAATAAAAATATAGTCAACAGTATCTTTGACATAAATGTTGTGTTGAATTTGTTGTTGTCAAAGGATATGTATTATTTTAGTACATTACTTGTTCATTGATAAATAAATAATTGTAATGTTATTATGATTTTACTTAAGTTAGATTATGATATTCTTTTACAAATCTTGACCTTAGGCGTTCGCCTATGTAGCATATTCTTAAATCCGGCCCTGCATTGAGGTATAGGGTATTGTTTGTGAATATTCGAGAAAATGGTGGCCCCTTACATGCTTTACTTTGTCTTAGGAAATTAAAATGTGTTGCATATGCTCTATATTACGATCGTTGTGTATAGATAAATAAAAGGCTCTTCTAATGGGAACATTGCTGGACGAGGGAGGTGTTAGGGAATTTAGTCTATGGTTAGGAGGACATATTTGATGACCCCAAGAAGGTTAATGGTTAATATATCTAGAAGTCTCGTTTCGTGTAAAATAGCGTAGCCTTCATGGTTAACCGCCATTTTGCCCCTCTATAAACTCTGCTCCCATGTAAACCAATCAAATTCCCTCATCACAAGTTACAAATTTATTAGCAGACTAGAAATAGACGATTTGATTGCTACCGAGGTGGGTAGCTGCAACCCACTAGTGTGAAGAGTTCCATAAGGCTAAATTAAATTTCAACAAGGTCAATTCGGTGGCCGACGGGTAGCTGCAACGCATTGCCTGCGAGCTAGTGGGAAGGCGGCCTAGTGTACCTGAAGAAAATGACTGTCAACAAGAAGGGTTCACCTTTATACCCATACAAGACCTCTATAGGTACATTATACTCGTTGAATCTATACAACTATTTTGATCCGGTTAACATTTGTTCAGGTACACAAATGTTACCCGAACATTTAACTTGGACCTGACACAACATGGGCCCGCACCATCGTTTGAGCCTTGGGGCCCATGGCTCCAAAATCTGGCCTTGACTAAGCACTAAGATTACTAAAACTGGCATATTTCGGGTACACTAGTTAATTTTCGGGTAATAATCTGGCAATTTCCAAGAAAAAACCCGGTTTTCGGGTATTTGAAGCTCGTGCGGGGATTTTGTGGGGATTACTACAGGATGACCGGGTAAAAGCGGGGATTTTATAGGTAGTTTTCGGGTATAATAGCAAACCCAGTCTGGCAACACTGGTCCAGAGTGAAAACGAAAACTACAAGTTGTTGTCAACAACAAACAAAAACAATAAAGAATAAAATTATAAAATAGTAAATGCCAATGAGTGGAGAGTCCTTGAAGTTAGAAGTTATTTTGTTGGTTTCTAATTACTAAGTTGAACTGCTGATGCTGAGTTAATTGTCGATGTTTTTAACTAATTTCTTAAATAAGTGTTTAGAATATTATTTACTTTGATCCATTATAAGTTATGTGCAGTAATAACCAACCCCTCGTCCACTTCGGCGTGTTATATCTGGATTTCTGGGGGTTTGCCTTCTAGAATGCTATCAAGTAGCAAAAAGCGACGTGATTTAATAAATATGCTCTGTAGAATATGTGCCAGAGAAGAGTTAAACTCTATCCCAATTTTTGGAGATGATGGCAGAAAACAAAACCTTGTTAAGAAAATACAGGCTTGTTTGCCTGTTAATGTGAGTAGCCTAGCCTAGGCCCTAAGCCTTCTTAACTAAGCCTATGTTAATCTAGATTCTTTAGGTCTAGGCCTACTTAACTTCACACTTTTGAATGCCCACAATTATATAAGGCCAGTAAGTTCTTTTAAAAAACATCCTGGAATTAGGTCTAGGCCTATCTTACATAATTTGATGGTCCGTCAAAGGCTTGGTCTAGGCCACTGAGCTCTATGTTATATCTGGAGTCACCTCTCCGTGGTGAAAAACCGTGCCGTTGTGTTTATGGTCGTTACGTTGGCCAGATGTGTTTTTGACGTTTTGGTGGTAGGCCTGTTGTTATTTCATTTCCTATTGGTTGAAATTTTGATATCGTCCACCCAATGCATTTTGATTGGTAAGTAAGGTGACAACACAAAAGAGCAAAAAGTCAGTGTTGACGGCACGTTTTTTTGAAAATATC
Organism: Allygus modestus; assembly: GCA_963675035.1. Lineage (NCBI taxonomy): Eukaryota > Metazoa > Arthropoda > Insecta > Hemiptera > Cicadellidae > Allygus > Allygus modestus. The sequence goes on along the minus strand of OY776112.1, from coordinate 176,199,253 downwards.
TAGGCAGAGATTAGTGACTCCGGATATAACATAGAGCTCACTGGTCTTGGCCTGTATCTGATCTGATAAAAGTATAAAATTGTGTAGGCATTTCCAGTAATTCTAAGGTACAGTAGCCTAACTTATTTGTTTTAACACAGGACCATCAAGAAAAGTATAAACCTAAAATAGTTTAACTCTAGGACTGCCCTGGCCTGATATGTGCTAAATTGCTCAGAACCTTTTTGCAGAATCGTTTGTTCTAACAATTCACAGTGCCTAGACCACTATTGATAACCTAGTCATATTTATACACGTTTTGTCCAGAAAAAGAATATGATTTTGAAGCAAATAAAGTAAAACAAATCCGTTTTTTTGTTGGTTTTTTGTAAAAATTGTTACCCAAATTACGGTGCCCTAGCAATTTTTTCCATTTTGCAGAGTTTTTTTTTAACAATTTACAGTGCCTAAACCCTTACTGTTGATAACCTAGTCATATTTACACTCGTTTTGTTCAGTAAAAGAAGAAGATTTTGAATAAAATAAAATTAACCAAAACCCTTTTGGTAGTTTTTTTTTTAATTTGAAAAACCAAAATTTTATATAAATATTTAAAAAAAATTTAAAAGTAGAGTCTTTTAGCATTTTTACACTAATTTTTTGACAATCAAAGATAGCCTATAACTTATAAAATGTAGGCAATTTATTTCCCTACGTGGAAATGTGTTTGATTTATTTGGTAACAATTTTTTACCCGAATTACGGAAATAAATACGGAAACCGGGGAAAATCTACAAACTACATTTAAAAAACATATATTTGAAAATTAAAATAAAAAGTATAAAAGTAATATACTTCAAACTGTTATATTACTAAGTTACTAAAGGTCACAATACAGTTATTAATAATGCATTATTGTATAATGTAATAACTGTTTTTATGACTTTATATGAGTTGAAAACAAAATTTAAGTTTCGCCGAAAGCCAAAATTAGTTATTCAAAGCTACGATCTAAATTTTGTATTTTATTATAATATAATAAATGATACATACCGGTATGTTTATAGTAAATACATTTTTGGACAAGAACATATTTATATGTATAGAGAAATATGAACAAATAAGAGGTTCCATAAGCACATATTTATTTTTGAACCTACATTTACAGCGTAGGCCTACTTAGCCGTATTTGAGCTAAATCTGCAGAGGTTACTATAAACCATAGAAGATAATCCTATCATATGCATCATCTTTTTGTTCATAAAAGAACAGAGAATTTGGTACTTTGGTATTATACGGATGCCACTATTTTTGGAGGTTAAATTTTTACCGGATACAAAGGATAACTACATAATTCGAAAAAACGTACTTTTATTGACTTACTGTACAAATTTTACATCATTCTGATGAGCGGTCTTTGTGTTGTGCCTCCCAAAAGGCAGCGATGTCCACTAGGATCGTGTTGAATGCGTCGCCGCCGCTAGCAGCCAGACCCGATCGCCACAGGTACTCCGCCAAATATACAACGCGCTGCGGCAGTTATGTTAGGATGGGTTATCATAAAAATACGTACGGTTTCCTCTTCATTTCGAGGTAAATCCCACACCAAAAGAACGTCACTCATTATGAAAACAAATGTAACGTAGTGCACGGCAATAAATCACTCATGACACTGACCCAGATACAGGCGGTGACAGGTGATGCGCGCGCTCCGGTCAACGACCTGACCTTGGCCTATTTGGAGGGGGTTTGGCGGCCGGAAGTATGACTCATCAGGTATCATTCGATTCGTAACAAAATAAGGAAAGTCCTACAATCATTTTTATGATAGCCCAACTTAACATAACTGCCGCAGCGCGCTGCATAAGGGTGGCAACCGTATAATACCAAAGTACCGAGAATTTGAATAGAATAAAATAAATAAAACGCGATTGGGTAGATTTTTAGATAAAGTAATAAAATGTGAACATTTACAATTTTTAATAAAAACCCTTGACATTTTCAATAACCCACATTTTAACATAAATAATAATATTTACCTATAGTAATATGGATAAATATTACTAATAACTCACACACTACACGACAACACACTTGTTTATCACTAAAACACTAACATGTGATAGTAAAATACGGATTATAACCTACTCTCACTTAGTGATGTGGACGGGTAAATAACCATAGGTTAATAAAAAATGGGTATTTACTCTCGTACTTACCCCAAGCCCCGGGTAAATATACCCAAAACGTGGGTACGGTATTTATGATTTTTATAACAATCAGGGGATTTTTACTAGTTCCTTTCAAATACCATGCTGTAAAGATTATAAAATAATCAAAAAAATTGTTTTGAAGAGTATAACATACTGTAGTTACCACACATATTTAACTTAGGACTGGGTATTTACCACTTTAATGGTCTTTTGGAGTGTTTAATAAATTTAAAATTTTTGAAGAAAAGAATTAAAATTAATTTACATTGTGATTTTGTTCCATAGGTATTTGTCCAATTATAAAATTGCATCTGTTAAATTTGTATAGAATGTCTCGTATTTAACCAGTTCCTTCATAGTATTGCAGTGGTGTGGTTTGTAAGATTGACAAGGTCTTTTTACAAAAATGTCTATGATTTTATTTATTTATTGGTAAAATAAATGTAATCAATCCTCAACTGTTAAACATTGATATTAACAAGGGTAGTAAAGGTAGACATAAATTACATTGGCATTTGTACGTAAAATATCATAAATACCCAAAATACCAGGGTATTTATGAATTTTGGGTATTTACCCCGAGTTTTAAATACCCGGGTATTTTAAATCACTACTCTCACTAAAAAACCAAATATTGACTTTGGCTAGACTAGCAGAAAGAATCTCTGATATGTTATGATTTACACGAGTCACCATGCAGTAAATCAGCGGTATAAAGAGGAAGAAACTTTTCCTGGCTTCAAAGAGGTATTGACTTACGTCATGCTAAATCAAGTATCGAGCTATTTATCTTGGATTAAGAATTGCTCGGATTTCCTGCCAACGGGACAAATAAACAGCTGACATAACAGCTGATTTCAAAAATTCTTTCTCAAAATTTCTGAAGTCGTATGACGAAGTTCTCATTACGAAAAGAAAGAACTACTAATGCTGTTTCCAATGATACCAACCGCTTCCTGTTTGGGCCAAAATACAGACACTAGGATTTTTTTGAAAAACACGTGTTTTACGAGATTTCGCCGCTCGCGAGTCGAAAATGTTTCGCACGCTAAATTTAGTTCAAATTACAATAGCAATTATATTGATCTGTTACTGTTACAAGGTTCGTTTACTTATGGAAATTAAAGTTTAGAATCTCCTCTTTGAAGTGGTATCAATATTATTAGGTTTCTGGTTCATCTTCAATGCATCATAAGCATTTGAAAAAAATACCCAATTGGCAGGATTCCTGCCATAGGCTATCCTGCGCACACATGCATTGGCAGGATAACCTGCCAAAGGCCGTTCGAGGGCTAACTTACTTCAAACTGTCGCTGTGTCCAAACCATAAAAGCTAACCCTATCATATGCATGGGCCTACTCTGTTCACAAAAGAACAGAGAATTTTAATAAAATAAAACACGACTGGGTAGATTTTGAGATAAAGTAAAAATAAATTAAAATTTCAAAATTTTCTTTTTAGGCCTAGGCTACTTATTTTCAAAAGTAGAGCCCTCGTATTTTTACTAATGATAAATATTATTAATAACACACACTACAAGACAATACGCTTGTTTGTCGATACACTAAAACACTAAAATTCGATAATAAAATATAGATGATAACCTACCCGCACTAACAACTCACATTGCCTCTGGCTAGCAACAAAAATAAACACTTATACTTCGGGCTACTTAATACGAGTCACCTGACGCTCCATAGAGGAAGGCATCGCTATAAAGAGGAAGAACTTTTTCCTGCCTACAAAGAGGTATGATGTTTACGTTACGCTAAATCAGTTATCGAACTATTTATTAGCGATTTATAATTCGCCTTACTTCAGGCGAATGGGGCAAATGAACAGCTGACATAACAGCTGATTTCAAAAATTATTTCTCAGACATTCTGATGTCATATGCCAAATTTCTCTATACAAAAAGAAAGAACAACTAATGCTGTTTCCAATGGTACCAACCGCTTTCAAAACAAACCTCATCCTGTTTGGGCCAAAATACAGACACTACGATTTTTTTAGCAAATTTCCCCTAAAGGGAAGAAGCTATTACCGTTGTCGGCATGGTAAGACATCAGCCCGGGACCATGATAACTTTTCGTTTTGAGGTCCCCAGACCCAAAAACACCATTCATTCGAAACTGTATATATATATATATATATATATATATATATATATATATATATATATGTATGTCCGTGAGCACGATAACTCTCATATAAATCATCTGATTTTGATGAAACTTGGTATAAACGTGTAAAGCAACATTTATGACTAAGTTCGAAAACCAGCCAGATTGCTCTATCCGAAGGGGTATTTTGGGGGGGTCTTGTACCCCAAAAATGTTTTTTTTTAATTTTTTACATCTAATTTTTGAAATAGTCAAATTTTAGTTTTTGCAATTGGATTCAGCTGAAAAAACACACAATTTGGAATTTTGATCATTCCTCTACGTCAATTGGTTACCGAGAAAGTCATTGGTTGGTTATTGAAAGTGCTAAACACAGTACGTTGTCTAATGCTATTCTTATGGAGGAAAAGAACAATTTTATATCTCGCTTATTTATGAATGTATACTGACAAAACTTGGTATATGGCTTCATCTCCTCTCGTTGTAGTCTATTGATATTTCCCCAAAAATCAATTTTTTGCCAAGGGCTCCCGTAGCAGCAAACCTGCATACTCAGCTCCCATGTTATTCTTATAGAGAATAATTAAATGCTCTGTCTCCCTTAATTATGAACATAAATGAATAAAAACTGGTATACACTTAACTTAGTTGAGTTATATTGATATTAGCATAAAAACCCATTTTTTGTGTTCCTTATTGCAGCAAACCTGAGTACTCAGCCCCAATGTTATTCTTTTGGAGAATAATTAAAATTGTACATATCGCTTATTTGTGAATTTATTTTTATGAAACTTTGTAAGTGGCTTTATGTAGTACTAAGACATTTATATCTCCATTGGAAATTTGCTGAGTATGCAAGTTTGCTGTGACCGGGGGTATTTAAGAAAGCGTGTTTTACAAGATTTTGCCGCTCACGAGTCAAAAATGTTTTTCAAGCTAAATTTTGTTCAAATAATAATAGCAAGTATATTGATCTGTTACTGCGATGAGGTTTGATAATATATATGCAAATTAAAGTTTAGAATCTCCTCTTTTAAATGGTATCAGTATTATTACGTTTCTGGATCTATTTCAATGCATTAAATATAAGCAGTTAAAAAAAAATACCAATTCGCCTGATTTCAGGCGATTTTCCATCTAGCGCACACATTATATCGCCTGATTTCAGGTGTAGGGCAATCCTAGGGTTAAATAGCCTAGACCTAGCCTATTCTAATGATATTGGGATTCACCCTTTTTCTCGTCAGATAGGCTATTCCCCATAAACGGGAACATTGGGAAATTTCCCAAAATCGGGAACTTGGCCTATTAAAATCTAGCCTATGTAATATTACCACCTAAATAGGCTTAGCCTGACTTGTTCCAGATATTATTCTAATTTTATAAATAATTTTCCCTATAGGAAATTTTCCATATGTTAGTAGAAATACCCCCGTAGCAGCAAATCTGCGTACTCAGCAAATTTCCAATGCATATATATGTAACTTAATACCACATAAAGCCATATGCCAAGTTTCATTAACCCTTTGAGTGCCACGCAACGATATATCGTTGTGCACGGAACATCCGAAAAATACTTCACAACGATATATCGTCGTCGGTGGTCTTACCGATAAATACATTGCAACGATATATCGTTGTTATGGAAAATTTTTCTTACGTCATTACTTTTTATTATTTCTTTCAGGTGATTTCCAGGATAGTTTCTAGCTCTATAAATCTAGTAGTTATTTGGTGAAAATCTTATATTTGAACAATGTTTATTTATCTGAAAAAAATATGAAAAATTTCCCGCATGTATAATATGTACCTATTCAAATTTTTTTATTTTTTAGATATTATATATGTGCATAATATTATAGCTAAACTTTAAACTTACAAAACAGAAAAAGTGTCATAATAATATCTTACCAAATAAAAAAGTTATTGATTTTATGTACAAAACCCTTGGAAAATGTTGATTTTGTGTATCGTTGTTATAGAAAATTTTTCTTACGTCATTATATTATTTCTTCCAGGACATTTCCAGGATATGTTCAGGTAAACATATACTCCATAAATATACGAGGCCTAGTTAGTTTGCTTTATGAAATAATATTGTAATAAAACTTAAACCCTTGAATAAAGTTAGGCTACTTTCTTGTGTACTAATTTACCGTTTTTATATATTTTTACATTTATGGAAATAACTCGTCAGCCTAAAGCCCAAATTTGATGAAACTTTCAGGAAATATTTTGGGAAACATGTCCTCTATAAATCTAGTAGTTATTTGGTGAAAATCTTATATTTGAACAATGTTTATTTACCTGAAACAAATAAAAAAAATTAAAAGAAATTTCCCACATGCATATATGTATTCAAATTTTTTATTTTTTATTTTTTAAATATTATATATGTGCATAATATTATAGCTAAACTTTAAACTTACAAAACAAAAAAAGTTTCATAATAATATCGTACCAAATAAAATACCCCCGTCGCAGCAAACCTGCATACTCCGCGAATTTCCAATGAATATATAACATAACACATTAAGCCACTTAACAGAATTCATAAGAAATATATTCACAAACAAGCGATATTTAAAATATTAATTATTCTCCATAAGAACAACATTGGGGTTGAGTACACAGGTTTGCTGCAACAAGGAAAACAAAATAATGGGTTTTTATGCAAATATCAATAGAACTCATCTAAGTGAAGTCACATACCAAGTTTCATCCATATACATTCATAAATAAGCGATATATAACATTTTAAATAATTTCCATAAGAATAACATGGGGACCGAGTACCTAGGTTTGCTGCAACGGGAACCATAGGCAAAAAATTATTTTTTTGAGCAAACAACAATAAACCACAACCAGATCAAGCCATATACCAAATTTTGTCAGTTTATGTTCATAAATAAGCGAGATATACAATTTTTCTTTTTCTCCATAAGAATAACATTAGACAACGTACTGTGTTTAGCACTTTCAATATCTCAGTAACCAATTTACGTAGAGCAATGATCAAAATACCAAATTGTTTGTTTTTTTAAGCTGATTTCAATGGTAAAAATTGCAATTTGATTAAAATAAAAATTACATGTAATAACCCCAAAAAAACCATTTTTGGGGTACAAAACCCCCCAAAAACCCCCCTTCGGATGATGCGATTCTTCTGGTTTTCGAACTCGTTCAAATAAATGGTACTTTACACATTTGTACCAAATTTCATTAAGATCGGAGCTTTATTACGAGAGTTATCGTGCTTACGGACACATATATATATATATATATATATATATATATATATATATATAAAAATTTGAACGAATGGTGTTTTTGGCATCTGGGGACCTCAAAATGAAAAGTTATCATGGTCTCGGGCTTAAGTCTTACCATGAGTCCTACGGTAATAGCTTCTTCCCTATAGGGGAAATTCGCTAAAAGTTATTAATTTTTTTGCAAACCCTTGCAAAATGTTGATTTTGTGCCTGGCACTTTTAGCGAATTTCCCCTTTTAGCGATTGTATAAAACCCCATTTTAGCGAATTTCCCCTATAGGGAAGAAGCTATTACCGTAGTTGGCATGGTAAGACCTAGGCCCGGGACCATGATAACTTTTCGTTTTGAGGTCCCCAGACCCCAAAAACACCATTTGTTCGAAACTGTATATATATATATATATATATATATATATATATATGTGAGGTGGAATGCGAAAAGGGACCTCTTGTTGAGAAGGTGCTTTTTATATATTTATTGCCTCACAGTTTGAGCGCCATTATGAGAAGGTGCTTTTACCGTTAATATGATTTTAATTAATTATTGCTGACTTGGGTCTCGGTTTAAGTTAAGATATCCGCAAGTACAGACAATTTTATGCACAGCTCACTTTTAATCTTAATCTCAGGGTCGCTTTTATTATAAATAGAATCTAAAAATGTTTGTAAAATAAGAACAAAAGTTAAGTTTCAAAAGTCAAAATTTATTTAATAATATGTTACTGAAAAATTAATACATGAAATACTAAAATAATTATTATGGTTGACAACTCAAGTTATAAATCAAATCTTATTCTATACAGAGGAATACACTTTAAAATAGTTCACTGAATGGTGAAGGAACTTAGCTGTTTTTTACAGTCGTTGTGAAGTCTCGAAGTTCGTGGAGTAGAGTACAGCATGAGGACGCCTTATTACCGGTAAACAGCGACGGATCAATGCTCACGATGATTATTTAAGTGTTTTTAAGAATGTCACAATGTCTTGTGTTTCAACTACAACACACTCGTCCACAATTATCTCAAGCTATTAAAATAAAGTCTCGTTCTCGCCACTTATTACTTTTATAAAGTTCATCGGTCGGTGAATGTATAAGCTCAGGACGGGTTCTCGGTAAAGATATTATATATGGCTACTTAGGCCTCGGAAACTAACAAATGACTTCCGCACACGCTGATGGTATTCAGCTAAGACTATATTGTCCAACCGTACACGGGTGTTGACTACGACTTCACATGTACACACCACGATGGTGGTATCTGACGAACTATATGTCCATGGGACACGGCTGGTAGCTACGGACTATGCACACACCTCGTCGGTGGTACTTGAGGAACTCACTACTGACAACTCTAACACACCCTACGTCTAACAGGCAATAGGCCTCGGTGTCGACTTGCGGGTTCACACCGCCACGGTGCTTGAGGAACTGCGACCTCCCCGGCAAGAATGGTGGCTGACGACTGTCCGGGTGCCGCCCTGCTCCGGCTTATAAGGGAGCTTGTCACGTGACTACTCTCGACCAATGAGATTTGATTCTAGAGAACCGTGGCCTGAACCGCAGATCGTACTGCGCTCAGTATCACGGTCAGTAACTTACGTTACTGTAATTTTTGACTCACCGCCTACTGTGAACCACCGTCTTTCTCGTTGTAACTGGAATATATTTGACCGTTGGAAGCTTCCGAATAAATCTCAACTGTCTTCTGACTTTATATTTTAATATTACTTTACGATGTTTTATTGAATTTATTTGATTATTATTAGGTTATTATTTAATTGTTACTAGGGTTTTCGACCCACTACAGATACCCCCTTGGATTTTGAAGAAAATTTCTCAAAATTTTATGAAAAATTCAACCATCCTTTCACCATTCATTGTCCTTTTCAATAATCACTTTAAACTAAACAATTTCTTACAAGTCTAACATATATTTCAAAATCAAATTCAATACCCTTCATCAATATAAAATATATATACCCTCTTACAACTAACAATACATCATTTTTCCAAATGTCCAAAACATTTCCTGGATGGAAAAGTCCAAATCACATTCTTGACGAACGTCCACACGATGCACTCACTACTAAAATATCTATAGTGTTCATCCTTAAACTAAACAATAATCCTTAATTACTACCTAACCTCGGGTTTCAGTGGCACTTAATCTAATGACCTACTTTTTACCCGACCAGAATCATCAGACTCCCTCTACTACTTCAAGTTGAAAAATTTTAAAATCTAAAAATTTTTTATATTTTTTATATCATATTTTATATATATATATATTTATATATATATACACTTTTCATTTACTATACACTGCATAAGAGTATCATATGACTCTTAATTACTCTTAATCAACACATCTTATTAATATCATCAAACACTTTCATCTTAAACATCTAACAAGAAACAAGTTATAACAATACTTATTAAAATACATTACATTTTATAAACCCTTCATATTTTATATATATTCACCTACTCAACCATTATATCGGTACATTTATTCTCCTAGTCCTCTTACTATCATTTCGTCGCTATTTAGACATCTGTGCACTAACGCATCATGATTCTACTTCAACATTTCATATTGGTATTTTTTATAAACATGTTTCTTCAACCTATCTGGTTGTCCATAATCATACATAAATATCCTTCTTGGTATATTATGATTTCGTTCGCCATTGCGCCTCAACATTGTAGTGAGATTACTAGCCACTTACTTTTTACTTAGCATAGCTAATCCCTACATACAAGTCACCATAAATCTCCTCAACATTTTATTCGAATTTGTCAGTTTATTTTATTTAAATTATTTCCTTTCTGACAATCGAACTCCTCTAACACCATTAATTGTTACCCCACCATTCCTCTAACAATACCTCAAACATTTTACCGAGACTATTTGCCTCCAAACTATTTATTATAGCTTTCCTCAAACAAAACTTCAAACATTTTTCTGAGACTATCTTACCTCCAAAACTAATTGTTACTCCACCTTTCCTCTAACAATACTCCAATATTTTTCTGAGACTATTTGTCTCCAAAACTATTTACTATAGCTTTCCTCGACAATACTTCAATATATAAATCATCAATGATCCTTAAACATATTTTATTCGAACTGCCAACTAATTTTTTCTTAACAGACAGTAGAACATCTATCAACTTATTATAAACTATCTTACTTATCACCTTATAACTTAATCATTTATTCGTCTTACTTAAACAAACTATCCCACGGTGAGTTGACTCACGCAGCAATGAGTCATTTGCTGTCCTAACTCGAAAAACATCTGGGCCGTAGCTCGCATTTTTGTAATCGCACAACGCGACTGTCTGTGCGTTGTAATCGCACAACGCGATTGTCTGTGTATTTGTCTGTTGCTTATACAGAACATCTGCATGTATTTACATCCTGTCTCACGAAACTGTTTGACTTGAGAATCTTACAATTATCTAGTGTCTAGATTTTGTCTTGTCCGGTTTATGTTAAGTTTAAGAAACAATTTTATGTTTTTCAGTTGTCATACCTTATGATATTTTTAATTAACTCATATATATTTTAAATCATTTACTTATTACGTTATTTTCAAACTATTCTTGTTATTTTATCTTTCATATAAATTTCATTACTACTACAAACAAATTATATGTGTCATTAACAAAGTTGTTTCTTTTTTGTGATCGCTATGATTCACGATTATAATCGTTCCTCATAGTTTGTACCTCGATTCAATTTGCTTAAGGGTGCAAATGAACGATTAAACTTAGCAAGAAAAAACCCATTTATTAAATGTTAACTTAAGTTATTATTTGGAGAATCACTTCATTTCATTCGCTCATCCATTTATAAAAACTTGTTATTCAAACTTCCGGTCAATATCAGCTGAGCGCTCCGCGCGTGTGCGTGAGTGTGTGTCTGTGTGAGTGCGTGTTCTAAAAATAGCCTTGTCAGCTGAGAGACTAGGTCAACATATATTTTGCCCGAATCTTCCTTATTCCTTACGCGTTTAACTGCACAAAATTTAATCTTAGTTTTCTTTCGCTGTGAGCGTTTAGTATTAAAGTTTATTATTCTGTTACTTAATCTTGTTTCGAAACTATCTGACAATACTTAAAAATGTTCAATATTCAATTCTATTTTAATTATATTATGATCTTGACTTGCATTTTAACTTGTTAACCTTTATTATCTGTCCTAATTCTTATTATTTCAAATTATATACTAGAGTTACTGTCCCCCTCATCACTACACTCGTCATTCATGGTGTTACACTGTTGAAACCTCATTCTACTTCTTTCTAATCTACTACTATTCAGTACACACTTATTTTTATTAGGTATATAATTACCAGAACGCACCGCCTTATCGCCCCGACATACTATACTTCTTGTGTGTTTACGGCTATATGGTACACTCTGATTAGGTCGATAATTACCTGATGGTCTTCCTTTATCGCCCTTACATTCAATACTCCCTAGCTTACTCCTGAACTTCGAAACTTCATTCCCTACTTCACTTCGCACATTTGCTATTTCAAATCTACCCCCTATTATTCTTTCTCCTACTTTCATTACGTACTTAAATACTTCCTCTATCTTCACCGTATACTGTACTACTTCAACTATTAATTGCGTTGCTACTTCCGCCTTAAACTTCTTATTCCATCTCCCTCGCTCTACTTCAAAACCTGACTTAAACTTGTATATTTTACTACAATATTTACTAAGCTTAGCAGTAATCTCACCACAATGTTGGTCTATTATTTTAGTACTCTGAACATTGAGTGACTGAGCATTACATTTCACCCCCTGTCCTATATTATTTTCCTCACTCTTAAGAGTACATATTTCTCCTTTCACTACTTTTACTTTATTAGTAACAGCTGCAGCTTCGCTAGCTAATTGCTTAATGACAGACTGATTATATTGTGAAATTTTATCAAATTTCTCATCCATTTTACTCAATACTTCCCTTTTCATTTCATTAAGACCTTTATTCATCTGGTCCATGAAACTTTTATTCATTTCAAGAGTATTTTTTTTTATTTGAAGAGTATCTTTTTTTATTTGGTCACTGATTTTTTGCAACATAGCCATCACGTCTGATAGCTGTGGCTGTTTGACTACATTACTCGCTCCTACTTTTACATTACCTGGTTTATTTATACCAGACAACAATTGATCACCCCCCATATTCATACCTTTTACATCGTCTCCCATTTTAATCATTTACACTCCTACCTTATCATTACCATTTTTTACGTCTTAGCTTACGCCACAGAACCCATACATCACTACCTATACTTACATTTAACATCCTATCCTTTTTACTCGACATTTTTACTTTATTCAAAAATTACTTTAACAAAAAATTTTACTTTTACTACAAAATACTAGATTCTTTTGATAATTTATTATAAATAAATTATCGCCTCGAGTTGGGGGCCATTATGAGAAGGTGCTTTTTATATATTTATTGCCTCACAGTTTGAGCGCCATTATGAGAAGGTGCTTTTACCGTTAATATGATTTTAATTAATTATTGCTGACTTGGGTCTCGGTTTAAGTTAAGATATCCGCAAGTACAGACAATTTTATGCACAGCTCACTTTTAATCTTAATCTCAGGGTCGCTTTTATTATAAATAGAATCTAAAAATGTTTGTAAAATAAGAACAAAAGTTAAGTTTCAAAAGTCAAAATTTATTTAATAATATGTTACTGAAAAATTAATACATGAAATACTAAAATAATTATTATGGTTGACAACTCAAGTTATAAATCAAATCTTATTCTATACAGAGGAATACACTTTAAAATAGTTCACTGAATGGTGAAGGAACTTAGCTGTTTTTTACAGTCGTTGTGAAGTCTCGAAGTTCGTGGAGTAGAGTACAGCATGAGGACGCCTTATTACCGGTGAACAGCGACGGATCAATGCTCACGATGATTATTTAAGTGTTTTTAAGAATGTCACAATGTCTTGTGTTTCAACTACAACACACTCGTCCACAATTATCTCAAGCTATTAAAATAAAGTCTCGTTCTCGCCACTTATTACTTTTATAAAGTTCATCGGTCGGTGAATGTATAAGCTCAGGACGGGTTCTCGGTAAAGATATTATATATGGCTACTTAGGCCTCGGAAACTAACAAATGACTTCCGCACACGCTGATGGTATTCAGCTAAGACTATATTGTCCAACCGTACACGGGTGTTGACTACGACTTCACATGTACACACCACGATGGTGGTATCTGACGAACTATATGTCCATGGGACACGGCTGGTAGCTACGGACTATGCACACACCTCGTCGGTGGTACTTGAGGAACTCACTACTGACAACTCTAACACACCCTACGTCTAACAGGCAATAGGCCTCGGTGTCGACTTGCGGGTTCACACCGCCACGGTGCTTGAGGAACTGCGACCTCCCCGGCAAGAATGGTGGCTGACGACTGTCCGGGTGCCGCCCTGCTCCGGCTTATAAGGGAGCTTGTCACGTGACTACTCTCGACCAATGAGATTTGATTCTAGAGAACCGTGGCCTGAACCGCAGATCGTACTGCGCTCAGTATCACGGTCAGTAACTTACGTTACTGTAATTTTTGACTCACCGCCTACTGTGAACCACCGTCTTTCTCGTTGTAACTGGAATATATTTGACCGTTGGAAGCTTCCGAATAAATCTCAACTGTCTTCTGACTTTATATTTTAATATTACTTTACGATGTTTTATTGAATTTATTTGATTATTATTAGGTTATTATTTAATTGTTACTAGGGTTTTCGACCCACTACATTGTCGGCAATTTCCGATTTTGAGTTATTGATATTTTTATTATCACCTTAAAATTCCTAACAGTTTGGTGCAAATTTCATGTCTCTACGATTTTTTTTGTTTGAGTTATGGACGTTTGAACTTTCTCGAAGGGTGAAGGGCATTTTCAGGAAAACGCCCTCAAAAAGTTTAAATAAACTCAGAATCTATATTTTTCATATTTAAGCGATGCTTTTGGTATCAATGCAAAGCTTATAATGACCTCTTTAGGAAGAACACTAGTAGTTTCCTTAACTAACGCTAGAATTTAGGCTTATACTGTGTTTATTGCAACATGTAGTACACAAGGGTATTTTCTGAAAAGGGACCTCTTGTCGGCCCCGTGTTATATCTCCATAACGACAAGAGATACCTTTTTAAGGCTGAACATTTACTGCTGCCACATTGTTGTTTAAGTGTTTTATCCAATAATTAGTTTAATATAGTCAAAATGAAGTATAATTAACATCCTAATTAGAAAATAATATCGATAGTCCACTGTTTAAAGGACTGTATAGGAAAGTCAACGTTTTTTAACCAAAACCTCGGTTATAGAAAAGGTACCTCTTGTCGGGGCCGTATTAAAATAATCAGACGATGTTCTGCTTTTACTAGAACTTCGTCCTAGTTCTCTAAGTGTCCGCTAGAATTCAGGAGAGACTACTTTTTGAACCAGTGTTTCTTTACGAAGTGTGTTGTGGAAAAGGGACCTCTTGTCGGCCATGTTATTTTCCCATAAGCGACAAGAGGTACCTTTTCTCAGGGCATGCAGTGACTAACAAAATGATTTATATCGACTTGTTTAAGCTTTGATTCGACTTTTTAACCGATACACGCCTTTTCTACTCAAAATATCGAATAATAATCGATAAAAAACCGAAAATCGATGATTTGGACCGAAATTGCTGTATTTAGCTGTACTGAAAATTTTACTTTGCCGACAAGAGGTCCCTTTTCGCTTTCCACCTCACATATATATATATGTGTCCGTGAGCACGATAACTCTCGTAAAAATTATCCGATTTTGATGAAATTTGTTATAAACGTGTAAAGCAACATTTATGACTTTAAGTTCGAAAACCAGCCAGATCGCTCTATCCGAAGGGGTATTTTGGGGGGGTTTTGTTCCCCAAAAATGGGTTTTTCGAATTTTGTACATATAATTTTGGAAAAAGTCAAATTTTAGTTTTTACCATTGGATTCAACTTAAAAAAACACACAATTTGGTGTTTTGATCATTTCTCTACGTCAATTGGTTACCGAGATATTGAAAGTGCTAAACACAGTACGTTGTCTAATGTTATTCTTATGGAGGAAAATAAAAATTTTATATCTCGCTTATTTATGAACGTATACTGACGAAACTTGGTATACGACTTCATCTGGTTGTGGACCATTGATATTTGCTCAAAAAAACAATTTTTTACCAATGGCTCCCGTAGCAGCAAACCTGCGTACTCAGCCCCATGTTATTCTTATGGAGAATAAGTAACGTGTTATCTGCCTTCATTATGAAAATAAATTAATGAAATTTGGTATATGGCTGTACCTACATGAGCTATATTGATATTTGTATAAAACCCCATTTTTTGTGCTCCTTGCTTCAGCAAACCTGCATACTCAGCCGCCATGTTATTCTTATGGAGAATAATTAAAATGTCATAAATCGTTTATTTATGAATGTATATTGATGAAACTTGGTATGTGGCTTTATGTGGTATTAATATACATATATACGCATTGGAAATTCGCTGAGTACGCAGGTTTGCTGCTACGGGGGTATTTTGTGTTCCTTGCTTCAGCAAACCTGCATACTCAGCCACCATGTTATTCTTATGGAGAATAATTAAAATGTCATAAATCGTTTATTTATGAATGTATATTGATGAAACTTGGCTTTATGTAGTATTAAGATACATACATATGCATTGGAAATTCGCTGAGTACGCAGGTTTGCTGCTACGGGGGTATTCTTATTCTCCATAAGAATAACATAGGACAACGTACTGTGTTTAGCACTTTCAATATATCTGTAACCATTTGACGTAGAGCAATGATCAAAACACCAAATTGTGCGTCATTTTAAGCTGATCCCAATGGGAAAAACTAAAATTTGATTTTTTCAAAAATTATATATAAAACAACTTAAAAAAAAAACATTTTTGGGATACAAATTCCCCCTTTGGATAGAGCGATCTGGCAGGTTTTCGAACTTTAAGTCAAAAATGTTGCTTTACGTGTTTATACCAAATTTCATCAAAATCAGATCATTTTTACGAGAGTTATCGTGCTCACGGACACACACACACACACACACACACACACACACACACACACACACATATATATATATATATAGATTAATATGTATATATATATATATATATATATATACAGTTTCGAACGAATGGTGTTTTTGGGGTCTGGGGACCTCAAAACAAAAAGTTATCATGGTCCCGGGCCTAGGTCTTACCATGCCGACTACGGTAATAGCTTCTTTCCTATAGGGGAAATTCGCTAAAAAATAGAAAATTTTCTAATAAACCTGGAAGTTGATAAAATTTAGGACATCTTAAGGGACCCTTTGGGATTCGGGGTAGTTGGGTGGAGGAATTTGGTGAGGATATCAGTCATATTGTTGCAATCATATTGTTTAGTCATAATTAGGGCCTAAGTAGGCCTAATAAGTTAACATGATGTAAAGTGGTGTATAGCCGTTTGACATAAATAGCCTAAATGTGGTAATTTTCCCATCATGCCTCTATTTAAGTTTTTTAAGGTAATTTTCCAGTTTTTTATATTTATTACTGTGAATTTTTGATTTGGTAAATCAAATTATATTATTTTTGGGAAATTTCCCCAATCAGATAAAAATCAAAGTCAATGATTAAGTTGGTTGAAAAATAAAACAAGGTACCGTTCTTGAAGTTAAATACCATATATGTTTTATATTTGTTCTAGAAAGCGTATATACTTATGGAGTATATACATAGTTTTTGTCGTTAACTTACCGTTCTCCAGTAATTTTAAAGTTTCCACCACCCTACATAGGTAAACAAAATTCTCCCACCTTTCCGCTCTGGATATTCCGTGATGGGTAATGTTAACAGTTTGACCAACCTCAGTATTTTCATAACATTAAGTAGGCTAAGCAAATACTAATTCAATAGGCTAGCAATATCAAGATCACTGCCATTGTATATTGCGAGACTCGCTTAGCTCGCTGGGGGCTCCGCCCCGAGGTTGCTGCCTATTATGCTAAATCTTACATTCCTAGCTCCAGTAGAAGTGTCAAATCAAGTGGCGCAGAACCAACATATTCTACTACTAATACTAAGAAATAGACAAATCAGCAGATATTTTAATATGAAGGGATTAACAATTGAAATAATAGGGTTTCAGAATTTACCCAGAGGTTGAAAGGTACTAGGCACATGCATGTCAAATCTCACGTTCCTAGCTCAATTATAAATGGTGTCACGTGCATTCCAATTACTAACAATTAGTGCAGAACCGGCATTTCCTTCCTACTTATACTTTGAAAACGGTAAAATCTAAAGATGTGGATTGGTGAGAGGGAAATTTTTGCTAAATATAAAGGCTCCGGGTATAATTTAAATTACTTAAATAATTAAAGATATTTAACAGATTTTTGAACACAGCTTTTAAATAATTTTTTTAAAGGAATACACGCTCATAATATACCATAACTATAGTACATTGGTGTATATAGGACATGTACAAATAATTTAAACAAAATTGGTACTGGTTTTTACCCTTCATGTAAGTCTAAGATGCCCAAATAATAATAAAAACACCGAAAAATCTCAAAAACTAGAGAATTTTCAAATTTTTAAGGGTTCAAACAATACAAAATGGTCTTGCGACTTCTGTCACATACCTCCTGTAATGTAGAAATAATTTGTGCCAAATATTAGCACTCTTAAGTACTATTTTATAATGCTAAGAAAATAATACCCCCGTAGCAGCAAACCTGCATACTCAGCGAATTTCCAATGCATATAATATTATCTTAATACCACATAAAGCCACATACCAAGTTTCATCATTAAACATTCATAAATAAACGATATATGACATTTTAATTATTCTCCATAAGAATAACATGGCGGCGGAGTATGCAGGTTTGCTGAAATAAGGAACACTAAAAATGGGCTTTTATACAAATATCAATATAACTCAACTAAGTAAAGCCACATACCAAGTTCTATTAATTTATGTTCATAATTAAAGGAGATAACACGTTACTTATTCTCTATAAGAATAACATGGGGCTGAGTATGCAGGTTTGCTGCTACGGGAACTATCGGCCAAAAAATGGGTTTCTGTGCAAATATCAATAGACCACAATGAAATGAAGCAATATACCAAGTTTTGTCAGGATAAGTTGATATAAGCGAGATATACAATTTTTCTTATCCTCCATAAGAATAGCATTGGACAACGTACTGTGTTTAGCACTTTCAATATCTCAGTAACCAATTCATGTAGAGCAATGATTAAAACACCAAATTCTGTGTCTTTTTAAGCTGATTCCAATGGAAAAAATAAAATACCACTTTTTCAAAAATTATATGTTAAAAACTCAAAAAACCCATTTTTGGGGTACAAAACCCCCCCAAAATACCACTTCAGATAGGTCGATCTGTCTGGTTTTCGAACTTAAAGTCATAAATGCTGCTTTACACATTTGTACCAAATTTCATCAAAATCGGACCTTTTTTACGAGAGTTATCGCACCCACGGACATATAAATATATATATATATATATACAGTTTCAAACGAATGGTGTTTTTGGGGTCTGGGGACCTCAAAACGAAAAGTTATCATGGTCCCGGGCCCAGGTCTTACCATGCCGACTACGGTAATAGCTTCTTCCCTATAGGGGAAATTCGCTAAAAACCACAAAGTTTTGGTGGGAAATTGCTAATAATTGAAAAATCTAGCGCTACCTAAGGGTGAAGGAGAGGAGTTAGGCAAAATGTTATAGGACCAAAGTTGTAGATCGTCTCAAATCAGCAGTCGTGGTGGTCTTCGTTTTTCTATTGGACCTTCCGTTCGGCCGCTAGAGCCCAAATAAAAAAAATACTATTTTTGAAATGTTCAAAATTTCCTCCTTTTTGAGTTTTTTTGAGGAGGTTTTGGAGATTTTCCTGGGGGTTACAAGGTATAAGCTACGTCCAATGCCAAATTTCAGTTTATAGCTCATCTAGAAGTGGTCTAGAATTCGTATACCTCAGTGAGTGAGGGAGTGAGTGAGTGAGTCAGTCACACATGCGGCTGTATATATATTAGATGCATATTTATTTTATCGTCTCATTTTACACTACCTTCACAGGTGCCAGGGTATGCGTAATGTGATATGGCGCTACGATATGTAAGTTATCGACTTAAAAAAATATGGGTATTGTTTATATTGTGTTTTTCACACTACCCCCACAGAAGCTGGGGTGTGCATAAGTTAATGCATCCTCACCTTCCAATCAAACCAAAGTTTTTGACGTAGGCTATTGTGTAGTTTGACATTCAGCTTTTATTTATTTAGATCGTGTACAATAGGCAATTAGTTAAGTCATCCGATAGTTTATTTATTTGGAATCAGTAAGTATATTTATAGTGTCATAGGTTGGTTGGTGAGGTTGACATGTTTGCTTATTACTGTTAGGCCTATACAATGCATAGCATGTGTTGACAAACTACAAACAAATGTGATATTAACTCATACAACTTTCAAAAAGTATACTACTGTATGAAAAATAAGAGACTACTGCATAAGATAACGTACTGCATCAACAGTCCACGGGCTAATGATTTACATCGCCAGTGATGAGTCATCGACAAGCGTCGACATGAACGGAGCGACGAACGGATACGTAAACAAAACGCCGATAAGGATATGGTCGGTCTAAGCGAGGAGTCGGTACATCAGAGGTCGGACTAGCGGGGTCCTACTGTATCTTGAAATGACCGCCATTTTGAAATGGTTAAATAAATTTAATACCAAATCAACCCTAAGTTTAAACTAGTATAGACCAAGTTTTAAAAACAAATAGAAATGCCAAGTTTCAAGTCTGCACCTCAAGTCGTTCCTAAAATATGCTGTATTGATTAAAAATCTCATATAGCCTAGGGAGACAGACGCAAAACAAAGCGATTTAGCAAAAATTGATATGATATTTTTTGCTCCTTTTCTGAGTTCTACCAAATCCTGCATTTGTGCCATACCCTCACGGAACACCCTGTACATAAATACTTAACAATTTTAACGAATGGTGTTTGTGGCAACTAGAGACCTAAAAACAAAATGTGATCATGGTCTCGAGCTTAAGTCGTACCGTGCCACCTACGGTAACAGCTTCTTTCCTTAACCCATTGCGGTAGTAATTTTATTCTATTTGCAGTAGCCTATAACGGGAATTGATTGGTGCTGCACTCTAGTAGCAAAATATGTAACTAATGACCGCGGGCGTCTACGGTTCTATCCGCTAGGGGCGCGGACTGAGTGAAAAACCTTAATATCGCCGCCAGGACTTTGGTCGTGTTAGCTGAGTTGGCTACGTCGTGGAAACACCTTGGCCAGGTGGTGATACGATGTTCGTGGGTTCGATTCCCGCACACGACCAAAACTGACCAGTTGTGCAACTCTCAATGAGTTAACCGGTCTGTGGCAACGTTGGTGGGAGGGCCCAAGTAAAATAAACGGTGGCAGGCTTGCTTGGAAGTTGACGGGATCGGTTAATTCTTTGAGACTTGCACATGGTCAACACTGATTTTGCTAATTTTTACTTATGTCTACTGTGTGTGTGCCAATGCGACTTTCTAAACTGAAAAAACCAATATTTTAATTAAAATACACCATTAATCCATTTAAAAACACCAATTTTATACTCCAAGTCACAGGTTAATAAAATTACAAGTAAAGAACGAGACCAGCTCGTATGTCTACGCCAATGGGTTAAGAGAAAATTCATTAAAAATTTAGGAAAATTACCCTAAAAATTCCTTATTTACCACAATTAATTCATCATTCCTGTTAAATTCCCAATTACTCTGAAATCCCAGCAGGTCCCCTAGCAAGGTTGACTAGATTTTAATCAATTTGCATTCATTAAAAATAGGCTATCATCACATTTATTCCCTTTTAGCGAATTTCCCCTATAAGCTAGAAGCTATTACCGTAGGTCTCATGGTAAGACTTAAGCTTGAGACCATGATAACTTTTCGTTTTGAGGTCCCCAGATGCCAAAAACACCATTCGTTAAAATTTTTATATATGTAAATATATATATATATATATATATTTATATATATATATTTATATATATATATGTGTGTCCGTAAGCACGATAACTCTCGTAAAAAGGTCCGATCTTAATGAAATTTGGTACAAATATGTAAAGTAGCATTTATTTGAACGAGTTCGAAAACTAGACAAATCGCACCATCCGAAGGGGGGTTTGGGGGTTTGGGGGGGTTTTGTACCCCAAAAATGGTTTTTTTTGGAGTTTTCACATGTAATTGTTATTTAAATCAAATTTTAATTTATACCATTGAATTCAGTTTAAAAAACCAAACAATTTGGTATTTAGATCATTGCTCTACGTCAATTGGTTACTGAGATATTGAAAGTGCTAAACACAGTACGTTGTCTAATGTTATTCTTATGGAGAAAAAGAAAAATGTTATATCTCGGTTATTTATGAACATAAACTAACGAAACTTGGTATATCGCTTCATCTGATTGTGGTATGTTGTTTTTTGAACAAAAAAAATTTTTCGCCTATGGTTCCCGTATCAGCAAACCTAGGTACTCGGTCCCCATGTTATTCTTATGGAGAATAATACAAAAGTTTTATATCGCTTATTTATGAATGAATATGGATGAAACTTGGTATGTGACTTCACTTAGATGAGTTCTGTTGATATTTGCATAAAAACCCATTTATATTTTGTGTTCCTTGTTGCAGCAAACCTGCGTACTCATCCCTAATGTTATTCTTATGGATAATAATAAATATTTTAAATATCGCTTATTTATGAATATATTTCTTATGAATTCTGGTAAGAGGCTTAATGTGTTATATATATTCATTGGAAATTCGCTGAGTACGCAGGTTTGCTGCGACGGGGGTATTTTATGAAATGTTATTTACCAAATCAGAAAGGAATATAGTTAATGGACGAAATCAGGAAAAATTAGGTACCTACTCTAAAAAATCCCATTACTTTGACAATTACCCTGTAATTTCCTATTTATGTGGGATATTATTACGTTTTAATATTCTTATCAAACTCCATCCCCAATTATCCTAAACCCCATAGGATCCCCTGGATGGACTGGATTTCAATAGATTGCTATTTTGGGAAATTTCCTTTTTTTGCCATTTATGGGGAATTTTGGATGGGAAAAAATGTCATTTCCCAATATCAGTATAATATTTATTGATTGATTGGTGAAGTAGTCAAGGCGACAGGCACCGGAACGATGGCAGCATCCCTGTTGTGGGTTCTTATTTTCTCTATTTATAGAAAATTTTCATTAGGATAAAATTTACTTTCTCAAATCTTAAAAAATTTTGGGGACACATTTTCAATTTCTTGATAGGTACTGTGTTTGGAATACTGCATAGTTTTATGGTGTTTGTACCGGTAATAATTTATTAAGCTACATAATTCAAAAAGATAGGCTACCCTTTTGTTCAGTAATAAATTGGAAATTGAAATATGTGGTCAGAGAAAGATTTAAGGGATAACTTATTAAAGTAGGTTACAAAGTATACAAATTGTATTTTTTTCCAAAAATGTTGTTTTAGGTTTACAAGATATAAGAACTGACTTTGACTCCATAAACCCAATAACAAATTATATCACTGAAAAGTAGATAAAAAATGCTAAAAATTGGTGAAATAATGGTAGGGTTTTGAGTAAGCTATTATTTAGTTTGAGCTTCGATATAACTCAAAATTTTGTTTGTTCCTCCTGAGGTTCGATTTATCGAGTTCCACTGTAAATCCCAATTTTAAATTTATCGTTAGACCAACAAGTACCCAGTTTAATATGTTCTAGTACTGGGGAGACCGGACCATACTCAGTAATATTTGGTTCGTTTTGTAGATGAAAAAGATTTCCACTGTATTAATAAATGAATAAATCTTTATTCAATGGTTCTAGTCACTGATTTCAAGAAACCACTTGTTGATACTTTACCTTGTGTAAGGGGCTACTTTGACAGTTCATTGGTTTTGTGGACATATTGAAAAACAATGTTGTATGTGCTGTTACATCTGTGGTTACAACAGACTGACAAAGTTTCACACAAATCTGACAACCTTGGGTGTAAATTTGTAATTTTACTGGATGATTTGAAATGGAATGTCTCATTATTTTTCCTTAGTTAACCACCTGCGTAAGAATCATTATCGTGAACAACTGCTGATGGGCAATATAGCGATATGGATATGGATATTGCAAAGGAATCACAAATATCATTTCAGCTCTGGCATAGGTTATTATGTTGTTTAAAATCAATATTTTATAGGTAATGAAATTTTAAAATATGCCCAAGAGGAAAGGTAACTGAGGGTAAGTATTCTGTTCAAAGACTATAATTCTTCCTATGTAAAACGAGGTAATAACAAGTAAATAATATTATGTTCCAGATCCGTGAAACTGATACTCTCCCAAAACGGATATGTCTGACTTGCCTGACGAAATTAGATTCGTTTTGGGATATGCATGTTTTATGCAAAGAGGCACAGATAAAAATTGAGGAGAGACTTTCTTTGTTACGAAATCAGGAAAATTTGGAGCAAGTAAGTGTTTTTCCTGAACTACTTGTTGTTTTGAGGTTAACTCACTTTAGTGCATTGGCTTGGAAAGTGATTGAATATCTTATGCATGTCGATGAATCATCCCTTAATACCAATTGCAAGCCAAAATCTCTTCTTAAATTTTTCTACTGATAAAGTCTTTTTAATGTAGCTAACTTGTTATTCTTCTGTTTTTTTGTTTTATTTTTTCTTTGTATAATTCATATCCATTGTTTTTGTGTTCGTATGAAAACTGGTATTTCCTTTTCCGATACCTGTTCAAATGTTGTTGCTTATATAGTTGCTCACATGTTTCGGTTTTACTGAACCATTAAAAAGACAACAACAAAAAAATACCCCCGTCGCAGCAAACCTGCGTACTCAGCGAATTTCCAATGCATAATATATGTCTTAATACCATATAAAGCCGCATACCAAGTTTCATAAAAATATATTCATAATATATAAGCGATATATACAATTTTAATTATTCTCCATAAGAATAGCATTGGTGATGAGTACATAGGTTTGCTGAAACAAGGAACACAAACAATTGTTTTTTTATGCAAATATAAATATAATTTAACTAGGTGAAGCCACATACCAAGTTTAATCAATATTCAATCATAAGTAAGCACTATATAACATTTTAATTATTCTCCATAAGAATAACATGGGAGATGAGTAAGCAGGTTTGCTGCAACAAGGAACTAAATAAACGGTATCAGGAAACTGACACATACTTTCTCCCTTTTAGCCCAACTTTAATGAATAAATTACTTTTTATTTATTAAATATAGAATACAAAACATGGTCGAATGTACAGAAAATCTTGTAAACAAGTTGTTTTAAAAAACATCCACCCAAATCCCTGCTTTGGAGGCACTACAGAATCCATTGCTACACTCGTGGTTTTAAGAGGGGAAATGCCCCCTATTCCCCCCCCCGGGTTATTAAGGGGCAACATATATTTCGAATTAACTCTGTTGGTCAATGCTAAATTGACAAGCATATCAAGTTTGAATGAAATTGATCAGTAAATAAGACAGAAATAGTAATTTTTGTATTCCCCGTAAGAATAACATTGGACAACGTACTGCGTTTACCGCTAAATGAAAATTTCAATTTTCTCCGAAACCAGCAATCGTAGAACAGTAATTTAAAATACTAAATTATTTAGTTTTTAGAGCTCTTTTTAATGGTGAATAGTAAAATTTTTTAATATTTATGTTTTTTATGAAAAATCCAAAAAACTGAATTTTGGATGTTTTTTAAGTCCTGTAATTTCTGAACCCGAATTTTTACAGAAATGCGGGTGTCATTTTGTTGGAGAACTAAAGTTCTACAAACGACTAAAGTTTAATCAAAATCGTTAGAGCCGTTTTTGAGAAATTTGGATTTTTCATGTTTTTTGGCGGTTTTTGGGGGATAATTACCCTTAAAAATCAAAAATTCAAAAAAATGAAAAAAAGCCTGGAGATATCGTGGATTAGTACCTACATACCAAATTTCATCAAAATCGGTCCATAGGTTAGGGCTCTAGCTCTGTACACATCCACACAGACACACACACACACACACACACACACACACACACACACACACACACACACACACACACACGGACACACATATACACACACACACACACACACAGACAGACATCACGTAAAAACCACTTTTTTGGGTTCAGGGAGCACCAAAACCAATATTTCCACTAACAACTCAAATTCGAAAATTCTGACGAAAACAATACTTTCTCCATATACTACGTATAAGGGGGAGAAAGTAAAAAATGGGGTTTTATGCAACTCAACAAGATGAAGTCACATACCAAGTTTTATTAATTTATGTTCATAATTAAGGGAGTCAGTACCTGGGGGGCCGAGCTTTGCTCGGGGGAAGGCAGTTTGTTTAGATGACTTATAGTAATATTTCACCACTTCCCCCTACTGATAATCTGATTTCTATAACTCATTTGCCTCTTTTCTACATTTTTAAGGTCCCTCCAGTTGTTATTTATAGCTCAATGTCCCTTTGATTTATTTTACTACTCTATATATGTAATCTTAACTCAAATCTTTTAATCTCTGCTCTCAGGAAACCACATGTTAATAATCATAAACAACATGAGTATTACTTTGACAGTTCCCTGGTTGATTATGAACAGCTGTTACAATTCTTTTGTTTTGATTTGAAACTCCATAAGCCCAATGTTAATTTTTTTAACTTTTCATTTTAGTTTTTTTACATTATTTGATTTTTCCTAGGGATGAGGCCTGTCTAGAACTTATTTTTATTCCAGAAATTAGTTATATCGAATATTTTAAGGAAATCGTTGGAGCCGTTTTTGAGATCCGTGTCGCAAGCAAGCAAGCAAACCTTACTCATATTAGAGTATAGGATTACATTTCACTTATTCTCCATAAGAATAACATGGGGGCTGAGTACGCAGGTTCGCTGCTACGGGGATAATAAAAAAAAAATCAATTTTTTGTGCAAATATCAATATACTAGTACTACGTGACCCCACGTGCCAAGTTTCATCAATATACATTCATTAATAATGGAGATATCAAATTTTATTTATTCTCCATAAGGATAACATTGGACAACGTACTGTGTTTAGCACTTTGAATATCTCTGCAACGGTTGGACGTAGAATCACAATTTAAACACCAAAATGATTGATTTGTGGAGCTGAGTTGATTGGTAAAATCAAATGTGAAGTTTACATTAAAATTAACTTAGGAAAAGCCAAAAACCTTTTTCCCATAAGATTAACATAGGAGATTTTCTCCGCAACCACTTAACCTAGCTTAATAATTCAAAATACCATATTATTTGTTTTTTTAAGCTCTATAACATGGTCTAAACCAAAATTAAGTGTTTTAAAAATGTTATGGTAAAAAATGCAAAAAACTGATTTTTGGAAAATTTAAAACCCCCATAAACCCCCCTTCCCATGGCCCGATTTTTCTGGTTTTCGAACTTAAAGTCATAAATGTCATTTTACACATTTGAGCCAAATTTCATCGAAATCGGACGTTTTTTACTCAAGTTATCGCATTCATTAGCTTCTTCCCTATAGGGGAAATTCGCTAACAGCAGAAGGTACTCAGCAGATTGTTGGCTATTGTCAAAAAGATTAAAATAGTCTGTAAAGACCAAAAGGTCTATGAAATTGAATATTAGATTGTATTTTTTCTAAAATAAATATATTGTGTCTTGCAATCAATGGTGTGTATGTTTGTGTGTAACAACCTAATGATTGTTTGTATTGGGTAATAATCTGCTGTAGCTCATACTTCTGTGTTTTAAAACTGGCAGATTAAAACGTGGGTGCTACAAATATTGAACTGGTGTCGGAGAAAGGTATTTAATCAATTTTCCTGTGTTCTTGTTGTGGTATATAAACATAAAAATCAAGAACCTATTAAATTATGTGGCTTTATAAATACTAATCTTAGAAACTTTTAAGCATAATTGTTTTTCTGAATTTTTAGTCATGCTTTATCCCCGCTAAGGCATATTACCTTCATTTATTCTATCCCCCCCCCTCAGTGCAGTGATACAATGACTGTATTGGGGCAATCAATACAAAATTGTTACATGCTACGTCAGAAAATAAGTGAATATTAAAGCAAAATCATGTACATTTAAGAGTAGGTATCTTAATATTAAAACTAGCATAACAAATATGTGTATATGCAGCAAACCATGCAGCAAAGTGAAACATTGTTTTGGGGTTCTCATGCAGCAAACAAATAAATCAAATTAGGCCTAATACACTATAATACATGAAATATACAAGGATAAAAATAATAAATAAAAACAAACTCATGCAAAGCTAAACAAATGCAGACTTCACTAACTTCTAGCTCAACAAGTTCAGTGGTTCGGTTACTGGATTCTCAAGAAGCCAGTTCAAGATAGTGTTTTTGAATCTCATTCTTCCCAGGTCTCTTTATTTGACTAGATGGGTGGTTGTAAGACGTTATTCCTGAAACAGGAAATAGGCTAACTATTTTTATAAGTTCTGGACCTGTGTATAACAATTTTAGCACTGAACCTAGTATTAAGACTATTTACAGAACTAGTTAATTTGAAGTCATCAAGATTGTCCTTAACACTAATAAGGCATTAAAAAATATACAGTTAGGATTTTTGCTCCTTAAATAATGGTTTACATCGGTCTCTATGATGACCATGACAAAGGATTCTAACTAGGCTATCTTTTTCTGAAGTAGCATGGACATTGGGTGAGGGTTCCCATTGAACCCCCATAGGTCACATGAAATTGAAAAAAAAAATACAAAGAAAGCAAATCTCAAGAGTATGCTGAGGCAACTGTCTCTTAGGCGCCTTAAAAGGTACAGCACATACTCATCTTCCATAGACATTTCATACATTTATGGCTAGTTACATTTAATGTTGGAACTATTGTATTGCATGATTGTAAAAAAGGTACAGCACATACTCATCTTCCATAGACATTTCATACATTTATGGCTAGTTACATTTTATGTTGGAACTATTGTATTGTATTATTGTAACTACCAGTAGTGCCTTTTTCTGTTATACCAAAATAGGTGAAAAAAATTTTTCTATGTAACAATATCAAACACCTACAGTTTCTAACTGCATGGTTTGGGAAGTTAATAACAACTGAAATATTGCTTGGTATTCCTGTTTCCCCTTGAAATGTGTTACACTTCTTGTATTCTCTCCATTTTGTGCCATATACTGTTTTTGTACCTTCTCAGCATCTGTCATATTGTATTTAGTTGTATTTTTATTAACATTGAGTGCTTTTATATTATTTCCTGAGTGTTGTTAGTAAAATGTAGTTTCATATGTATATTCATAATATTTGTTTGCTTTGCTTCACTTGATTTGTATATATTAGACTGATAAATTACCCTTTAATTACACTGTTTTCTCAAGATGTGTACTGAGTAGCAATTTTAGGACAAACCTTACCTTTAATATCTTTAGCAATGAAATACAATTTATCCAAATTAACTGTAGCCTACTTAAATCAAATCAAATCTCCACACACGTGTGCATGTTCATTGTTCAACCCTTTTGCCCCTGGTCTATTATATCAAAATATAAGTTATCCGGTTTGTGAACTGTAAGTACGTAGGTGGAGGAAAGCATGCTGGGGAAAACTAAATATCACATGGTTTGTAAGGGTATTGGTATTTTAAGGGCTTCTATTGTCGTCAGTGAGACAGCTCTGGCATAAAGTCTTCTATGTGTATTGAAATCATCGAGGATAGAATACAATAAATACCCCGGTTGCAGCAAACCTGCATACTCAGTGAATTTCCAATGGAGATATAAATGACTTAATACTACATAAAGCCACTTACCAAGTTTCATAAAAATATATTCACAAATAAGCGATACATACAATTTTAATTATTCTCCATAAGAATAACATTGGGGCTGAGTACGCAGGTTTGCTGCATCGACGAAAAAAAATGGGTTCCTATTATCAATATAACTCAACTTATATACCAGTTAATATAACTCAAGTCATATACCAGTTGTTAGACCTCGTGCGGATCTTCGTGAAGCCTGAGTAGGGGGTGCCAGCAGAAGAGTGGGGGGGATCAGCGTTGGAGGAGAAGTTCACAATACCATGTGTTATAATACTATTACTGCGGAATACATTTGGCTAGTATTTGGAATCTTTGTTCTTATACGATCAGCTGTTTTTCTCTCTCAAAAAAGTTGATTTGCTTTTGCTGATTGTTCAATTGAAATTTCAATATTTTTTCCTATAAAAGTAATGTTTAAACATATGGGCGCAGCGAACTTACTAGATTGAAGGCAAAAGAAAAAAATTGTGTTAGGCCTAATCAATAGAGGCTGCCCCACACTTCTCGCGAATACGCCCGAACATTCGGCCAAATGATTCACTCCAATGTCCCACCGAATGTTCGGAACGAGTCTTGCACCAAATCAACCGAATGTGCACAGCGAACTAACCAAGTACACGCTCACCGAATACCATACTCGCCCATTCGTTCCCGTTCGTCTCTTTTGATTCGTGCCAAAAACCCGACAAAAAACGGAGCACGGCGATCACGAATCATTGCGAGGCGAAATATCCCGAACATACACGAGCACACTGAGTACACAATCGCGCTCGCCTTAGTTCGCCTTTCTTGGGCCATAGTGTACTGGTAGCAAGTAAACGGGACGGAATGTTCGGTTAAAATTCGAGAGGATGTTCTGCCGAATGTTCAGGTGTGTTCATAAGATGTGTGGAACAATCATAACCTAAGATCTTTGCACAACAATCACTTAGTGAGTAGGGGACAATGCCCCCTACTTTAGTGGTTGCTATGTTTTTGGTTTGGCACGTAACAGATGATTCTCACAAGCGATTTTTAGTCAACAGACTAAGAACAGATGTCAATCACTCACCCCCACCCTAAAAAAACCGGTTTAAACCATTTTAACCAATAACACCCAGGCTTCACGAAGATCCGCACGAGGTCTATTCATTTATGTTCATAATTAAGCATTTAATTATTATTTATAAGAATAACATGGGGACTGAGTACGCAGGTTTGCTTCTACGGGAGCTTTTTGCAAAAAATTGTTTTTTTTAGCAAATATCAATAGACCACAACCAGATGAAGCGTTATAGCAAATTGCGTCAGTGTACGTTCATAAATAAGCGAGATATAAAAATTGTCCTTTCCTCCATAAGAATAACATTAGACAACGTACTGTGTTTAGCACTTTCAATATCTGTAACCAATTGACGTAGAGAAATGATCAAACTACCAAATTGTGTGTTTTTTTAAGCTGAATCCAATGGTGAAACCCAATATTTGACTTTTTCAAAAATTGTATGTACAAATTTCAAAAAACCATTTTTGGGGTACAAAACCCCCCAAATTACCCCTTCGGATAGAGCGACCTGGCTGGTTTTCGAACTTAAAGTCATAAATGTTGCTTTACACGTTTATACCAAATTTCATGAAAATCGGATAATTTTTACGAGAGTTATCGTGCTCACGGACACATAATATATACAGTTTCGAACGAATGGTGTTTTTGGGGTCTGGGGACCTCAAAACGAAAAGTTATCATGGTCTCGGGCCTAGGTCTTACCATGCCGACTACGGTAATAGCTTATTCCCTATAGGGGAAATTCGCTAAAAGATTAAAGATTAAGTTTAAAATGAGGCTCTTTTCAAACCAAACTTATAAATAGCATGGTAGTATGACGTGTAAATATTTTAAAATCTATGAGCCTTAGGGCTGAACAACCCGATTTTATCACTGTTTGCACTGTAGGACCCCCTATCAAGAAAGATCCAACCAACCTTAGTTCTCCAACACTCGATTCCCAATCTCTTTTCCTTTGTCACCGAAACCCAGTTCCCATTAAGTCCTTTCTGAGCATTATATTATGTATGGAGAAATACAAGTTTCCTCTGCAAACTACGTTTTATACAACATAAGTACTATAAGATGAAAGTCAAATGTAAATTATAAGATGAAAGGCTTCTGGAATTTAAAAAATGAGGAAACCTCAGGAGGTTTAAATAAATGGGCTATTTACCTTATAAATATACCTAGAAATTTGTTTTAAAAACTCCAAATTAATCATATTAATTAAACTAATAACTAACTATTCTATTAATTTTGATGTAATAGGTTACTTACCTGATCCGTTGTCAATCCTGAATTACCAGTAGATGACTAGTTTCGGGACTGCTGTACTATTTTAAAGTCTTTACATCAAAATTTAATTGAATACTGCCGTCACAGCAAACCTGCATACTCAGCGAATTTCCAATAGAGATATACTACATAAAGTCACTTACCACGTTTCATAAAATATATTCACAAATAAGCAATATATACAATTTTAATTATTCCCCATAAGAATAATACCCCTGTCGCAGCAAACCTGCGTACTCAGCGAATTTCCAATGCATAATATTTGTCTTAATACCACATAAAGCCGCATACCAAGTTTCATAAAAATATATTCACATATAAGCGATTCTAATTATTCTCTATAAGAATAACATTGGTAATGAGTATGTAGGTTTGGTGAAACAAGGAACACAAACCATTGGTTTTTATGCAAATATGAATATAATTTAACTAGGCGAAGCCACATACCAAGTTTCATCAATATTCAATCATAAATAAGCACTATATAACATTTTAGTTATTCTCCATAAGAATAACATGGGGGCTGAGTAAGCAGGTTTGCTGCAACAAGGGAAAATGGTTTTTTTTGCAATTATCAATATAACTCAACCAAGTGAAGCTACATACCAAGTTTGATTAATTTATGTTCATAATTAAGGGAGTCATTACATTTTACTTATTCTCCATAAGAATAACATGGGGGCTGAGTACGCAGGTTTGCTGCTACGGGAATAATCTACAAAAAAATCAATTTGCTATGCAAATATCAATATACCAGTACTACGTGAAGCTACATACCAAGTTTCATTAACATACATTCATAAATAATCGAGATATCAAATTTTATTTATTCTCCATAAGGATAACATTGGACAACGTACTGTGTTTAGCACTTTGAATATCTCAGCAACGGTTGGGCGTAGAATCAAAATTTAGAAACCAAAATGATTGTTTTGTGGAACTGAACAGATTGGTAAAATCAAATGTGAAGTTTACATTAAAATAATGTGAAGTTTACATTAAAATAACCTTAGGAAAAGCCAAAAACCTTTTTCCCATAAGATTAACATGGAAGATTTTATGAGTAGGTTTTTTGGATTTTCTCCGCAACCACTTAACCTAGGTTAATAATTCAGAATACTGTATTATTTGTTTTTTTAAGCTCTACAACATGGTCTAAAACCAAAATTAAGCTTTTAAAAAATTTTAGGGTGAAAAATGCAAAAAACTGATTTTTGGAAAATTTAAAACTCTCATAAACCCCCTTTCCCATGGTCCGATTTTTCTGGTTTTTGAAGTCATGAATGTCATTTTACACATTTGAGCCAAATTTCATCGAAATCAGACGTTTTTAACTTACGTAAGTTATCACATTCACGGACACATATATATATATATATATATATATATATATATATATATATATAGATAGATATAGTTATATATATATATATATATATATATAAATTTGAACGAACAGTGTTTTTGTCATCTGGGGATCTCAAAACAAAAAATTGTCATGGTCTCGGGCTTAAGTCGTACCATGAGACCTACGGTAATAGCTTCTTCCCTATAGGGGAAATTCGCTAATATTGGGGCTGAGTATGCAGGTTTGCTGCATCAAGGAACACAAAAAATGGAGTTTTATGCTAATATCAATATAACTCAACTAGGTGAAGTCATATACCAGTTTTTATTCATTTATGATCATAATTAAGGGAGACATAGCATTTAATTATTCTCCATTAGAATAACATGGGGCTGAGTACTCAGGTTTGCTGCCACAAGAGCCTTTAACAAAAAAATTTTTTTGGGCAAATATCAATGCACCACAACTAGATGAAGCCGTATACCAAGTTTCATCAGTGTACGTTCATAAATAAGCGAGATATAAAATTTTTCTTTTCCTCCATAAGAATAACATTAGACAACGTAATGTGTTTAGCACTTTCAATATCTCGGTAACCAATTGACGTAGAGGAATGATCAAAATACCAAATTGTGTTTTTTTTTAAGTTGAATACAATGGTAAAAACTAAAATTTGACTATTTCCAAAATTATATGTAAAAAATCCAAAAAAAAACATTTTTGGGGTACAAAACCCACCAGAAATACCCCTTCGGATAAAGCGATCTGGCTGGTTTTCGAACTTAAAGTCATAAATGTTGCTTTACACGTTTATACCAAATTTCATCAAAATCGGATAATTTTTACGAGAGTTATCATGCTCACGGACACATATATATATACAGTTTCGAACGAATGGTGTTTTTGGGGTCTGGGGACCACAAAACGAAAAGTTATCATGGTCCCGGGCCTAGGTCTTACCATGCCGACTACGGTAATAGCTTCTCCCTATAGGGGAAATTCGCTAAAAACACATAGTAGTTATCAAACTTAATTTTAACTAAACTGTACTACGTGTTTTTCAATTAAATTTTAACGTGTAGATTTGAAAATGGGACAGCAGTCCCGTGACTATTCATCTACTGGTAATTCAGGATTGATAATGGATAAGGTGCGTAACCTATTACTTCAAGTTAAATATTTCAATGCAGGAGGCAAAAATTAATAAAAAATACTAATCATTTTATACAGGACAATAAAACAAATACACACATTTTTTATAGAGTTAAAAAATGTAATGTCATACCGATATTTGAACCTTGTGACTTCTTCATAAACAATCCAATATCGTAGTCTCATTTTGATCACTACATGCTCAATTTAGGTAAGTGTTGTGTTTGGAATTAATAAATGTGTAATTGAAGTCGAGTTTGAAAATGAGATAGGGTTTGATTAGTTTTAGGTGTCGTGTATGCATATCCTTTTGTTTGCAGCCTTCACCTTACACTGACTAGCGGTGTGAACAGAACATTATAGCAGGGGTTTATAAAACGAGGCATTTTACCTAAGTATAAAGAGACATCAAAGTGAGAACTCGTGATGTTTTATATTAAAATCAATTGACTGACAGATGTTGAGAAGGAAGAGATTAGACTTTCTTATTTTTTCGTCACTTTTCTCCCTTCCTCCAGGAAAATTCCGCTCCCATTCCTGAAGACATAAACTGCGGCATTTGCTCAGAAGAAGTCCTTCATAATCAAATGGGCGTTGGGTGTGATGGACCTTGTAAGAAATGGTTTCATTGTTATTGCATCAAAATGAGCACTTTTGTATACTTACGCTTAATGGAGAATGAGAAGAAGCCTTGGTTTTGTAAGAATTGTAGGAAGACAGTTCCCCGCCCCAAAACGGTTAAGTATATTTTTTCTATATTACTACTTTTTAAAATAACAAACATTTCAGTTTTAAAATCTAAAAGTTTTAAGTAGGCCTTTGTTTATTTACATTCTTTTCTGTTACGGTACACTCTTTTAAAATTGAAATATATTCTGAGGCCCAGTCATCAGAATTTGAGTGAAATTCTCAGAAATATATTGTAAGGTGTCTGTAATTTGATTGGCAGAGTTTAATTGTTTAAGCAACTGATACTTAATTATTTTACACTGAGTGGTTTGTAGAGACTATAGCCTCTAATCTACTGTTTTAAGTTTTATTGGATCTACTGTTTACTGGATAATAAATCAATACTAAAGTTTACATTTCACACTAATAAAAAATGTTATAAATAACAACAGCTGATCATTAGTTAATTTTACAGTTTTGACATAGATTTTTGTACCTTAAAGACATTTCAAGGAATTTTTGTTCTTTAACGACAATTTTAAAGGAAAATAAGGGTGAAAACAAATCAAATAGGGCTCTGTTGAGTTCCTTCCCATCAAGTATGATAGCTTCAGAAACGTGTGCAAAGATACGAATTCACAATTTTGCCATACTTTTTTTCTTACGCAATTGGATATTGAGATAATTGAGAACAGCCCTTCGATAGATATTTCTTTTGAGGCAGAATTATCTGAGGATCATCTGTGCATGCATTCAGTTGAGATGTTGCACAATAAAACTAACTCATTCATTGCTATAATACGAATTACAATAGAAAAGTTTGAGTCATTAATTTGACCTAAAATATTGTAATAATAGTACCATATTGCTTAAAGATCAAGTCAATTTTTGTGAGGAGGCTACCAGCAAAACTTTTTTGTTTTAAATGTTTGTCTATGTGTTATTTGAAAGCCCTTAACACCTCTAGATGTGCCTTTTGGGGATTTAGAAAACATCCATCTTCAGGGCTTTGCTCTCTGGATTATAAAAGTTCCAATATTAATCTTATGGAAGATTAGAAATAAATTTAATTGGGCACTTAAGCAGCTGTTGATACTAACAAAACAAATTACAGAGGTAAGAAAAGCTGTTTTATTTTGTGCATATCCATGCCAGTGGCATTTTTTAACGTTTTGATATGGAACGTTCCAAATCCTGGTCTTGTTACTATCTAACTTTCAAGCTAACTTCTGGAAAGACATCACAATTTAAATTAATATAACTAACTGTATGTGACCTGGATAATCCCAAAGGGAGAAAAAACATATGCTCAAATTCGAGCAGCTGGATTAGCTTGTAACAATAAGATTGATTTACATTTGAAGAACTAATGTTGTAGCGGTATTTGTCTAAACAAATACTTAACCTTAATTCAGGGCACGTGTTGTTTGCCTGGACAAGTTTACCTGTCCAAGTAAGGGTTTAGGAATCTGATTTGAAATATAAACAATAATATCTCACAAATTCGACACAAAAGACAACATGGACTTAGGGGGGTTTATGTTATGTCTAGTTGCCCGAGGATTTTTCCAACAAATAAAAAGTATTTATTTGTACTTAAATCTGTATAAAGAAACAGATTTGTTTCAATCATGAAATCATATTTTAAACAAATGATTTTGTATAAAAACGGGAAAATTTTAGTAATATAGTACGAAAATCATGAAAGACCTTAGTCACCCATTTTAATTTACTTATGGTGAATATACATATATACACATATATATTTTGAGGTGAAAATAACGATTACTGAGTATTACTAAAATTCTTAAAATTTGCATATAGTTTTCAGGAGTATCAAGTTTGTGACATTATCCTCTATAGTTTTCAGGAGTATCAAGTTTGTGACATTATCCTCTCTATTGCAGTTAGTATGTTGTACTAATTTTCCATTTGTCATAATTTTATTGATTGTTTAGTCGTTGATTTTGAAGCTCAACAATGTAGTAGATTTAGTTGATGAGTTGTTCTCAATAAAACAAAATGATCAACCGTTCTCGATAATTTAGAAAGTATGGATCAATCATTTAGATGTAGCCTACATTCATGTAATTTAACCATGCGACTTTCAGTCATCAGCATTTCACAATAGTCTATTTAAAGTAGGTTTAGGATTGACTCTAGAGACACCCATTATCTGAGGTATTTAATGTGCAGTTATATTTTGATGTTTGTATACTTTATATTATACACAATGATTTTTTTCGATTATTGTGTTGAAAAAAGTTCATATAAATCACGCATGAAAAGAGAACGTCTTCAAACTCGACCAATGCCAAATTCTCCTTACCTTAAATGACCTTTTTTAATTGTACTTTTGGTTATACCCCAATGGTCTTGAAAATGTGTATTTTATCTATTAAGGCGGTCCCACACTTCTTGCGGACAGGCCTGAACATTCGGTCGAACATTCCGTCCCGTATGTTCATATGTATTCAAAAGTTCGTGCAGCTCCCACACTTCTCGCGAATACTCCGAACATTTGGAGTTCGGCCGAATGTTGGGTGGTTCGCGAGAAGTGTGGGACAGCCCTTACGCACCAAGTCCAACACTTACTGAGATTTTTTTCCGGAGAAAGTTAGGTGAAAACCCAGAATCAGTCTTAGACTTGCTCCTGTTCCAGAAATTATATCTGCTTTAATCAACAGATTGAACTAAAATGTTGTACAAGTACATGATAAGTCATAATCATGAGTCAACAATTATAATAACTCACAGTACCTCATAAACAAAAATATTTAAAATATGGGTACTTTAGTATTATACGGATGCCACTATTTTTGGAGGTTAAATTTTTACCGGATACAAAGGATAACTACATAATTCGAAAAAACGTACTTTTATTGACTTACTGTACAAATTTTACATCATTCTGATGAGCGGTCTTTGTGTTGTGCCTCCCAAAAGACAGCGATGTCCGCTAGGATCGTGTTGAATGCGTCGCCGCCGCTAGCAGCCACACCCGATCGCCACATGTACTCCGCAAAATATACAGCGCGCTGCGGCAGTTATGTTAGGATGGGTTATCATAATAATACGTACGGTTTCCTCTTCATTTCGAGGTAAATCCCACACCAGAAGAACGTCACTCATTATGAAAACAAATGTAACGTAGTGACGGCAATAAATCACTCATGACACTGACCCAGATACAGGCGGTGACAGGTGATGCGCGCGCTCTGGTCAACGACCTGACCTTGGCCTATTTGGAGGGGGTTTGGCGGCCTGAAGTATGACTCATCAGGTATCATTCGATTCGTAACAAAACAAGGAAAGTCCTACAATCATTTTTATGATAACCCATCCTAACATAACTGCCGCAGCGCGCTGTATAAGGGTGGCATCCGTATAATACCAAAGTACCAAAATATGTTCTGCAAATGACAATTATCGTAAAACTTAATAACATAATATTGTGATTGCGGGCAAAGCCACGACGGGTAACGGTAAAAGGTAAAACGTAATCCAGCTAACCTTGGCCTTGCACGGCACCTATAGGCCCCACCTTGCATGGCACCTATAGGCTCCACCTTGCACGGCACCTATAGGCCCCACCTTGCACGGCACCTATTGGCCCCACCTTGCACGGCACCTATAGGCCCCACCTTGCATCGCTTAGCAAGGGTAGATATTTGTTTAAATCCGCAAGACAAATGTAGTTCACATTGTTTTGGCAAGCTGAGGAAAGTGATTCCATAATGTGATTTAACCATATAGATTTGGCAACATTGCAGCACAAAAACTTCCGATAACTGTCACTTAGGCGCTACAGTCAATCCTAAAGCTACTTTAAATAGACTATAGTTATGTCCAAATCTGCTGTGTGGGTTATTATTTGTAAATATTTGTTTCAAATAGGTAGAGGTCAAGAGTAAGTATCCCAAATCTCTTAAATTTTAAAATAGTTTTTTCATGGTTGGGTAGTTTTTCTTAAGAATTCTTTTTTAGTTGTGGCTCTGTGTTGTGTGTAACCCTTTGTATGCCAATCTTGTAAATGGAGTAGTAGAGTTTGCTTTTGTAAGTGTTTAATGTTTTGATTACTCGTACACCTGATTGACTAAACAGCTGCAGTAGACTTGCAATGAATACACACACTTTATGAAGGTCAGGACTTCTCGGCAAGATTTAGCCAGAAGTTTCACCCGTGCAATGTAATTCTGTACTTGGAACAACAGATAGTGTGCGAGAGAGAATTCAACTGTCAGTTTGGTTTCAGACTGCTGTGACAGCAGGTGATGTTACAAACATAATAATTGAGCATAGTATTTCTTTCTACAACTAAATCTAGAATTCTGATAGACCGATTTTTGTAATTGATTTGTCATTGGAAACACACACACACACACTGTCTTATACTGAAGTATGTTGTGTTTGAGTTCTTTAAGATCGTCTCGGCCACAGTTCACGATCCACAACTAGCTCCTAGAAATATAAACCATTCTCAAGCGTAGCAAACAACGGCAGTTACAATACTATAATAACATACCCCCGTCGCAGCAAACCTGCATACTCAGCGAATTTTCAATGCATAAGATATGTCTTAATACCACATAAGCCGCATACCAAGTTTCATAAAAATATATTCACAAATAAATAAGAGATATATACATTTTTAATGATTCTCCATAAGAATAACATTGGGAGTATGTAGGTTTCCTGAAACAAGGAACACAAACAGTTTGTTTTTATGCAAATATTAATAGAATTCAACCAGGTGAAGCCACATACCAAGTTTCATCAATATACATTCATAAATAAGCGATATATACAATTTTGATTATTCTCTCTAAAAATAACATTTGACAATGTAATGTGTTTAGCACTTTAAATATCTCTGTAATCAATTGACGTAGAGAAATGATCAAAACACCAAACTGTGTGTTTTTTAAGCTGAATCCGATGGTGAAAAGTAAAATTTAACTTTTTTAAATATTATATGTTAAAACTTCAAAAAACCCACTTTTGGGGTACAAAACCCCCCAAAATACCACTTCGATTGAGCCAATCTGTCTGGGTTTTGAACTTAAAATCATAAATGTTGCTTTACACGTTTGTACCAAATTTCGTTGAAATCGGACCTTTTGTATGAGAGTTCTCACACCCACGGACACACATATATATATATATATATATATATATATATATATATATATTCTGACGGGTGCGTTGCGTTAGTTCCAAGCGGAATTACTTCTAAAATTATATTTCAGTTCTTTAGATCCAAAATTAATAAAATCACCAGTGTCGTAAGTTCCAAAACGCAATAATGATTTAAAATAGGGAGTGG
Source organism: Allygus modestus (assembly GCA_963675035.1). Taxonomy (NCBI): domain Eukaryota; kingdom Metazoa; phylum Arthropoda; class Insecta; order Hemiptera; family Cicadellidae; genus Allygus; species Allygus modestus. The sequence continues at coordinate 176,158,790 of OY776112.1, read as the reverse complement.
ATTTAGTTCCAAACGTCGTAGTGTCCAAAAGTACAGTCAATATAGAAATTAGCAACATTTTCTTTAGTTTTAGGCAGAACGCGACGAGAAAACACTAGAAAACTACTTTTCAAAATAGTTCCAAAAGCGGCCGAGTGAATTAAACTCCAAAAGTACAGCCGCCTAGAATTAATGTAGACCTCACAGTCGTCTAAGCGGGCGACTATACTGCATGGCTGACCCCTGCGCATGCATATTGCAGAGCAAATAAAGAAGGCGTGGAAAATAAAATCAAGAAGAAGTGCTGAAGACAAAATAAATTATATCATGTTAGCGAATTTCAGTTTATATAGGCTGACTGGATCAGGCGACGCGGGAAAAATAACTCCCCACCGTCACGCGTCGCCTCTGCCCTATACCAGCTGATATAGAAGAGTTGCTGAGATAGCATCAACGCTATATTATTTTAGCTTTCAAACCCAAAATATGAGAAAATTATAATTTCATAAAAAAATGTGAAAGAGGACATACTTGTGTTTAACTGTGACTAAAAGTATCCCTCCTTCGTGTATGTTTTGTGTGCAAACGACGCAACGCGACGCTGATCATTTTAGTAGAAGAGTTCTATGATGTGTCTGTTTGCATTTCCTCCTTATCTGATAGTCTATCTCAGTATTTTCGTGTGGTGCCTAGCCAGGTGGACGGCTGCCCTTCACTGTTTATGGCAGTTAAAGAAGTCAGTGCTCATGGAGGCACTTGCATGTTTAAAATGGAAACGGTAATCGGGATAATTTCATAACAGTTTTGAACAAAATTAACTCCCATGCATGTGAAAAGACTCCAATCCCTATTATATAAAGATAAAGCAAAGTATTTTGTTGTAAAAAAATATCTCTGGCATTTATTTAAATTTGTATATCCATCGTTTAAATGTGAGATAGATTTAAGCTTGCAAAAATTGCTTTCTGATCCGTTACCTAATAATTTTTTTTCAGGGTTTTCATGTATAAACTGTTCTAATTCATCTTATCAACGTAATTTTTAAACAGCGTTTGGTAATAGTCTTATGGTAACAAGGTTTTAAGTTAATTATAGTTTTAATCCTTTTATCTTAATCACAACATTTTACAAACAAATACGATTTCCCCAGTGTATGGGGCTAGAGAGAAAGCTCATTAGAGTTTTTAATGTTTTTTAACCTAGTTATTAGATATTAATATATTTATAGCTTTTACACCTGAAGTATATAGGTTTCCTAGCAAAATCCTCAATCCCCAATTTTTATAGTAAAATTATGCTATTGATTTTTGGAGTTTTCTTCTAAATGCTATTTCCATAGCTCCTTCTTTATTTGCTCCGCAATATACATGCACAGGGTCAGCCGTGCAGTATCGATGCCCGCTTAGACGACTGCGAGGTCTACATTAATTCTAGGCGGCTGTACTTTTGGAGTTTAATCCACTCTGCCGCTTGTGGAACTAGATCCACTATTTTGAAAAGTAGTTTTCTAGTGTTTTCTCCAGTCGCGTTCTGTCTAAAACTAAACAAAATGTTGCTAATTTCCTAGTGTGTTACGTAACTCAATCATAGGAGGCTTTAAAACAGCTTAAACTTTTTACACCTCATTTTATTAGCAATTTGGAATATGGATTTCAATGAATCATTAAATTTTAAATGACTTTCTTTTAACAACATTGTTTAATAACTTATCTCAAAGAAAAATGTATACAAACAAACAAGACTGTTACTAATAATATAAAACTAAATAAACTATCTCAGCTAAAAGATAACAAATTTAATTTATAACTAATACAAATAAAAAACAACTTGAAAAACTGAAGATATGGGTGGCATTGCACAATACTGTATAAAGTCATGATTTTACACTTTGAACCAATACAAAACATAGGTGTAAAGTAGTACAGAACTTACTCAAAACAAGATATATATTTATTTTTAGTCTAACTGTTATTAAAATAGTATGACGAAAGTATTTTTTATATAACTAACTGTAACTTTGATTTAGATATCAACTTGGTTATTTTAATTTTGAAAGATTTATAACAGTATCAACAGATACGGGAGTATACGCCAGCTCATAGGATTAATATGTGAGAGTTACGTAACGTTGATACAAACTCCCCCCTCCCCCCTATAACGCAGGATAACACTACGGCATACTCCCCCCCCATAAATGCATTACGTAATATGTGTATGGCCCCATAACTCCTCTTATTTGCGATTGTAAAAGATGACATATTTTTGCACTAAAAAGGTTTAATTAGGTTTAGGTACAAACAAATTTAATTTAGATCTAGGTTTAATTCTATTACTGTCCTCATCTGGAATTCTGTTTCCACATCCCACATAGTCAGTATTGAATTCTTCATAAACAAACCATATTTAAAAGATGAAGTGGAGCCCTTTTTAAATAAAAATAAATGCCTAAGCAAAGAGTTTACAGTAGTTTATTATTTAACTAGCTGATAGCCGCAGGCTTCGCTCCGCAAATGATTTATAAAAACTATTACAGTTGTGTGTGCTGCATTCAGTGGTTAGCCCATGGAACTACTACGAATCAAGATCAGCTGTTTGTATTTTCATCAGCTCAAACAAAATTGAATGTCCATAAGGAATACATGGGAACTTTGTCGGGGTCTCGGGCGGAGCCCTAAGGTCAGATCAGGATGAAAACAAAGTTTTCCTATTTTATGCCTAAAGAATCAGTGTCCAAAATTTCTCTACCTATATGGGAAGGTGGAGAATTAGTGATGAGTGAGTCAGTCAGACAGTCAGCCAGGGCTTTGCCTTTTATAATTATTTATTAATAAAGAAATAATTTGTTTTTCCTAGTTTAGTTTAATAACCAGATAAAGCCCCGAGTATTTTACAACATCTGTGTAATTGACAGTCACACATTTTGTGACGCATTAACTCTGATTACACAGATATTCTATCCATTTATGTATTATTACAGGCTCGATATAACACACATATTCTCTAAGTGAAAAATTAATATTTGAAGTTTTCTTAGGACTTAAAAGATTTTTTTCTACCACCTAACAGTCATTCCTATTTTCTTTAACCTTCTTACACGTGTCACCAACATATCATAATGCAGTGTCATCTGCGAATGGTGTAATTTTAGCGAATTTCCCCTATAGGGAAGAAGCTATTACCGTAGTCGGCATGGTAAGACCTAGGCCCGGGGCCTGGATAACTTTTCGTTTTGAGGTCCCCAAACCCCAAAAACACCATTCGTTCGAAACTGTTTATATATATATATATGTATCCGTGGGTGCGATAACTCTCGTAAAAAAGGTCCGATTTTGATGAAATTTGGTGCAAACGTGTAAAGCAGCATTTATGACTTTAAGTTCGAAAACCAGACGGATCGACCTATCCGAAGGGGTATTTTGGGGGGGTTTTGTACCCCAAAAATAAGTTTTTTGAGTTTTTTACATACAATTTTTGAAAAAGTAAAATTTTATTTTTTCCCATTTGAATCAGCTTAAAAAGACACACAATTTGATGTTTTAATCATTGCTCTACGTCAATTGGTTACTGAGATATTGAAAGTGCTAAACACAGTACGTTGCCCAATGTTATTCTTATGGAGGATAATAAAAATTGTATATCTCGCTTATTTATCAACTTATCCTGACGAAACTTGGTATATTGCTTCATTTTACTGTGGTCTATTGATATTTGCACAAAACCCTATTTTTTGCCCGATAGTTCCCGTAGCAGCAAACCTGCATACTCAGCCCCATGTTATTCTTATGGAGAATAATTAACGTGTTATCTCCTTTAATTATGAACATAAATTAATAGAACTTGGTACGTGGCTTTACCTAGTTGAGTTATATTGATATTTGTATAAAAGCCCATTTTTAGTGTTCCTTATTTCAGCAAACCTGCATACTCAGCCGCCATGTTATTCTTATGGAGAATAATTAAAATGTCATAAATCGTTTATTTATGAATGTATATTGATGAAACTTGGTATGTGGCTTTATGTAGTATCAAGATAAATTAATATGCATTGGAAATTCGCTGGGTATGCAGGTTTGCTGCTACGGGGGTATTTCCCTTTAACCCCTCAATACATAAGTCATTGATTACAAATAAAAGTGTTCGCAACACTGACTCCTGAGGCACCCAATATTTGTAAATTCTGTTAGTGGCTTGAAGGGCATAATGACTAATGTCTTTATAAGGTTACCCCACATAACATTAACTATGTTTTTTTGGATGGCAAACAAATTAGATTTATCGGCCTCTGGCACTCAAAAGGGTTTCACATACTACACAACTTATACACATGCTATATAGAGTCCTGATCATCTGAACCCCACTAATTCGAATATCTGCTTAAACCGAGCAAAACTTTCACTACCCTGTCGCAACAGACCTGTGTACTAGTTGAGTTTAAATTAAACTATGTGTAGCAAACCACCACATGAAGCTACATTCCAAGTTTTATGAAATTATTAATAAGCCAGATATATAACATTTTATCACTTCTCCATTAGGCTGATTATGCAGGTTTGATGCAACAGGGACCCCAAAGATTGGTGTTTTTAGGACAAAATCAATGGGCTATAACCAAATAAAGCCATACTACCAAGTTGCATTTAAATATATATTTATAAATAAGCGAGATAGATAGAACATTTGATTTATTCTTCATAAGAATAACATTGGACAATGTTATCGGTTTAGCATTTTGAATATCTCTGCAAGGATTGGCAACAATTTAATTACCAAAATGATTGTTTTATAGCTGAAATCATTGGTGAAAACAAAAGAGAGATGTTGAATGAAATTAACTTTGAAAAAGCTAAAAACCTGTTTCCCATAACATGACCTTGGTATATGTTGTTGTAATGTGTCTTTTGATTTTATTCCCAAACACTTTACTAGGTTGGCAATTACAAACATTATTATTTAAAAATTAAAACACAAAATTTTCTGTTTTTAAAATGTTAGTGTTATTACTAAAATGTTAAAATGTTAGTGACGTTTCTATTAAAAGTTACTGTGTTAACCCATTGAGGTAGTAATTTTATTCTATTTGCAGTAGCCTATTACGGGAATTGATTGGTGCTGCACTCTAGTAGCAAAATATGTTACTAATGACCGCGGGCGTCTACGGTTCTATCCGCTAGGGGCGCAGACTGACTGAAAAACCTTAATATCGCCGCCAGGCCTTTGGTCGTGTTAGCTGAGTTGGCTACGTCGTGGAAACACCTTGGCCAGGTGGTGATACGATGTTCGTGGGTTCGATTCCCGCACACGACCAAAACTGACCAGTTGTGCAACTCTCAATTAGTTAACCGGTCTGTGGCAACGTTGGTGGGAGGGCCCAAGTAAAACAAACGGTGGCAGGCTTGCTTGGAAGTTGACGGGATCGGTTAATTCTTTGAGACTTGCACATGGTCAACACTGATTTTGCTAATTTGTACTTATGTCCACTGTGTGTGTGCCAATGTGACTCTCTAAACCGAAAGAAAACAATGTTATAATTAAAATACGCCCTTAATCCATTTAAAAACACCAATTTTATACTCCAATTCACAGGTTAATAAAATTACAAATAAGGAACGAGACCAGCTCGTATGTCTACACCAATGGGTTAACGGACACACACTTATTAACATAAATAATAAATAATAATATGTTATTGTTTATTGTTATTTTTCTTGCTTCTAGATAAAAATTTGGTATTTGAATGTTAAAAAAGTGTAAAAGAATCCAATTTTGTCTCAGCTTGTATAGGTTAAGTTGTGATTCATATAGACTCATGTAGAGTCCATAATCTACACAGGTTCTTTTCCAAACATTCTGCTTGTAGTACTAGAATGAACACTTTGTAGGCTACGTTGGCTACAACCTGTTATTGTGATTTTAGAGTCGCATAGCTCTTCCTGTCGAGGAGAAGCTGAAAGGTCTGTCCGCCAGTTACCCAGTATCCTATGGAGACTCCGCGGTGATTTGTTTGGCACCGGACTCCTCCCCTCCCCCTCACCCTGTCACTGCTACAGCCACCAGGTGAGGTTTGAGGTTAGATGCTGCTGGTTAGGCTTAAGTTGCGGTGAAACTGAGAATTAACCTAGTCAAATGTTGCGCTGCTGAACATGTTTCACATTACTGTAGTAAAAAAGTTGTAGTGCCGACCTAAACAATTCCTACCGTAGTTATGCTTGGATTTGAATCCTAAATTACATCCTACGTGAAAGAAAACTGTGCAGTCCCTAGAATACACGTCCTAATGATACATGTTTTCTTTATTTTCATTTAATTTGAAAAGCTCACATAGAAGTGTGTATTGTTGCACGCTGAGAAGAGGTAAGTTTTTGTATCAGGCCAGCTGATTGCATGCCAACATCAATGAAGATTTCCCCTCAACATGTCTTTACTTAATTCATTATTTTGTAGTTTGTACTGTACCAAATATTTTAAAAGCATTATTTTTCAAAACCTAGTCAAATTTTGTATTTTGTTTGTGAAATATTTTTGCACAAAGTGAAGTGACAGAAAAACAAAAAAAATAATAACCGGCTGTTTTTAATTTTTTTAGAAAACATACTTATTGATGACGGAACGAGGTGAAGGCAAAGACAATGATTCGTTGTCTGTGGGTGTGTGTGTTCGTAATGCAATATCATGAAAACAGCTGCACAGATCCTTGGCATTCAATTTAACATTGCTTCTTAGGGAGTGAGTAAAAGTCAAAATGGTCACTATCTCCAACATCCTATTAAAAAGTACAGCAAATGAAGTGCAATTAAACCATGACGAGCCATTTCAGTTTTAATCACTGAGGGTAAAACTGTCTGACTCTAACTAAATTGTCTAATCAGCATTGATTTTAAATGATGCAATGTTTGAATTAAATTAGTTTCGTCCACAATACGAGGATAAATTTGCTAGCCAAATGGCTTGGTTCTTGGACATCGATTCCAAGAGTCTCGGTTTTCACTCTTGGAATATCCACACCACAATAGTATGGGTTTACACCGCTTTCCCTTAAAGAGATCCTGTGATAAAATGCCTCTTGGTCTCTAAATGTAACTTAAGTATAATACAATCTCCTTCAATAAAATTTAAATGGCTTCCGTCAACAACTCGGTAAGTGACATAAATGTTGCTAACTTCATCCCGTTGGTACAGTGCGATGCACGAGGTAAAAACCAGGCCGTCCATAAGACTAGAGTTTATTTTAACATTGGACTTGTAGACGGCCTACTTTTTCACTCGTGCAATGTCAAAATATTCAACTATAAATAATTTTGGTTCAAGAGTTTTTTCCAAGTTACATTCCAATTACAAGCCAAGCCAAGATAGTAATTTATTTGGACAGAATTTAGGAATATGAGAAGAAATGATGAAGTCCTAATTCACAGAAAGTAAAGGTTTTATGCAAATAAATTAATATCTTAGTTCTTTCATTTTGTTTTTATTGGACACGTTTGATTCCCGCAAGTCTTGTCACTTTTCAGCTTTCCAACTAGCTTTAAATATTTCATTACAAGATACGTTTAGATTTGATGAGAAGGAATCGGCAATTTTTTATCTTAGGTTTATCTTTTAATCTTGTTTACACCTTATGGAACCGTTTGGCAATTTAATTCCACTACATCTTTGGCGGGAATTACGAGTAGACTGAGTTTGAAACAAAAACCACTGGATGCTTGTAATATGTTTTGGTATTCCATGGACAACCAAGACATCCATCTATTAAATAGATGGACGTGTGAGGGCACCTCCTCTTCCCATTCTTTTAAACATGGTTGTACACCCTACCCTAAGCTTACCTTCAAATTGAATTTTAATTTGGCCCATTTTTGTTGTTGTTAAAATATGTTATAGGGAGTACATTGTAAGTGCAAATACCGGGTGTCCCATAAAAGTCCCCCCCTCTTAATTTTTGAACGATTGAAAATTTTCAAATAATCTTTCGTAAATGTTACTATCTTAAGCCAAAGTATTTTTTAAAGTGGTTAAGGGTTTCAACCGTCACCCCTAAATAGGGGTTGCTGAAGATAGTTTTTATTTTTTAAATAGCAACCCCCAACAAGTTGCATATCATTTTAAAGAGGATAAAAGGAAAGAAAATGAATCCCGTAAACTAGACCTTTCTATGGTTATTTAATCTAATGTTATGACCAGCAAAAAATGTATTAATTTTGATATTTAAACTGCTAAGATTCACCTCCTTACCAGAAATCAGATTCAAAGTGGGCAAATCCAAGTTTCCTTGATTAGACCTTTGAACAAAGACCATTTAAAGTGCAAAAGAGTAATTTTAAAACCTTCTTTGTTCAAAGGTTAAAAGAGGTTAAAAAATAAAAACTACCCCCAGCAACCCCTATTTAGGGGTGAGGGTTGACCCTTAACCCCTTAAAAAATACTTTGATTTATTCTAGTAACATTTACAAAAGATTGTTTGAAAATTTACAGTCGTTTAAAAGTTAAGAAGGGATTGGACACCGGGTATATATTTTAACATTGTAGGTGTTTAACCATAATAAACAAACAAATCAAAACATTAGATGGCGACTGGTTTTGGATTGCAAATTACTACTTAGAAATTTGGTTGCTTTACATTTAAACGGATCACTCTCACTAACACTCTGCGATCTGTTGTGTTGATCAGAGAAGCTCAGGTGTTACCGCAGGCGGGGCCAGTTGAGCCTGTGATGGCTCCTGTCACCTACCTAGCGCCTGCCCCCGCCGTGTCTGCCCCTGCCCCATCACCTGTCACTGAAGAAGTCTACCCTCAAGCTTTGATCCAGGTAGGAATGTAATATTGAACAGCAATCATAACTTTTATCATCTTTAGGCTTCAATACACGAGCAATTGACATTGTCAGTCTTAGCACAGTCTAATGTAACTAATAGAGTAGATAGACGTGAAGCTTGTACGTGAGAAAATGTGTTGCCCGGAACTCACTAGCGATGCACATGGTTGGCTGCGCAACTAATGTAAAAACGGTTGGTGGCGCAAACAGTCCTGATTCCAGGCCACCATTTTAGATAGGTGAGTCTCTCGACTGTAAACACTGAACTGTGCGAGTAGACATGTCATGGTTATAGTTGCATCGCCAAACGCTATGAATGCTTGGGAGGCGCTCTACTTCCGGGCGACAACTTAGATATCTGAGTTTCAAGACTGTCTGTTATATTAGATTGTGGTGTTAGTTTCTAAAGTAGTGGACAAATGTTAGTTGGGCTGTAGCCAATAGCATGGTTGTACGCTGTCACTTTTGCCATTTTGCCACAGAACAATATCAAACTAGAATGTTATTCTGATCTGCTGCTGTGGAGTTTTGGCAATGCAGCACGTCTCAACTACGTCCTCAACTGGCAATTTATTTGTCCGCTATTATAGTTCTTAGTATATAGTTACTAATTTAATTGAACTATAAATGATTCAATTTAGCAAGACTTCATTTTCTAAATGTTCAAGGGGTACAAAGAATGGCGTTAAAATATCTAAAACTATCTAAAATATCAAGTTTTTCCCCCAGATGTGCTGTGTCAGTCTTCATCTTAGTTGGCACTACTTGTAACCCTCTGCTCGCTGTTCACCTTGTTTATAATGCCAGGTGCCGCAGAGCCCAGCCAGAGAGCAGCATGTGGTCTACCAGAACCCCCCAGCACCGGCCGCGGCGCCGGCACCCCCCTCAGTGCCAAGGCGAAGGGCCCCGCTACCGGTACCGAAGCCCATGGCCTCCCCCACCCCGGCTACCACCACCCAGCGATCCAACCCCGCCCCACTCAAGAGGCAGAATGGGGAAACTTCTAATGGGCCTGATGCCAAGAAGTAAGCATTAGCAAATATCTTAGAGACTATAAAGTTACTGTCCATGGTGTCTGACACACCTAGAAAATGTCAGATAGAAGTCATGGATTTTTTAAGTGGTAGGAAGTCGAGGGATTTTGAATGAAGTTCTGTGGTTGGATCAAACTTGATTCCTGCCGGTTTTTTTCTAAGTGTAGGTATACGTGACTGATAATCTATAGCAATGTTAATTTAACTATGTACATGTAGGCCTATTTAACTGTAACAGTGTTCTTGTACATAAAGTACCTAAGATGTTTTTTCATAATGATACATTTTTTCAGTATTTCCCTGTATTTCATTAAATTGATTTATTTTTAGCTGATAAATTAATTCTGATCACTGTTTTGGCCAATAACTTGCATTTAGTTGATTTTAGCCTTAAAAATTTGACACATTGTCGTTTGAGGCCTGATTAATACAGTCAAATTGCTAATAAAACATGTTCCAGTTTTTTTTTAGCTTAAAAATACGACTTTTGTACCATGTTTATTTATCCTGTCTAAACATAAATAGAGCAATAATAACAATTTGGTTAAAATATCTCCAGAATTGTCAAATTTACGTTGTTTGTCAGAATAAATACTATACAAACCATTTAGTAAATACAACATAATCTAAGAGTCTGTTATCTCGCGTGCTAGAGAGCGATGACCTTGACACTGCTCTAGCTCTAGCCACCTGCACCGGCCTGGAGCACTTGGAGCGACGGAAGGGTAGAAGTTGTCGTCTAAAAATATAAACCAATCAAACAATCACCCTTCCCACGTTGTTCACCCGTCAGTGCGGAATTAATTAGCATACTGTTTGGTTGGTTTGTGATCCCGTTTGTTGGTGTTCGGAAATGTGAACTAGTTCAATTTTATCCTATCAGCCATTGCTAGTATTAACTATTACTATCAAATCAAATCAGATCAAAACATCTTTATTTGTTCAATGCACACTGTTCAATAAATAGTGTCAATATAATATTTCTTAAACTAAGTTACATTATAAACAAAACAAACTCTTCTAATGAGTATAGAGGCTATCCAACTAAAAATTCTTTATAGAGTTTTTAAAATGTTGTATTATTTTTTACTTCTTTTATCCATTTGGGAATTACTTTAAAAAATGTAATCCCAGCACATGAAGTTTTTTGCTTGTACTGCATCATCTGCATATAGACATAGTTTATTTTTTGAAATTCCAGGTTGATTTAGACATTTTGGCATATCCTTGATATAACAAAAAAACAACAGAGGGCCAAGGATTGATCCTTGTGGAACTCCATTTTTTACTATTTGGGTTTTAGATTTATATTTTAAAATTCTACTGTTTTCAATATGGGAAATTTCAACAAACTGTATTATATTAGTCAGATATGATTCGAACCATTTCAAATAACAGTAATTTAATCCAATACCTTTTAACTTTCTTAGCAGTATGTCATGGTGATATGCTATCAAAAGCTTTTGATAGATCCATGAACACCCCTGCAACTTTCTCTTTTTTGTCAATCGACTCAATTAAAGCTTCAGTAAAATTTACAAGCAGTATTAGTTGATTTTTTCTTTCGAAAACCATGCTGCTCATCCCCAAGCAAATGTTTTTTTTTTTTCAAGATGATCCATTAGTCATCGCTTTTTCAAAGATTTTATAAATAGATGGTAATATTGAAACAGGCCGATAATTTTGAATGTCATTGGTTTTACCTTTCTTGTGTATTGGGATTACTTTAGAAAATTTTAATTTTCAGGAAATGTACCAGAGATAAAAGATGAATTTATTACATGTACTAATGGTTGTAGTAATGGGAACTTAACATATTTAATTATTGCAGTCGGAACCTCATCATATCCGTTCGACCATTTATTTTTCAATGTTTTGAAAATGCTGAGCAATTCTTTTTCATCTATCGGCAGGCATCGGAAATTTTGAAAAGGTTTAGGTATCTCATCTGAGCCTTGTGATTGTGCGGTAGGGAGTTCCGTCAACAAATTATCAATTACATTAATGAAATAATCGTTAAAATAATTACTCAACAATGATGGACTGGTAACCAATGAGTTATTTATATCTAAGGCAATATTTTCTTCATATTTTCGTAAATTATATTTGGCTTCATTGTTAATGATTTTCCATGTTGTTTTACCAATACTATCTGAGTTTGTGATTTTTGAGTCAAAAAAATCTTTTCTTAGAACCAATTAGTTTAGCCGTATACATTTTGTTCCTACTCTTAACTTTATTCTTCAGTTCATATGACTTCTTAACTCTAGCTTCCTTGCTTAGTTGAATAATTTCATGTCTTTCGTTTTTTAACTCCAGAATTATTCAAGACTTCATTTTATTCCCTTTTTTACCGTAGTAAATGGAAAACAAAAGTTGAAATAATAATTTAAAATATTATTACAATTTTTGAATTTTTGGTCAATTGAAGCAGAATATACTTGTAACCAATTTTCTTTTTCTAATAAATTTTTAAATAATATCCCGTTTTCATCTGAGAAGTTTCTTTTCTTAAAATTTAATTTTTGTTGTAACTTACATTGTGTCTGCAAAGGATTTAACATCTGACCATCATGATCAGACAATAATGTTATAAAACCAGAAACCTCAAGATCGTTTCTATTTAAATTTGTTAAAAAATTATCTATGCATGACTCAAGTTGTCAGTGTAACTCTAGTTGGGAAATTTACTAGGAATTCCAAGCCATGGTGCAACAAAATGTTTTTCAATTACTTTGACTCCGTAGTCTCCTCTAACACATTAACATTTAAGTCACCTGCTACTATCAGATATTTTTCCTTTTGCAATAAAAAATCTATAAGAGAATGAAGCCTTTCCAAAAATGCCTTATTTTTGTATTGTGGCGTTCTATAAACTCCTGCCAACACAAAACTAAAATCTTCAAGTTTGAATCTTGTAACACAGCATTCAAATAATTTATCAATACATCAATCTCTTACAATATAAAAATCCAGTTGCTTTCCTTTTATTCCCTTTTTTGCTAGAATTGTTATCCCGTCCCCCGATGTAATTTTGCGTTGTGTAATTTTCTATATTCAACCGCTCCACTTCAGTTTCAGACATATTATGTTCAGTTAATACAGTAATTTCAGGATTTAGTTCTGGCAGGGTTACTTCCAAAGATTCTTTTCGAGTTTGTAAATTCATGATATTTTGATAGAAAATTTATGTGCATTTAGATTTTTTTCAAGTTTGTTTTAGAAAGTGGCTCAGTGGGTAGTTTAAAGGAGAAGCAGCTGGACTTACATTTTGATTTTCTTCACTAAGGTTGTGATCGGGTTCAGAAATCAAATTTTTTAAGGAAGTGTTACTATTATTATTTGAAACCAATAATGGCAAGAGGACGAAATCTTGATTTTTTTGTAGATTTCATCACATGTTCAAGTTTTTAAAAGTATTTGATTTATATAAATACGTCTTGATTTACATTAAAACACAATATTGTGATAGAAAAATGTGAATAAACCTTTATTATATTCGTAATATTCCATTTATTTAATTTCTTTGTTTTAATCATGGGTTTGGGTTATTCGTGACCCTCCAACCGACCACCGGAGTTGATAACCGGGAGTTGACTGTAGCATAAGCCATCTTTCTTGTTCAGCTTATGCTCAAGTGGAGACTGGACTTAACAGAAAGCATAAAGTTAGTCTGCTTTGTGGAAAGCAGGAAAAGTAGTCTTATAAATAAATAAATTCTTATGTTAGGATAGAATTTAATAATCTATTTTTCTCTCATAAATTATAAATTCAAGAAATCTTCCTCGATAATATTCTTAATGTTGTACATTTACAATTGAGTTATTTTTTTTATTTGTTTCAGACTGTGTATATATTGTAATAAGTATTTCACCGATGACATCATCGACCATCACGTCAGCCTACACCTGAGGCAGTCGTTCAGCTCTTGCGTAGAGTGTGGCAAGAACTTCCGGTCTGAGGAAGCTATGCAGAGACATCGTTGTGGTGAAAAAAAAGACAACGAGACGATAGACTTGGATGCCGACGATGACGAGCCAATCATCTTATGAATGTCACGTCAAAAGACTTCAAAGTTTTGTTTCAATTTCCTCAGTGTGTTTCTTGTGTACTCGTGGAAATTGGGTTATGTTCCTATTTCTCTTATTTGCGAATTCATATGAAGTTGTGCATTTGTAATGCATATAAACATTCCAGAGGTGAATCTTTAGAGCTACAGACTGCATTTTCTAAAGACTTTTGATAAATTTATAGAATTAAAGTATAAATGAATCTGTAATGTTCTCTTTAAGGAATAATTTTTCTTGTAAAATCTTATGAGATTAATGGCATCATATTATCAGAACTATGCAAGCATAGTTTTGACTGTGTGTTAATTCATAATTAATAAACTAGGGGCCGTTTTTGAATTACCTAATACGAAAAATTGAGGGGTTGTAGGTCTAGGTTGAGGGAGTGATAGCATTATGTAGTTTTGGGGGTGAGATTTATGTCAAACAATAATTAATTTAAAGAGGAGGATCCAGTCGTGAAATATTTTGTGTTTCTACCTGCTTTCCCTAAGACCAATGTTAACATGGTTCCTCCTCAACGGTTTCGTCTAAGGGTTAACTTTGGTTTTATAGCAGACACAGTTAGACACAAAAGCAATTCTGTGATTAGAGCTCACGTTGGAAACAGTTATCCTGAAATAAAGAAATCAGTGCTATAGAAGATATATCTCAATTATAATTATCAGGCATTCCTGTAAGATAAACATGCGATACAATCAGCAAATAGTTTTGCCCAGTTTTCCTCTTTTTCTGGTACAAAAATTTAAAATATCAAAATTCTGGTATTTCTAACAAAGGCTCCTTCACTTCTCCTTATCGGGCAGTGGTTGAATTTGTCAGGATAGTTACGTGTTTACAGTAGGTACTCGTCTTGCTGTTATTAATTGATTGTATTTTTTTTTTTGTAAGATGACCTAACTTAATAGAGGGGTGTTGCAGGATTAGAACAATGGTAGTTATGGGGGACGGGTCTAAAAATCGGTAAAAATTGATTACGTAACTTATGGACGGTCCCTTAATCATACCAAAGTTTTTCTTTATGAAGAGTTATCTGAGAAGAAATTTTACCAGTTAATGTTTACTTTAATCCAAAGTTTAAGAGAGTTTATTATTTTTTATCGGTTTTATGTGCGTGTTATTGTGTTGATTACAAAACTTGATTTTATATGTAGATAATCATTAGGTAGTTTAAGGTTAACACGATTGCTGCGGCTGATATGTGTAAACGTGAATATTGTATATGTTGCTGTGTTAATCGGAGACTGGAATCCAGTTAGCCACAATGAAGGGATACATGTGAAAGGTTAATGCAGGCAGAGGGTTATCTAGGATGAATAGCCTTCAGTTCACTAAATATTATCAAGTCATTTGGTTAAATATAGACTATCGTATTTTGAAAAACTATAGGTTACTATAGTAGCTCTTTCTTTTGTAACATATTACCATAGAGAAACGAATCTAAAAATCTTTCGTCTATGATATTAAAAATGTATTTACGTGGAAAAAATAAAAGATTTGGTTGCAGTTCACCACAAAATTATAGTTACCTAACTGTGCAGAGCGCTGTATGGTGGCTCTTTGCTATGAACATATTACAAATTAATGGATTTATATTAAGTAATATGCTAAATAAAGTATTACTTCAAAAATAATTCTACACCACCAAAAAAACTAATTAACAAAAATTAGATTGGAACACAGAACCACATGGTTGTGAATCCCTTACTGCACACAATAATCAGTTTAACATGTTCGCTACCAGCCGCCGCATATATGCGGCGGCCGGGTCTCTCTGACAGCCCACGAAAAAAATCATAAACTTCCCTGTAGACTGGTCGTAGTACTAGCTACAGACCAAGCGCCGCATATATAAGGCGGATTATCCTGTAGACCATGCCTAAACCATCTAACCTTTAAAGTAGACCGTTGCGAAGAAATTTCTCATTTAGTATCAAGAAACCAACGCCGCAGTTCTGCGGCGGCAGTCTGTTTTAATGAACCCAGCCGCCGCAGATCTGCGGTGTTGGGCTATGAGTAGGCCACGCCCGCCGCAAAATTGTGGCGGCAGTCTGTGGTTGCGATTTTTTTTTAACATTATGGTAGCGAACGTGTTAAGTTCTAATTGTATTGGTTTACCCTCATCAAGCAGTGAATACTGTAGACCCTATAGACGCTAGTCGACTGCGACCGTCCTAAGTACTGCGATAATCGATGGTCGATAGCTAACCGAATGACTTGTGATTTGTTATTTAGTTGTTCAGTGATGGCCGCAATATAATTTTCAAGTATTATTGTTATAACTATTTTAACATTTTTAGTGTTGCACCAATGGACTCACGTTCACATTTTCACTCTCACTATCAATCAGTTGATTTATTAGTACAGTTGACATTAAAAAAATAATAAGCTGTATATATGTTGTGTTGTACTTCTAAACTAATCAGTTTAAGTTCTAATCGTTTTAGGCTTTACGTTTAACCAAAGATCCTTAATGATAGAAAAACGTGTCACAGTCAAATTAAAATTATTTTGGCTGGTTATCTTGTCATATAATTTTTTATTTACTGAATCATGTTCATTATCAATCATAACCTGAGCAAAAGCAGGTATCTGTTAGCAGTTAAAAAAATTAATAAAATATATAAGTTAAAACCGAGGCTTATGAAGTGTTACAGTGGCGAGTGTGCATGATTATAGAATTTACCATCGTTGTTGACTTGAAGAATACACTTTAATATTTGTACCACTGTGAGAATAGTTTTAGTATACCTGCAAAATTTGTAAGATATTGATTTTCTAAATAAAATTTTGTTAGAAGACTTTTTCTTCCTCATTCTTTCGGGACGACGTTAAAGTCGGACACCGTCAAAGTCGGATGGCGACAAAGTCAGACAGAGTCAAACCCGGACACTTGCTTTTGAACCAGACTGTACAGGCCCTTCAATCAGATGTCCAATGAGGGCCCGGTCTCCCGTTTGTTGTCATTGGCTGGCCGTCGTCCCACTCATTCATCATCGTTACTGAGCTCCAATAACTCCGATGATATCTTGTTCATTATTTTACAGAACAAAAGCTTAGGATGTGTTTACAATTTATTGCCTAACGAATCAAAATAATATTATGTAGTCTCTGCATACATTGCGTGTCACAGGCAGGTGGCAAGATTTACAGTTCTATACCTGGGGCCACGAGAGAATACCGTTGAGGGAGGGGCTTGTGTACGCCGTGACCTTGGACACGCCAATCGCCGTTGTGCAATGTTGTCACGTTATCCTCCCACTTCTAACTCAATGCGACTGACCTAACGCACTTGAAATTATTTAATCTCTACGCTCGAAGGCAATACCACAACTGCGGTGAAGTAGTTATTTGTATTAAAAAGTAGAGAAGAATGCGAAACTTTTAAAAAAAATTGCTTATTCGTACGTGCTTTACTTCCTGAGATAGCTGTAGTTAATAAAAAGCTTCCATGGTTTTTGGATACTGTTATGTATAGTTCATAATAATTATATTTATTTTACTTTCCATTTTGCGCAAAGGTTAGACGAAAAACCGGATCCGTATATTGATCAATTGTAATCAATTTTGTAAATTTTAACTGTTATTTAACTAAGGCGACCGAGCGCAGCGAGTGCGATTTTTTCACGGGCGGAGCCGTGACAGTTATATATAAAATACACCCAGCCTTTCTCTATACATCGGTATAATAAGTATATACCACACAAAAATTGTTAAGATGCTGAATGATTGCCTGGATGTATTAAAGAGTAATACATAATAATTCATAACAGATTTAAAGTGTATTTCATTATATAAATGTGTTGCAAATACCTAGCCTGTTAGGTTTCTACATAAACTGTAGGCGTGAAACGTTTCATACAAACAACTGTGACGTTTGCATCTTGTTTACTATAAACAAATAATGTACTAAATTTATGTATAACAGCAAAAGTATTGGTTACTGCCATCATAAATCATACTGCCATTCTGTGTTTGACAAAATACTTCGCCAGTACTATGTCGCACAGGTCACCCACCTCATTGTGGAATATGGAAATTTATAAGTCAGGTGTTCAGACGTCACACTATTGTACCCTTCCCCCTTCATGGATGATTCGTGGAAACAAGGAAGTGTGTCACTCCAAATAGCAAGAGCTCTGAGATCAGTCAGTGTTTGGAAGCGTTTGAGTTGACCAGTGAATGTAATATTTTAGTTGTGTTAAGAGACGACCAGTGAGTGCTTGTGCGTGTTCTCGTTTTACATTTGTGGAGTACGATAACAATTATTGCTAGTTTACTAATTTTTAGTAAATTGTTTTAACATGGAAGGTGTTAGTGGTAACAGACTATCCTCCAGTACTAAAAAAGGTAAAACCCTTCACAGCGGTGAACGAAGAATGATATTTTCTGTGTACAACCTTTTTAAAAAAATGTCGTTTCCTTCTTTCCGAAAAACTTTAAATTTTAATCAAACAGCTAAACTGTGTGCTCAAGCCTGTGATGTTAGTGAGAAAACCGTACGCAACATTTGCAAAGAGGCAAAAACAAGCGAAGGATCTTCGGAGATAATATTTTCAACTCCGGGCAAGACTAGAAAACGCAACTCCAAAATCACAGGATTAGACGACTTTGAGAAAGATGTTCTTCGACGAATAGTGTTCTCCTATTATGACCGTGGAGAATTTCCTACAGCTAAAAAAGTAACCAGAGACTTACAAGAGAAGTTGAATTACGGAGGGTCGGTAACATCGACAAAACGCTTGTTGAAAAAATTGGATTTAAATACAAAAAAACCAATGACGGAAGGAAGTTTCTTTTAGAGAGAAATGATATAGTTGCTGCCCGCATTAGGTTTTTACGAACCATGCACGAATTAAGGGAATCTGGTGACACCCGGCCGATATACTACCTAGTTGAGACGTGGGTGAATGAACACCACAGCAAAAAGTATATATGGCAAGATTCTACAGAGTCTGGAGGACTGAAAGTGCCTCTCGGCAAAGGAAAGAGACTGATTATCTGTCACGTCGGTTCGGCCAGCCATGGCTTTGTGCAGGATTGCAAATGGGTATTCAGGTCAAAAACATCTAGCCAGGATTACCACGACGAAATGAACTCAACAACATTTAGGGAGTGGTTCGTTGACTTTTTGAAGTTATTGGAAGAAGGATCGGTAATCGTAATGGACAACGCGCCTTACCATTCTGTCCTTGCTGATAAAATACCATCTACCTCATGGAATAAAAGTGACATTCAAGAATGGTTGAGGAAAAAAGGCATTAACTTTAGTTGTTGTGAAACAAAACCTGAACTACTTTTAAAAGTTATGCCGTTTAAAACTCAACAGAAAACATATGAACTTGATTTGTTAGCGAACGAAATGGGGCACACAGTAATACGGCTACCTCCTTATCACTGCCAATATAACCCCATCGAACTCATTTGGGCAAAAGTTAAAGGTGAAGTGGCATCAAACAACAAAACCTTCAAGCTCTCTGATGTCGAAGTTCTTGTGAATAATGCACTGGACAACGTCACTAAAGAAGACTGGGTTTCCAGAGTTCGTCATGCCGAAAAGCTCCAGGAAGATGATTTTGCCAAAGAGTGTAGCAGATCAGTCACGGTGGAAAGAATAATCGTGAATTTAGCTGAGGATAGTGAAACTGATAGCGATGGGTCCGAAAGTGAAATTGACAATGACAATGACGATGATGAAGTTTTGGCAACAGTTCTGGGTGGTAATGATGATTAGATTTTCACGTACGTTTGATACAATGTGTAAATATATGTATATAGTGTGTATTCTTGAAAGTTAGTATGTATATTTTGTTTTTAATTGCTAATATAAAGTGTTCATATAATTTGTGACCTCATCATGCGATCACAAGCGGGGATTTCTGGTTTTAAGGTAAGAAAATCATGCATTATGTATTAAAATTGTGTTATACAGAGTATACAAAGTGTTTAACAAATAAAAATAACATAAAATGTAAGAAATTTCTACGGCTGCCATTTTGAAAATACGTTAAATATTCATTTTGAAAATAAATTAAATATTTGTCAATATTTCTTGTAAAACATTAATTTGACAACTTTAACATTGTATGAAATTTCATTGCTGTAAACAGATACTTAGGAGTAATATAGTTTGAATTTAACAACTCTTACAGACAGACAGAAAACTAAACATTTGTTATTTTATTTTGTAAATTTGCACTGACTAAACTCTAAGCTTAATTAGTTAACAAATATGTTTTGTCCGCTTACAATTATTTAGATTAAAACAGGTCACTTACTGCGTTTAGTAAAAATATTTATGCAGCAAGAATTTTGTTAAAAATTACAGAATGATTTGATTTAATGTTTACACATTCGTATGTACCACCTCAAACAAAATTTTACATAATTTACTAATAAATCGGTTCATTATTAATATTATAGGCCTATTTCTTTTTTCAAGAACGCTCCCAATTTACCAATTACAATGGTTTTTGTAAATAATGTGTTTATGGAACAGGGCGGCAAGAGTAAAATGTTTAATAAGATCACCGTCCTCCGTAGTTACACCCCTTACTAGACAGGGCTTCGTAGCCTCGAACGGCTTTTAGCAGGGTGCCAAGGACGAGTGTGAGGCTAGTGAAATTCGGCAACTGCTCGCAGCTGCTCTATTGGTCGGCTGCCAACGGCAAACTCTCATGGTCCCTAGTATAGGTATTTTCTTAATTTGGGCACCAAAGCTACATAAAAATGCTGTAAATACATTTTCCCATCATGTAAAATGTACATCCAAACATCTTCAGCTCTCTTTATATTATTGAATTAATCTTAGGTGTGTTTAAAATGTTATCCTGGTAGTAAAAATATACTTAGACGCCATATTGTTTTTACATATAAATATTAAATTTATTTATTATTTTTGTGTGTGCATGTTATACTGTGTTACATAACATTGCTCAGTTTAGATAAAAAACACATTTTTGACCTCAATATTACTACTGTATTTTTAATATCTACAGTTTTGAAGGTCATTAAATTTAAGTATGTAATAGTAAATACGTTTAGATTTCTGAATGAATGCATTTAAGACTACAGTACTACTAAAATTACTAAGGTAGATTTTAGTAATTTGTGTGTGTTTTTTTTTTTATGTGTCTCCTGTGCTACACCTGTTATTCTCTTCAGGTAAGCTAGCTGTCTATCCTTTTCCCAACTTACCAATAAGGTAGATTTTAGAGAGCTTCTTGAGAAGAAGTTGAACCATCACGAACACAAATGGGGTTTGGGGATGATGGTCATTGTTTCGCATAGCATGGTGGACTGTACAGACAGTGACTAAATTTAGGGTGGGGAAAAACTGTCCGGTTTTGTTGGGTGCGTAAGGCGTCAAATCCGGACACTTATTTCTGTACGGAAACGTCAAAGTCGGACAGCGTCAAACCAGGACACTTTAGAAACTGTCGGGTGTGTAAGGCGCCAAACCCGGACACTTGTATTTCTGTGCAGATGCGTCAAAGTTGGACAGCAAAAAATCGGGACTAAAAATGTGACCGAATTTGACGCTGTCCGACTTTGTCGCTGTCCGACTTTGTCGCTGTCCAACTTTGTCGCTGTCCGACTTTGGCGCGGTCCCATTCTTTCTCTCTCGCCGTAAGTAAAAGGTCCACTTGGTTCAGTGTTAATTTTGCAAATTAATATTCAACTACAATAAAGTTAATATATTTCCGTCATACAGCTTCAAAAACTGCTGTGTTGAGATGCTAATTTGTTCTTTTTATTCCGAGGATAAAGAATTGTTGTTTTGATGATCTTTTTAGTCCTTAGCCAAAAAACATAATTTCGTGATACTTTTTGGTCGAGGCCATCAGCTGTTAATATGAATTGAACCAATTATTGAAATTGTCGACAATGAAAACTTGTGTAACAACTGTGTATTGTAGCAAGATCAAACGTGGAAGCAAACTTTTAACTGTAAAAAACAACAAAATTTAGTTTTTGTGAAATTGATAACTTAATTTTTTTTTTAGGTGTGACTCATAGTTCATCAGTTGGACCAAAAGAGGCTTTTCGATCCTCAGTATTTTCCAGCCTCAGCTCCGCCTTCGACCTTAAACCTGAGCTCGTATTGAAAACCTCCACTTTAGATCCTAGTGATGAAATACACTATTTTAGAATGATCTACCTCCCCTTGAGGTTCTATTACAGTATCTCCTATTCCGACCTAAGTTGGTTCAGATATCAGATGGCTCTCGCCAGTTTTACGGAAATGAATCAACCGCCCATGGAAGTTTTCCCACGGCAGAAATCGACAGGAGACAAACTTGTTTTTTTAGTTTACATTCAAAATGTAGTTTACCCACTTTTTTCGTTTCTTAGCTTCTCCATAAGAATAACGTTGGGGATGAGTACGCAGGTTTGCTGCAAGAAGGCACATAAAATAATGGGTTTTTATGCAAATATCAATAGAACTCATCTTAGTGAAGTCACATACCAAGTTTCATCCATATACATTCATAAATAAGCGATATATAACATTTTAGGTATTTTCCATAAGAGTAACGTGGGAACCAAGTACCTAGGTTTGCTGCTACAGGAACCATAGGCGAAAAATTGTTTTTTTGTGCAAACAACAATAAACTACAACCAGATCAAGCCATATACCAAATTTTGCCAGTTTATGTTCATAAATAAGCGAGATATACAATTTTTCTTTTTCTCCATAAGAATAACATTAGACAACGTACTGTGTTTAGCACTTTCAATATCTCGGCAACCAATTGACGTAGAGCAATGATCAAAATACCAAATTGTTTGTTTTTTTAAGCTGAATTCAGTGGTGTAAATTAAAATTTGATTTAAATTAAAATTATATGTGAAAACCCCAAAAAACACATTTTTGGGGTACAAAACCCCCCTTCGGATGGTGCGATTCATCTGGTTTTCGAACTCGTTCAAATAAATGGTACTTTACACATTTGTACCAAATTTCATTAAGATCGGACCTTTTTTACGAGAGTTATCGTGCTTACGGATACATAAATATATATATATATACATATATAAAAATTTGAACGAATGGTGTTTTTGGCATCTGGTGACCTTAAAATGAAAAGTTATCATGGTCTCGGGCTTAAGTCTTACCATGAGACCTACGGTAATAGCTTCTTCCCTATAGGGGAAATTCGCTAAAAGAGGCTGCCAACGTCTTTAAAAAATCTTAAAAGTTGATTTTAATTTTAATAATGTTATTTTATTATTATAGGTATTTTACATTTATAAAATTTTACAAAACGATTTGTGCGTTCACTCTTTAGTCCGGTCCTGATGTGGCCAGACTAGAGGGAGTCTACTGAATTAGGCTTACCCTCTTAAAATATGTTTTCATCCCAAATTAAAATAACTTATATGACTAAAGGTTCCATGACTTTAACCACCCGATTAACAAATGTATGTCATTCAATATATTAATACTTATGTCTGCTAAACAGCATTGCTATTTTTCATCCACTGTGTTTATTAATTTTATCAACATTAAGAACGTTATGAAATCATTTTCCATCAAGGCAGATTCCAAACTTGACTGGCTTACTAAATATTTGATTCTAAACAAGAGCGGAGCCAAGATTTTATTTTGGAGGAGTGCTGAACCAGGGGGAAAGGTTTATAAGGATATAACAGTAACTAAATTCAAATTCATTAGGATAAAAAAACAAACTAAAGACGAAATAACAAAATAAGTGAGTTTATTATTGTTTGAAACAGAAAACTTATTATCCTATACTCTTATATGAGCAATGTTTGGTTGGTTGGTTGCACAAATATATCGAAAACGGCTCCGAGGACTTCCTTCAAATTTTGGAAATAACCAAGTTCTGGTATAAAAATAAGTTCTAGTCAGGCCTCATCCCCAGGAAAAATCAAATAATGTAAAAAAAAATCTAAAATGAAAAGTTCAAAAAATTAACATTGGGCTTATGGAGTTTCAAATTAAAAATACACCTGTCGCAGCAAACCTGCATACTCAGCGAATTTCCGATGAATTATAACATAACACCTTAAGCCACTTAACAAGATTCATAAGAAATATATCCACAAACAAGCGATATTTAAAATATGAATTATTCTTCATAAGAATAACATTGGGGATGAGTACGCAGGTTTGCTGCAACAAGGAACAAAATAATGGGTTTTTATGCAAATATCAATAGAACTCAGCTAAGTGAAGTCACATACCAAGTTTCATCTATATACATTCATAAATAAGGGATATATAACATTTTAATTATTTTCCATAAGAATAACATGGGGACCGAGTACCTAGGTTTGCTGCTACAGGAACTATAGGCGAAAAAATTTTTTTTGTGCAAACAACAATAAAACACAACCAGATGAAGCCATATACCAAATTTTGTCAGTTTATTTTCATAAATAAGCGAGATATACAATTTTTCTTTTTCTCCATAAGAATAACATTAGACAACGTACTGTGTTTAGCACTTTCAATATCTCAGTAACCAATTGACGTAGAGCAATGATCAAGATACCAAATTGTTTGTTTTTTATGCTGAATTCAATGGTCAAAATTAAAATTTGATTTAAATAAAAATTACATGTGGAAACCCCAAAAAACCCATTTTTTGGGTACAAAACCCCCCTTTAGATGGTGCGATTCGTCTGGTTTTCGAACTCGTTCAAATAAATGGTACTTTACACGTTTGTACCAAATTTCATTAAGATCGGACCTTTTTTACGAGAGTTATCGTGCTTACGGACACACACACATATATATATATATATATATATATACATATATAAAAATTTGAACGAATGGTGTTTTTGTCATCTGGGGACCTCAAAATGAAAAGTTATCATGGTCTCGGGCTTAAGTCTTACCATGAGACCTACGGTAATAGCTTCTTCCCTATAGGGGAAATTCGCTAAAAGTAATTGTAATAGCTGTTCACTCTTATAAGAGCAATGTTTGATTGGTTGGTTGCACAATTATCTCGAAATCGGCTCCCAGGATTTCCTTCAAATTTTGGAGATAACTAAGTTCTGGTATAAAAATAAATTCTAGACAGGCCTTATCACCAGGAAAAATCAATGTAAAATACTAAAATGAAAAGTTTAAAAAATTAACATTGGGCTTATGGAGTTTCAAATCAAAACAAAAGAATTGTAACAGCTGTTCATAATCAATCAGGGAACTGTCAAAGTAATACTCATGTTGTTTGATTATTAACATGTGGTTTCCTGAGAGCAGATATTAAAAGATTTGAGTGAAAATTGCATATATAGATTAGTAAAATAAATCAAAGGGACGTTGAGCTATAAATAACAACTGGAGTGACCTTACAAATGTAGAAAAGAGGCAAATGAGTTATACCCATCTGATTATCAGTAGGGGGAAGTGATGAAATATTATTCAAAGTCATCTAAACAAACTGACTGGCCTTCCCCCGAGCAAAGCTCGACCCCCAGGTACTAATATAATTAATTGTACTAGAGTTCCCCCATGCAGCACAAAGCGCCGCTTGCTTGCTTTGATCATAATAAGGACTTCATATTGAATTTATTAGTTTTAGCGAATTTCCCCTATAGGGAAGAAGCTATTACCGTAGTTGGCATGGTCAGACCTAGACCCGGGATCATGATAACTTTTCGGTTTGAGGTCCCCAGACCCCAAAAACACCATTCGTTCGAAACTGTATATATTATGTGTCCGTGAGCACGATAATTCTCGTAAAAATGATTGCATGTTGATGAAACTTGGTATAAATGTGTAAAGCAACATTTATGATTTTAAGTTTGAAAACCATCCAGATCGCTCCATGCGAAGGGGTATTTTGGGGGGGTTTTGTACCCAAATTTTTTTTTTTATTTTTTTTAACAAGGATAGTTTTGTTAACATTAATTATTTTTCACATAAATAAAAAGGCATTTGTAACTGCACAATTGAATATTAATTTTAATTTTAAATCCTCAACGAATTGTCTCTACCTGCCAGTGTTCAAAAATTCAATTAAGATGTGAAGGTATTAAAAGCACTGGAGAACTGAAATTTGTTTCAGAGAATTTATGTGTGATTATTGTCGAGTGTAGATGGCAATAAGCATAAATTGGGGTAGGGTACACAACAAGGAACACAAAATAATGGGTTTTTATGCAAATATCAATAGAACTCAGTGAAGTCACATACCAAGTTTCATTCATACATTCATAAATAAGCTATATATAACATTTTAATTATTTCCCATAAGAGTAACATAGGGACCAAGTACCTAGGTTTGCTGTTACGGGGACCATAGGTGAAAATGTTTTTTCGTCATACTGCTACAAAAACAGCTGTTTTTAATACATGCTTTGCGGGGCTGAAGTAGTCCTTTTTCTCCCTAGGGAGAAAAAGAGTCAGGTGATGTCGAGGTTATCAGCTGTTCGTTATTACAATTTAGAACAGTTGCAAATATGTGCATGTCAATGGTAAGTTATCGATCGTATCGAGTTGTATTAGTTCCGTTCCTGCGCTTCAATCAAACGAAATGGATGAAAAAGCAAATGAATATATATTGCAAAAGGCACAAGAAATTCAAGAAGGCTTATTACCAGAGAAATCTAAGAAACTCTACGAGGAACAGTATAATAAATTTAGTGAATGGTGTTCAAAACAAGGCGTAAATACTTCGCAAGTAAGTTATGAAGTATTGTTGGTTTATTTACATGAACTATCATCATTTGTGAAACCTACTTTATGGAGTAGATTTTCCATGATTAAAATTACTTTGGCTGTAAAAGACAATGTAGACATTAAACAATTTACAAAATGTACAGCATTTTTTAAAAGACAAAATGTCGGCTTCAAGCCTAAAAAATCACATGTGCTATCAGCTGATCAGATAACTAAATTCGTGTTAGAAGCACCTAATGAGTCGTGGCTGTTAACTAAGGTTATACTAACATTAGGAATTTGCTGTGCATGCCGATGGACGACCTTTTGAATCTTACCATCGGAGATATCAAAGACCATAGAAGCTACTTTGTTGTTTTTATAAGTGAGGCAAAACTCATGAAAGTAGGAGATTTGTAGTTACCAATGAAGGCAGTACATTTAAGCCTTGTGATTTAATTCACAAATACCAAAAGACATACCAAAATTTTTGTGACCAAAAGACATGAATAGCTCTAAACTACTTGTAGGGTATAGAAAAGGTAAATGTTTTGCGCAGAATGTTGGGAAAAACACAATAGGTGCTGTCCCCAAGCTGGTTGCTCAATACCTGAATTTAGAAAATCCTTCATCCTATACCGCCCATGCTTTAAGGCGGTCATCTGCCACTATGTTAGTGGAAGAGGGTGGTGACCTGGTACCACTCAAGAGGCACGGGGGATGGCGATCATGTGGGGTGGCTGAAGGATATATCGAAGACTCCCTGTCAGCAAAGTCACAGGTATCCAAAAAGCTATTTAGCCGTGCTTGTATAATATTCCCCATACTGCCACTTCCTCATCACAACTTAGTAACAACCAACGAAACGAAGACGCTAACGAAATGCAGGAGTATTTTGGAGTAGACGATGTTTTTGCAAACTCCCAAAGTGACCAGTTCGGCAACACAAAAGTTTCAAACAACACAGAAAATATGGACATTCGAACAGTAAACCAGAATAAATTAAAAACCGCTCAACAATTGGTATTTTCATTGCAAACAATGCGAATTGCACAACAAACACTGCTTTTAAATAAACTCGACTGAAGTTTCATATGTTTGATAAATTACAGTAGCCTTGAAGAAAATAATTAATTTAAGTTAGAGAAATGTATTTTATTTTTGTTGAAGTTTCAAGAAGTAGCCTAGTCTAAGTTACTAAATATGATAATGTTATTTTTCGCTAGAAACGTACTTGAGTTTTACCGTGAGTCTGTATTTATAGATTAGAAATAAATGTTTGACTAACACTTCCGATCTTATTATTTTGTAATTATTTGTATTTAGATTAATTATACAACACCTAACATAAAAAATTATCTACAAGAAATAAGTAATACTCAGAGTCAAAAGAGAATGAATAAATATTTAATTTTGCCTCAGTGAGGAGATAAGCTGAGCGATAACTATGTTAGCGGTAAGTCTGATTCGTGATTCGAAACAGTTGATTATAACATTCATTGTTGCAATCGATAGTACACAGCGTTCGATATATCAATCGTTATGGTCAGCTGACATAACATCAGCACAATTGACAGAGAATCACCTGATTGTTTTAAATAGCTGAAAATCGAAACAACTCTTTCGTCTGTAAAATCTTTGTTTTTTAAAGTAGTTAGCTCAATATTTTATGCAGTATGACGAAAAATATAGTTCATAATACGGGTCTAAAGTAACCTTTCGTTACTCGCTCAAGTTAAAGCGTCACTTTAGCCCCGTGTAATATACTATTGTTTGTGCAAACAACAATAAACCACAATCAGATGAAGCCATAGGCCAAATTTCGTCAGTTTATGTTCATCAATAAGCGAGATATACAATTTTTATTTTCCTCCATAAGAACAACATTAGACAACGTACTGTGTTTAGCACTTTCATTATCTCAGTAACCAATTGACGTAGAGCAATAATCAAAATACCAATTTTTTTATGCTGAATTTAATGGTTAAAATTAAAATTTGATTTAAATAAAATTACACGTGGAAACCCCAAAAAACCCATTTTTGGGGTACAAAACCCCCCAAGAACCCCCTTTCGAATGGTGCGATTCGTCTGGTTTTCGATCAAGTTCAAATAAATGGTACTTAACACATTTGTACCAAATTTTATTAAGATCGGACCTTTTTTACGAGAGTTATCGTGCTTACGGGCACACACACACACACACACACACACATATATATATATATATACAAATTTGAACGAATTGTGTTTTTGGCATCTGGGGACCTCAAAATGTAAAGTTATCATGGTCTCGGGCTTAAGTTTTACCATGAGACCTACGTTAATATCTTCTTTCCTATAGGGGAAATTAGCTAAAAGATAGTAAAACACCAACTCCTTCTAAATTCCTATACTAATATAAACATCGAGATGTATGTCGGCTTGCTACCTCTAAATTGAAGGCACTTGCTTCATTCTCATGTTTCAGAGATAATTTCAATAATGAGAATACGTGTACTTTTGAATAAACTCATTATCACATTATTAACACATTATCATGATTACTTTGTTTTGTACGGGTCCCTAATTTGGGACCTGGGGACACTAAGTTATATCTTTTGTTTTACCCCGTGTCTTTTTTTAGGAAGAGGAGTAAAATGCATTTATGCACACAGGTGGCCAACCTGTAGTGTGAGATTCTTACTAAAATAAATATAAAAAATGCCCCCATCGCAGCAAACCTGCGTACTTAGCGAATTTTCAATGCATGTATATTTTTCTCACTACCACATAAAGCCACTCACCAAGTTTCACAAAAATATATGAATAATTAAGTGATGAATAGCATTATATTTAATCTCCATAAGAATAACATTAGGGCTGAGTACGCAGGTTTACTGCAATGAGAAAGATAAGAAATGTGTTTTAAGCAATTATCAATATAACTCAACCAGGTGAAGCTGCATACCAAGTTTTAATAATTTATGTTCATAATTAAGGGAGGTATAAAACTTTACTTATTTTTCATAAGAATAACATTATGGCTGAGGATGCAGGTTTGATGCTACGGGGATAATCAACAAAAAATCAATTTGTTGTGCAAATATCAATATATCAGTACTAGGTAAAGCCACATAACAAGTTTCATCAATATACGTTCATGAATAATCGAGGTATCAAATTTTAATTATTCTCCATAACGATAACATTGGACAACGTACTGTGTTCAGCACTTTGAATATCTCGGCAACGGTTGGAAAAACACCAAAATTATTGTTTTGTAGAGCTAAACTGATTGGTAAAAGAAAATGTGAAGTTTACAGTAAAATGAACTGAGGAAAAGCTAAAATCCTTTTTCCCATAAGATTAACATGGGAGATTTTATGAACACGTTTTTTGGATTCTCTCCGCAACCACTTAACCTAGGTTAATGATTCGAAATACTATATTATTGCTTTATTAAACTCTATAAAATGGTCAAATCCAAAATTTGGTGTTTTAAAATTTTCAGGGTAAAAAGTGCAAAATACCGATTTTTTGGAAAATTATGAAACCCCATAAACCCTCCTTTCCATGGTCCGATATTTCTGGTTTTCAAACTTAGTCATGAATGTCACTTGACACATTTGAGCCAAATTTCATCGAAATTGGTAGATTTTTACTCAAGTTATCGCATTCACGGACACGCATACATACATATACACATATATACAACAGGGTGAATCAGACCACCCGTCCAGCATGTATAACGGGAGAACGGTTTGGTCTAAAGTCATCAAACAAAATTCTTCCCCACTAAAACGCATATGGGCTATCTATTAAAAATATTTTCACCAAAATCTATGTACAGAATGTTCCAAAACTGGGTCACGGGTTCGAACCTCAACATTTCCTTATATAAAAATAGGGACATTTATACATCATTTTAAAAGTCTTGTCAAGAGAAATATTTTGGAGAAAACAGAATTCATTTATCTTTATCCATTTCAAAATGGCCGCCATTTTTTTGTAAAATATTGACATTTACGGAATACCCTGTATTGTCTGAATCATTACTCGTATATTTTTCCGATTCAAGTTTCTTACTCCTGTTAAACTCAGCTTTACTCTGGTATGTTACATCAAAGGTTTTTTGAGAAAATCTAAATTTAAAAAAAATGTTTATTTTGAAAATGCCCATTTGCCCAAAATTCAAAAAGGTCAAATGGTAGCGTATATAAAAAATCATACCATTGAAAAGGTCTCGTATATCCTAGCAACTTTTTAATTTACACCAACCTTGTATATCTTTTCGTTTTTCTGCAATCAGCAAGAAACATTATTTTCCCATTTGAAATGCATGTTAAATGTACATAACTCATAAAACTAATGTGGCCACAGAATACATGCAAGTATTATGCAATTAACATGCATTTCATATGGGAAAATAATGTTTCTTGCTAGACTGGGAATGCTTGTCACATTACTTCAGGCTAGGCCTAAATTTGGCTTAAACCCGGTGGGCTCGCTCTGTTTTCAGCCGTCTGATAATTTTCCGCTTTCCGGTCTAAATCGGTATTTGGTATTTTTCTGCGGAGGATGCCCTCAATAAAACGTAAAAAATAGTCCCAGTTGTCGTCACCCTCCATCTTTCCACAGACCGTGTCAACCGAAAATGCACCGAGTGAACGACTGGCCTCCAGGCGGGGCAATTCCCAACGCGGCAAGAGGAAGGAAGTATGTTCCGCGTCGTCGGGATCGCCCTGGCAGTAGATGCAATCCGGTCAACCGTCTTTACCCAAACCCTAGCCTTGTTATTATTAATAATAATTCCTGAATGCATTGAAAATGTTCACATTGTATGGCAATTGTCACATTTAAGCTACTCTTTGGAGATAATAAAATATCAAAAGTTATTAAAACATCAGTCACTACACATTCAGACATACATCACTGACTCATTCACACACGCATTCTTTCTGGACATTGCCGCGGAGTTTAGATTTATAATACTTCCCAGCGGCTCCTAATAAATTCATCGACCGAGTAAAACACTGTAGTCAACAAAAGCGCTTCAGAAGTATTTTGAACTGATTTTGGTTGGCTGAAAGGACTTAATTGAGCTCATTGATGATTTTGACACCGACTGCTTGAGTTTAAAGGTGTTGATAAACTCCGTAGTTATCCTTGCCTCTTGTCTCCATCCGTGGATGCACCTGACCCGGATCACATTTCTGCTACTATCTGTTTCTCCCGTAAGACCAATCTTAATTTTCAAATCCCGTCCCTCCTCAACGCATTGCCATCAGAGATAGTCGATTCATGACTCAATTCATAGAGCAAATACTACCTAGCGATTCAATGAGCAGAATTTTGATAAAAAATAATATCTTTCAAATAAACTAAAAATATTCAATATTCGCGGATTTTGTTTTGGGTTACATTTGTGGGATCGTAATTATGCTTATTGAGATTGCTAGGTATTTTTTTACTCTGAAAAATGAGCCATAAATCGACAATTTCGGAGGAAGGGGATAGAAACACGAATTTTTCGTGACTGGAGCCCCGTCTTAAAAAAGTTGTTTGCACGAATAAATAATAAATAGGATAGATCGAACCAGTTCAACATAACCACTCTCCAACGGCCAATACGTTATTTCAATTAAATAAACGAGTTTGCACGCAGCACGCTGACGTGAGGGAAGTGAATTTCCACATAGAAACTTTTAAAACCCAAAATCAGTGTAGAAACATACATTTGTCCAATTTTTATTGAAATCTGAAAACATTGATTTTTTGTCTGTTCTGATACTCCTGGTTTCATTTACTTGCAAAGCTGGGAATACAATTTTGCGCATTATAAGGTTAGGAGAAGGTCCAGACAGGCTTGAAAGTAGGCGTGAGGTTGCTGGGGATAATAAAAGTACTCTAACAAAGGAATAACAGGCTTTTCTAGTGTAAAACCCCCCCTAAGACAACGTACTGTGTTTAGCCGATACACATTTTCTTTAATAACTCGGTAAATATTTATGCTAGAATGACGAGAGAGTGCTTAAAACGTTCGACTCTTTGATTCCCATCTTTTTACGTGCATTAATTTTACATCTGGGGCTTTTCTGACCCTTTTTGGGCCCAAAAACTCGAAATTTGAAAGATTAATCCCCAAAAAATGGGTTTAGAGTTTTCCGATTGTTTTGCCCAACGAACTTGTCCAACAGATTATAGAAAGGAACGTCCCTACCAAATTTGAAGTAAATCGGACAAAAAATGCGACCGCTAGAGTGCATACACACATATATATATATATACATACATACATACATACATACATATATATACATACATACATATATATATATATACATATATATATATACATATATATATATATATACATATATATATATAAAATTTTGAACGACCCCCCAAAACGTGTTCAGGGGGTTACGTTAGGAACTTATATGGTAGTCCCGGGCTTAAGTTTCACCGTGCGGGTCATGCTAATAGTTCACTTTCCAAAGGAAATTCACTAATAAAACCATTAAAAACACTTAGAGCACAGGATTTTAAATATTGTGCAGTCCCTATTATTCATCCGTTAAACTCGTTAATTGGATGCAAGTTTTAACAAAATACATTTGTTTAATAGAGCCACAGTAGTTTTATTCTGGTACAAGTTTAAAGCAATAGTACCTGGGGAACCGATCTTTGTTTGGAGAAGGTCAGTCAGTTTGTTGAGATGACTTGGAGTAATTTTTCACCACGCCCTCCTGGTGACGAGCAGATTTGCTTCGCTCATTTTCCTACTTTCTGTTATGTTTAAGACCACTCCAGTTGTCCTTATAGATCAATGTCCATTCAGGTATTATTAGTGAATTTCCTATGGATGGTGAACTATTAGCATGACCCGCACGGTGAAACTTAAGACCGGGACCGCCATAGAAGTTCCTAACGTGACCCCCTGAACACGTTGGGGGGTCGTTCAAAATAATATGTATATATGTGTTTGTGTGTGTGTGTGTGTGTTTGTGTGTGTGTGTGTGTGTGTGTGTGTGTGTGTGTGTGTGTGTGTGTGTGTGTGTGTGTGTGTGTGTGTGTGTGTGTGTGTGTGTGTGTGTGTGTGTGTGTGTGTGTATGCACTCTAGCGGTCGCATTTTTTGTCCGATTTACTTCAAATTTGGTAGGGACATTCCTTTCTATAATCAGTTGGACAAGTTCGTTGGGCAAAACAATCGGAAAGCTCTAAACCCCTTTTTTGGAGATTGTTCTTTCAAATTTCGAGTTTTTGGGCCCAAAAGGGTCAGAAAAGCCCCGGACGTACAATTAATGCAAGTATTAAGATGGGAATTAGTGAAGAAAAAGATGTAAGCCCTCTCTCGTCATTCTAGCATAAATATTTACCGAGTTATTAAAGAAAATGTATATCGGCTAACCAGAGTACGTTGTCTGGTGCATTTGTTTCATCCCCAGTAAGCTCGTACCTACTTTTAAGCCTGACTGGACCTTCTTCTAACCTTATAATGCGCATAATTGTATTCCTACCATTGCAGGTAAATTAAACCAAGAGCATCAAAACAGACAAAAAATCAATGTTTTCAGATTTCAATAAAATTGGCATAAATGTAAGTTTTTACATTGGGTTTGAGTTTTAAAATTTTGTATGTGGAAATTCACTTCCCTCATGTCAGCGTGCTGCGTGCGAACTCGTTTTGATTATATGCACATTGGATTAATTTTGGATATGCCCACTAAAGAGTGGGCATATCCAAAATTAATCCAATGTGCATTGAATGCTTAATCTTCATTCAGTGGTTTTAGTAACTGTTCTCAGGAAACCATGGTAATACTTAAACTAAGAGAGTATTACTTTGACAGTTGGCTAATTGATTATAAACAGCTTTTATCGTTGGTTATCGCTGGAAATAGTTGGAGCCGTTTTTGAGATCAGAGTTGCAAGTAAGCAACAAAACAAACCTTACTCACATTAGATTATAGGATAGGATAGGATAGGATAACCAATATATTTGAAGTCATTTCACACATTTTCAATTTATGAATACAGCGGAATTCAAACGGGTATTACAAATTGTAAAGATCGCTTGAATCGGAGATGCCCGCAGGTGGTATTGTGCAGTGTGCGCGTGTGGTAGGGTGGTAGGGGGCGGTCACTCTGTCAGGGAGATTTGCCATCGCATTGAAGGGGCGGGCCGATCGGGCGTTACTTAAGCGATGGCACGTTAATATCCAATCTCGTGACTTATTTTCCTTTAATAACTTCAATTTTTCCACTGCTGTTGTTATTCAACGTGTCTGCTTGCCAATCCTAATACTAGCGGTTCCCGGCGCGCGTTGCTGTTCCCAAGTCCCAAGAATTACGTTAACATTTGTTATACAATTATTTGTTTTATCTGGATCCAAATAAACCTAAGACAATTCTGGTCAATTCTTAAACCTAAGATAATACCCCCGTTGCAGCAAACCTGCATACTCAGCGAATTTCAAATGCATATATATATATGCATATATATACCATATACAGCCACTTACCAAGTTTCATAGATATATATTCAAAAATGAGCCGTATATTAAATTATAATTTTTCTCCATAAGAATAACATGGGGATTGAGTACTCAGGTTTGCTGCAACAAGGAACAGAAAATATTAGGTTTTAATTCAAATATCAAAATCACAACCAGGTGAAGCCACGTACCAAGTTTTATCCGTATCCATTTATAAATAAGCAATTTAAACAATTTTAATTATTCTCCATAAAAATAACATGGAAGGCTGAGTTGGCAGGTTTGCTGCGCAACAAGGAAGACAAATTATGGCTTTTTATAC
This sequence comes from Allygus modestus, assembly GCA_963675035.1. Lineage (NCBI taxonomy): Eukaryota > Metazoa > Arthropoda > Insecta > Hemiptera > Cicadellidae > Allygus > Allygus modestus. The sequence continues at coordinate 176,123,454 of OY776112.1, read as the reverse complement.
AAATATCAATGTAACTCAACTAGGTGAAGCTACATACCAAGTTATATTAATTTATGTTCATAATTAAGTGAGGCATAACATTTTTCTTGTTCTCCATAAGAATAACATTGGCGCAGTACGCAGGTTTGCTGCTACGGGAACCGTCGGCAAAATATTGTTTTTTTGGACAATTGTCAATAGACCACTAAGAAATTAAGCCATAAACCAAGTTTCGTCCGGATGCGTTTATAAATAAGCGAGATATAAAATTTGTCTTAATCTCCATATAAGAATAACATTGGACAACGTGCTGTGTTTGCACTTTCAATATCTCGGTAACCAATTGACGTAGATAAATTATCAAAACATCAATTGTTCGTTTTTTTAAGTCAAATACAATGGTGAAAATTAAAATTAGATTTCTTAAAATATTATGTGTAAACAATTCAAAAAAAACATTTTTAGGGGACAAAACCCCCCTAAAATACCCCTTTGGATAAAGCGATCTGTCTGGTTTTTGAAATTAGTCATAAACGTTGCTTTACACGTTTGCACCAAATTTAATAAAAATCCGACCATTTTTACAAAAGTTATCGTGCCTACGGACACATATATATATATATATACCAAGTTATATCAATTTATATTCATAATTAAGTTAGGCATAATATACATATATATACCAATACTGTATATATATATATATATACTGTATAAAACATATATATATATATATATATATATTTATAAAGTATTGAACGAATGGTATTTTTGGCATCTGGGGACCTCAAAACGCAAAGTTATCATGGTCCGGGCCTAGGTCTTACCATGCCGACTATGGTAATAGCTTCTTCCCAATAGGGGAGATTCGCTAAAAGGACAAATCTTTGTTCCAATAAGGATCTTGACAAAACCAAATCTTAACCGTGCCATCGATATGTCACCGTGTAGGAGACGGTGAGAGAAGATAAATGAGCCCTAGACCGAGAGTAGAGGCAATATGGGGAGTCTGGGACAGCTGAAAAATAATTGTTTTTTAATCAGAAGTGACGTTTGAGTGACGTGGTGATGACGTATGTGTGACGAGAGGGTGTGATGACGTCACGGCGATGACGTATTGGTGTGACGATACACATACGTCATTGGATGTGAGGTAATGTGAAAACGGGTGGATTTATATTCGTTAAGAAACGGTTTAGTTACGTCGGTTTGCGACTTGAAATGGCCAACCGTCCATTTAAGTCGGTTTTGACTTGAAATGGCCAACCGTCCATTTAAGTCGGTTTGTGTTATCTTATCTTATCTTATCTTATATCTAGATCTTAGATAAGATAAAAATTTTTTCTGGGGGCGGAGCCCCCAGAACCCCGGACTCGCTTCGCTCCCCATCCCACGCCATATAATCCCCCTCCACTAATCACCCCGCCACATTTACAGCTTCACACAGAATCGCGCGTTACGACCCATTCACACTCCAGATCTAAGCCGCAACGCAACCATGGCTCGCAACTTACAACCGATGAAACGCCCTGCTGACTCTTCTGACGAGGACTATTCGGACGAAGAGGATCACAGACGTCGCAGGAAACAGTTCAAGTTCTGCCAAACTAGACCGACGGCTGCAACTACTCCTGTGGGGAGAGCGACGATTCAAATCAAGCGAGACATCTTCACTTACCGACAGATCAACCAACTCATGGACATCTTGGACCGCTACCGACACCTTGCCGATCAGATGATCATCGAGGTTAGTAGCGGAGATGACTTCCACCTCATCCTCCAACATCAACACTTGGACACAGTCGACGCTAGCCTACGCCGACAACTACAACTAAGACAAATTCTTCGGGTCGTCGCTTCCATCCCCCCACACTAAATCCAGGACTCCACTCCTTCTACAAACGGCCTTTATCAAGGCCACCACTTATATCATTCGTTGTGAATCAGCCTAGCAACCATACAACATACTAAACCTACATTGCGTACATTTCAATCCAGATTCTCAGGACTTAGTCATTTAACATCAATCATTTTGGTGGCCTTTACAAAGGCCATTTTTACAAGTCTCAATTATTTTTACTTTCACAGTCTTAGACGATTCCTATACAAGTCTCAGCCTCACATCTTATTACTTGTTTTACAGGAGGAGTATTCAACATTTTCTGGACTTTTGTCATTCATCCAACTTCAGTTTAGTGGCCTTTATAAAGGCCGTTTTAATAAGTCTCAATTTTCCAACTTTCGCGGTAACAAAGAATAGTTATTCAGTTGTCGCTATGAATGTTTTAGGGGACTTTAAATAATTATAATTTATATTCTCCAAACATGTTCAAACGTGTTCAAGGTCATTTTAATACTTTAAAAAAAAGGATCTTGACTGTGGCGGATTGCCCTGCCGACCAGTCAAGAAGGGTCAGTTCATTCGTGGCGGTTTGCCCATGCCGACCGATTGAACTGCTTAGGGTATGGGTGGACCGCAGAACTCCACACTGTGCGAACCACCCGGGTTTGTTTTTGGGGTTGTGATGGGAATAGGGTAAGGGACAGAGTTTAACTTGTACAAATCAACAAATTGTGTTAGTGTTAGTGGGAAACCAGCGAAGCCATGCAAGACAGAAAAGGATTGTACAGAGAAGAATAAGAGATCGGCGCTGAGTTTAACGATTGACACGGGCCAGATCCATTGCCCACCGCACTGTTCACCCAACGCCCGGAGCAGTGCTGACCACACAGGGGGACTTGTCTCAGGCCTTGTGCGACGCAGAAGGTGTTGACTCCGCCTCGGGACCCGGCGGAGATCAGCGTAGAGGTGCCGGCCGATAGAAAGTGAGACCTACATATGTGGTGCTCGCTATATCACAGAAGTTCCAAGCCCGGGGTACCACTGCAGGGATTGCGGTACTAGGAGACCTCCGTGGATGTTCAGCTTCTCTCCGATGATCTCCGCTGTGTCCCGCTTCTCTGGAACTGCTCTGGACTGGTCCCATGTCTGCATGCCGAATAATTCGAGTGGAACGAGCGTCCCGGTTTTATGAACTTTTCCGCTGAGTCAGCAGAAAATAACCTCACCTCATTGGTTGAACTGTTTGACCAATGAGAAGCCGGCTTGTGCTAGTGAGTATACCGCTGTTCTTAAGCGAAACACTTTTGCTCACCCTTTCGTTACGGACGCAACTGCATCATGTTCAGGAAGCAGACCCGGCCTAAGATGGTTGACATGCCTTGTCGGGAACCTTCGTTCCAGCTTTCCAGCTCCAGGCCCCACAGTGTCACACCTCGGTCATCACTCCGGCAGCCTCGTCAACGTCCAGCTCCAATCCCAGTCCCAAAGAGCGAGTCCGTGACAGGGCAGCCTCGTCAACGCCCGGCTCCGACACCAGCGTCAAAGAGTAGACCCGTCCATGTAATGCCTCGACGGGTAAACATATCGACTTGTGCCCGGGAACCGTTCTCTTTACTTAGAGACATTCACTCGGACAAGACGAGGGATCTGGAACCTGAGAAGAACTATACGGCCCAGATCCCTGTTATCGATGAGCCGAGCAGCCGGGACTTTATTGTCTGCTCGGATGGACAAGCCTTCGCGGGAGCTTTTGTTGCGCCACCGCAACTTTGTCTTTAGAAGTTACCTGCCGAATGGAGTGATTGAGCCACCGTACGAGACATTAAAGACCTACTTGGAGGTCGGGAAGCCGGAAGATGGGCAACGACGTCGGCGTGTCACCATCCAATGGGTGTCCATGTAAACAATGACACTGATAAAAACGGCCTTTTTAAAGGCCACCAAAAATTTCAATCGTTTGACACTCAGTAGCGTAAAACATATATTTTGTTTTACCCCCAGTCTTACTCCTGCTGTAGCGAAGTTTTATTATAAGTCCCATGAGGTTTCAATAAAGTTTGTTGGTATTTTGTACGGTACGGTACTTAGTTACCGACTTCAACAAATATGGTTTGACCGAGAATTTTAATCGTTCCTCTGTCAACATAGTTTGTTCAAAGGGGTAAGCGCTTGGACTGGGACATTAAATAATTAAAATGGCCTTTCTCAAGGCCACTAAATAAAACGCTGAGTCAGTGTTATTAGTGCGCACCAACAGGAGACCTGCAGCGGATCCTATACGGTACGTAGCGTCGCACCTTAGAGACCAATGATTAGTGGAGCTCAGGACATCCTGCTTGCGCTGAGGAGAGAAGATGGAAACTACGGTGGAAGAAATCTTCGCTGAGATGATTGAGCGACGGGCTCCACTAGCACCGATATCCTCACTCCGGCCGCCTCGTCAACGTCCAGGAGCCTCGCAGAGGCGTGTTCGCTTCGCGTTGGACTGTCCAGCTCCGAGACCAGTGCCAAGGAGCAATCCTGTCACTGTAATGGATTGTGTTGCGGCTACTCCACGGCGAAAGCTTCAGAGGCTGGAGCGGCGCTTCTACACTCCACTTGGGCAACTACGCCATGGCGAGCAGAATCGACGGTTGTGGCGGATGAAACCCGGCCTGTACGAATTGCTATTTTTCGTACGCCAGGATGGTGAAGCTACTCTGCGGGAGGTTGGTTCCTTGGAGCTGACAAGAGTTCGCCTGCCAAGGAGAATGGAGTGGCCGTGGAAGTCGACGCATCTGAAGATTCACGGGCCGGGGGAGGACCTTTCGTATCCCAGAGGGAAGGCCGAATGGGTCCGTCGCTAGATCATCTCAAAAAACGGCCTTTTTAAAGGCCACCACATTTTTCAATCGTTTTTGAACTCATGCATTTGCAAAGTTTTATTATAAGTCCCATGACATACTGGGTATTGGTAATCTGTACGGTACGTAGTTGCCGACTCTAAAAAATATATTTTGACCGAGAACTTTGTTCATTATTCGGTCAACACAGTTTATTTAATGCGCTTAAAATAAATGTTATGGGGCTTAACAACCATAGCTTGGAGTAAAGAATAAAATGAGTTGTGTTTGCAAACACAAACAATTCCACGTTTCTAACATAGAGTTACAGTCGGGCTAAGATTGGAGATACGTAGTTGCCGACTCTAAATAATATATTTTGACCGAGAATTTTGTTCGTTATTCAGTCAACACAGTTTGTTTAATGTACCTAAAAACAAATGTTATGGTAATTAAGAGTCATAGCTTTGAGTAAAACATAAAATTGCTTTAAAACACAAACATTTGCAAGTTTCTAACATAGAGGCACAGTCGGTCCAAGATTAGAACATAAAAACGGCCTTTATCAAGGCCACCATTTTTAGTACTTAAATTCAACTGACCAATAGGAGAAGAGTGCTGTGTCAGCAACGCCTATATAATGAGTAGTGCGATGTTTCCTCATTCCTCCACTGAGCCTATTGCTGATCTGATCACCAAGTCATGGACTCTTCTGAGACTTCTGCAGCTGTAGAATCCATCCTGGCTGAGAACAAGGTGAAGTCTATCTTCGATCCGCCGGACGCACCTTCTACATCCACAAGCGTGGTTTCGCCGCCAAGTCCCCTGCACTTTGGAGCACCGACAGCAGAGTCATCGGATGAAGATAATAGGAAATTCATTTCAAAACATGACCCCTTCGTACCGAAGGCAACTTCATCCTCCAGCACACCAAGAATATCATTGAAGAAGACACCACGTGTAAGAAATGCGCCAAAGTGTACCCACCAATTTAAAAGAGGGCCGAAGAAGGGTGAAGTGTGTGCAGTCTTCTGCAAAATAGGAGAAAAGTTCTGCGCTAAACACAGACCTGCAGAGAAAAAGCCGCCAGCATCTAGTTTTGACTTTGAAACTATAGCTCAGGAGGGAAAATTCCGAAGATTGAAAGTTTCCAAAAAATATAAACTCCTACAAATTAAAGAGCGCAAAGTAATTTTGGAAAACAGCGGAAGAATCCTAAAGGTAAAACTGCCTGGATATTTGCAACCAATACCCAAGACTGGGTCATACTTAATATTTCAAAGGGCGGGCAAAGGCGAACTGGCAAAGGCGATGTGGGAGTGCGTCTAGATTGGATCAGCAGCTCAGAAACGGCCTTTTTCAAGGCCACCAATTGTTTCACTCGTTATAGTACTCACAGTGTGCTAACTCTGTTGTCTTTCACAAACAAAGTATATTATGTAAAATCCTACAACATAATTAACCTACATTGCGTAGCTTTCCTTCCAGTCAACAACGGTCGAGATCAGTCGTAAACCTTGGCGGAGAATTCAAAAACGGCCTTTTTAAAGGCCAGCAATTGATTAACTCGTTATAGTACTCACAGTGTGCTAACTCTGTTGTATTTCACAAACAAAGTATATTATGCACAATCCTACAGCATAATTAACCCACATTGCGTAGCTTTTCTTACATTCAACAACGGTCGAGATCAGTCGTAAACCTTGGCGGAGAATTCAAATACGGCCTTGTTAAAGGCCAGCAATTGATTCACTCGTTATAGTACTCACAGTGTGCTAACTCTGTTGTCTTTCACAAACAAAGTATATTATGAGATGAAATAAACTGATAATGCAAGCTGCAGACTGAATTAATATTTACATCTCTCGTTTTAGTACTCAAATTGAGCTAACTGTGTTGCCTTTCACAAACGAATTATATTATAAGATGAAATGAACCGATAATACAAGCTGCAGCCTGAATTAATATTTACAACTCTAGTTTCATCGATTCTTTGCATTCAAAAAAAGATTTTGTTTGTTTGTTTGTTAGGTTGACCTTGAAAATAATAAAAGCATTGTCAGCAGTTAAGATAGAGACTGCTGAAAAGCATTGTCAGCAGTTAAGATAAGAGACTGTTGAAAAGCATTGTCAGCAGTTAAGATAAGATACTGCTGAATATGCAGTAGTTATTACTATAAATAGAGGCGTTCTGTAGAGTTGATCACATCCATCTGCGACGTTTACCTGGCAACATGGTCTACGAGATTGTTCACCACCAAACAGCGAGAAGGGTTAAACGCTCTCCTCTGTGGCTGAAAACATTCTACCTCCGTGTTCCGATTTATTGGATGACGGAGATAACTCAAGAATGCGACTTGTGGAGAGTTTCTGAGGCTCTAGACAGTATCAGGGCCGACTGCCGAGCGACTACTATTAAATTGACAACGTCCGACGTAGGGTTCTGGATGGCGCCTACTCCTCTGGAAGATGACTTACCCTTCAAGACCAACGTCATCAAAGACCTGAAGTGTTTGCTGCGGCTTGGCCAAAGGGTGACTCTCACCGTCATCGTTTCTTGAGGACGTATCCTGCAGACCCACAACGCCATCTCAAACTCCACCTTCTGAGGGCAACTACAAACGGCCTTTTTCAAGGCCACCATGAATTTCACTCGTTTTAACTAAGCTAAGCGTCTTATTTGAACCATACCAATTATTTATCTTTTCGATTATTAATGTTTCTACTAATAATGAAATTAATAATTACCAACACATGGTTTTTAAAATTTTTAGTTGTACAAAACACATGGTGGTTTCTTAATTTTACCTCAACTAACAATTGCAATTTATGATATTAAGTATGCACAAGTGTATCTCTTTCTCTCTTTCTCTCTCTCTCTCTCTCTCTCTCTCTATATATATATATATATATATATATATATACATTTTTTGAGATCAAAACCTATGTTTACGGTTTTTCTACTATAACTTAGCACTTTTTTACTGACTAAAACCTAAGGCTCTTATTCGTTGTTTATTTTTGCTTGCTCATCACAAAATTTCCCTATAAATAAAGGTAAATAGTAGTCACCGGTCATTCATATCCTATCTACCACCATGGCACCACTAGACATCCCTCACCACTGGAAGCAAATTGGAGAAATAATTGAAAATGTCTTACAGGAAGATGTGGAGGAGATTGAAGATACTAGCGACTCCGAAGACCTGACCAACTCCGATGACAACACATCATCACTAGATGTCTCTGACATAGAAGATGCAATAGCATTTGTTCTTCACGAGGATTATCCGGAGTCAGTCGCCGACAGTATTGAATTTTATCTCCTGTCCGAAGATGAGGATGACAACAGGACTCCTGTCCTACGTGATGTTCCCGATGCAAGGCGGAGACTATTCGATAGTTCCAGTGGTGAGGAAGACGATGATGGCGTTGCATACCTGAGCGACTAATTAGAGAAGTCTGTTTCAAACGGCCTTTTTCAAGGCCACCAATTGTTTCAATCGTTTTAAAACTCAGCCGAATTCGCAATGTTTTTTTTCCTTAAACTAAAAAAGCCACAAGCAGAGTATAATAAACGAATGAAACAATGGTAGCCGTTAAAACGGCTGTTTGGATGTGTTTTTCAACTGTATAAAGGGTTTATTGTTCAACAATGATGTCATCATCTGATAGATAATCTGCCCCTACTAATCTTTCTAATGCAGCCATTACTTCTCTGGATTGGATAGTTGTTCTGCTTGATACAACGTTAACCTGTACTGGTTGATCATCACTTTCTTGTCTTTCCGTGGGTGTAAATAATAATTGAAAAGGTGGTGTTGTGGAGGATATATCTGGGACCTGTATAGGCTGCTCCATAATTATGTTGTGGTTAGTAAGCTTATAGCAATACTAATTTATAATTTCATTTATGTTTACTTTTTAAATGAATGAACCAATGGCAATGAAAGTGATGATGTTAGCAAAAATATAAACCAATAGTAATTCAATGCTGAGGTCAGCATTTGCTATAAAACTAGAACATGTGAAAAATGGCTCTCAATACTACTTTTGGAGCATTCTATAACACACTGAGAAATTTATTCAATCACAATGTACTATTGTCAACGTTGTAATGAAGATTTCAAAAATGAGGATTTATATATATATCACTGTGAAATTTACCATAATGCTACTAATAATGCATTATCCGATTGTGAAGACCATCCCGATTTCTTACACTTCCTTGCTGACACTGAACACTCTACACGGCAGAGCAGACCAAGCGTAATTGCATATGCACCTCCTAGCAAACAAAACTCAGTGGATCCTGAAGATGAATCCTCACCCTCTACTTCTAGAGGGACTGCGAACGAAGATGCAACGTTGGGAGTCAACATTTTAGTGGAGGCGTTTGACAGATCTGTCGTTCGACATTACAGAATAAATAACATCAATACACTTGAACTACAAATATTTCTGACCCTCGTTAAAGATGTTATAATTGCAAAATTAAATTATGAACTTAACCGTTTGAATTTCATTAAATTTGGATTACTATTGGACACAAAATGTAATAATGTAGAAGGAGAAATATCCAACAGAGGGTTTCTTTCTAGAAACCGAACTATCATGGAGACGTCAAATTTAGATGAAATAGTTGATGAATGTTTACAAGAATTTGTGCTTAAAATAACTGAACATGAAGCTCGTGGATCCGGATGGTCCTTGCTCAATGTAAACAACCTGGATTTACGAGTTCATAAACGTGGATACGGTGATCGTGGCAGCAGTTTTATTCCATTGCCAGCAAAGATTAAAGATAATAAATCATGTATTAATGTTCAAAACAATGACAATGAATGTTTCAGATATTCCATGTTGGCGAAATTTCTTGTTCATGAAGGTGTCCAACATCCTGAACGACCGAATAGAAGATATCAAGAACTAAATGGTAGATATAAATTTAATGGATTAAACTACCCAGTGTCATTGTCTGATATAGGAAGTTTTGAAAAACGTAATGCAGGTGTATCTGTTAACGTGTTTGGACTGGACAGAAGAAACAATGTGTACCCGTTAAAAGTGGTACCACGTGAATTGACTGACCATACTGATTTACTGTTACTAAAAGATGAAACTGTTTCACATGATGTGTACATAAAAGATTTCACTAAGCTCATTCACTATCAGCTCACCAAAAGAAAGTCACCAATAACAGTGTGTAAAAGATGTTTCTGTTTTAAAAATATCTCTATAAATAGAGGAGGTCGTAGTTGGCTGACGGAACACTCTAAACTTTGTGGAGATCATGCAGCAGCAAAAGTTATCCTTCCAACTCTGAATAGTTCTATTCTAAAGTTTAGGAATATCCATCACCAGTATCGCATCCCAATTGTAATTTACGCAGATTTTGAATCGTCATTGATACCAGTGGAAAATGTGAATCCTGACGCAGCAGACAGTAGGAAATACCAAAAACACGAGCCAAACAGCTATTTATTTTGGTAAAATCAACACTTTCATACGAGCATCTTCGGCATTACGATATTCCAAAGGAGCCAAAGCTTTACCGTGGGGAGCAAGCTGCAACACGATTTGTTGATGATCTATATGATATTGCTGAAAAAGTATCTACCCTCTACAGTTACATTGTTCCTATGGAAAATCTCACTGACCTTCAAGAACTATGTCATCAAATGGAGGACATTTGTTACTTGTGTAAACAGGAGTTTTCTGAGGACAACATCAAAGTGCGTGACCATGATCATTTGACAGGAGCCTATAGAGGAGCAGCTTGTAACGCCTGCAATATCAACTTTAAGCTACCTAACTTTATACCGGTTGTATTACACAATTTAAGTGGATAAAACGCACACTTTATTATTCCAGAACTTGGACGAGACAAAGGACAAATTGACGTATTGGCTCAAACGACAGAAAAATTTATTAGTTTTTCAAAGAAAGTAAAAAATATAAAATTAAGGTTTATAGATTCCTTAAGGTTTATGCCATTCAGTTTGATGACACTCTCTAAGAATCTGGAAAGAGATGACTTAATTGAAACGAGGAAGCTGGTTCCAGAAGATAAGATGGAGCTCGTATTAAGAAAAGGAGTGTTCCCGTACGACTACATAGATTCCCTTGCTCGATTTGACGAGACTGCGTTACCTCCACCAGAAATGTTTTACAGTAAACTCAATGAATCTCCAGTAGATCCAAAAGATTATGAGCATGCTGTCAAGGTATGGAAGGAACTTAATATGTCGACGCTCGGAGATTATAATGATTTGTATGTGAAACTTGATGTAACTCTCCTTTGTGATGTAATGGAGGAATTTAGAAATTCCTGTTTGTTAGCTTACGGACTGGATTGTTTCTATTACTTCACATCTCCGGGGCTGGCTTGGCAAGCTATGATGAAGGAAACTAAATGCGAACTCCAACTTTTAACTGATATTGACATGGTTCTTATGGTTGAAGCTGGTGTTAGAGGAGGGCTCACACAATCGGTCACACGATATGTCAAAGCCAATAACAAACATCTTCAAAATTATAACTCAACTAAAGAATCAGTCTACCTAGGCTACTTCGACGCCAATAACCTTTATGGATAAGCCATGTCAATGCCATTACCTTTTGGCGGATTTTGCTGGGTTGATTCTAATGTTTTAGGAGACATTATGAGCATCCCGAAGTTAAGCGATATCGGATACATATTGGACTTTGACTTCGAGTATCCTCAGCACCTTCACGACCATCATTATGACCTTCCTCTATTACCAAGGTCCGAGGTTCCTCCAGGAGGCAAATATTCAAAGTTGATGACAACACTTGAAAATAAATCTAATTACATTGCACATTATTGGATTGTACAGCAAGCAATTGAACTAGGAATCAAAATTGTTAAAATCAACCGAGTGCTTCAATCTACACAAAAGACCTGGCTAAAACCGTATATAGAATCGAATACTTCAAGAAGAGCAGCTTCCACATCAAGTTTTCACAAAGAATTTTACAAACTGATGAATAACGCCGTCTATGGGAAATGTCTTGAAAACAAAAGGAATCACATGAATTTGAAACTTGTTTCTGATGAAAAGAAAATGTTAAAATTAGTTCAAAAGCCTAACTTCAAAACATCTATCATAATAAACGAAAATCTTGTAGCTGTATGCATGAACAAAACAAATGTTGTCATGGATCGACCTCTTTATGTAGGAATGTGTATACTTGATATTTCAAAGACCCATATGTACGACTTCCACTACAACAAGATGGTTGCCTTTTATGGACGAGATCGAATTGGAATTAGCTACATGGACACTGACGGGATCGTATATTGGATCAAGACACTTGACATGTATGATGACCTTAGAGTGTTTCCTCACAGGAATGATTTTTACTTCTCCGACTACCCAGTCAACCATCCGACATACGACAACTCTGTTAACAAGAAGGTTTTAGGTAAGTTCAAGGATGAAACTTGCGGAGTACCACTTGAAGAAATTGTCGCCCTCATGTCGAAGATGTACGCGTTAAAATTAATCACAGATAGAACAGCGAATGTCACATCAACAGTCGCAGCGGATGAGGATGAAGCAGGGATCATCAAGAAGGCAAAAGGAATAAAAAAGATGTACATAATGAAAAAAATGAAATTTGAACATTACTACAACTGTTTATTCAGAAGAGTTGGGTACAGTGCATCTTTTAACACAATCCGGAGCTTCAATCATAATTTATATAGTATAACTGTGAAAAAGAAGTCATTGGCAGACAAAGACGACAAACGTGTGATCCTTCAAAACACACTTCCTTATGGACATTATTCATTAACATAAATTGATTAAGTGCATCATCATCCTGAAAAGTAAACTGGTGGAAGATCTATAAAATGCTAATTAATTAAGTATATGTTAAATAAAGTTTTTAAAAAGCCACTTCAGTGGCCTTGACCCAGTTTTCGTGTGTTCAGAATAAGCAATTTTTTAAATTAGCAAAAACTACATTACTTATTTAACATTTAGCCTTTTTTAATAAATGAAACAGTTTTATAGTTCAGTTACTAAACGATTGGAGGATAAAGCGAACCGATGGACGAGAGAAAATCCATCGTTGAAGAACTTCACAAACCAGTTCGAAGAAATTTTCCTAGAAGATCAACGGTCGTGAAAGGCATTCATGACCTATATCAAGCGGACCTTGTAGAAATGAAACCGTACAGTAGGATTAATAAAGGTTTTAGGTACATTTTAACGGTTATTGATTGTTTTACAAAAGTAGCCAGTGCAATTCCACTGAAAAACAAAAGTGGATCGTCTATTACAGAAGCAATGAAAGAAGTACTTCAGGCGATAGGGAAACGTATAAAAAATCTGCAGACAGACGATGGTACAGAATTTTTTAACAAAGATTTTTCTGATCTAATGAGGAAAAATAAAATAAATCATTATTCAACTTATAGTGAAAAGAAAGCCGCTATTGTAGAACGTTTCAATCGCACTTTGAAAACTTCAATGTACAAGAAATTTTCAGAAAGAGGCACCTATGTATGGTATGATATTCTTCCTACTTTAATAAAAGATTACAATGATAAAAAACATCGTACAATAGGTATGAAACCAAATCAGGTGAATAAAGCAAATGAATCTAAAGTTTTGAAACGCATAAAGAAAAGTACCAAACCAATATTAGATAAGAAACCACCCAAAAAATTTGCAATAGGAGACAATGTGAGGATATGTAAATATAAACAGATCTTTACCAAAGGTTACCTTCCGAATTGGACAAACGAGGTTTTCACAGTGCATCGAGTACAGCCTACTATTCCTGAAACTTATATTTTAAAGGATGTTAAAGGAGAGATACTGCAGGGAGGGTTTTACGGACATGAGTTGTTAAAATCCAAGACTGGCAATGTTTATTTGGTTGAAAAGATATTAAGAAAAAGAGGTAATAAACTTTTAGTGAGATGGTTGGGATTTGACAAGAGCGAAGATACTTGGATAGACAAAAAGGACCTACTTTGAAATAAAAAATCAGTTACGGGACAGCATTTGAGAAGACTGTTTATGCAGTAAATAAATTATGGAAATTATCTGCCAGAATGAAAGACTTGATATTAACAATATTGATTGTTTGACACCGGATATTTTTGATAATGAGGTAAGTAAACATGGCTGTTTATGGCCTAACACAATGAGGTGTATTATTAGTGGGCCTTCAAACTGTGGAAAAACCAACGTTGTTTTTAATTTAATAACAAAACCAAACGGCTTAACCTTCAATAATGTTTATATTTTTTCCAAATCTCTGAATCAACCAAAATATTTATTATTGGAAAAGATTTTGCATGATGTACCCGATGTTTCATTGCATAAATTTGACGCAAGTAGTGAGATTATAGAGCCTAACAATGCTGAACCGTATTCAGTTTTTATTTTTGACGATGTTTCCTCTGAAAATCATGATAGGATAAGAACATACTTCTCTATGGGTAGACATAATCATATTGACTCTATTTACATAGGTCAAACATATAGTAAAATCCCGAAACAATTAATTAGAGACAACTTAAACTTTTTAATTGTTTTCAAGCAGGATGAAAAAAATCTCAAACATATATACAACGATCATGTTGGTGCAGATATGTCATTTGAAAAATTTCGAGATGTGTATGGGAAAGCTTGGAAAGAAAAATATGGGTTTTTAGTTATAGATAAAGAAAGATCTATGACAAATGGTCGTTACAGAATAGGGTTCGATGGATTTGTTTTATTACATTGACTTCTGCCTATAACAAATTCAGTATTTGTGGTGAAGGCGTTGAGAACAGTCGGAACTAATAATGTCGAACCAGGAGGAGTTGCTTAGTGAAATAAAAGTCCTAAGTGACTCAATACGGAAGAAAAACCTGCTACTAAAAGAAGGATTGATGGCTAGAAATAAATATTTGGAGGAAACCTTCAAGCCCATTGTCGAACCCCTGAATAAAATAAATGATAAAATGACCAAATCGACTCTACTAGATCAAGAAGTAAAAGAACGAGATAAAAAGATCGTTAAACAAGATGAAACTTCAGGAACATACGGATCAGAATCTGGGTCAGAATCATTTAGCAGAACGAGTCGTTCAGGAGAAGAAGAAGAAGAAGAAGAAGAAGAAAAAGAAGAAGAAGATGAAGAAGATGAAGAATAAAGTAAATCCGACATTGAAGGTGAAACAGATCCTTTAGAACCAACAGAATCCCCCACAAATATTAGTATTTTAAGTAAAGAAATTGGCAAAAAAGGACCTCTTTCACGAAATTATATACTAAAAATGCTACATGGTGCACATAAGTCGAGTAAATACCATGTGTATGGAGCACGCTTGGAAAAAGACGGTCTTCGTATGGGGGATAGTATGCTAGAGATAGATGACAAAGATAATATAACAGTTAAAGACCAAACTTTTAAGGGTACCACTGGACTGTTTGAATTGATCTTTAAACCCTCTCCAAAAAAATATACTAAGAAGGATTTGAATGATTTTAAAAACATATGTATTTTAACCAACTCCCATAGAAAAGGTTATTCACATAATACACCTATTCATAGAAATAGATCGGAGAAGTATAGAGAAGTTATTTCAAAACTGTTTTCTAGTATTAGAGGAAAACGTCCGAAGGCTAAGGGTAAAGGAATGCCGATGAAATCGGTGTATGATACAAATATTATATACTATAATAATGTGAATAAGCTGGTTGACAGAATGCGATTAATATATGAATCTATACAGGCTGGGCATAACGGATTGGATAACGAAATGATTGCTTTAACGGAAGAGTTAAAAGGTCGGGGATACATAGCTTAAGTATTCAGTCTAAAGATGAGTGTTGATAAGTTCGGTCGTCATTAGAGCTCTTTGGTTCGAGAGGTTTTGAGAGGTCCACCTGGAGAAGGTTTTCAGTTGACTCGAGACGGAAACTATGATCTAAGAAGGAAACGTTTGTGCAATATTGCAGATCCTATTAACAAAGATGAAGCAGTAAACCTTGGAACAATTCGTACATTTACATTAAATTGCGAGACAAATGACACCATGTTTGATGCTAAATATAAAAGAATTATACATGTGGCAATTGCAGAAAAAGATACAGATGCTGTGAATAGGCGATTTGTTTTGGAAGAAATAAAGCAATTAAAACAAGATATTTACCAAAAAATCGACAAATTACAGTCTATGGTGATTCTTTTCACCTCTTCGAAGAAGGAAAGTCGGGGAACACCTTCAAACAGTGTAAACGCAATATATGACACAAACAGTGATGCAGAAGAGTCATTATCACTGCCAGACGTTAGAGTAATCTAATGAAGTAAGGTGTTAAAACAAAAAAAATTATCATACATGGAAGGAAGACGTTCAGTAGTGAACTATCACTCATGAAAAGAGGACGAGGACTCACTAGTAGCGCAGTGTCTCTTTTTAAAAAAGCATTTTCCACTTTACCTACAGGTGCATTAATAAACACAGCTGTTGACGCACTTCCAATTGAGCTACATTTGCCTGGAGGTTATCAATATTGTGGTCCAGGTACGAAATTGCGAAAGCGTTTGGTACGAGGAGATCCTGGAATAAACAAATTGGACGAAGCTTGCAGAGCACACGATATTGCATATTCAAATTACTCAGATTCGGAAAGAAGATCAATTGCAGATAGAGCTCTTGCTGAAAAAGCTTGGCAGAGAGTAAAATCAAGTGACGCAAGTGTTGGTGAACGAGCAGCTGCATTAGCAGTAACTGCAGCCATGAAAGCCAAAACAGCAGTTGGAGGAGGATCGAGGAGAAGAAAAACAAACACACGTCGCAGAAGAAATATTTCCGGTGGGGGCACTAGTAAAAGAAGGAATACTAATAAGAGAGTTAATCGTAAGCGAAAAAAGTGTTCAAAATGTTCAAAAAAAAGGTAAACGGAAGAGGATTATACCTAAGACCATACCACATATTAAATAAAAACAAATTAATTTTGCCGAATAAACCTTTGAACAACGAGGAACTTGAACGGTATGCATCATGTTTAAAAATCCCTTTTTTCAGAGGGGTGTTCATGCGAAACGGATTGCCAAGAAAAATCTGGAAAAATGAATCCGCAATTGTAAACCTTGATTATGCTAATGGTGCTGGGACACATTGGGTTTGTTATAAGAAAATATTTGATTCTGTTTTTTATTTCGACAGTTTTGGGAATCTTCCACCTCCTAAAGAGTTACAAGTGTATTTCGGTGCAGTACCTAACGTAGTTTTCAATTATGATAGAAAACAAAGAGAAGACACGTCAGTATGCAGACATTTATGTTTGGAATTTCTAGCCACAAGTGTCAGTCAACTGTAAGATGTCGTCTTGTACTGTAACAGTTAGTGGTTCAACATCAACTTTACGAAGTACATTATTTCCACCATTACACCTGAGAGATGATAGACAGTGGGAAATTGCACTTTTGGATTTTACTACTTACAACTCAATCCCAAACATAATAGAAGGTGTTAATAATAAATTTCACTACGTGAGAAAGAAAAATACTGAAGGTCTGGCTGATGTACGTGAATTTGTTGAGATTAAAACTGGTGCTTATGAAATAGCTGACATAAACAGAGAACTTCAAAATAAGTTAGGAAAGGATGTAATTGAACTAAGAGCGAATAATAACAATTTAAGAAGTGAAATAAAATGCAAGTTTTATATGGATTTCACTCTACCAGCATCGATTGGTCCTTTACTTGGTTTCCCATTATACAAGTCGGTTCTTGAACCAAATATCTACCATACAAGTCCAAAAACTGTGAACATAATTAAAGTTAATACTATAAATATCACGTGTAACATAGTTCAAGGGGCTTATAAAGATGGATCGAACCAACATATTTTACATTCGTTTTATCCAACCGTTCCACCTGGATTTAAGATAATTGAAAAACCTCATAATCTGATATATCTTCCATTAAACTCCACTCATATTTCAGACATCGTATTGAACGTACTAGATCAAGACGGTGACATCGTGGATTTCAGAGGATAAATTATTACTGTACGTTTACACATTAGACAGGCACCGTAAAAGAACGATGGGACTTGAATTTACATATAACACTAAACAAACATCAGACAATTCTAGTATATCTCCTAACGTAGAGAGGTTAACTAGAGAGAACATTAAATTTTTAGAAGGACTTGGTTTCAGAGTCAATGATAATGGACATACTGGATATAAAACATGGACCGGTTTTCGACGAAACGTTGTGGGAGAAGGAGCTTCACACTCACAACCCTTACGCTTCATCAAAATTAGGAAATAATGATGAGATCCGAATTCCAATACAACATCAAGATGCATATACTTTACCGTCTGAAAGCTATATTTATATTGAAGGAAGGGTTTTGGAAAAAGATGAAAATACAACATCAAAAGTACCATTCATAAATAATCCAATGGCCTTTTTGTTTGAAGAAATCCGGTACGAAATATCTGGCATTGTAGTAGATTCGACTAAAAAAGTCGGTATACGCAGTACGCTTAAAGGGTTGGTTTCTTTATCACCTAATGAAACGAACGCTTTAAAAACAGCCGGATGGATATTACCAACTACGACCAAAATAGTACCTAATTCAAGTGGTTATTTCGACTTTTGCGTTCCGTTGCGGCTCTTACTAGGATTCGCTGAAGACTACAGAAGAATAATAATTAATGTCAAACAAGAATTGGTTTTACTGCGATCATCCTCTGATGTGGATATTATACAAGCTGATAGCGGAACAACTCCCACAACACTTGAATGGAAATTGAAGTTAGATAAAATAGTTTGGAGAGTACCTCATGTACGGTTGGCCGATGAACGACGAGTAAGTCTATTACGGATTCTGGACTCTGATAGGGATATTGTGGTTCCTTTTAGAAGCTGGGAAATGCATGAATGGCCTGTCTTGCCTAAAACTCAACGTCAAACGTGGGCTGTGAAGACTTCGAGTAATTTAGAAAAGCCTAGATATGTTATTTTTGCTCTGCAAACAAATAAAAGATCTAATATTACTGCTAATGCCAGTAGCTTTGATCATTGTAAACTTTCAAATATTAAGTTGTTTTTAAACTCACAATTCTTTCCCTATGACAGTCTTAATGTAATGTTTTCTAAGGACAGATATGGTATTTTATACGATATGTATGCTAGGTTTCAATCGTCATACTATGGAAGGACGAACTCGCCTCTCCTCAACCCTGAAACATTCAAGAGTCTCGCACCAATTGCAGTCATAGACTGTTCAAAACAAAACGAATCAATTAAATCATCAACAGTAGATATTCGCATCGAGTTTGAGTTGGAAGAGAATATTCCAGACCAAACAACAGCGTATTGTTTGATACTACATGATACAATCGTAACGTACACCCCTCTAACAGGCGTGGTTAGAAGAATAATATAGATGTTTTTACCACATTATTCAGCACCTACATATATTTACCCCCGCCACAAGTTTATAAAAGGGAGATTCTTCTGCGAGAGGACATCAGTATACCACCTGCAGACAGCAAGACAACATTGATAGTTAAAATGGACAGTATGCCATCTAATTTTCTTGAAGATGTAACGCTCGAGTCTGCATCAACAGAGGTGACAGCTGCATCTAAAACGTCGAATCAAGACTTACCTGAAAACACAAAACCTAGTGAGGACTCTGCAAAAACAACGGAAACTACTTCTTTTCCAATTGACAAAGACACAATTCCACCTGGTAATCCTAGTGAGGACTCTGTAAAAACTACGGAAACCACTTCTTTTCCAATTGTCAAAGACACAATTCCACCTTATAATAGTAATAATGATGATGTTAAAACTAATACAACACCAGCTGAAAATGTAGAAGAGTCCGCAGAAAAGGACACAACAACTACTGAGGAGATTAAGGCTGGACTCTCAGGATTTCTAACTTTCGAAGGAAATGATCAGAGGAAAAGGAAAAGATGTGAAAATGAATATGATGAACAAAATATGGATGTGATATTTGATGTATTTTTACGCGCAATGTATCCATTGAATTTAAACATGGATAAAACTGTTACTGTTGGTGTTTTCAAATCTTTGAACTTTAATCCTGCTGTGCTAATTAACCATTGCGGGAAAGCCTCATTGCTGCTTACGATAGACATGTGGGATAAATTTACTAAACACGTATCTATCATTGAAGCCTACTTATACAACAACTTGACAGGACGAAAAACTGCAATTGGATATAACGAATCCGATTTAGAAATCGACAACATCAGACTTCGAGGTACTCAATTTGTGAGATTTAGAGATCTTTCTAAACACAATAAGAAAATCCTTTTAGCTTTGGAAGAATTTCAAGTCCTGTCGAATCTAACACCAGTAATAATCAGATACATTCAGCAACTCGTCACATATGCTCCACTTATTTTTGATTACCTCAACAGTTCGGTGAACACACATCCAGTTTTACCACTGATCTATGGCCCGATAGATCATTCTATATACAACAGATTGCCTCAAGAGGTGTCGTTCTACAGAAGGACCGGATTCTTTTTTAATAAACTTCGAAGTGAAGGAACCAAAATTAAAGTTTCTCCAACAAAGGAATTGCCGGAGAATATTTCAAATAAACAAAAAGTGTAAAATTATTTGAATGATTGCGTCAAGCAAGTGCTCATGTTGGGAGCACTCAAACTTTTTAAAAAAAGATTTACGTGACCTTGAAACAGTTCAGGTTTGCATATGTTATTCTTCTTTTCGCTGACTATATACATATGAAAATACTCACGCTGTGTGAGTGCAGTTGATTCCAAGCTTCCAAACAGTACCTATCCTACTCAGTCTTGTTTATTACATGCTTAAGTAAACTTCATAAAATGGAAAGATACTGTTGTGAAAACAAGTGTTTTGTGCGACCGAAACTAGAGGTAGACGGATTAGCCTGTGAAATATGTGAAAGTTATGGTATTTGTAAATGTCGATGTAAAACATATAAACTTCCAACTCCAACACGAGAAACGTTCACATTGTACAAATCCCAACACTGTTATACATGTTGTCCTAAAATGTGTGTGAAATTTGGACTGTATAGCGATATAATAAAATATTGTAACAAATGTCGCAAAGGTATTTGTGAATGTCTACTACAATATTGTGCAAACAGGAAGAGTTGGGATGTGGATATAGAAGTAGAGTCAAAAGTAATAACAAGACGGAATAGCATGTAGAATATGTGAATGCTATGGTTACTGCAATAGAGTGTTAATTTTTAGGAAATGAAGGTTTGCATTAGTATAAATAGCTGTCACACCACCCACCCCATCTCAGAACAACTCCAGCTCTTGCCCAGTGAAAACCAACTTCATGCGCTCTCGTAGATTCAACACAAAATGGAGGAGTATAACCTGTGGAAACAAGCGTTACTCAAAGAATATCAGGATACGAATGATTTTAAAAAAAATTGTAAGCCAACTACCAAAAAGTATATTTGAAGAAATTATGAATGAACATTATAAAAATTGTGCGACGGCTTTAATATGTTTCTATGAAAAAGATAGTCTTAGGATTTGTCGAAAGTGTTACGAGGATAACAAAAATGAATTTGCGGACTACGAACAAAAAGTTCTACATGAATCTTTTCAAGTCAACACGTCAACGCTACAATTGAAATATCAATGTATGAAACGTAACGGTACATGTGTAGAAGAGAGATACACTAAATGCGAATGAATGTTAGCAAACTCTGACTGTTTATACGGTAGATTGCATCAACAAAGTGCTCATGCTGGGAGCACTTAAACATTTTTAAAAACTAATTTACGTGACCTTGAAACAATTCAGATTTCCACATGTTATTCTTATTTTCACCGTATATATATATGACAATATTGGAGCTATATGAGTGCAGTTGATTGCAAGCTTCCCATCAGTTAACAGTTGCAAAAATAAATACATACTGCTGCAGTGAGAAATGTTTCATAGAACCAAAATTACATTGATACGGAATGGACAAACCAATTTGTTTTAATTATAATATTAGAATGTCCAAAAAGTGCGTAGTAGAATTTCAAGCTTTCAGGAACAACCAAGACAAATATATCATAAAAGAACTAGCTTTTTTTGACATATCTACTAATGTCATTAACTATTTTCTTTTTAAGCTGCCTTTTCATTTTAAGAAGTTAAATAGCAAAAGCTCTAGAACCAATAAATGGTTAATGAAGTATCTTCATCACATCACCTGGGACGAAGGATTTACACAATACAAAGAGCTGGATAGCATAATGTACCATTATTGTCAACAGTATGACGAAATCTACACTACTGGGGATGAAAAATCAAAGTGGATCAGAATGTACAGTACTTCAAATGTGACGGATATTGTGTTGGATAAGGAATTTGCAACGGAATTAAATGGTCTTTGCATCGGAGTAAAAAGCCCTCAGCATAAAACTGCAAATTGTGCATTGTCACGAGCATACAGAGTAGGCCGATTTATATCCGGTGGAGGGGAAAATCCACATATACCCATGCACGTACCTCCATAATATCAGTTGGACACAAGATCTCTTACAGAATACAACACCTAGCAAAAGAATCATATCAGCTTCTCCACAATGACATCACCTTCTCCACTACAATCTCTTGCAGAAAAATTCAACCAACATTCAAAATCCGATCTCCTAGCAACAAAAAGATGTAGCGAACTTCAAGAGAAAAAACATTATGCTGTGCATTCGATGAAAAAGTTGGATACATCAGTTGGTGAAGCAGTTATAGCTGTTCTTGGAGATTCACCCTACAAAGAAGAAGATAAACCTAAATTCCAAGTTTACCTCCCGAAAAGATTTGTTAATGTTCTTATGAACGAAGATTTGGATTCTGTCAAGCCCGGCGTATTGTATTTAGTTTCCCATGGACCTTCTGGAAACAACTCTACAGAAATAACAATCCATGTTAACAATACTTTGTAAAATAGTTTTGTACATAGCGTAAAATTCCATTGTAATCTCTGATTATTTTACCTTTTTAATTATGTATTATTTTTACTTAGGTATTATGTAATTATATTTTTTAAAAACTCATCACTGTGACCTTAACATAGTTTTGAAAGTGTCGGACTTACCCCCACCATTTTATTCTGACATAAATAGAACCCGTACTAGTGATCAGCTATCATTTCTCCATCAGCTCTCGTACCGTCAAGAACGAACTTAACCCATCAACATAATGAAGTTTCATCTGGTGATGCAAGACGAAGTGGATTTGGGAATACTTCACGAAACACTCCTGCATTTGATGACGGAACATCCTCCGATGGTAATGAAGATTACTGTTGAATTCGACAGCACAACCTTCTGCGATTCGGAGACGACTGAATCACCCACTGAATGGTCTCCGAATGCCACATCCGAAAATACAGAAGAAACCAAACCACAAGAACCTCCAAAGTACGAAGAAGAAAGCCAACCACAAGAACCTCCAAAGTACAAAGAAGGAAATAATGTTTAATACAATATACCTAGTTTGCTGTAAAGATAAGTTATGTAAACCTTGATTAAATCTTTGTAATTTTTGACAAATAAATTATCAAATCTTTTTTTAAAAACCACTTTCGATGACCTTGAACTTGTTTCTACATGTCCGTAACCACCCACCCACTTGGGAGTAACAATGACTCTAGGTTTTTTCTATAAAATGGTTACATTTAATTGGATAATTTTCAGCCAATTACTTGTCAGTGTTTCGTGATGACTAAGCATAAACAAGTAATAAAATCATGTCTGTCTGATCCTCACTACCATCCTCTCGTCTGACACCGATCCACCAACATGTCTGCATCTACTCTGTGGTCCAAAGACATCGGCGACGAAGAGTTGGTGGAGATCACCCTGATTGCGGAGCATGGGGAGAGAATGAGAGCAATTTCAATTATGTCTGAGGACGAACTACAAGAAAATCACTTCAATGAGATAAAGGCGATCATGTCATACATTGCCCAACCGACGATGCTTCCAGAGCAGTGGCCGGCGATATCTCGGCGGATGGAATATCTCGCTGCGCTGAAGGCTGAGATCAACAGAAGAGGTCTATCAACTGAGATTTATGCAATATTTGTGTAAATTACAGATTTTAAGGACATGTGACAAACGGCCTTTTTCAAGGCCACCAGATGTTTCATTCGTTTGACACTCAGCAACCGCCAAATTCATTTTCAAATCACTCCCACGACTTCTATCAGTTTCGGAACAAATATTAATCCATCCGTTTTCACTTTACCCCACATCCAATAACGTATGTCGTTCGTCACACCAAAAGATTTTAAATACATGTAACAAACGGCCTTTTTACAGGCCACCAGTTTGTTCAATCGTTTGACACTCAGCAACCACCAAATTCATTTTCAAACCTCTCTCTCGACTTTAAACAGTTTCTTAACGAATATAAATCCACCCGTTTTCACATTACCTCAATCCAATGACGTATGTGTATCGTCACACCAATACGTCATCGCCGTGACGTCATCACACCCTCTCGTCACACATACGTCATCACCACGTCACTCAAACGTCACTTCTGATTAAAAAACAATTATTTTTCAGCTGTCCCAGACTCCCCATATTGCTTCTACTACCGAGGGGGGTTGTCAAGGTCATATTTTAGACTTTTAAAAAAAATTATATATTTTAACATTGGGATTATGGAGTTTCGAATCCAAATAAAAGAATCACAACAGCTGAGAATAAATAACGAGTGGGCTGGCAAACAAACTCAAACTCATTTATTCGTTCAAAATACAATGAACATTTGAACACGTCCTAATATAGGAAACATATTCAACATCTTATATTAAAACAACAACGAAATAGAACAATTGCAATTCAATAGAGCATCGTATAAACTGAAAAAATAACATTTCTCCAAGTAATGTGACTTTACTTTTTTTCTTAAAACAGCCAACCTCTTCTCTACCCGGATATTCTGTGGAAGCCTATTAAAACTAATGCGAGTGTGATATGGCCCCTTCTCAAATTTAGTGCTCCACTACTGACAATAGGTGTCTAGATCTTGTTGGGTAGCCGTGGGAAAAACTGTTTTGAACAAACTGACTAATTTTTCTTGACATAAACACAGGCTTCGAACCCAACAAGACCAGCCAGCGTTATAACACCCACATTTTTGAAAATAGGCCTACACGACTCAGTCCTTATTTGCCCCATTATTGCCCTCAGACACCTTTTTTGCAAAACAAAAACACGATTGAAATGATTTAAACTAGATTTGCCCCAAAAAAACACTCTATACTGCAGCACGGACTGTACATGAGAAAAATAAACTGTTTTGAGCATGTCGGTACTACAGACATTGGCAAGGGTGCCCAGAGCAAAGCACATGGAGCGAAGCCTATTGCAGACGTTATCCACATCCACATGCTCCATATGCCATGTGAGTCTGGAGTCAACACGCAGACCCAAACATTTCATGGAAGATACTGTTCTCACAACATCATTACCAATAATTTTAATTAGATAATTTCAACGATCATTTTCCCATCTTATCAATGTATTTTCAGGCGGCGACGATTTTCCGTAAGGTATACCGGAGAGTGTACTCCCTTGCAACAAGTGAAGTGCATTCGTTTTGAGCAAATGCATTGGGTATACAAAAACTCAATTATACTATACATCCTATAATCTGCTATTAATACAGTATACTTATTAATTGCGTTGACATCTTACAGAGAGATTAAGAGGTTAACCTGAAATTGAATAAAGGCTGCGAGTTTGATTCTTTTGAACTTCTCTTAAAACTTTATTCGATAACCAGAATAAATAATATAAATTATTACTTAATTTGTAATTTTGAAGATGAAAATATAAACTGAACTCGACCCTTTTCTCCTCTTCCACAAGATCGCCTGGTCCAACCACGGCAGGACCATGGCAGGACACGCTAGGCGCGAGAAATGGTTTCCGCTTGTGAGTTTGACTTGGGCGAGTCAGTGAGAAAGACAAACATAAATATTGGTCTTTGCGAATGTGACTACAAGATGTCTAAAACGAACGCTTCGCCGACTATTGCACTCTGGTGTA
The DNA here is from genome assembly GCA_963675035.1 of Allygus modestus. Lineage (NCBI taxonomy): Eukaryota > Metazoa > Arthropoda > Insecta > Hemiptera > Cicadellidae > Allygus > Allygus modestus. The sequence goes on along the minus strand of OY776112.1, from coordinate 176,097,708 downwards.
TTTCAAGTACGTTTACGATTCCTATATTAACACAATTTTCTCATCAGGTTTGTATGATTTTTTAGCAATTTTGTTACTTCACAGAGAAGAAAGAATAATGTTCTTTGTATAAAATGCTTCGTTGGTGATGGTGAGTTTATGTTATTTAAGAAAATATTTCGGACATTTTCCATCACTGATTAGAGATTACCAATTTTCACGATCTGGAATAGTCTGAAAGAATTGTAAAAGCAGTAAAAAAGGGGAAAAATACTGCTTTTAAAGTTCGCCGGTTTTTCTTATCTGTAATTTGTTACCCTTAAAATTCTCCACAAGGAGATTTTTGTGGTATTCTATATATTAATACGCTAGGGGGGGGGGGGGGGGTTATTCACAGTTATAACTCGATAGCGGCTGGACGGATTTTAAACGTTTGAGATGTATTTTTACGTTAATTTGCCAATACGTCTCAGCCTTAGTTACGGATATATTAAAAGTGCTAAACACAGTACGTTGTCCAATGTTATTGGTCTATTGTCATTAGCACAAAAACTATTTTTACCGATGGTTCCCGTAGGAGCAAACCTGCGTACTCAGCCCCCATGTTATTCTTATGGAGAAAAGGTAAAATATTATGTCTCCCTTAATTAATAACATAAATCAATAAAACTTGGTAAGTGGCTACTCCTAGTTGGGTTATGTTCATGTCTGTATAAAACCCCATTTTATGTGTTCCTTGTTTCAGCAAACCTGCATACTCAGCCGCCATGTTATTCTTATGGAGAATAATTAAAATGTTATACTAAATCGTTTATTTATGAGTGTATATTGATGAAACTTGGTATGTGGCTTTATGTCGTATTAAGATACACATATGTGCATTGGAAATTTGCTTAGTACGCAGGTTTGCTGCTACGGGGGTATTTTTAAGCTGAAACCAACGGTAAAAAATAAAATTTGTCTTTTTCCAAAAATTATATGTAAAAAATTCAAAAACCCATTTTTGGGGTTCAAACCCCCCCAAAATACCCCTTCGGATTGATCAATCTATCTGGTTTTCGAACTTAGTCATAAATGTTGCTTTACAAATGTGTACCAAATTTCATTAAAATCAGATAGTTTTTACGAGAGTTATCGTGCTCACGGACACACACACATATATATATCTAATATATATACAGCCGCATGTGTAACTGACTCACTCACTCACTCACTCACTCACTCACTCACTCACTCACTCACTGAGGTATACGAATTCTAGACCACTTCTAGACGAGCTAGAAACCTGAAATTTTGCATGCAGGTAGCTTATAGCTTGTAACCCCCAGGAAAATCGCCAAAACTGACGGTTTTTTATCATAACCCCCCCAAAAAAATATTTAAAACCCCCCAAAAAAGGCTTATTTTAAAATTACAGTTTTTGAGCTCTAGCGGCCGAATGGATTGACCTATCGAAAAACGGACCCCACCATGTGCCACGGATTTTGCAAGATCTACAACTTTGTTCATATGACATTTTGTCGTATCTCACTCCCTTCACCCTTAGGTAGCGCTAGATTTTTCAAATTTCAGGCAATTTCGACGGTTATTTTCGATGTTTTTAATTTCCTATCACATTAATTTAGTATATAAAGGCTTGATATTTGGCACACAATATTTTTACACATTACCCTTCATGAATTAGACTATAAACTAACATATTTTAATATGTAAACACCTCAAAAAAATTAAAAACCCTAATTGTTCCATAAAGGACAATCTGCATTATCGACTTACTCAGGTAATTCTAGACAAGCTATAAACGTAGAATTAGGCCTACATGTAGCTTGTCCATTAAAACCACCAGAAATATTGCAAAAAGGTATAATTTTTAATCAGAACCACATAAAAAAATTAAAAATGGAGGAAAATTTGAATTTATCCAAAATAGTGCATTTTTTTGGGCTGTAGCGGCCAAACGGATTGTTCTATCGAGAAACTGAGACCACCGCGACACACGGATCTTGGACGATCTAAAACTTTGGTCCTATGACTTTTTGCGTATCTTGTTTCCTTCACCCTTAGGTAGCGCTAGATTTTTTAAATTTCGGCATATTTTCGAAATATTTTGTCCGTTTTTTATTTCCTATCACGTTAATATACTTGATGGAGGCCCAATATTGGGCACGCAGTATGTCTACATCACACTTAGTAAATAGCACGAAAAATATGACCAGTTTTTAGTAATTAAACCTGTCGAAAAATGAAAAACTCTAAATATCTTTAGATATGACCGTTTTCTTAGTATAAGTAGTGGTGTATTGGGGGTTCTGTCTCAATTATTTTATTGGACATACACGTGACACCAATAATACTTGAGCTAGAGACGTGAGATTTGGCATGCATCTGCCTTGCACCTTTTCTTCCCAAATCCTACTATTTTTAGTTTGAACTATCTCAACTAAATAAATAATTGTGAATACAAAAATCAAAATGAAGTATTTTTTTATTTGAGCTCTAGCGGCCAAATGGGTTGTCCTATCAAAAAACGAAGACCACCCCGTGCCACGGATTTCAGACGAACTACAACTTTAGTCCTATGACATTTTGCCGTATCTCACCCCTTTAACCCTTAGATAGCACTAGATTTTTTAAATTTAAACTTTTTTCACAAATTGGTTTGTGGTTTTTAATGGTTTGTCGCTCTAATATAGAACTTAGAGGCCTAATACTTATCACACAGTATTCCTATATTACAATTAGTACCAAGCAATACTACCACGTCCAGATTAAGTATCTTAAAAACCCAAAAAAATCAAAGTTTTTGAGCTCTTGTAGACTTTTCGTTTTTTTTTTGGTACATTTTTTATGTTGCGCTCTGTCGAGGGTGAAATCCTTTATAAATCATGCCATATTTTTTGCAGAAGGCCTGTAGTTACCCAAAGTCATCAGTTGAGGGTATTATTTTTTTTCAAGCACTTAGGTAATACATGGAGGCTTAAAATTTAACATACTACGTCTCCATGCCAAGTAGTATTCATCAACAGGCAGATGACCGGATTTTATATGTTAAACCTTTAAAAATAATCAAAGCCCTGGAATAGTTGTAGAATTTAAGTCGTAACTAGAATTTGAACCAATTTACATTAAACATGGCTAAACAGTGACCTGGGGGCGAAGCCCCCCACAGGGGTCTGGGGGCGGAGCCCCCAGCGAGCGAAGCGAGTATATGTATATATACCTACAGTTTAATTTGAACGAATGGTGTTTTTGGGGTCTGGGGACCTCAAAACGAAAAGTATCATGGTCTCGGGCCTAGGCCTTACCATGCCGACTACGGTAGTAGCTTCTTCCCTATAGGGGAAATTCACTAAAAAGAAAGAGTGAACTAAATATCATGAGTAATGTATATGAAGAAAATTATTGTAAATCACAAACAAGTACTTGAATGAATAATTTGTACACTATTTAAAATCAAACGATCTTACTTTTATCAGAATGTTTATCCATCACCAAGTATGGTGTAAATACACGGACCACAATCGCGTGTAGGATGTAAGACCGATATGCGACAGGACAGTACGATACGACTATCGCTGAGAGACTTTCACACGACAGTCAACAAAACGTTTGTGAGTGGGACAGTTGGGATTATGTATAAGTTGTTTTTGTTTGTAAACATTATTTTCTTTGACGGTGAGTATGGAAGAAGAAGAATAAGAGGGTATTTTATTATCGTCGTGCTATCCGACGTTGTAGAAAGTCTTCAGTAAGTACTGGGTCCATCCTATTGTGACTTCTCGTGCCCTCAAAAGTCAGTTTTATTTGCTGCGCTCTGAATTCAGGGTGTCAATGTCAGTTGATTTTGGAATTCCAGAATTTTTCCAGTACCATTTTGGATAAAATTCCAGTATCACGCGGCAACGCCACACTTCAAAAGGAAGGGAATACTATTAATGTAATTACGGCAATATTTTACTATAGTTCAAAAGAAGACAATTAAGTAGGCCTACTTATTTTATAAACTGTCGATATACTTAAAATATGTATCCAACAAAAATATGTATACAAGAAAATATGTGCTGTTTATTTTATATTTAAATACCCCCGTAGCAGCAAACCTGCGTACTCAGCGAATTTCCAATGCACATATATGTATCTTAATACCACATAAAGCCACATACCAAGTTTCATCAATATACATTCATAAACAAACGATTTATGAGATTTTTATTATTCTCCATAAGAATAACATGGCGGCTGAAAATGCAGGTTTGCTGAAGCAAGGAACACAAAAAAAGTGGTTTTATACAAATATCAATATAACTCAAGTAGGTAAAGCCACATACCAAATTGTATTATTGTATGTTCATAATTAAGGGAGATAACACGTTACTTATTCTCCATAAGAATAACATGGGGGCTGAGTACGCAGGTTTGCTGCTACGGGAAATATCAGCCAAACCATTTTTTTAGTGCAAATATAAATAGACCACAATGATATGAAGCAATATACCAAGTTTCATCAGGATAAGTTGATAAATAAGCGAGATATACAATTTTTCTTATTCTCCGTAAGAATAACATTGGACAACGTACTGTGTTTAGCACTTTCAATATCTCTGTAACCATTTGACGTAGAGCAATGATAAAAACACCAAATTGTGTGTCTTTTTAATATGATTCTAATGGAAAAAAACAAAAATTTAACTTTTTTTAAAATTATATGTAAAAAACTCAAAAAAACCCATTTGTTGGGTACAAAACCCCCCAAAAATACCCCTTCGGATAAGTCGATCTGTTTGGTTTTCGAACTTTTTAAATGGTTATTTTCTTCTGTACAATCCCGACTCCTCTACATACTCCATTAATAAATCTAAACAAAACAATTATTCTCCCTCATTTCAAAATACCAGGAATCGTTCCCGGAAGATGACTTTATCATAAATAATATAATCTAAAGTTCCTATACACGAACAACCCTCCCCGCCCGAGTTTGCCTTTCACTATAACTACTCGTACTTTTGTAACAACGAACTTTCCTTGATTATAATTTAAATAATCCGAACACGGAGAAGTGAATAATCGTCAATGGCTCATGCGTTAGTCATTACAGAGGGCAATAATCGTAAATTACAAGGGAGTGCCGCAGGGCGGCCACTGAGCCCGATCTTTTCTTTTCTTTTGTAGTTGATTGATTCACTGTACATTACGAGTGTTCTTTGCCTCTTTATGTTGATTGTTGATTTGATCGTTATATTTTATTTCTCAATGTTGCTTTTTGAAGGTAGGCCATATCTCCGTTAATACTTTAAAACTAATAATTGTGCCATCATTTTGAAGATTACCTTCACCGCTAAATGCTAAAATAAAAGAATTAAAAACCATAACAATTTTAATATAGGCGGCTCACGTATTTATTTGTCGACTGGTGGCACCATCTTAGAGTGGCTCAAAATATATATTTCAATGCGCATGGGCAATTATAATATTGCTGTATTTACGTCCAGTTGTAAATCATTTGTAGTTAAAATTACTTTTTCTTGAAATGCATTAATTTAAATTCCGTAACATTAATGGTTGTGCCATTTCATTTTAAGATGTGTTGCCTGTGTGGGTAAAATAGTTCAGGTAACTTTATGTATATATATTTATGGTATCAGGTCGAAGTGATGTGTAACATGCTTTACGATGTGATACAGGGGGATATATATGTAGGTCTATATATAAATTATACCCAGTTCGACAGTTTCCTACTACACTACTGTACCTGCATCAGAATCAGGTAATTGTCATGACAGGAAGAGGCTACTGGCGAAACTATTCCGACTTAAATGATTTCCAATGAAATCTTATGTCGAAACGAAGTGTTTTTGAAAGGTCTTAACGGATGAGCCTTATAAATTAACGAAAGGGCCCTCAAATTGCATTATTTCGTAAGTTTACCTACCATTAAGTCGTTACCTTTAAATAACATTGATCAGCCGATGTTACTGTAACTATTCCATAGACCTATAATAATAACCTAGTTATTTAAAGAATAAGTAGCAATTTATTGCATACAAGCCTACGTAAAAAGGTGGATTTAAACAAACAGGTGCCTATTTAAAGGGCTTGACTGCTTGAGACGTTGCTTCGAAGGTTTCGCACTCATGCAATAACAAATCTACTTAATTCAGCATGCCCGTAGGCGTGTCGGACTGTTGTTCTATTGCGACTGGCTTCTTTGCTTTTGTCCAGATGTGCGGGGTGTGGGGTTCTGTGATCCCTTATAAACAAAAAACAAAAATATATATCAACAGCAGTGTCGGGAAAAACAATTAACTCCTAAGCAGCAACTTATATAAGCATTAAAACACTACAGAAGGCCGACTGGAATAGAAGTGTTGCGCTCCCAAAGCAGCGACACAAGTCGAGTCGCTGTGAGGGGAGGCAGCGGGTGTAATGGGAATAAGACGGGTCGCCGATAAGGATTGCAGCGCTCCCAAAGCAGCGACACAAGTCGAGTCGCTGTGAGGGGAGGCAGCGGGTGTAGTGGGAATAAGACGGGTCGCCGATAAGGATTGCAGCGCTCCCAAAGCAGCGACACAAGTCGAGTCGCTGTGAGGGGAGGCAGCGGGTGTAATGGGAATAAGACGGGTCGCCGATAAGGATTGCAGCGCTCCCAAAGCAGCGACACAAGTCGAGTCGCTGTGAGGGGAGGCAGCGGGTGTAGTGGGAATAAGACGGGTCGCCGATAAGGATTGCAGCGCTCCCAAAGCAGCGACACAAGTCGAGTCGCTGTGAGGGGAGGCAGCGGGTGTAATGGGAATAAGACGGGTCGCCGATAGGGATGGCAGCGGGTGTTCCGAATGCACCCCCTCTGAGCGACCTAGTACCACTAACTGTATGGCCGGTGACCGAACTAACCGTATGGCACGCAGCTCTCGTGACATGGTAGACATGTCATGTTTTATAGTTTTCTGTGCTTTAAGTAACCCGCAACCTCGCTGGTAATCCGACAACTTTTACTATCACCGCAGTGAGTATTTCATAATGCAGGTGCAACGACAATACCATCGACACCTCATTTTGTAAACCAATTGAAGCCGACACAACGCACAATATCACAGCTACAGAATATAAAGGTCATAGGAAGAGAAATATGCCTCCTCGGATTCCCATATGCTAATAACGATGTAGATTTGACGCGAGAGGCCGGGGAGGCGGTGGAGGCGGTCGTCTTTTTGTTTCGGGACAAAGACTCGAACCCGAACCACCCGATCCGCGCCGTGAAGGGCAATCTCCGCGGCGGCCGTAATAACAATAATAATGATGAACTCGGTCCGGCAACGATAATAAAGTAGGAGGAGAGGCGGCGGAGGGGAGGGAGCGAGAGAGAAGGCGTGAGAGGGGGCAACAATGAGCTGCGAAAATTAGGGGGTAGAGGCGAGCTAATGGTGGAGTAATTATAGACCGGCGCGGCCGAGGACCAGTACACTCCGCCGCGGTACAGTCCCGCGCAGAGCCGCGCCATTAGTTTTTTACGACGAAATTAAATTATAAGATTCCGGTCTCGCGTGCGTTTACATGACGCGTAGCGCACCTCTGCGTTTGGGGGGGGGGGAGCGGAACATCGGAAATTAGCGGGAGCAAGGGAATTTGTGAAGTCGTTTGGGTGGATGCGAGAAGAAATGCCGAAATCGTGAAGGAATTATTTATAAACGAGTTAAATGTTAATTCATGCGTTCTTAAGGGTCATGTAAGTTACCGCCCCTTCGGATGACGTCCACTTCGTTCTGCGGTTGGGGTCTTCGAAAACAGCTCACCTCATCTGTAGGGTAGGTTGTATGATAAAGGGTCATAATCAAGTCTACATCAGCGGTGCGGACATCATCCGCCGGGGTGCCCGTGCTTCTCCCGTCCCAGCGTACTACAACCATCAACCGAGTTACTTGCATGTTATACTCCCTTATGAACTCCCTTTTATTGTAATACTCATCATACTCATAGTTTAACCACAGAAAACTTAGTTTACTGTGGTTTAACTTTTCTAATCGATGCAGTAATAAAACAATTTTGTAGACGGCTTTTATATCCTCATCCACGAGTCAAATGTAGCACAGCAATAATGTTGATACGACGCGACGATTATAACAGTTAAGCCGGTTTCACACGGACCACAATCGCATGTGGTATGTGGGAGCTACTATTTTCTATCCGTAGTACCACAAACGCAGCGCACGTTAAATACATTGGCAAGCATAGCAGAGGAACTGATACTTTCACACGGTGTCGCATGCTGTGGTTGCGATTATTTTCCTTGCGCATGTGATACCACTGGCTCGAACACCAACGCTCCCCCTAGCTTCAGTACGACAATCGCATGCGCTGTGATAGTGTTCCCTCCAATTGTACCTCAAGTTTACTTTGATATATTTGAGATTTGTGTTGCCTGTTACTTTTTATTTGTGTTTTGAGTATAGATAGCCTCTCTGGGGTGTTAGGTATAATAATTTTTAGCGAATTTCCCCCTTAGCGAAAGTAGTAAAAACCTTAAGTGTCGTGTGCATTTTACCACATACAGATCAATTAAGGTAGCGAATACTTATAATAAGGTTGATTTTAGTTTACTATTAACTAAAGCAATAGCAACCTGAACAGCTGAGTATTTCTTACCATAGTTTATATTAACTAGTGTGCCCATTACCTTAGGAGAGTAAGACTAAATTAACTAAAGCTTAAATTAAAAGACTAAATTAAGCTAAAGTAGCGGTAACCTTGAGAAATTTGTAATCTTTGCCATCATTTTACTATAGTTTTATCTATACGGTAAAAATAGCATTTGGTTTAACCTTAAAAATAATGTAAAAACAACCTGAGAGTTTTTTCAGTGTAGGTTAAGTGGTTGTAGGGAAAAGTCAAAAAACGCGTCCATAAAATTTTGTATGTTTATCTTAAGGGAAAAAGGTTTTTGTCTTTTCCTCAGATAATATTACTAAAAACTTCACATTTCTTTTTACCAATCAATTTAGCTCTACAAAACAATCATTTTGGTGTTTTAATTGTTCTTCTACGTCCAACCGTTGCAGAGATATGCAAAGTGCTAAACACAGTACATTGTCCAATGTTATCTATACGGAGGATAGATCAAATCTGATATCTCAATTATTTATGAATGTATACTGATGAAACTTGGCACTTCAACTTCAACTAGTTGTGGTATATTTATATTTGCACAAAAAGGTTTTTTGTTGATTTTCCCCGTAGAAGCAAACCTGCATACTCGGCCCCCACGATATTCATATGGAGAATAAGTAAAGTTGTATATCTCTCTTAGTTATGAACCTAAACAGTGGCGTAGATACGGGGGGGATCAGGGGGATATATCCCCCCCTTTGAACCTTGGAAAAATTAGAATTTGTATCCTCCTGAAATCAAGCCTACGTCTTTTGAATACAAATAAATGCTGTTGCTGAAAAAACAAAATAATGTTTGCAATATTTCTAAAATATCTTATTTATATTAAGAATATTGTTCGCGTTCAATAAAATAGTAGCAATTGAACGCACCGGCACAGTATATGCGCGCCAAGTGGGACGTGAGTCACCGAATAGGCTAACCTCATCCCTTAGCGGCCAGCTCGTCAACTAGCGCACCTGACGTCTTGATTGTATTGCTGATGGCGATAACTTTCCAGTACTGATTACAACTGATACAAGTTCTGCTAGAACTGGTTGCAAATACTGATTACTCTTTGTAATAAACGGTATCAGGAAACTGACACATACTTTCTCCCTTTTAGCCAAACTTTAATGAAAAAAATATTTGTTATTTACTAAATATAGAATATGAAGTACAGATAAATGTACAGAAAATTGTCTGAAATTTTTTTTTTTTCAGAAATATCCACCCAAATCCCTTTTTGGGAGGCACTATAGAATCCATTGCTACACACAGTGGTTTTGAGAGGGGAAATGGCCCCTTGCCCCCCCAGGATTAAATGGCAGCATATTTCGAACATCCTCTGTTGGTCAATGCTAAGTTTTAATGAAATTGATCAGTAAATAAGGGAGAAATAGTTTTTTTGTATTCCCCATAAGAATAACATTGGACAACGTACTGCGTTTACCGCTAAATGAAAATTTCAATTTTCTCCGCAACCAGCAATCGTAGAATAGTAATTCAAATTACTAATTTATTTAGTTTTTTGAGCTATTTTGAATGGTGAATAGTAATATGTTTTAACATTTTTTATGTTTTTATGAAAAATCCAAAAAACTAATTTTTTTATGTTTTAAGTCCTGTAATTTCTGAACCCGAATTTTTTCAAAAAACGCGGGGGGTGTCATTTTGTTGGAAACCTAAAGCTCTACAAACCACGTAAGTTTAATCAAAATCGTTAGAGCCGTTTTTGAGAAATTTGGATTTTTCATGTTTTTTTGGCGATTTTTGGGGGATGTTTACCCTTAAAAATAAAAAAATTCCAAAAATAGAAAAAACACCTAGAGATATTGAGAATTTCAGGATGTAATGAAAGACGTCTTACAACACTTAAGATATATTTACACTTATACTGATTCACATACAGACGGTAAACATATATAAAAGATGGTACTAGGCTATCGATTTCGACCAGTCACACCAGTCATCATGAGGCCAATCAACCTATTGGCCTGACGAAAAGTTATCATGGACCAAGGGAAATAGGGATCCATTTGAGCGAATTTCCCATATAGGGAAGAAGCTATTACCGTAGTCGGCATGGCAAGACCTAGGCCCATGACCATGATACCTTTTTGTTTTGAGGTCCCCAGATTCCAAAAACACCATTCGTTCAAATCTGTATATATATATATATATATATGTGCCCGTGAGCACGATAACTCTCGTAAAAATAATCCAATTTTGGCGAAATTTTGTATAAACGTGTAAAGCAGCATTTATGACAAAAAATGGCCAGAAAAGATAAAACGCGATGAGAAGACAAGTCAAAATAAATACATCGGGAAGGACAAAAGAAAAATATTTGGGATGTCTGTCCACTCCCCCCCCAACTCTTCCCACTGTTCTTGTAGCTGTTGAGTGGATGGTATTTAAGAAATTATTGTTGTAATTTGTTTCACTAATTAGACAGAACCGACGTTTTAGAATCTGGCTGATCCCGTCTTCAGGTGAAAAATATACCTAGAACCAATGAAACGTTTTGAACTTTTTCTGTAATTTTTACTGCTTTTATAGTTATAGTTTTACAACTGTTGGAATAATTACTGTACATTTACTATCTGGCTTTATTTGACAAAATGGCACCTTTAAACGTTTAAACATGAGGGTAATTTCTTGTTCCTACGAGAACGCTGCGCCTGCAGGAGATCTCCTGTCCTTGTCAATGATCGGGAAGGCAACTCCATGTTTTCAGGAGATTCCGGAACTTGTGTATCGGATGTTCGACTTTGTGAATCTGTGCTTGTTGAGGAACCTTATTTGTTTGTGGCTGATTAAGAGGGGGCTCCAGTCACGTAATATTTTGCGTTTCTATCTGCTTCCCCCAAGATAACCATGTTATCTTAAAGCCCGCCTTTCCTCAAGATTATCAGATATCGTTGATTGATGACTCATTTTAAATAGTAAAACCAATTTAAATAGATTTCAGCGAGCAAAATTTTGATATAAAACTTAATAATCAATAAAAAATTCAAAACATTAAATATTTGCGATTTTTATGGATGAACTATTTTTGTGATATCAAAATTATGCTCACTTACATCGCTAGGTTTTTGTTTTCTTTACAAAGAACCATAAATCAAAGATTTCGGACTATCCATTGAGGATGGACGCGCTTTGAAATTTAACATTGGCCTTATAAGAGAAGAAGGTAGAACCAGAACCGGGAACTGTCGCGTGACTCCCCCTCTTAAATGCCGGTGGTAGGGATTTTGTATCCACACTTTCCTCTTGGCCAAATAACAGAGTGAAACCGTCGCTTCATTACCATTAGGTAATATTATGTAAGCATAATTAGGATTCACTTGCTTTCTCCACTACAGGATTACATATTGTTATGTTTCTTCATACGGATAGTTCCAGTATTAGGCACCCAGAATGGCAATGAAGAACCACAGCAACTTTTTCGTTAGTCGCTGTGCACAATTGAGAGCGAATCGCAAGTGCCTCATATGAGGATAAATTGTGCGTGGAAAAATAAGAAGAAATCTTCATCGATTACTATTACAGAATACCGATTTATATTAGTTGACCAAACAGGCTCTTTCAAATCAACAGTAAGTAACATTCTCTTATTTCGTTTAGAGGGAATGGCAGATTTCTAGAACGTACTTAGTAGAATTAAGTAGAACTCTTATGGCATGCGAGTTAAACCTAAATGCGAGGGATTTATTGTTGTAATAGGGTGTAAACCTTATATAAAAATAATATGTATATATAATTAAAAATTGATTTGCGGGACTAGTAAATTATACAGAACCGCACGTGGCTGAACGTACGTGGGAAACACAAGGGAGCCTGAGAACGGAGCTTGCACTAGCAAAAGTTTCAAATATACTATGGGAAACAATAACACAACGTATCGAATAGAAGGATAAACACTTCGTGGGAAAGTTGCATGCCTAGAAATCAAAGAACTTACCAACTGGCAGTATCAGCATTCAAAAATGGCGTATTTCCGCTGACAGTTGATCAGCCAATCAAATAGTAGAGGCGTGGCTAATCGTCACCCCGATTGGTTATTAGATTATGGGATGGACATAATCTGGGGGAAAAACATGGACAGAGAGAGGGAACTAAAAAGGAGGGAGGAAAGAAAGACGAGGGAAGAAAGTCATTCTTTGGAGAGTGAGGAAAGGAGCAGGGACATCTGGGGGACGAGTATTAAGCCGCCCTTAGAGTTCCACAACGACTGTCACCAAGTTTCACACTTCAGACGAGCACAGATTCCTCATCACTAGTCACCATCCCAGCCGAGAGAGTCCAGGACGGGAAGTTGACGGAAGACCACCGACACAGACCTCCCGAGACATTCGAGCGGAGCCACCCCTGCGGGACGAGCGACCCCGAACTTCGGTCGAGCGAGGGCCCCGGCACTACCCCGGACCAGGACACCGCGGACTCGTGCGAAGAGGCGAGGGCCACCCCCAACAGCGAGCCCGGAAGACAGCGGCCCCTGGACAACCCCAGAGAGCAACACCGCAGCCAGGGCAGAGAACCTCTTGGGGCAGGACCACTTTGGGACTTACGGTATGTGGAACATCGTCAGACTTGTGCACAGAAAGTTAGGCTCCATTTCCCGAAAATTTAATAAAATTTAATAAAAGCTAAAATAACGGTACAAGCTCCTTTTGAGTAATAAAACATAATCAAATTTATTGTGGTAATCAATTAAGGTTTGCCTGAAATGAAGAAAAACGTTAAGTAAAGAGTCTTAATAGACAATAAATGAAAATAAGCTATAAACGTGAAGTAATCCAAGAATAATAGGTTTAGGGCCCAATGTAAATATAATTAAGGAATTTTCAATAAATAAGTGTTGTGTTTAATTTGATTTGGGGATGTTTAATTAACATTTGTGTAAGAACTCTATTTTGGGACAGAGTGTGGACCCAAGTCCTTGTTATAGGATATTCCATAGTAGAAGGGTCGTCTTTTGTGTGTGTTTTGTGTGTCATTTAATAGAGTAGATTTTGTGGGAACGTAGTAAATTAGATTTAGATTTTAGGCTTGAAGATTTGTTTTATGAGGGTCCACTTTATTAGTTAATTACGTGCTGGAGGAATGATATATTTTGTCTATTGTATGTAATGTATATGAACTTTATTTAGCTTTTCTGTGTATCCATTATATTATAAGCATGTATTCAGATTTTAAAGTGTGCAATTAAACAGTGTATATATCTTTTATCTGTGTTTGCTCAATATTCAATCCTAGAGTCTCTCTCTCAGGCTAAGCGAGTATATAATTGGTAGTCCAGTCAGCTCGAAGTTTATTTACCTTGGTAGTTTTAAGTCTTTGGGTGTATAACGTTGGCCTTGACAGTGTCCTTGGTAACGCGTGGGCGTTAGATGCACCTGCGTAATCTTATCTGGTGTGCTCATTTCTGGACGTGAGGTTTGCGGGATTATCACAAGATTTCTTGTTTACGTAGGATGGGCGTTTCTGTAGAAACTGTAATGCACAAGTTTTCTGTGTCTGAGACTAGCAGTTTATTGTCAGTTGCACTAAGTCTCGCGTCGCGTGTGTTTGGGAAGGGGCCTGGGGTTCTGGGGTTTGATTTTTAGTGATTGTGTTTTGTTATCCAATGGGATCTCAATTTGGATATACCTCTGTAAGGTGACCTAAACGATTTTTACTCCTTGTTACAAGTTTTACCCAACCTTTTCCTTCTGTTAATGAGAATTATTTTTCCTTTACGACAAATCGTTGGAACTTTATGAACGTTTAGTGATCGTTGTACTGAGTAACCGTAGTTTATAGTTTGTGATTTATCCTGATCATTTAATTCTTCCGTTTATATGATATACGGTGATGTTTCTGCATTGTTCTACGCTCGGTTTCACTTTCTCAATAAAATCGAGGGTTGAAGTTGGATTATTTTCCGGATTTAATCTAAATTTTCTTTCCATGTCGTAAATGTTAATTGTTGTCCATATTGTAGTATATTTATTGACTTCTCAATTATTTTATTTTTATTTTTGTAATATATATAATCGATTTAGCGTTCATGTGTTTGTACATGGTAGTATCGTGGTATCGAGTCTTGTTTGCAGTTTTATACTGAACTTAAATGATTTTGTAATAAATTGCATGCCTTTTAATTATTTTAAAATGTTTATTTATATGCACTAAGGTTGAAATGGGTGCTCGGTTGCGAGTTGAGGCTGTTAAAGGTGCTGTCTTCTTACGTAGGGTATTTCATTATGAAGTTCCTTACCATTTTGTGTTCCTAACACAATGTATTATGTGTTCCTAACACAATGTGGCTGTCAATAGGGTATTTATTTATGCGATTAATAATTTGGTTTTTATCTTCTGTGGAATAATTTCAGTCGTGACACATGGACTGGCAACTCCATTAGCTTCCCTCTTGAGTACATATTGACCATGCACGTTAAATCGTTTACTTTTCTAACTACATGAAACGGGCCTTTATACCTGTTCTGAAATTTATTGTAGGGAGATTTATGATCGTTTTCTTGTGCGACCAAAACTTCATCGCCCGGTTCTAGAATTAAATCACGCTTTGTTTTGTCGAAATATTTTTTCTGCCTATTTTGTGCGGCTTCTATAATTTGAGGCATTTCATTCCGTACATTTTGAATAGCTTTTATTTCTTGTAAGATATCGTGATCTTGTTGGTCGTGAACGTAAATGTAGTCCGATGGTAAGTTCGCTTCTCTACCAAACATCAAATAAAATGGGGAATATCCAGTTGACTTATTTATCGTAGTATTGTAAGAGAACGTTACGTAT
Organism: Allygus modestus; assembly: GCA_963675035.1. Lineage (NCBI taxonomy): Eukaryota > Metazoa > Arthropoda > Insecta > Hemiptera > Cicadellidae > Allygus > Allygus modestus. Next base: position 176,082,288 of record OY776112.1, on the reverse strand, counting down.
TTTAAGACTTTAGACCATGTATTTGGTTGTTTTTCAGTGTAGTGGGAGATTGATTTTTTTAAAACGAGATTCATTCTTTCAGTTAATCCTTGCACTTGCTGCATGTAAGGAGCACCTGCCCGTTGTGTTATGCCTAAGCTCTGTAAAAGCTGTTTGAGTACCTGTCCCATGAAATGACTCGCGTTATCGTGTGTATTATACGTGGGTAACCGTATACACAAAATAGTTCCAACAGTTTATTAGCGACTGTTTTTGTGTCAGCTGTCCTAGTGGGTTCCGTAAATGCCATCCTTGTCGTAGCATCTGTTACTACTAATATATATTTGTAACCGTAACTCGTGCCTAGGGGTCCTAAGAAATCAATAATCAATCTTTCGAAGGGTCTAGTTGGTGGGACTTGCGGCTGCAATTTTCCGTAACCTTTATATGTTGGAGTTCTTTTTAATTGACATTCTTCACATGTTTTTGTGTACTCTGTTATATCCTTGGTCATTGATGGCCAGTGATATCTAGCTTTAATTGTTTTGCTGTTTTAAAATTTGAGTAATGACCGCCCGAGTATTTGTTATCGTGAAACGCTTGTAGGATCTCAGGTACTTTCTCCTGTGGCATAGCTAGCAAATAGTTTGTATCGTTACCATTAAATTGTTTATAAAATAATAGTCCGTCCTTTTCCTCGTATTGTCTTGATAAACGTCTTAGTTTCTTATCTACCCTATCAGGAGCTATTTTTGCTAATTTAATTTGTTTCAGATAGGGGTCTTTCGCCTGTAACTCTTCAAGATTTTCTGTTTTAATCTCCTGCATATGTAATGCTACCTCAAACATGTCCTCTTCTAATTGTTCATCTAAAGGGTTTCTTGATAAGCTATCTGCTGACAAATTACTTGTTCCTTTTTTGTATTTTACTTCTATATCGTAATCGACAAGTGATAGAGCTAGTCTGTTTAATCGTGACGATGTGTTTTTGAAATTTTTATAATGTACCAGTGCCTGGCAATCCGTATATACTGTAGTCTGTCTTCCCAGTGTGAATTCTCGGAAGTAGTTGACTGTGTAAACTAATGCTAACATTTCTCTTTCCGCATTTGAGTACCGTCTTTGAGTTTCCGTGTATTTTTTCGACAGATAACTAATAGGGTGTAATTAGACGAGATTCCTATTTTCCATAAAATGAAATGCCCCTGGGACAAGGACGAGTAAACCTACCCCTGGATGTGTACAGAGTCAACAAAGCCCATCTCCAATACATTTTAAATAAATTCAGCATTAAATATAGAGAGGAGGACACAGTTGCAGACTTAAGACCTATAGTAGCCAATTTAAAAGCGTATCTCAAAACTGATTGGACAGAAGAAAAAAGGCTTATTTTAAGGAAGTTACTAAGAGAAAGACATCTTGAAGAGGTAGAGTTATTTAGATACCCATCGCTAACTCGAATCGAACAGTTTATTAGGGACAGGGAAAGTTTGGACGACACACCAGCTAACGAACACCCCGGATCAGATTATGACGAAATAGAATTTAATTCAGACAACACAAGCGACAGTTTATCTCAAAGCTCATCTCGGGAAACGGGAAATAACTCAACAAGGGATAATACTCCGGAACCACCCCCTGATCAGAACGAATTAAACAGAGTAGTAATGGCTAGAGAAAATTTACCTTTAATTTCCGCGGGAACATACCACGGCCTGTTAACCGAGAATCCAAATGATTTCATCGACAAATATGAAATTGCAGCAAAATCCAACAATTGGCAAGACGCCTCCAAAATAAATGTGTTTCCAGCGCATTTAGCAGGCACCGCATTAGCTTGGTACCAACACTACAGTAAAGGGCAAGAAATAAACAACTGGGAAAACCTTAAGACAACCTTCATTAGCACATTCACCCCCGCAGCACAGGCGCAAACAAATCAGGCGGTACTAGAAAAAAAGGTGCAAGGTAGGGACCAACCCGTTCTCAAGTATTACTTAGAAATATTAACACTGTGCAGGCGACACGATCCCAACACTCCAGACAAGACAATTATCCATCACATAATTCAAGGCCTAAGGCCCGAATTTTGCGAAAGAATCCTCACGGAAACGTGTGAGACCTTAGCTCAGTTAGAGGAAAACCTTAAAAAAAATTGAAATTCAAATGGAGATAAGGGCTGCGAACAGGGAAAAATATAACAGGGCGGAACAAACAGGAAGCAATAGGGGACTAGTAGAAAACAACAGTCAAGATTTCAACAACCTTCAAGCAGAGATAAAAAACCTCACTCAGGTTATCTCCAACATGAACATACAACAGCCATCACCACAACCAAGGCCGCAACTGCATACACAAGATCCTAACAGGGCGTACTACAACCAACACAGAGGCAGCAGCTTCAGGGGAGCGACATATCGACCAAGCCACCAACAACGCACGGCACCCATGCAGTGGAGACCAGAGCGCACCACACCGCACCGAGGGGCCTACCAGTCCCACTTCAGGCCGCAATGGAACCCGAGGTACCAGAACTACGCTACAAGACCATACACATCTACACATACCTACAGAGGAGGCGATATATATTGCAACGTTTGCCATAAAACTAATCATCGCACGCAATATTGCAGATACAAGACAGCCCAAACGAATTTCCAGCAACGATCTAAATATTGCAATTATTGCGACATGAAAAATCACAACCGGGAAGAATGTTTCAGACTTAAAAACGCACAACACAAGAAAAAAAACTAATAACGAGGAGACCTCTTTACACTAACAGCACAAAGAGGACTCCACAACCTTATAGCGTAGCACCTCAGTTTACGAACACATCAAACCCATTTAAAGTAAACAATTACGACAGAGAATTCCCCACATTGAGTGAAACAGTGTATACAAAAAATTACAAACATTATCCCTATTTCAAAAAGGAAATTAAGGAGGATAGAGAAGTGCACATCATGCAGGAATATGTACATAAATACGGTTCACCAAGACCCGGGAAACCTAGGAACAACCCGAGTTATATTTCTGGGAAAACCAGACCAACACAGCGGAAGGATAAAAAGAAGGAAGAGGAAGAAGGGAACAGACAGAGGCCAGATGAGAGGACGAGTTTAGAAGAGGAACCACTTATAGCGGAAGAGGAGAAGAGGAAAATATGCAGAGCATTACAGGACCAAGAAAACGAGGAGATAGTTCACAGCTGTGAAATTGCAACAATAGCAGACGGAAGAGTGCATAGACCAAGGAAAAAGGAAAAATTAGGAAATAAAGATTTGCACCAGATGCTATTTAAGATAGAAGAGAAACCAGGCCAAAAACTACCTGTGTTAACCTTATCAGCAGCTCTGGCAATGAACCCAAAAGAAACACTAGAATGTATTATAGACACTGGATCAAATGTTAATTTAATTAACGCTGCGTTAGTAAATAGCACAAGCTTAGATCAAAAACAACTACCACAAATTGTATCTGCAAACAACACGCAAATTAATATTCTGGGGAGAACCGAAATCATGTTAGAAGTGGCTAATATTGTTCTCAGGGATAAATTTTATGTAACTCCGGACATAAACAGCCAGATAATTTTGGGAAACAAATTTCTAAATAAAAACAAAGTTGAACTAAATTTCCAATCAAAGGAAATTATTTTCAATCTGGGCCAATACAAGCACAAAATCCAGATGAAAAAGAAATGGCTACTACAAATTGAAACGCTTAGTAATCTCGAAACCGTAAATACTCAAAAGATAACAGACATCAGGACAAAGGAGGATTTAACCTTAAGCCCGAGGCAGCACAGAAGATTGAAATTAGAGCAGCATACAGATGGCAACACACACTTTGAAGCAGAGAAATCCCTAAAAGAAAAGAAGAAGTGTCATGCATATTTAATAGAAGGTGAAGAAAAAGGACAGGGTTACATAAATCTGTATAACGCCTCAAACTTCCCTAAACACATAAATAAAAACACCTTAATAGGATATCTCATTGAGGATAAGGAAAAAGGTAGAGTAATTACAGAACCAAGATTAATTAAAAATCAGGACCCGGAAAAAGAAACCCTACGGGATAAAGATAATATTGAGTTAGACATATCCCCTCATTTAACTCCAGAGCAACATAAAAAGGTTGTAAATATGTTAAGGAAGTATAAAATGATGTTTACAACAAAAACAGAGGACCTCGAACCCGCTAACCTACCCCCAGTAGCCTTAGAAACGGTACAAAATTTTAAACCGGTTAATTCGCCTCCCTACAAAGTAGGCCAAAAGGAAAGAGACGAACTTAACCAGTTACTGGACAGCTTATTGGAAGCGGACATTTTGGAACCATGTCCCGACTATTGTGAATTCGCCAGTCCTGTTTTTATTACAAAAAACGCTGACGGAAGTTCCAGGTTGATTGGGGACATGAGGCGTGTTAACAATATTCTAAAAAACACAGTCCATCCAACACCTTCAGTTAATTTGGTCTTAAACTGCTTAAATAAAGCGAACAGCTTCACGAAACTAGATTTAAAAGGAGCTTACCACCAACTGCTAGTACGCGAGAGTGACAGAAATTTACTCGCAATCAAAAGCCAAGATCGCTTACTGCGCTATAAAAGGTTAACAATGGGACTAAAAGTCAGTTCTACCTTATTTAGTAAAGCATTACTAGCCTTATTAAATAAACATTTGTATAACAAAGTTAGTTGTTACATCGATGATGTCATTGTATATGGAACATCATTTGAAACCAACCTTGAAAATTTAGAGACTATATTAAAAATATTACACGAAGCAAACCTAAAATTAAACACAAAAAAATGTAAGTTTATGTACGAAAAGGTAGATATTTTAGGCTACACAGTGTCAAAGGAAGGGATATTACCACAAGAATCGACCGTAAAGGCAATTTTAAATTTTAAAAGGCCAGATTGCATTCGTAAAGTTCGCCAGTTTCTCGGATCGTCCTCATTCTTCAGAAAACACATTAAAAATTATGCCGAGATAACACTACCATTAACAGAGCTCATAAAACAATCAAACGAAAATAAAAAATTTAATTGGTGTGAAAAATGCGAACAAGCGTTTAATAAAATTAAAGAAATTCTTACACAACCCCCCCTACTACGGCATTGGAATGACCAATGGGAATCGATCATTTATGTTGATAGCTCATTATTCGCAGCTGGCGGATGTCTTCTTCAAAGGGACCCAGATACAAATCAATTACATCCTATTAGTTATTTGTCGAAAAAATACACGGAAACTCAAAGACGGTACTCAAATGCGGAAAGAGAAATGTTAGCATTAGTTTACACAGTCAACTACTTCCGAGAATTCACACTGGGAAGACAGACTACAGTATATACGGATTGCCAGGCACTGGTACGTTATAAAAATTTCAAAAACACATCGTCACGATTAAACAGACTAGCTCTATCACTTGTCGATTACGATATAGAAGTAAAATACAAAAAAGGAACAAGTAATTTGTTAGCAGATAGCTTATCAAGAAACCCATTAGACGAACAATTAGAAGAGGACATGTTTGAGGTAGCATTACATATGCAGGAGATTAAAACAGAAAATTTTGAAGAGTTACAGGCGAAAGACCCCTATCTGAAACAAATTAAATTAGCAAAAATAGCTCCTGATAGGGTAGATAAGAAACTAAGACGTTTATCAAGACAATACGAGGAAAAGGACGGACTATTATTTTATAAACAATTTAATGGTAACGATACAAACTATTTGCTAGCTATGCCACAGGAGAAAGTACCTGAGATCCTACAAGCGTTTCACGATAACAAATACTCGGGCGGTCATTACTCAAATTTTAAAACAGCAAAAACAATTAAAGCTAGATATCACTGGCCATCAATGACCAAGGATATAACAGAGTACACAAAAACATGTGAAGAATGTCAATTAAAAAGAACTCCAACATATAAAGGTTACGGAAAATTGCAGCCGCAAGTCCCACCAACTAGACCCTTCGAAAGATTGATTATTGATTTCTTAGGACCCCTAGGCACGAGTTACGGTTACAAATATATATTAGTAGTAACAGATGCTACGACGAGGATGGCATTTACGGAACCCACTAGGACAGCTGACACAAAAACAGTCGCTAATAAACTGTTGGAACTATTTTGTGTATACGGTTACCCACGTATAATTACACACGATAACGCGAGTCATTTCATGGGACAGGTACTCAAACAGCTTTTACAGAGCTTAGGCATAACACAACGGGCAGGTGCTCCTTACATGCAGCAAGTGCAAGGATTAACTGAAAGAATGAATCTCGTTTTAAAAAAATCAATCTCTCACTACACTGAAAAACAACCAAATACATGGTCTAAAGTCTTAAAATACGTAACGTTCTCTTACAATACTACGATAAATAAGTCAACTGGATATTCCCCATTTTATTTGATGTTTGGTAGAGAAGCGAACTTACCATCGGACTACATTTACGTTCACGACCAACAAGATCACGATATCTTACAAGAAATAAAAGCTATTCAAAATGTACGGAATGAAATGCCTCAAATTATAGAAGCCGCACAAAATAGGCAGAAAAAATATTTCGACAAAACAAAGCGTGATTTAATTCTAGAACCGGGCGATGAAGTTTTGGTCGCACAAGAAAACGATCATAAATCTCCCTACAATAAATTTCAGAACATGTATAAAGGCCCGTTTCATGTAGTTAGAAAAGTAAACGATTTAACGTACATGGTCAATATGTACTCAAGAGGGAAGCTAATGGATTTGCCAGTCCATGTGTCACGACTGAAATTATTCCACAGAAGATAAAAACCAAATTATTAATCGCATAAATAAATACCCTATTGACAGCCACATTGTGTTAGGAACACATAATACATTGTGTTAGGAACACAAAATGGTAAGGAACTTCATAATGAAATACCCTACGTAAGAAGACAGCACCTTTAACAGCCTCAACTCGCAACCGAGCACCCATTTCAACCTTAGTGCATATAAATAAACATTTTAAAATAATTAAAAGGCATGCAATTTATTACAAAATCATTTAAGTTCAGTATAAAACTGCAAACAAGACTCGATACCACGATACTACCATGTACAAACACATGAACGCTAAATCGATTATATATATTACAAAAATAAAAATAAAATAATTGAGAAGTCAATAAATATACTACAATATGGACAACAATTAACATTTACGACATGGAAAGAAAATTTAGATTAAATCCGGAAAATAATCCAACTTCAACCCTCGATTTTATTGAGAAAGTGAAACCGAGCGTAGAACAATGCAGAAACATCACCGTATATCATATAAACGGAAGAATTAAATGATCAGGATAAATCACAAACTATAAACTACGGTTACTCAGTACAACGATCACTAAACGTTCATAAAGTTTCAACGATTTGTCGTAAAGGAAAAATAATTCTCATTAACAGGAAAAAGTTTGGGTAAAACTTGTAACAAGGAGTAAAAATCGTTTAGGTCACCTTACATAGGTATATCCAAATTGAGATCCCATTGGATAACAAAACACAATCACTAAAAATCAAACCCCAGAACCCCAGGCCCCTTCCCAAATACACGCGACTCGAGACTTAGTGCAACTGACAATAAACTGCTAGTCTCAGACACAGAAAACTTGTGCATTACAGTTTCTACAAAAACGCCCATCCTACGTAAACAAGAAATCTTGTGAGAATCTTGTGATAATCCCGCAAACCTCACGTCCAGAAATGAGCACACCAGATAAGATTACGCAGGTGCATCTAACGCCCACGCGTTACCAAGGACACTGTCAAGGCCAACGTTATACACCACACACTCATGTGGACTTCAAGCAGCTTCCAAGAGGGCGAAAATATGAGAACGACGGTTCACGTTAACTGATACAATTATCTCATTTAGGGTACAAATTCCGTTCAATAATTAAAAATTGAAGCCGTAAATCGTAGTCATTACTTATTATGGGACAGGCATGATTAAGCGCGCAAATAACGCCTCTCTTGTGATTTTTAATGAAACTACATAAATACCAATAGTACATATAAAAAGTACAAATTTCATTAAGAACAAATAAAAATATGAGGAATAAGGCAAATCAACTACTTGAGTAACAGATTAGAACTTATTACTAGCAGTTTACAAATGCCTTCTATATGACTACATTATGCTACAAGAATTAAAACACCGTGTTTACACAAATTAATAAACCTTACGCATAATTGTTTCCTATAACTAATATATTGTTTTGCGGTTCAGATGAATGCCAAATTCGAAGAGGTTAGAAGATAACGCCAAACAGAAGAAATACATCTTTCAAAATGCATTTAAAAAGTATTCTCACAGTGCTAACTACCTTATGCTACATTGGGCTAGGGGAGCCTGACCAGGATAATTATCAGTTTTTCAGCGGATATCATTTCGAAAGGCAGAACGAAATAATACCGTACGAAGGAGCAATTCCACTGCTTTTAACCACAAAAATAAACGTAAGGCCCACATTTCTCACATTCAACAGAACTGGAACTAAATGCTACAACAAAGGGAACAGTTCAAAACTATATTGTGATCTGCAAAGTAATTTAAACACACTTCAGGATATCCTCGACGAACACATACAAAACCAAGTTACGGACTACTCATTACAAAATGCAACTAAATTCAACCGAAATAAACGAGGTTTAGTATTTTTGCAAGAATTTTTTTCGTGGTGCTGCGACCTAGCAAACATCAATCAGGTCTCAGGCGTCTACGAAAACGAAAAACAACTGGAACAACATGCCAATGAAATTATTGATTCCGTTGGAGCACAGTATAAAAATCTAGTTCAAACTGCGGCGAATCTAAACAATTTTTCACATAATGTAGAGGAATTAGCCATGAAAGTACACAAAACCTTTTCCATAGTACAACAAGAACTGTCGGACGTACAAGCTACTTCATACTCTAGTATCCTAAAAGAAATTTATGCATACACCCAAAAAACGTGGTCATACATATGGTACAACTATCAGCAAGACGCATTTAGGGAAATCTTAGAAAAATGCCACACGAATCAAATATTGGACAAGCTTTTAAAGCCGAAACAATTAGCAATACACCTATCGGAAATTGCACTAACCGCTGAAGGAAATAACTTAAAACTAGCCATACCATCGGGGAAAATATTTATGTATTATAAATTACCAATCACTAAATGCTCAATCTTCAATGACACGCTATAAGTAAGGATGAACGTGCCTCTGATATTAAATAAATTATTGTACAGTAATTACCGAACAATAACATCACCAGTGTTGTGGAAGGACATGATATGCAAATTACAAATTAACAGCAAATATGTGTTTACATCAAAGCAGTTCACAAAGATTATTTATCGAGATTCAATTGATTGCAATGACCAAACCTACCCACTGTGCCGCCTCCCACGACAAACAGCACCCACGAAGGACCAACTTTGCTTACATCAAATTTTAAACACAGAAAACATAGAGAAGCTACAGGAAAATTGTCATTACATATGCGAGGAAAAACCAGATTTCCCAATATTAACTCAACTTTTGCCGAACAAATTTCTCATAACAAATTTTCAGAATAACATCATAATAAAATGTACCAACGAGTCGTCAAACAAAATTCTACCACCAATTTCAACTGGCACACTCCAACTTTTAATCCCGTGTAACTGTGAGTTGCTACAGGATAACAAAATCTTAATAACACAACTACAACCATGCGATTCGAGAGACGATACGATACCTAAAGTAATTAATTTAATACCAGTAACTTGGTCAAAACTACACACAATTAAGTTATTCCCAATTGACTCAGGAATCAAGCACGAATTCCAAAATTTAACCGAGATTCTAGATACAAATTGGACAATCAATCACCCTCCTTTCCAAGTAACCAATATTAAGAAGATGGAACATTCCACGCTAGAACACAACGACTACGACATCTTTACAGACACAAAAATATTAATGTACATTATAATAGCTTGGGTTTCATTGATCACAGTTATAACCCTCATTTTAGCAGGCTGCATTTATATTCAACATTTAAAACTACAAATGGCAGTACAACGATCTCCGCAACCGCAAATAGATACGAGACGAACGGCAACGAGAAATTTCCAAGAAAGACTCGTCAGCTAAACACAGCGGCCATCATGGATTAACTAGCAACAATGTACAACAAACATCGACGTTACGGGAGCTGCGGATGACTCACCTCTCGCTACACAACACTAAGTAGACATATTTTGTCCACCCTCACAAATAATAATGTATAAAGTAATAAATTTATTAAACCAATTAATTATTCTCAAATATGTTACGACAGGATTAATAATTTGTTTCGGTGGAAGAAACAAATAAAATTGGGTGTGGGAGTGTAAACCTTATATAAAAATAATATGTATATATAATTAAAAATTGATTTGCGGGACTAGTAAATTATACAGAACCGCACGTGGCTGAACGTACGTGGGAAACACAAGGGAGCCTGAGAACGGAGCTTGCACTAGCAAAAGTTTCAAATATACTATGGGAAACAATAACACAACGTATCGAATAGAAAGATAAACACTTCGTGGGAAAGTTGCATGCCTAGAAATCAAAGAACTTACCAACTGGCAGTATCAGCATTCAAAAATGGCGTATTTCCGCTGACAGTTGATCAGCCAATCAAATAGTAGAGGCGTGGCTAATCGTCACCCCGATTGGTTAATAGATTATGGGATGGACATAAGCTGGGGGAAAAATATGAACAGAGAGAGGGAACTGAAAAGGAGGGAGGAAGGAAGACGAGGAAGGAAGTCATTTCTTGGGAGAGTTAGGAAAGGAGCAGGGACATCTGGGGGACGAGTATTAAGCCGCCCTTAGAGTTCCACAACGACTGTCACCAAGTTTCACACTTCAGACGAGCACAGATTCCTCATCACTAGTCACCATCCCAGCCGAGAGAGTCCAGGACGGGAAGTTGACGGAAGACCACCGACACAGACCTCCCGAGACATTCGAGCGGAGCCACCCCTGCGGGACGAGCGACCCCGAACTTCGGTCGAGCGAGGGCCCCGGCACTACCCCGGACCAGGACACCGCGGACTCGTGCGAAGAGGCGAGGGCCACCCCCAACAGCGAGCCCGGCAGACAGCGGCCCCTGGACAACCCCAGAGAGCAACACCGCAGCCAGGGCAGAGAACCTCTTGGGGCAGGACCACTTTGGGACTTACGGTATGTGGAACATCGTCAGACTTGTGCACAGAAAGTTAGGCTCCATTTCCCGAAAATTTAATCAAAGTTAATAAAAGCTAAAATAACAGTACAAGCTCCTTTTGAGTAATAACACATAATCAAATTTATTGTGGTAATCAATTAAGGTTTGCCTGAAATGAAGGAAAGCGTTAAGTAAAGAGTCTTAATAGACTGTAAGGGAAAATAAGCGTTAAAAACGTGAAGTAATCCAAGAATAATAGGTTTAGGGCCCAATGTAAATATAATTAAGGAATTTTCAATAAATAAGTGTTGTGTTTAATTTGATTTGGGGATGTTTAATTAACATTTGTGTAAGAACTCTATTTTGGGAAAGAGTGTGGACCCAAGTCCTTGTTATAGGATATTCCATAGTAGAAGGGTTGTCTTTTGTGTGTGTTTTGTGTGTCATATTATAGTAGAGTAGATTTTGTGGGGACATAATAAATTAGATTTATATTTTAGACTTGAAGATTTGTTTTATGAGGGTCCACTTTATTAGTTAATTACGTGCTGGAGGAATGATATATTTTGTCTATTGTATGTAATGTATATGAACTTTATTTAGCTTTTCTGTGCATCCATTATATTATAAGCATGTATTCAGATTTTAAAGTGTGCAATTAAACAGTGTATATATCTTTTATCTGTGTTTGCTCAATATTCAATCCTAGAGTCTCTCTCTCCGGCTAAGCGAGAATATAACTGGTGGTCCAGTCAGCTCGAAGTTTATTTACCTTTTGCGAATAAGCGAAAATAACTTTACAGAGTATAACACCAGGATTACATCCCCTTGATGTATGGACCTCTTGAAGGGAAGGAACATTAGATCCCAGGCGATTGTACACAAATTAGTGAACAAATACTATGTTTCTTCTCCCGGGACTAAAATCAATGTAAAACGAGTTCACTCGCAGCCATCGAGGTAAAACTACATAGTTTTAAGTCTTTGCACGCAGCACGCTGATGTGAGGGAAGTGAATTTCCACATAAACTTTTAAAACTCAAAATCAGTGTAAAAACAAGCATTTATTCCAATTTTTATTTAAATCTGAAAACATTGGTTTTTTGGCTGTTCTGATGTTCCTGGTTTCATTTACCTGCAAAGCTTGGAATAAAATGTTGCGCATTATAATGTTAGGAGAAGATCCAGACAGGCTTGAAAGTAGGCGTGAGTTGCTGGGGATGATAAAAGTACTCTAACAAAGGAATAACAGGCTTTTCTATTGTAAAACCCCATAAGACAACGTACTGTGTTTAGTCGAAACACATTTTCTTTAATAACTCGGTAAATATTTATGCTAGAATGACGAGAGAGGGCTTAAAACTTTCGCCTCACTAATTCCCATCTTTTCACATGCATTAATTTTACAGCTGGTGCTTTTCTGACCCTTTTTGGGCCCAAAAACTCGAAATTTGAAAGATTACACCCCAAAAAAGGGGTTTGGAGTTGTCCGATTGTTTGTCCAACTGATTACAGAAAGGAACCTCCCTACCAAATTTGAAGTAAATCGGACAAAAAATGCGACCGCTAGAGTGCATATATATATATTTATACTGCATTCATTTGTTAGGGCTACTAATATAATAATAATCAAATTAAACATTATTTAAACTTAGTTTAAATAATGTTTAATTTGATTATTATATATATACAATTTTGACCGACCCCCCAAAACGTGTTCAGGGGGTCACGTTAGGAACTTCTATGGTGGTCCCGAGCTTAAGTTTCACAGTGCGGGTCATGCTAATAGTTCACTTTCCAAAGGAAATTCACTAATGAAAGTAAAAGAGCTTTCATCTACACTAAACTTTTGGTTGTTCTTTATTCTTCTAGAGTGTTTATTGTCAAACATAAAAAGTCGGAACATTGATCAATGATCAGTGTTAAATTCCTTCCCATTAGTAAATCTCATTTGATTCACGCTCATATTGGTATATTGGCGTTTGCTCCGTTTGCAACTATATTTTAATGAAGAATTGTTTGTGATTTATTTCATTTACTGGATTTATGTCACTAATGTTGCTCTTTGTTCCAGATGGCATGCTTCGCGATGAGATTCCAGATCCCGTAAAGTCGCGAAATGTTTTTAAATAAGTTTGTAAATATGAGATATTTGTCATTTTCTAAGCATATATCATGAGCAAATGTTCAACACTTATGATATTTTACAAACTGGCGTAATCAGAGGTTTACAATGACGCATTTAACATTAAAATCGGTACAGCAGAACTCAAGATTTAGTTGTTTAAGGGTGCGCCACCTGCCTTCCGCACGTTAAAGTAAGGGTTTTGCATCTCCCACATTGTAGGCTCAATTGTTAACTAATTAAAAATAATTTGTTGTTATTTCTTTCATCAAATGTTGATCTAGAGATCATACGATTTAAAAATCTTTTTTTTAATTCAAAATAAGCAGTAGGCCATTAGTAAAGATTCAAATTAAGCGTTTTTCTAAAGCTTCCAAACGTAAAGAAAAAAGTTATTTTGGAAAAAATGAATCGTACAATCTCTAGATTGGAATCTGAAAAGTGTGAAACTGTAAATAGTTTGGTAGAAATCTGTAAAATAACAGTGCGATCGAGGAGAAAAAAATGGTCTTCAAGCGTAAATATGCATGGCCCTGCTTGTTGGAGGCGCCGGCGCGGCGCTGAACAACAATCATTCAGTCTGGGGTAGGGCGCACCCTTAAAAATATAAATGCTTTCTCAAAGGCGCATAAAATGCATTTCTAAGAAAATCCCATGTATTTCTTATGGGAAACATTTTATGTGTTTTACCCCATAAATCATGAAAAATTCATCACTTTCACTTTTTTGTGACCATCTGAACCGCTAGAGGTTTCGAATGACGCATCAACATGAAAATCGGCCCTTTCGAACTCTAAATTTAGTTGTACAAAGAAATTCCTTACTCAGTTATTTTAAATCCCCAGTGATGGCAAATTAATTTCCGCAATTTGATCACCAGCAACAAATTTCAAAAAAAATAATGAAAAGTGATGTTCAAATAAATGTAAAAATTAGATATCGAACAGATAAAAAGTTTCTGACATACCATATAGTTAAGTGGGGAATAATGGGCATATCTAGAAACATGATTTGACCTGGAGTAAAATAAATTACCATTTTTCTAAAATGTATTTGATCTCGTTTTTTATCAATTTCCCTAAGAAACTAGCTAAAATCAAGTTATTACGACGGGAGGGTTTCAATATGACTAAGAATCATTCGCAGATAGTCAGACCATATAATATAATATAGAATAATACAGTATAATATTATACAAAATTCGAAGCACTTCTCAATATTATGTAAAAGGCGTATTACCCTTATCTTGATTTATTTAGTCAATCAACAGACTTAGTATAGACAACTTCTTTTTTATTCTTTCCGGATCGCCGTACAAATAGGCTGGCCGTCCCGCTACCGTACTTCTCGTGGGCTTCCAGTACTTCCAGTTGGTTTCCGAATTGTTCCGTTCGTTTGTGTAACGTTCCGTTTTGTTGAGAACCAATAAAAAATAGACGAAACATGAGGCTTCAATTTTCCTTTCCTCTCCGTCATTACGGGCTAAATGTGCTAGAACAAGGTCCTCACTTGGAACGGCAGGGGCCCACGGCGTAAGTTGGGCCCCGAAGGCCTAGGAATAGTCTGGTCGGCAGTCCCATTTTGGACCACTACATTTATGGCCACCCTACATATAAAAACTCAAATTGTTTTAAGAGGGCACTCCAGTCTCGAAAATGTGCACGTTTCTACACTTCCCCTCAAGACCAATGTCTTTCAAAGCCCGTCCGTCCTCAACGGATTATCCGATATCTTTGATGTTTGGCTTAATTTAAAGAGAAACAAACTAGCAACTTCAGTGAACGAATTTTCAGTAACACAAATAATAATGGTTCAAATAAATTCAACAATATTCAATATTTAATATTTGTTATGGTTGAATTATTTGTGTTTTCGAAATTCTGCTCATTGAAATAGATGTATAATTTTCGCTATTTAAAATGAACAGTAAACCATCGATTCCGGATAATTAACCCGTTGAGGACACGGGCCTCGAAAGGTAACATTGCTGTTATGAAGCTGGTAGACGCAGAAGACTGGAGTCTCCTCTTAACTACTTACAACACAATTTCCACGTTTCCACTGGTTGTACTGTCACAAATACTCCTACGAACTCCTGTGACGCCGGTAATTCTTTAATTATAAATTAAGTATGTGAACCCTCTTTATTCCTTTAGACAATGAAGCCTTTTAATTAGCAAGTCTCAGCAGTATATGTGGAAATTCGCGTGGAAAGCGTGTTGCTGTTGCAATATCAACAGACCAGAGATTGGACTTGCGATACACGGCGAGAGCGAGAGTGGTGGTCTCCTATTTCCCTAATTGCAGGCTTTCTAAGTTTGCATGTAGCCCACACTTCATTGTGCTGAGATAATACTACACACACGCTCCGACAGACTTTCTCTGGTCTGTGTATTTAATTTGGGTATTATTTATTGTGAATTGCCTTTTATTTCTGGGAAATAATTCAAAAATTTCCAAAGATTTTTCACCACTCATTTTTTTAAACTTTCTCACAGTCTTCCATTCAAGTTCATGGGTCTCAGCTTATGGTTTTCTTAAAAGTTTCTGAGATAGGTTGGATGGTTAGATATAATATATTGATTGAGTCTTTATTATTAAAAGAATTTCTTGATTTTTGTTCGGCGATTTTATACCCCTAAAACTATTATGTTCTATACAAGAAAATCTCTTCCTCTCTAGATATGCCTTTTGGGGGTTTGAAAAACCTACTCCTTCAGAACTTCGCCCTGCAGGCTTTCAAAGTTTCAATGTTAATATTATGGAGTTATATTTGATTTAGTTGATTTTAGTTGGTTGAGTTTTAATTATGCAACAGAACAAAGGTCTATCTGTAGTATTGTTTTGAGATGGACATAAATACATAAACTATTATGCAATATAAACAAAATATACTTAACACTTATGGCTTATGATAGTTAAATATTTTAATTAGTCACAATATAGAACTTTGATCAATTTCAAACAAGTGCTTGAATTCTGGTTTAGTTTAGTAGTAATCATTGACGATAATGATTACACATTTTGTTTTAAAGAAATAAAGATATTCAAACTGTTCTAATTACACACAGTAAAGCTTAGGTTAACCCAGACACTGATGCAATTATTATTATTCGAATATTTAATTTTAATTTGTTTATAACATTTACAATGTTCAACCTGAATATAATAGCGGACAAATAAATTGGCAGTTGGGCTGTAGCCAATAGCATGTCTTACGCTGTCACTGTTGCCAGTTTGCCTTACAAAAATATCACTTGAATGTTATTCCGATCACCTGATGTGGAATTTTGGCAATGCAGCACGTCTACTATTGGCTGATCTTGGTTAATAGCCCGGCAAACCACGCCCTCAACTGGCAATATATTTGGCCGCTGTTATAGTTTTATCGTTACTATTTTGATATACTAACTTGTACTTTAGTCAAAATGCGCGGTCACTAAATGGAAATTTAGAGTCAGGTCTGATCAAAAGCTGAGTAGACCCTGATCAGGTCTTACTTGGTGAGTTTTTTAGATTTGATCAAGTGATGGCACTTGATCAGACCCGATGAACTCGTTTGATCAGGAATTATCAGACTGTACAAACATTATCTAATGAGCTGGTAAGGTCCGATCAACTCGCTGATTAAACTTGTTTAGGTTTTGATCAGACTTGGTTAGGTTTGATTACGGTTTGATTAGGTCGGATCAACTCGTGTGATCATGTATGTACAGTTTTCTTCCTGAACAAACGAGTTCACCAAAATAACCCTGATAAAGAATCACCACTTGATCAAACCTAAAGAACTCACCAAGTAAGACTTCGTCAGGGTTTGTAAAACTTTAACCATTCTATACTAAGCAACAGAACTATCACTTTACCCTAACGCTGTACCCTATACGAGTTGTCACGTTATGTTCAAAAGCGTCAGTTTTGGCACCGCGACGGTGACGCCGCATTTACACATATTTGTGAGCTGGCACCCGGACAGCTCGGTCTACCGCGTACTTAGAACCTGTAACGTTCTATCTGGCGCTGCACACACCTGCTGTGGATTTCGCGGTTCTGTCATAACATCAAATCATCGATTTCTTATCCTCAACAGTTGATGGCTTAGTTCGTAGGGGAACAGTTTAATTTCGAACAATGAGTAATTAAATAAAAAATAAAAAATAAACGTTTGAAATACATGTTCCTTCAAATGATGTAGCTGAGAGACTACAGCTATTATTTATCAACACATATTCAAGTTTGAACGTCAAAAAGTAGTTGCATATCCATTTTCATGGATGCCGTTTTGTTAAAAACCATTTATACACCTAAAACATACATTTGGCCAAGACGGCATCCATGAATATGGACATGTAACTGTAATGTCCTTACTATTTAACATGTGTCATCTGAGTTTAAGTCATATTTAAGCCTAACTTCAAGGCCCTAGGAATTGAAAATCTTTGTCTTAGGTGTGGTAGGAACAACCATATCACCTCAAACTGCAAAGTATACAAATCAAAACTTCACTGTAATGAGTGTTTGAAACGTGGACTGTCTATCAAGAGCTTCTCTCAAAAAGTCAGCGCATCTACTGAAAAGGGCATGGGAGAAGAGGTAAATAAAACCTGCGCTCAAGTGATTTTTCAGATTTCAAGTCATGTAACCACAGCTGCAAAAATCAGAATCTCAAAGATCATGCACGACCTTCTAACCAGCTCAATTGACTCCGAGTTTACGTTAGTTGAAGGAATTCTCTTTCGAGGAAACCGGGTCCCAGCCGTCCTCAGATCCAAGGTCCTCGATGAACTTCATGAAACACATCTGGGAATAACCAAGATGAAGCAGCCATAAGAATAACATGGGGGCTGAGTACGCAGGTTTGCTGCCACAGGAAATATCGGCCAAAAAATGTTTTTTAGTGCAAATATCAATAAACCACAACGATATGAATTAATATACCAAGTTTCATCAGGATAAGATCATAAATAAGCGAGATATACAATTTTTCTTATTTTTATTAAGAATAACATTGGACAACGTACTATGGTTAGCACTTTCAATATCTCTGTAGCCATTTGACGTAGATAAATTATCAAAACACCAAATTGTCCGTCTATTTAAGCTGATTCCAATGAAAAAAACTAAAATTTGATTTTTTCAAAAATTAGATGTAAACAACTCAAAAAACCCATTTTTGGGGTACAAAACCCACCCAAAATATATCTTCGGATAAGTCGATCTGTCTGGTTTTCGAACTTAAAGTCATAAATGCTGCTTTACATGTTTATACCAAATTTCGTCAAAATCGGATTAATTTTACGAGAGTTATCGTGCTCACGGACACACATATATATACAGTTTTGAACGAATGGTGTTTTTGGCATTTGGGGACATCAAAACAAAAAGTTTTCATGGTCCCGGGCCTAGGTCTTACCATGCCGACTACGGTAATAGCTTCTTCCCTATAGGGGAAATTCGCTAAAAAATAAAATTGCAAAAATGCGAATACGGAGGATTCGGCAAAATACCAGAAGTTCAATCGACAAGAATAGATTTAACAATTCAGCTCAAACATTAAATACACCCGTCATAGCAAACCTGTATACTCAGCGAATTTCTAATGCATAATATATGTCTTAATACCACATACAACCGCATACCAAGTTTATAGAAATATATTCACATATAAGCGATTTTAATTATACTCCTTAAGAATAACATTGGTAATGAGTACGTAGGTTTGCTGAAACAAGGTACACAAACAATTGTTTTTCATGCAAATATAAATAAAACTTAACTAGGCGAAGCCACATACCAAGTTTCATCAATATTCAATTATAAATAAGCGCTATACAACATTTTAGTTATTCTCCATAAGAATAACATGGGGCTGAGTAAGCAGGTTTGCTGCAACAAGGAACAAAAAATGGGTTTTTATGCAATTATCAATAAAACTCAACCAAGTGAAGGAACATACGAAGTTTATCAATTTATGTTCATAATTAAGGGAGTCATACATTTTACTTATTCTCCATTGGAATAACATGGGGGCTGAGTACGCAGGTTTGCTGCTACGGAAATAATCAACAAAAAATCTATTTTTTGTGCAAATATCAATATACCAGTACTACGTGAAGCCACATACCAAGTTTCATCAACATACATTCATAAATAATCAAGATATTACATTTGATTTATTCTCCATAAGGATAACATTGGACAACGTACTGTGTTTAGCACTTTGAATATCTCTGTAACGGTTGGGCGTAGAATCACAAATTAAACACCAAAATGATTGTTTTGTTGATTTAAATAGATTGGTAACAGCAAATGTGAAGTTTAAATTAAAATAAACTGAGGAAATGCCAAAACCCATACCTTTTTCCCATAAGATTAACATGGGATATTTTATGAGTAGGTTTTTTTGGATTTTATCCGCAACCACTTAACCTAGGTTAATAATTCAAAATACTATATTTTTTAAGCTCTATGACATGGTCAAAACCAACATTAAGTTTACCAATATTAAGTTTTTTTAATATTTTTGGGGGAAAAATGCAAAAAACTGATTTTTGGAAAATTTAAAACACCCATAAACCCCCCTTCCCATGGTCCGATTTTTCTGGTTTTCGAACTTAAAGACATGAATGTAATTTTACACATTTGAGCCAAATTTTATCTAAATCGGACGTTTTTTACTAAAGTTATCGCATTCACGGACACACACACACACACACACACACACACACACACACACACACACACACACACACACACATAAAATTAGATAACACTATGCCGATTCTGGGCCAAAAAGTGGCGAATTCAGAAAACGAATGTAAAATCTCTATTTTCAAACAATAAAACAAAATATTACTTAATTACCCATAATTTTAAGAAAAAAAAACAGCAAATTTCAAAGAAAAATCAATCAATTTAATCAAAATCAACATCATTAAACAATATCAGTAAACTTAACCAAAAATCACTAAAAAAATCGATATGTAAATCGATATGAATATTTAAAAAAAATTGTAAATTTTAACAAAAATAAGTAACATTGAACAAATTCAATTTGAAAAATAAAATAGTAAATTTAAAAGAATTTTTATAAAAAACATAAAATGAAAAAATCACAAAAATGTTTTTTAAAACCAGTAAAAATCTAAATTTCTATAATCATTTATTCAAATAATATTTTATTCAAATTATACTATAATTTAAAACATGTTTATTTTATTTCAATTATATCATTTTTAAACACATTATACTCCAATATTTTTTTCTGAAACAACAACCACGTAACAATTTGTTTTACTATCGGCTGTTATATTATAATCAAAATCCATATTTATAATATCATTTTTCGAACCGGAAATATTTACGGGATTTTTTGTCGTATCAATTACATATAATGGTCAATTATCCATAACTTCTATGGATTATAATACATTTCATTACTTTTATAATATACTTTTTATAATCTTGATAAATCTGATACATAATTCTAAATTTTTCGTTATGATTAGCTAAATTAATCAATTCATCAGGATAATAATGTCCATTTAATTTAATTCTTAAATTTTTTACAAACAAGCGATCAAATTTTGAATTATCATATTCTTGATTGGTTAATATTCCTTTTTGAAAACTGATAATTATAAATTTTGGATTATATATATTTCTATAAATATTTGTAATATCGAAACTATATGTTTTTCCAGTTTTTTGTTTTTGTTCAGTACCGGGTTTCATGGTTTGCACGTAATCATTGGAACTCTATTTATTATGGTCTAATTTATTATTATTAAATAAAGTTCTATAGGGTCTTATCGTCCCAAGTGCGTTTTTGTTAAACTAATCTCTTTATTATTCGCTTTTGCCAATGATTAAAATGAAACGATATTTTTTCACTTTTATTTATATCATTAATTAATTGAATTTTACTTGTAGTTTTTAATCAATAATTGGTACTCGAATAAATATTTCATCAATTATTATTTTGCCTTCACTCGGTAAAGTTGTTTCATCAAATGTTCCATTGTTTTTTTTAGTTTTCCATCGACAAATTGCATCATCATCATCAGATCTTATAAATGAAATGTTGAAACCTCCTTTATATATAGGAATATTTAAATTTCCAAAAAATCCTAATCCGAAATGTGATAAATTACCAATTGCTTAAAATTTATTTTTAAAATCCGATTCAAAACAATTACAAATTTGAGCTGTCGCATCTATTTTCGAATAACTTAATGTAGCTTTAATTGTACTTAAAATTCCAGGATATTCGATTTCATCAATTAATTTATTATGTTTTCGAACTTCAACTTTTGAAAATAAAAATGGTACAAAATTATCCATTAATTTCACATTTGCTTTTGCATCATAAGCATTTCCATCAGTTTTTTTTAGTTTACCAGAAATATAAAATTGAGATTTCGATGTACAAAATCCATCCCAAAATCGATATTACATTCAGTTTTTTTATTTAGTTCGTTTAAATGTTCTATAGATAAAGGATAAACATTTTTATATTCAGCTCTATCAATTTCATATGTTTTAGCCATTTACTAAGGAACAAATGTTTTTTTAAAACCAGTAAAATTTATGATAATCAATAATCAAGACAAATAATTAGTCAACTTCATCATAATACATTTTTTCTCTACAATTTTGAATATCTGAAGCATGATTTAATATGAAATAAGCTAATAATTTTTGATATTCCAAGATCAATTCCCAATTCAAAATTTGATTATAATCATCAGTAAAATCTTCAGTCAAGTCTTGATATTTACAAATTGGATCGATATAGTCTTTTAATTGATAATTTATTAATTCTTCAATAAAATTAATACTTAATGATTGATATTGGGATATTTTCCCCCAATTTAATTTATTTTGAAACAATCTAATCATATCAATATTTAATTCATATTTTTCAGAAATAATATCCCAATCTTCTTTAGTTAATTGAAATTGGTTTCTAAGAATGAAAATATCAAATGAATTATATGATGTCATTTATAAGGAGAAAATTTTTGAAAATTGGCTTTTGTTAGAATTGCATATACAACAGTTAGCTTTAATTCTGTTCTTATCTTTGTTTTCAACATCTTTAGAATTAGTTTTTTGTTTACATTTTAGACAATATATCAACTCCATTTATATAGAAAAAATTGCATTAATACTTTACCTGTTATATCATCTTCTCCATCTCCATCTTCATCAATAAATTCTGAAGTTTCTGGTTTTTTAATAATTGTTTCTGCTTTTAGCGAATTTTCCCTATAGGGAAGAAGCTAGTACCGTAGGTCTCATGGTAAGACTTAAGCCCGACACCATGATAACTTTTTGTTTTGAGGTCCCCAGATGCCAAAAACATCATTCGTTCAACTTTTTATATATGTATATATATATATATATATGTGTGTGTGTGTGTGTGTGTGTGTGTGTGTGTGTGTGTGTGTGTGTGTGTGTGTGTGTGTGTGTGTGTGTGTGTGTCCGTAAGCACGATAACTCTCGGAAAAAAGCACCGATCTTAATAAAATTTGGTAAAAATATATAAAGTACCATTTATTTGAACGAGTTCGAAAACCAGACAAATCGCACCATCCGAAGGGGGGTTTTGGGGGGGTTTTGTACCCCAAAAATGTTTTTTTGGAGTTTTCACATATAATAATCATTTAAATCAAATTTTAATTTATACCATTGAATTCAGCTTAAAAAAACAAACAATTTGGGATTTTGATCATTGCTCCTACGTCAATTGGTTACTGAGATATTGAAAGTGCTAAACACAGTACGTTTTCCAATGTTATTCTTATGGAGAAAAAGACAAATTTTATATCTCGGTTGTTTATGAACATAAACTGACGAAACTTGGTATATCGCTTCATCTGGTTGTGGTTTGTTGTTGTTTGAACAAAAAGCTACTTTTTCGCCTATGGTTCCCGTAGCAACAAACCTAGGTACTCGGTCCCCATGTTATTCTTATGGAGAATAATAAAGATGTTATATATCGCTTATTTATGAATGTATATGAATGAAACTTGGTATGTGACTTCACTTAGATGACTTCAATTGATATTTGCATAAAAACCCATTATTTTGTGTTCCTTGTTGCAGCAAACCTGCGTACTCATCCCTAATGTTATTCTAATGGAGAATAATGAATATTTTAAATATCGCTTATTTATGAATATATTTCTTATGGATTCTGGTAAGAGGCATAATGAGTTATTAAGACATATATATTCATTGGAAATTCGCTGAGTATGCAGGTTTGCTGCGGCGGGGGTATTTCAACTTTTTGTTTCAATTTATTTAGCTCTATAATTTCATGATTCACAACACCTTTAAATAAGGTTTTTAGCTCATTTTCATTCCTTTCAACATATTTTCCAAGATTAATTAATGCATCAGCTAAATTATTTAATTCTTTCACGGTTTCACTATGTTCAATTCCAATTTTAATTACTGAATTTATAACTTCTTCCAATTCTGATTTTATAACAACATCATACTCATTAATACTTGGTTTAACATTAACTATTCTTCTTGAATTTACACTTAAATAATTTTTCTATAAGGAAATTGCATTTAATATACTTTCTGTCTTTTTTACATGATTTTTAAAATTTGTTTCAAAACGATTAAAATATGCACTTATATAATTTTAAAAGAATTTAATACTTTTTCTGTCTTCCAAATATATCAAATATATTTTGCGAATCCATATTTATTAATGATTAATTTATTGATTATATTACCAAATTTCTCATTTTTATTTAATTCATTTAATACAAAAACACACAAATGACCACAAATTGGCAGATCATCAGAATTTTGTATTTGATTATCATTATAAAATATATTATCCTTTCCTAAATATTTAACCAATTCTTTTGGTGGTTTATCAACAATATTTCCATAAGAATCGAAATAATATTTAATTTTATCTTTTTTTATAATAACAAACCCAATGTGTACCATTCCCATCAAATGAATCTAAATTTATAATTCCACATTCAAATTTATTAACATTTTTTGGAATTAAATCTCTCATAAACACATCTTTAAAATATTTAATATTTTTACATAATTTTTCCACATCACCTAAAGTTAATGGTTGAAAGTTATTTTGTATTTTTTTAATACAATTTAATGTATTTTGATATAAACCGGATCCTTCTACATTTGATAATTCATGATCCAACCAATAAACAAAATTTCTAAATTTGGGAATTACAATTTCTTTTACAACTTTTGCTTCTTTTCTAACATTTGGTGTGTAATTTTTAACAAAAGATATATGATCTGCAACTTCCAAAATTTCTTTTAATAACCCACCATTTTTAATTTGTTTTAATTGATTATATGAAAATTCAATTCTTAATCCTTTATTTAGTTTTTTAATGTTTATTTAATTTATTAATTTGTCCTTTTGATAATAATATGTTATCTTTACCTCCAATAAACTGATCGAATTTAAATTGAATTACAACAGATTTTTTATTTTTAAATCCCGATTTAATTTTAGATTTTTGATTATCAGTTAAATTAACATTTACTTTCTCCATTTATATATGTTAAAATTTTAAATCTTCTTCTATTCCCATTCCAAATTTTCTTTTTAAATACATCGCACTAGCTGTTGGAACAGCAATTAATCTTTCACCAATACCATAATCACTATTTTTTGCGATTTCCCACGCTTTTTCTTGTAATATTTTATCTGCAATTTCATTTCTCGATTTTGTATCTTTATGATCTCGATAAAAATGTCATGTTCTTTCACTGATTTATCTACATCATTTATTCCTAAACCACCTCTTTTAGACCTTTTATTTAATTTTGTTCCCGGTCCTAAATATTGATATCCCGGAACATGTAATTCAAATGGTAAATTATTTATAAAATCATTCAAAATTCTCAAACCGATAATTGGTGATGTCATTTTGGATAGAATTTTTTTAAATATTTAATTCCTTCAGGTTTTTTTCAATTAATTCATCTAATTTATTTTAAATAAAATCCTTGATTTCTCTTTTTTCATTTACAAAATTGTTATTTCCTGCTTTTTCTTTTGCATATATGTAATTTATAATACTTTATAATTTATTTAAATCATCTATAAATCTATATTCAATTTTATTTTCAGTATATTTTCTAATCCCCGAACCTTCAATTTCTCCTTTGGAATCCCAAATATGTTTAATTAAATTCCTATATTCATCACCTTTACTAGATTTTGGTTTTTTACTGTTTGGATCATTATTTTTATAAATTGAATTAGTTTCCCATAACATTTTTGAATAATTATTTAAATCATCTTGTGTATACAAATTATCATCCGGTTCCTTTTCATATGTTAATAATCTCCACAATCCGTGTGTTCCAACTTATTTTTTATTATCAAATGTTAAATCATCATTACCAATAACACAAATTTTATCACCAACCATGATTTTTTATGTTTATCCCAATATAATCCGAATTTATCCTCTTTTGCTCTTGGTAGATATTTTTGAGTAATTGGACCGACAACTCTACCTAATGTTTTGGGAGAAACAATATTCGGATCGATAAATGTCGATTCTTCTTCAATAATTCGTTCTCTAATTGGTCTAAATGGTGTACTTGAAGGTAACATTTCTTCATCAGTTTCTGGTATTGAAATACTTGCAAATTGATTAACAACAGGTACTAATTCCATTAAATTTTTGTTTTCATTTAAAACTTCACCAATATTATTTTAAACTTTACCTATTGCTGATGTAATTGGTTCATATGCTTTTTGTTTAATTTTTTCATCATTTTATTCAATTTTAATTTGATTTTTAAATTATTTTATTAATCTCTTCTCAATTTCAACTAATTTTTTAGCTTCATTAACGGATATTTTTACATTTATTAAGAGAAAATTTAACACAAATCATGTTAACATAAATCGTGTTAACATTATATTTCTGAAACTGTCATTAAATATATAAATATTAAAGACATACAAAATATTAATAAAACAAATACTTTATCAATAACTTGATCGATAAAACAACAACTCATTTATATATAAACATTTATATTAGAAAACTTATTCATATATTTTCCTTCTTTTGGTTTTAAAGTCAGATTTATGGTTAAAACCCCATAATTTTTTTTCCAACATTCATTACAAATTTCTTTAATTTCATTAAAATTCATATCAGTTCCCACAAAATTATCAATAATTTTCTTAATGTAATGATCATTTTGTTTAAAAATACATAACATATTTAAATTATTTCTAATTAATTTAATATCAACTTTAGAAAAACATTGTGATAAATAAATACATAAAATATTTGTATGTCTTCCCATTGAAAAATATTCTTTAATCTTATCTTGATTTTCTAAAATATAATCATCAAAAACAATTAATGAATTTGGTTTACAATCATTTAATGAAATTATATCTTCACACGAGCCATAGAAATATGAAATTTTCTTTTTAATCTTTAACTCAATATTTTTAAATATTTTTTGTAATATTTGATATGATGACTGCTCTAATTATTTACTATAAATATATAAATTTGAGTATGGAATTAATCTTTTATAAATAACATTTAATAATAATGTTGTTTTTCCAGAACCACTCGATCCGATAATTAATAATCAAATTGGTTGATTATTTTAAGTTTTCCCATCATATAATTCAAGTTTAATTTCATCTTTTTCTTTTAAAAATTTCTCCATTTAAATAAGATGAAATTATTTAAATTATCAGGTTTTTCATCAATAATAGAATTAAGATTAGAACATCCAATACATTTAGATGATGCAAAATATAGTATTGGTCTTAGTGGATTTTATTGGGATAATTTCGTATCAAATATACCAAATGATTTTATTTATAAATATTATATTGAAGAAAGTAATGATAAACAAATAGATCAATATTTTCATATAAAAAAGGAAATTATAGTATTGAAGACATAAAAAATATGTTTATAAATGGTTTAAAAGAATTTAAAAAGAAAACCAATAAATTTAATGAAAATGATTTTGAAATGGTTATAAAAGATCAATTCATTTCAATAAAACCCCCAGTAAATATGGTAATTGATCCGAAATTAATGGCGCTTGACAGGGGTGAATGCCCGTTATGGTTTGACCTCAAAATCAAAAGTTTTAAATTAATATGTGATACATAATTTTGTTCAATGTTAAATTTATTTAAATTATAATAATAAATAAAATTAACAGGTTTTAAATTGCGTTATTTGTTTATTTTCCCCTTCGTTGAGGGCGTCAGGGCGCCATTACAGGGAGGGCGCACCGGGAATTTGCCCGGTGTCCCGACGGGTCAGTCCACCCCTGACCAGTTTACCATCTCGTTTCAAAGACTTTGTGCTGTATTGTCGTAACTATTTAACATGTGTCATCTGATCTGATAATTCATAATAGTTCCAACAATGAATACACGTGGTTCGAAGTTGTACATATGTTCCAAGTTGTTTACAAATAGTCATGTCAGTATACAGTTTGTTTTTCAGTCCAAAATGCGTGCATTATTTATATTTTATTTAAGTATTTAAATACGTTTCAGCAACTATATATTTGACGTATATACGTATATAGTATATACTACCTTCGACACTATTAAACAATTTAACAACTTACATCGTCCTGCAAAATTGTTCTGATGTTAAAGTCTGCAACACGTCAGCTTTCAGAAGGGGAAGTTTTCGTCATTTTGAAACGGTAATACAGAAAGGTTGAACTTGGAACTTGATATACGGAATTTGCGAGTGTGAGACATTTGATAAGTCAATCTTAACACAGGTTCCTAAGATATAATTTATGTTGAATAAGCAAACGCACTGTCAGAAATCGGAGCGCAATAGACCAAACGTTTATTTTAAACTTTCCGCATGTTCTCTGTATAACAAATCTCACCAAAATGTTTTCCAGTTTTACTTTCATCACGAGTCGCTCTGTGGGTATTTACAATTTTACCGTTTTTACTAAATAAACACACACCAGTTGAGACGCAATTTGCTTCGAGCCATTTTTATTTGTAGTTATCGTACCGATTGCTGTTCACTGAGTAAGGGGGCGTTTGTGTATCTCGTTGAATTGTATAGTACGTATTGTGCTGACCGAACCAGTATCAATTTGACTCTAATAAGACATTTTCTACATTTGATAAATCTTTATATAAGCTCCCATTTGAACTGTGTTTTTATTGTTATTTTTTATAGATGTAGGTAAACGTAGCTTAAAACCGCTTAGTTGGTCAAGTCAACTTTATGGAATGTAATAATCAAATTATTGTCGTCTAAAATATTTCGAAGCAGTAGCGGCTCTAGGGCAGTGCGAGCCGTGCTCCAGCACGGGGCGCGCGGGGCGCGGCGCTTTTGGGGGGGCGGCGCTCGGCGCTTATGACGGGTAGCGGGTCGGGGGGCGGGGGGCGTAATCTGTAGCGCTAAAATAAAGTATTTGTAAATATATAAACACCTGACTGATTTTGTAAATTTGGTGTATATTAGTAAGTTGTTGAAAGACATAAATAGAAAGTTGTGTATTCACTATATTGCACCTTCATTATACTTAAACATTAAATTTACAGATAAGATATTTTCCGCTCCCCTCTATTCCAAATTGAGAACTTGTTTTCACCACTATCGTTTTGTGATAACTTCAGGGCTTTCTTATTGGTATTGAGAGTGTGAATAAAATTCGCAATATGATGCAAGAATATTGCGAAGTTAAAATATAAAGTTACACGATGCAACTTATTGTTTCAATCCGCCCTCTTCAATTATTTTAAACTACTTCCTTGATATGGTTTGAGGATAAGAGAGGATTAAATATGGATTTCAATTATTTCATATTTAATTGAAGCTAATCGAGTTTAATATTGTTATTTTATGTAATAAGGCGGAAAATATGATGCGCCCCCTTCGATCGTTACTTGTAAGGTTTCTTCCTTTAGTTTACTTTGAAAATATCGTTTATCGTTCCGTCTGTTTAGTACTATTTCAATCAAGTTCTTATTTTTTAATTGAGTCATTTTGGAACATTGGAGAAGAAGTAGGAAATGTTAACTATTAAAATACTTCTCGTCATTACAGATTACTGTACTTGCGCTCTGGTCGTGATTAACGACCGATCATCTGTATTTCTTCAAAAGTTGCAGTACTTAAAATTAGTTGCGGCAGCATATCACAGTTTTGTACAAACGAAAAAAAATATGTTTTCACCCAACTTGAGTTTTCAGAGTCACTGGTATTAAATTTAAGTGATACAAACACTTTTATAAGATAATACTAAATATATTAGGGAATCAAACAAATTAAGCTTTATAGCTACACAAAACCTTTAAGATTAAATACGCGAAAATAGAGTCTGTATAACTCAAAAAAGTGTAATACATTAGACACAATTGGGCACAATAAACCGAAATTATATTTAGAAAATATTAGTTTTGACGAAAATAAAAATAACTCTTAACAACAAACATTGCTGTTGTCATTGTAAACTCAGTCTAAATTCCCAGAACCGTAAAAATCTTGGTCGGTATTGATGATTGTTTTGTTTCCCCTGCACGAAATCTTTCCCACGCTTAGAACAGGTGTTCTGTTATCAGTATGCACTTCCCCCTTCCTAATCAGTTTTGAGGTTTGTTTTCATTGTAATTTTCTTAAAGAAGCACATCGTTCTCTGTTGATAAGCAGTGTATTGTGATTAATACACCTGGAATGCTAGCGCAGTGGATTTGTTGATGCGAAAAACGGTCCTTCCCCCTCCACTTCTTAGGCAACTTCGTCAACTGAGCAATTTCTGCCGGCAAATATTTTAACACGCGCACTCATTAACACGCTCCTCCATCGCACAGGGATCATCCGATTCTAATGAAACTTATATATTTATTATCTGGAAGAACTGAGGATTCTAACGGAGTAAACAACTTACAGTTAAGTCAGTTAACAGAATTATAAAAATACAAAATATATAATTAGCTAAACAAATTGTTATCAATGATTTCCTCTTCTATATTTTTAAAAACAATGGACAATAGTTCTTTATTCAATGTCTATTATGACTAATAATTTTAATTTTAATTTGGCAGAGTATTTACAACTTCCAAAGAAATTAAATAAATCCAAATCAAATCAAACTTTCTTTTGAGCAGAAAAAATTATTTAGTACTATTGATTCCTATGTGTTTGTATACCTTGTACAGAATATCATGCTCATGGCGATAGGCTACCCCCCTACGAGCGAATCTAGTAGGCGAGTCACATTGCATGAGGGCGGCCGGGAGCTAATTCCTAGAGTCTACCCTTGTGTCAGTGTGAGGGAACCGAGCGATCGTAGCAGGTAGCCTACTGCCGCGTCGCGCGCCGCTCCATGACATGAGATCGTCCTGTACAGGGTATATTGTAGTCGTAGCAACACATAAATAAATGCACGACCTGTCATTTGTTTGTAGTGTGTGACCCGACATAAATAAACAGTCACACATAAGTTAGTGCAGACCCGGCCGTTCTTGTTAAATTTCCTTAATTGTTTCCCTCTGTCTTAATTCCAGGTTTTTCAGAACAGAAATTCAGATATGACTGTTGTAACAATTTATATATTATCGAAACTCAGCATTTCCTGGGCGATAATATGAAATCAATATTTTAATTTACACAAGTCTCTGAACTGAATGTGTTCCATAGCTTGTCATTTCAGGTGATCAGTATCGCACGGAACCAGTAACAACGCAAACGTAACAAAGCGAGGCGCGCACGTGTCAGTCTTATCTTAGAGCTATGAGGGAGGGAGGGTTTTGATGATGGGGATGGGGGAGGGTTCGGACGATGGGGTGGAGGGCGGGGGCGGCAAGTTTGGTCTTTGCACGGGCGCTGAAAAACTGACGGGCCGCCCCTGTTTCGAAGAGCAAAAATTGGTTTTAGTGGTCGTTGCAATAAGTTATTATCAACCCACGAATGTCATAGGGTACTTTGTCGTAGAAGTGTTCTTCATACCCGAATTTCTAGGGCCGGGAATTTCGAAAGTGGATGTTGTTTGTTTTGTGAAGGATCGAAATTAAGTTATATAAATTTCGGAGGTAAACAAGCAAAAAATGCAAATTCAAAATCAGTTTGAAAATAAGGGTCGAGTTCTCTTTGTAAAATTTCTTTAGTGTATTGTATTGCATATTTCTTTTGGGAATACTGTGTAAGTCCTAATTTATAAATTGAGAGATTAAAAAAACCTAAGTAATATTTCGAGTGAGAAGTTGAAGAAACTGAATAACAAATACGAAATTGTATGTTCACTACAAAAGTAATAGTCTTCTTTTCATTCTTTATTCAGCTTTAACGATTATCATTTACAAATAACTATTATATTTATGTAAGCACGCATTTTATATAACTGTTTTTGTTTATACAAACTATATTTCAGTTTCAGTGCACATTACACTAGATGTAATGCAAAGCCAACCGAGATGTTAAGAAAACACCCCCAAGTTCCACGGCATATAGCTGTACAGAAGCTCCTATAACAGCAGTGAAAACCAAGCTTCGGAAGCATCAGTTAATGAATCGAATAAATTAAAGCGACCAGTGTGTTTATTGATCCCAGATCCTGACATAAAACCAGTCCGGTCATTTGCCAGTAATACTAATACTGTCGCGCATTCGAGCGAATAAAAACCGGTGGTGGAGAGGGCGGCCTAATGCGCTCATTTGGCGTGTTATGCGCTCAGGCGGACCGGCGGCACGGTCAAAGGACGGGGGGAGGGTGGGAGGGTGCATTCCGTCATGGTCGGAGGCGCTCGGAGCGAGCGAGAGGTCGAGGGGGGCGAGGGCGAGAGGAGCGAATGAGTTAGTCGCGGTCGCGCCGGCATGCGGAGTGGTGGTTTGTTGGTGACGGTCCTCTGGACCCTCTGGGGTCCCGGTTGGGCCCACAAGTGTGAGAGGATCTCTATCCCCATGTGCCAGGAGCTCGGGTACAACCTGACTGTCATGCCGAACTTCGTGGGCCACGAGGACCAACTACAGGCGGAGCGAGGGGTGAGTGTGATGTTTGGTTTTGTTTTGCTTTGCTTCCATCGATGGTCTTACAATTTTAACAACTTGCCACTACCTCTTACTATGTGTTATTACAACTACGGGGTATAATATAACTCGTCTCACAATACTTTATGTTTAGAACGGTCATGTTTCGCGTCATCTCTCATAACTCATACCGGTACAGTCATTCTCTTATTAGGCCTGGTGATGATCGAAATCGATTGTATTTCAAAGTATTCCATATACCGCCGTATATGTGCGGGAAGGACAAATGTAAATCTATTTTAAAGTTGTGTAAGACGTATTTTATTATTTCCCATCTCATTATTTTCCGAATACAGAGCTGCTAGGTTTTTTAATCATTGGTCGAGTTTATTATATTTGTTACGATTTTCCCAGAGGTTTTTGTGTTTGCAACTTGCAATCTTTCATCTCGGATTTCATCCAAAGTTTGCGTTTCAAATAGTATAGCTATAGGTATAATCTATATAGTCACAGTAAGACTTCATAGATGCAGTAACAGATTTCTTCGTAACACAATAATGTTGTAAAAATATTATTTCATAACAAAATTTCGAAGGAACGTGTATTGCTGTTATTACTTATTGTATTGTTATTTAACAAAATCCCGTCCAATAATGTGTTGCTGGTGGCCACTTAAGAAGATATTAAAACCCCCGCCAAATATAGCGCTAAAACCGTTCCGCGAGGATGCATATACTGAAATTATTTTTCAAACAGTACACCAAATTAAAGAGAAAGATATTCCTACTAACTCTGATTTTAAATGTTTCGATATTATGAAAAATAAAAGTTACTTGGTTTAGTTTGCAATTTCTATACCTTCTGGCCTCATATGCACAGTCAAATTCAAAGCTTAAAATCTTGATCTTAATTTTTCATACTCCGTTTTACCTTAAGCTACAGTTTTAACGTATTAAAGACCATTATAAGTATAAAGAAGTTGGAATAACTTTTCACTTTTGTAAACTTTGGTTTCAGCATTACATTCAATTAATCTTTGATCCCAAGTAAATCTGTGAATTGTTGTAAACGTGCTCAAACGTTTTAAGTGTTTTAAATTAACATTTTACAAAAATTCTCAAAAAGAGAATCTTATTAAAAGGCATTGCAGTCAAAATTAATTTCCTCAAAGAGTTTACCGTTAGAACAGTTATATCGAACTTGCAGTTTAATGTAGCGCAATAGTCGCCAGCGCAATACTTAAAAAATAGTAGTCTTAAGGCCTAATTGCTGTGGGTTGCTAAGGAATAACTAAGTTTGTTTACGAAACTGTCTTT
Source organism: Allygus modestus (assembly GCA_963675035.1). NCBI lineage: Eukaryota > Metazoa > Arthropoda > Insecta > Hemiptera > Cicadellidae > Allygus > Allygus modestus. Next base: position 176,048,605 of record OY776112.1, on the reverse strand, counting down.
GAGCATTCAGTTGTCAAGTGTTTGATCTTTTCGGCACAACATAATCGTAAATTGAAACAACTTGTTTATAAGAACGTTATCTTTATTGGAGTGCAAGCTCAACTTGTAAAGTGTTACTTGATGAAGGCCGTATCAATTAACTATGGGACAATTATGACATTAGCCTGTTTATTAAAAACGCTTTTCTTTACCGACAAATATCTTTTATCTTTACCTCATATTAAACTCATTTATATTTATTATATTATTCAATTCCGAAACTAAAGCATGTTAAATATCCTTTAACAAATCTAGTTCACCTACCATTATACCACTGAAAGGTTTTAAAGGAAATCCTTATTCAGTTTTGCTATCGTTTTCCTATTATCTGGTGATCGTATGTACAAAATCGACAATGATAAAAGCAATGGTCGTTTAGTGTTGAAATAAACGCTTGAAGAAGGCTAGAAAACATTTGAAGTAGAGTACTGCTACTAGGTCAGTTGAACTTAAACAGTTTAATACTAGCTTAAAGAATAGGCAAACTAATCCACTAAAAATCTTTAAAATCCTTCGTCTGTGTTTAAATGGTAGAAAAATTGTAATAGACGTGTTTGATAAATATTAAATTCAATAATGTAAACACAACTTAATACAAGGTACCGAACATCATTACTGGAATTGACTTTATGAAACGGCCAGTCATAATTCTGGAGTCATAATTTGATGATAATTTAACTCGCATATGAACCGAAAAAATACGAGCAACGAGATTACTACCACACTCATAGAGATTATAAGACGACTATTACCACTAATAACTGTAGTTAGTTGTTCTGTCCACTAACACTGTAACTCTCAGAAAGTTATAAAACCCGAACTCTCATACATAGTTGTTCAGTCTAGAGTACTTAATTAAAATGCAATGACCATTTTAATTTTTTTTATGTTCCATGAATACCTTGATATTATTTTTTGATTAGTAATACAGTATTCATTTAAGTAGGATGTTTAGATTGATACAAAATAATAATTTCATACGTTATTACATAGTACAACTTTTAAAATATATATCGGTTTCACAAGACCGGGTTTCACTTAACAACGTAAACAGATACTAATGGGGTTCAACAAAATCTCAAATCTTCATTTAACATCACGTAGTTTGGGTGTGAAAGTAGAACTGCGAAACTCGCACATTGTCTCGCTTCCGTAATTATTACTCTATGTTACGTGCACCGGAAATAGAGAGAAATAGCCTACTCTATGCAATCAGCTGTGCACGGCGCATGATCAGCTGGCGGTGGTGATACAATCTCAGATGTTTCCGGGACACGGCGCGGCGCGGCGGCTCATTTGAAAGCGTTTACCTGCCCCCCCTCCCCAGCCCACACCAGCCGACACTCGCACTGCCTTCCTCGAACCTCCGACCCCAATTTTCGGTCGTACTTTTGCTTTCTCTCTCTATCTCCCGTTTCTTATGCCCCGGGCTTGCCGTATTTATTTTCAAATTCAAAGTTGATTTATGACTCTTAAAATTTGTTGCTTGATTAAGAAGCTCGCTGGTCGGGCGAAATGACCTGAGTCAGGTAGCCGGGGTGTCCTGAACTGAGCGAAGCACTTCAGGGGACCACCAGAGACGTTCTTTAACTGAGCGAATCGGCGGCCCTCTTTGACTTAACAATTCTTAGAAGTGACCATTTAAGAATTTATCAAAACCAAAACAGTCTGGAGAGTGTACATTCATTACGAATCCTTCGACTTGCTATCAGCTCCACAATAAAGCTCTTGAAAAACATAAGTTTATAACGAACATTGCATTCCCACCCAACACGGCGTAAAATATGAATTCTTGTATATTTGGTCACTGCATGGAACAATATGGTTAAGTTTTTAAAATACAGTGTGTATACAAACTCCCTGGAAAAATTTTCTATTTTTTCCTTATGTCGAGACAATAAAAAAAATAATATAAACATGGGTCTAAAATAGTTTTCTGTCTGCCTTATAGGGACTTCCAAAACATATTATAAGCCATTAAGAATAATTATTTTTGGCTTGAATTCTGTATTATTCAAACTAAACAATGCACTCGTTAAAAAAAATGTAAATATAAATTTTTATTCTATAAATAATGATCTATGGTTTCATTGCAACGCGACTCAGTAAATTCAAACATGAAAAGGATCCAGGGAAATTCTGCAAGAAAACTCAGCATTTTTAAAACAATATGTTATATTAATTTAAAAACCAAACACGTCAATACAATGCAATTTCAATACAATAATTAAAATGAAAAAGAGATAGGATGAATTAGCAAAACTAACAGAATATTTACACATTTAGTCCCAGTAGGAACACCATAAACCCACTAATACCATTCGTAGTAATAATTGAATCGGGTATTCAAACATACCACAAAGTTCAAAGTTAGCACAAATGCCTAAAGGTCACCAACAGTATGTTCTAGCCCAGATAAATTCTGTGGGACATGCATTTTACAAATTCCAACCTATTAATTAATTTGTTTGCGTATTGCACTAATTTTTGATCAATGTACTCCTTTCTTAGTCTAGTGGTCTTATCCTTACTCTTTGCAGATCCAGTGCTATTTAGCAATATGTAGGTGTCCGTCTGAATATGGGTAAGGCATTTGAGAAAGACAAATATATTTGCGTGAGGCGAAGAGCAGCTCGCTTTCAGTTTTGAATGGAATGCCTCACACGCGTTGGTCGTCCTCCACAAATCAGATGATGCTGACGCCCATATCTGTGGAGGGAAGAGTGCTCTTTCGTCGCATCCAATGTACGTATCTAGAAGGTAGTCAGCAAACATACTCAGTCGCTCGTTGGGAGGTTGTATACTGACGAGGTCGCAGAAGGCGTCTTCAACTTCGTTTGGATGAAGATAGGTCATACCAAAGCAGTACCTAATCCACTTCCCCTCTTCCGAATTTTTGTCCCTGTAGATACTTGCCAATCCAAGTTTTTGGACTTTTCGCCACCTGAAACATACAAATATATTTAGTTTCACATAAAACTCATTTCATTTACAATCTAAGAGGCTGGGTACAAACACACAGAACTGGGCGCGGCGTGGCACGTCATGACGCTTTAAAACAAATAAAACTCTTTACGCGAAAAAACTCTCAAACGCGCAAGGTTAAATTTCAAATCGTGTTAAATTTCCACTAAGCAAAACATGTTAAAAATTGAAAATTAACATTTAAAAATATTTGGCCCTTAACAAAATCAATCTTGCAAAACAGTTTAAAAAAAAGTTGGGTTCATAACTTTGAACAAATGTTAAGTTTTCAAACGACATGAGCTCACTGCAGCGTCCATTATTACTAATTATATACTACCATCTTAAACAAGTTAAAAGAATAAAGTTGTTTACCCTTTAAACCCTAAACACTTTACCCTCACTGTACATTACATCAAATTGAATTTTCAAAAGTATACAAAAAATAATAACAAACATTTGCAATTCACAAGACGAACCAACAAAACTCATATGAAGCTATGCAGACTTTAAAAAACGTTAGTATTAAATTAAAAATACATTGGAGGCAAATTATTTAACACAATGCCGGAATCATTAATAGAATAATTTACAATCAAGAGTTTCAAAAATACAGTGAAAAACATATTAAAATTGTCATAAAAACCTGGAGAGTATTTCAAAAAAACTTTAAAAAACTATTAAAACTTGTATGAACAGTAAAAACCCAAATTATAATTATAAATAAGTTTTAAATATTTTTGTGCAATATTAATGGTTTTTATATTGTTTGACAAATTAAAAAAAGTTTTTGAAAATGGGCAAACGACTGAAAACAGATACTTACCACGCTTGAAACAGATGGAATCTACATCCAACGAGTTTGATGTCTGGAAACGTAGATCTCAAACTACCGTGAATGGCTTCTTCAAAGTCAACCACTGCACATTCTGGATGAAATTGCAATCCGTGTTCAGCACATACTTTTCTAGTAGCATCCAGAGCCTCTGTATAACTTCGCTTCTTTTTATCTTGTAGTAGACAGAAAACTAAAGGCACGTACTGATTATCGGCGTAGCTGTGTATTGTGAACAACTGTGTGAAATGTTTGGTACAATACTCGAATGTCCCGTCCATTAGAATAATTTTTGTTTTACAAAGTTGTTCTAGATTGGTTTTACATGAAAATATTACTATTCCTTTCTCTTCATCATTCATTACTAAAAAGTTTTCCTCCTTCACCGTCTTCACATCCATTGTCCGAAGGGCCGCAAATACCTGAAAGCAAAAAGAATAATAGAGTAAACAAATATTTGAATAAAATAACATTGGCGTGTGTAGAAGAGTAGTATATAAATGGGGTGCAGGCGGACGACGAGGAGCCAATTTGGGAGCCAATTTTGAAAATCTCCAATTCCAAGAATTAGAGTCATTTCCTAGAACCCTTGGCTATTTCCAAGAACTACTACCAATTCCAAGAACCAATTATACACGTTAATTAATTAATAAAAAATAAATATGAAAAAACACAAATCTGGTTCTAACTCCTAAACGAGTGCTCCTATCGAGTTGGGTCAAAGGACATTATAGTTAGATCTTGGTAAGACGCATATTTTATACCCCATAAATTTGTACCCTAGTTTTATAGCTAAATAGTTATAGCCAAAAAAACCAATAAAATCGTCCACAACTCATAAACGGATGCTCCAGGCGGTACGGTCCAAAGGACCAAAAGTAAAGACAAAGTCCTCGGGCATATTTTTAGTCATATTAAGGGTAAAAAAGTTAGGTGTATTTATTAGCTATCATTTAGTCTATATACATATAAGTCCTATCTATCTTAGTTTAGGAGATAATTAATAAAAACATATTTAAATTGTAATAACTTCTTTATACTTTAACTTACGACCCCAACCACAAGGGTAAAAAAGTTAGGTCTATTTATTTACTATAATTTAAGTCATGTACATATAAACCCTATCTACTTTAGTTTAAGAGATAATTAACAAAAACATAATTAAATCATAATAACTCGCTAAAGATTTGTCTTACAATCCAAATACTAGGGGTAAAATTGTTAAGTCTAATTATTAGCTATAATATAAATCCTATCTACTTTAGTTTAAGACATAATTAAATCATAATAACTCCTTTATACTTTAACTTACGACCCCAATCACAAGGGTAAAAAGTTAGGTATATTTATTAGACTATTTACCAATGACTCCTAGGACATAGGAAATATTTTAACAATGTTAGGACTTATGCCACACAAAGAAGAGTGGATTTATTAAAAGGGAGGAAGTATCAGAGGGATCATCTTCCTCTGGAGAAGAAGAACAACCAAAAAGTAATAACAAAAACAATGACAACCAAAGAAGGCGAATAATTTAAAATAAACACCACACTTTAATAAGTAAAACACATTAATAAATATAAATTAAGTATAGACATTTATAATAATTAGACCTAAATACTTGGTCATCAGTCAGTAATTTTGGATAGTATTTTATTTCTATCTTACAGAAACTAACAAAGACAGTATTTAATTAGGTTAAATCTAATCCTTATTTTAAGCAGTCATATTTGATTTGGACATAATTTAAGTGGATAAATTTAACGAATATTCATTAATCATCATAGTTTTAAAACGCTAGTAATTTCCATTTTTTTAAGTATTTGTAAATTTTAATAACAATACAGTAATTTAATTTCATAGTGTTTTAAAGATATCAATATTTAAATAGTTTAATAATCTGGCATGAAACACTTTAAATTGTTTGCATTTTTCAAGTGAATAAGTGATAAAGGTATCATAATAATAAAGGTGTAATTCTTTTAATAAACCGGTAAAATTGTCCCCTATAAAAATGGCTTGTGGTTGTTCTTGAGTCAAAAACAAAATAATAATACATAATAGTAGTAATGATAATTACATATTGGTTTAAATGTACTGACCTCTGAAGATGATTTTGGCAACTTCGGAAGTGCCAGGTTCCTTTCCCGTGATATCGTATTTGAGATCAATTTGATGTCCTGGCGCGTTAATGTGTCCAATGTAGTTTTTCCGTAGCTTAACAACTCTTTGTGAACAAGCTTGGCTGGTCGCTCGTCGATATTTTCTACTGCCTTCCTCTTGACTCCATTGTTTACCCTTTGTCTAATAATCAGGTGGTCTGAATTCGGTTCGTGATTATGTGCATTTCCATGCCTAGATAGCAAACCTCCGTCTTCAAATGTGAAAATAGTACCCTTGCACGAATTTACAGTACACCGCCAGTTTTCTTCATCGGTTGAAACAAGTTTTCTCTGAAATTTGTATTTAAACCCATCTTTTAATATTAAATTACTTCCTCGTTCACTAATAATTTTTACAATCGACGACATAACTTAAAATAAACAAACTCATATAACTATTTACATTCACTACTGACTAATAAAACTAATGCCACAAAAAATAACACAATACTGTATAAACAAATCGAAGCCGCTAGCACTAGGGGTAGATGTGGTTACCACCAACGCTGTGTCACAACTAACCCCTAAAAACAACAAGTAAACGAGTGGGGGTTGATTTTGGAAATTCCAAAATATGCACACCTGAGAGCTTGCACTACATACCACGGGGTACTGCGCGCCGGAGCCAGGTCGTTGACCACCCCTGGTATGCGGGTGGGATATGATTCTACATAAACAAGAACATTCCTTGTCACGACAACTCGCATATACCTGGACCGGGCTTCGCTCAGTTAAGGAACATTTTTGGGGACCCTTCGAGGGCTTTCGCTCAGTTAAGGTAATCTTCGCTCAGTTGATGCGAGACCAGCTCGCTGTGTACAATATTGTTTTGTAATTGATAGAGTGGGATTTGGAATACCGGTACATACCTAATTTTATAGTATGCATTCTTGTGGGTAATTCTGTTTTATTAGTGCTTTGTTTATTAGACTGACATAGGAAATTATTACATTTATGTTTAGTATGTAGCTTGTTGGGACAATAGCGCCTTACCTTTACGCCATCGAGTTGAATACATCAAGCTCTTTGTTTTATGCTATTAGTACTTGGGGACCGAGCTTGTCTCGGAGAAGACTAGCCATTTTGTTCAATAGGCCTATGGTAGAAGTTTTCATCACGGCCCCATCATGTCAAGCAGATTTTCTTTACTCACATAAATGTTTTAAATGTGACTCCAGTTATTAGTATAACTCAATTTTCCTTGTTTTAAAGTAGCGTTTTTGTTTATACACACAATTTATTTTCATATCACCAATTTATTTTTTATATGCAATCTTAATTCAATGGTTTTAGTCAGTTCTCAGGAAACCACAAATTGATATTCAGGACACAAGTATTTACTTTGACAGTTCACTTTTTGATTATGAAAAATTGTATGTTATAATTCTTTTGTTTTAGCGAATTTCCCCTATAGGGAAGAAGCTATTACCGTAGTCGGCATGGTAAGACCTAGGCCCGGGACCATGATAACTTTTCGTTTTGAGGTCCCCAGACCCCAAAAACACCATTCGTTCGAAACTGTATATATGTGTGTGTCCGTGAGCACGATAACTCTCGTAAAAATTATCCGATTTTGATGAAATTTGGTATAAACGTGTAAAGCATCATTTATGACTTTAGTTCGAAAACCAGCCAGATCGCTCTATCCGAAGGGGTATTTTGGGGGGGTTTTGTACCCCAAAAATGGGTTTTTCGATTTGTTTACATATAATTTTGGAAATAGTCAAATTTTCGTTTTTTACCATTGGATTCAGCTTAAAAAAACACACAATTTGGTATTTTGATTATTTCTCTACGTTAATTGGTTACCGAGATATTGAAAGTGCTAAACACAGTACGTTGTCTAATGTTATCCTTATGGAGGAAAATAAAAATTTTATATCTCGCTTATTTATGAACGTATACTGACGAAACTTGGTATACGACTTCATCTGGTTGTGGGCCATTGATATTTGCTCAAAAAAAAATTTTTTACCAATGGCTCCCGTAGCAGCAAACCTGTGTACTCAGCCCCATGTTATTCTTATGGAGAATAAGTAACGTGTTATCTCCCTTCATTATGAAAATAAATTAATGAAATTTGGTATATGGCTTTACCTACATGAGTTATATTGATATTTGTTTAAAACCCCATTTGTTGTGCTCCAGCTTGCTTCAGCAAACCTGCATACTCAGCCGCCATGTTATTCTTATGGAGAATAATTAAAATGTCATAAATCGTTTATTTATGAATGTATATTGATGAAACTTGGTATGTGGCTTTGTGTGGTATTAATATACATATATATGCATTGGAAATTCGCCAAGTACGCAGGTTTGCTGCTACGGGGGTATTTAATACCACTACTTAGTCCGTAATGGTATTTGTCCATATGCCCTATGTTATTTTTGTTTGTTCTCAAATTAGTTTTTTTACATAATTAGATTTTTTGAAACCTGCTTAGAACTTATTTTTAACACAGAAATTAGATAATTACAACTTTTGCAGGAAATGGTTGCAGCCAATTTTGAGATTAGTTACAAACAACCAACCACGCAAGCAAAGCTTACCCATGTAGAGGATAGGATAGGATATCACCATATAACGTTTGGGTGTACTATTTACACAAGATGTATAAAATACAGGTGTGTGCATGATCAGCCGCAGGAGTGTGACGTAGATGGGCTAGCGCAGCCAATGGCGTGGCTGCAAACCTTACCCATGTAGAGGATAGGATAGGATATCACCATATCACGTTTGGGTGTACTATTTACACAATATGTATAAAAGACAGGTGTGTGCATGATCAGCCGCAGGAGTGTGACGTAGATGGACTTCCTCCGCTAGCGCAGCCAATGGCGTGGCTGCAAACCTTACCCATGTAGAGGATAGGATAGGATATCACCATATCACGTTTGGGTGTACTATTTACACAAGATGTATAAAAGACAGGTGTATGCATGATCAGCCGCAGGAGTGTGACGTAGATGGGCTAGCGCAGCCAATGGCGTGGCTGCAAACCTTACCCATGTAGAGGATAGGATAGGATATCACCATATCACGTTTGGGTGTTCTATTTACACAAGATGTATAAAAGACAGGTGTGTGCATGATCAGCCGCAGGAGTGTGACGTAGATAGGCTAGCGCAGCCAATGGCGTGGCTGCAAACCTTACCCATGTAGAGGATAGGATAGGATAGGATAGGATATCACCATATCACGTTTGGGTGTTCTATTTACACAAGATGTATAAAAGACAGGTGTGTGCATGATCAGCCGCAGGATTGTGACGTAGATGGGCTAGCGCAGCCAATGGCGAGGCTGCAAACCTTACCCATGTAGAGGATAGGATAGGATATCACCATATCACGTTTGGGTGTACTATTTACACAAGATGTATAAAAGACAGGTGTATGCATGATCAGCCGCAGGAGTGTGACGTAGATGGACTTGCTCCGCTAGCTCAGCCAATGGCGTGGCTGCAAACCTTACCCATGTAGAGGATAGGATAGGATATCACCATATCACGTTTGGGTGTACTATTTACACAAGATGTATAAAAGACAGGTGTGTGCATGATCAGCCGCAGGAGTGTGACGTAGATGGGCTAGCGCAGCCAATGGCGTGGCTGCAAACCTTACCCATGTAGAGGATAGTATAGGATATCACCATATCACGTTTGGGTGTTCTATTTACACAAGATGTATAAAAGACAGGTGTATGCATGATCAGCCGCAGGAGTGTGACGTAGATGGGCTAGCGCAGCCAATGGCGTGGCTGCAAACCTTACCCATGTAGAGGATAGGATAGGATATCACCATATCACGTTTGGGTGTTCTATTTACACAAGATGTATAAAAGACAGGTGTATGCATGATCAGCCGCAGGAGTGTGACGTAGATGGGCTAGCGCAGCCAATGGCGTGGCTGCAAACCTTACCCATGTAGAGGATAGGATAGGATATCACCATATCACGTTTGGGTGTTCTGTTTACACAAGATGTATAAAAGACAGGTGTGTGCATGATCAGCCGCAGGATTGTGACGTAGATGGGCTTCCTCCGCTAGCTCAGCCAATGGCGTGGCTGCAAACCTTAATTATTTCGTCTGTTGAAATGTCAGTTTTGTGTTGAAGACATTGATAATTTCCTATTATTGTGTATCATGCACACACCTCTCTTTTATACATAAATACATGTTGTTTCGTATTTACATGCTTTCAAAAATCAGTTTAAAAGTTTGAACACACGTTAATACGTAAACAAAGCAGAGGCTTAAATCACATGTGGACGTGTATCAGAGCAGAAGTTGCATGATTTGTATAGGTATAATCTGTCCTTATGTTTAGTAGCTGACATGCGGTTTTTCTAAAACAAATACAATTTTCCCCAAGCGTTTGGGCTAATGCCTTTAATGTGAGCCATCTGCCGTCATCATGCAAATTACCAAGTCGATAGAAAAATTATCTTTAAAACTTCTCTTACAAAGTTTGATATTGAGAAATTGCATTTGAAATCAGCTATAGATCTTTTATAAAATAAAGTTTCTTATCACGATTAAACTTGCTGTCATGTATGTGCTTCAGACGTAAGTTATGTAACCAATGTAAATCGTAGATGGACCGTTTAAGTTTCCCGAGGAGACGTTATTCAACTTTTATTCATACAATCAACTAGGCCTAATTGGGAGGAACATGATCGTTAAAACGGTGTTATTGAGAGTAGTGCAAGTTTGATATTAACTCAAAGTTCTCCGCAAATATTAGGAAACTACACAAAGTACATTAGGATTTAACACGCTAAATAAATCACGTATTCTGTCATCATTTGAGTTTTGATGGTTTTATACTAAACTTGGGTTTGTAGTTTATGTCAGTCCCGTATTAAAGAACTTGTCAATTCTATCATGTACCCCGTTTCTTATGATCGAGACCGTACATCAAGCGTCACAACAATTTGTTTGTAAACATATCGATGTTTAACCTGACAGTTACGACAATCTAGATTTACAACTCCGTTACGGAATGGCATCGAGGTTCCAGCAAGTGAAACCACCGCGTTGTACCCGGGCCGGCGTCCTGTAATAAAACCGGGAGGGGAGAGGAGGTATTTACAACGGCCATAAAGACACGCCCGCCGACAAAGAGTGGCACTAGGTGTCTAAAAGCCTGCCCTCGGCCACGGCTGCATGCAACAGCTGGGCGGCGAGCGGGGTGCCAACGTGACCGGGCAAAAACTGACCGATCAGCTGACTGCGTTGTCTGGCGACAATGTACAATGTAAAACCTACGGGATGTACAACCAATGGCCGTACTAGCAATAATTACACTTTCCGTAGGATGTATACTCCAATGGTACAGCTGATGCTTGGCAGGTTATAGTCATCGATATGGTATACATATCGATCGTTATAGTGTGTGAACTGAATCACGAGAAATGGCTGCCCGCAAAACGAATCACAGGGTCTCGCGGAAGGATTTTCAACTGAAAGGGGAGATTAGGCCTCAGAAACCGATTGGTTAAATCCTTATCCACCCAATGAGCTCAACGTAAACATTTGCAAATTGTTAAAAAAGTGGAATTTCACCGAAAATAGAAAATTGTAACATTGAGCCCATAGAGTTGAAATAAATAAGTAAATATATTATTTGCTCTGACGTTATTTAATTAAAAGAACAGCTTATAAGAAACAATAAGCTGTGAACGAAACACTCACACGGTACCGCCTCTATATTGGGAGCACTAGGAAAGTGTAAATAAAGACGGGGATATGTATTGTAGCATAATATTATCGTAAGAATACTGAGAGTGGGGGACAAGGTGTAATGAAAAATACACGGATATACTGTATAATACGACATAAATCACTTAATATGAACAATCTATCATCAAATATACCGGGAGATTCGCTGAGAGGTGTTACCGCGATGGCATGTAACCAACTCTTCGGCTATTTCCGTGGTCGGGAGACGCGGGTGGACCATCGCATGCCGCCCTGGGTCCCCGCCAGGAAGTGAGGGAACTCCTCACAATACTACACACCTGCCAGTATTGCCACTACTTTGTTCATTAAAACTATTGCTACGGTGTTAAAAGAATGATTTGTTAAAAAAATGAAATGTATTTTTCGTGAATTTGTATTCCAGTAATGTCTAATTTACTAAAATTCCACCCGATTCACACATAATATCATAGAAAAATAAACCAGGTACGTTATAAATACCTGGTTATTTTTCTATGATAATATATAAGTAGCATAAACTAGTGGCTTGAAGGAGCCATAGCCCCTAACATTGCTCTGATACCCTGCAACATTTTGTTCACTACACTACTATGAGTTCAGCTGTTTTCGTTATGTGTTTACAACCTGCGAAACATCATATTTTCAACAGCTGTCTATTGTTTATTACCGAAAGGAACATTGTTTACAACCGAAAATTTTCCACTGTCAACAACTTAATAACCCAAACAATGAATAAAATTCCTAATAAAGGAATATCTATTTCTAATAACAAAAACTGTACAATTAATGTGAATTTTCAATTAAAATAGTAGACCTGGTTTTAAAACATGTTTCCAATTTAATAAACAGTTAACATTCCAACAATGAGTTTTTATTCCGTAGTGTAGTGAAAAGTATCGTTCAAAACACGAGCGAAAGTGTTTTGCATATTCTCGACCATATTTGAAGTGCTCGATAAATCTCGCACTTCAAACATATGGTCTCGAACATGCAAAACCCCACTTTCCACTCTAGGCTATTTTCACTCTTTACATACTGAGGAAAATAAAACAATATACGTAGGAACACATGTCAGTTCGAAAACAAAGTAGACACTTAATCACATGTTTTAATGTAGACAAAGCAGACGTTTTTAAATCCTCATGCTTTTCTTATGGGGGATGTTTTACGTTATTTCTCGTTTGTTGGTAACTTTTTAGAAATACTGCTATTTTTGTGACCGAGACCTTTAATTTGAGCCGTCTTCCATCATTCTGCAATCTGCCAAACTCCCACAATTTTGACTTCAAAATTTCGCTTACATAATTATATATAAAGATAACACTTCATATATACATTTGGGAAATCCCCCTTTGGGTGACACGGTACCATATTTACGATTGTTTTGCCCCAGATTGACAACATTAGTTCGTGTTCCTCCTTAGGTTTACATAAGGCTTAACTTGTTTCTCTTTTATTCAGGTTGTATTGTTAGATTTTATGTTTTAGCGAATTTCCCCTATAGGGAAGAAGCTATTACCGTAGTCGGCATGGTAAGACCTAGGCCCGGGACCATGATAACTTTTCGTTTTGAGGTCCCCAGTCCCCAAAAATACCATTCGTTCAAAACTGTATATATATATGTGTGTGTGTCCGTGAGCACGATAACTCTCGTAAAAATTATCCGATTTTGATGAAATTTGGTATAAACGTGTAAAGCAACATTTATGACTTTAAGTTCGAAAACCAGCCAGATCGCTCTATCCGAAGGGGTATTTTGGGGGGGTTTTGTACCCCAAAAATGGGTTTTTTGAATTTTTTACATATAATTTTGGAAATAGTCAGATTTTATTTTTTCCCATTGGATTCAGCTTAAAAAAACACACAATTTGGTATTTTGATAATTTCTCTACGTCAATTGGTTACCGAGATATTGAAAGTGCTAAACACAGTACGTTGTCTAATGTTATTCTTATGGAGGAAAATACAAATTTTATATCTCGCTTATTTATGAACATATACTGACGAAACTTGGTATACGGCTTTATCTGGTTGTGGACCATTGATATTTCCTCAAAAAACAATTTTTTGACAAAGGCTCCCATAGCAGCAAACCTGCGTACTCAGCCCCATGTTATCCTTATGGAGAATAAGTAACGTGTTATCTCCCTTAATTATGAAAATAAATTAATGAAATTTGGTAAGTGACTTCACCTAGTTGAGTTATATTGATATAAGCATAAAACTCCATTTTTTTGTGTTTCTTGCTTCAGCAAACCTGCATACTCAGCCGCCATGTTATTCTTATGGAGAATAATTAAAATGTCATAAATTGTTTATTTATGAATGTATATTGATGAAACTTGGTATGTAGCTTTATGTGGTATTAAGATAAATATATATGCATTGGAAATTCGCTAAGTATGCAGGTTTGCTGCTACGGGGGTATTTCATTTTGCTTTGAATTATTTCTCAATCAAGTTATTTTCCATTTCACATTTATTACATATCTGAATGCAAGTCCCATTTTTTAAAAGGTGAAATATGCTGCAAAGAAGGGAAGACATGTATTTAGTTAAATACAGAATTCAATCGCGTTTTGTTGAACGTCATACATCGATGATTTTTAAGATAATAATAATAATATTTATTCCGTGACAATGTTTAACAATGTGTTGGAATTATTATTATATTACATAATATAAATATTATATAAGATTCCGGTGCAGCCTTGGCTTTGCTAATGAGTAATAACGTTTAAAAGTTCCCAATTCTTTTAGCGGAAAGGGACTTTTTCTAAATTCCAAAGTAAATTATACCCATCCTACTGAGATAAAAGTATTCGTTGCGCCTAGGGTGGCTATACTATAGTCACGAAACTTTTCGCTTTTCTACCTACTTCCTGCATAAGGCCAATGTTAATTTTCAAAGCCTGCCACTCCTCAACGAATTATCCGAAATAGTTGATCTATTGTTAATTTTAAAGAACAAAAGAATATCTAGTGATTTCAGTGGAAGAATTTTTATATCACAAATATTTCTAAGATCAACCGTAGGCTAAAAGAACTTAAATATTGAATATTTTGGAATTTTACTGATTGATTATTATTTATAATATCAAAATTCTGCTCACCGAGAAATCGCTAGGCCTATTTTTTTCTTTTTAAAATGAATCATGAATCAACGATTTCGAATGATCCGTGGAGGAGGTACGGAAGTTCAAAGTTGACATTGGCCTTATGGGGGAAGCAAGTAGAAACGCGAAATGTGTCGTGACAGGAGCCCCCTCTTAACACCAGTTTTCTACACCAGCAATTATCCTCAGTAATCGTAGCCTCGCCCAGACCCCGGCCCGGTCTGTTCTTGCCTCCCCGGAATGCCGCATCCTCGCCGCCTCGTCGTCTCTCCCCCGGATTCTATTCTTCGGTCGTCTTCATCCATCAATGTCATCTAATTTCTGCGCGTTCCGCTTCCACCGCTGCGCTCCAAAACGAGAAAAACCCGTATAATGCGCGGCGGCCGGCCAGACTGAGACTGGACTTTTGATGAGACCTAGACTGGCTCCCGCGACGGTGACTGGGCAGTTGTATGGGGACTGGAAGGAGGGGGGGAAAGAATAGGGTAATCACCGAGGAGCTTTAATGCGATAGGTTTTGAACGTTTTTATTTCTTTATAAAGAAAAACTGCAGGATTTCATCCGAACCCATCCTAGCCTATGATATTTACATATAGAACATACATATCCATTGACTTTGATTGTCATCGATAAAGAATTTAAACGTTTGATTCGGTTTGTGAACAAAATTAGTTTTTATGTATAATTAGTATATTACACATCAAGACGTTATTGAATATACGATTGGTTGTCACATTATCGAGATGTTGAAGGCCGTTGAGGTGGAGCCTAAATGGATTTTAAAATATGTTCTTAATTTGATTCACTTGGGTTGCGAGCGACGACGAAAGCATCGATGTGCCACATAACTTATGTAGTTTTGTCACTATAGCACTTTCAAAATGTGTTTTGGTCCTTTCGGGGAAATGGATTTAAAAATTACCGTTTTGAAACAAAAACAAGGGCATCGACTACCTTGTACCTAAAATTAACTACTTTAAGAGGTAAATTACTGTATATAATAAGTAAATAAACAAGTAATTTGTTTTGAAAATTATATAATAAACAACATAACCCTCTCCCGCTCCGCTCCCCGACCCGTGCCCCGTGAGGTCCAAGGTACCAAGTCAGACCGGGTTTACTTAATTTCCAAGCCGTGTTCTCGGTGCGGCCATGAATCAGCGATTAGGCGCGGCGTCGGCCGGCATCTGCTTATTCGACTCGTGTAATAAGTCGGTGTTTGGTAGATGGGCTCTTAGTGTAGCCTTATCGTGAGAGTAAATAACCGCTGCATTAGTTCCGGCGGAGGCGAAGCCGCGACAAGGAATACCACTTACCGCGCGGCGCGCCGCTCCGGCCATTTTATGGGGCAGTGGTATTTAATAAAGTGGGCTTGCTGATAAAGAGTGCGATTGGGTAATAAAAAGGAAAATTTCCCTCTGAGGCGGCTTTAGTAGAGGTGAGGTGAAAAAGTTCCAATTACTCGCCGAGTATTAAAGTTGAACTTGCATATCGGTACCCTTGAGAGTAGTTTTTGTCTCTCAGCATTGTAATATTTTTAGGTAAGCTTTCGCGATATAGACATGTGCTTGACTATGATAAATTTTGTTTAGTTCATCCCTCTTTATAACAAGTGGTATTTTACTATATACACGAATAAATCAGTAGGATTAAAATCTGTTCAAAACAATAAAATGCTCGCTGATTAGTTCGTTATGATTTATTTGTGATATATTACATTATTTAGTCCTACATCTAAGTTAATTACATTTTACATTTTGGAATACGCACAAAGTTACTTCGAATTTTCCTTAGTCTCAATTTAAAACCAGGCAATACAAAAAACACTTAACATGGGTTGCCTAGTATTATGAATTTTCCATGCGCAGCTTGACCTGTTTTCAGATAGGCGAACTAGTCGCTGTAAGTTAGAGCCACCAGAACTTTAATTAACAAATAAGTAAGCTAGAATCAACCATTAAATAAAACCATAATTCTATTTTTTGTGGTTTTTAATTATTTTATAATATTTGCATTTAACGGTGGAGGTAACTTGCAAAATGATGGCTTAACGATTGGTTTTTATGAAATATCAAGGGAGGTATGGCATAAAGAAAATAAAAATTAACACCCTTGGGAAATAATATATAAAGATAAACGTACAACTCCTCTCTGAATGAACACTAATTCTTCTAATTTGTCAGTAAGTAGGTATATATAATATAAATTTACTTTAAGAGGTATAGGCACTATAATATAAATTTACATAAGTTCTACTTAAGGCGAATCAAATACCAGTACATTAAAACACAATTTACATGTTAGCATAGATACATACCGTCTTAAAGGCAATACTATAATTATTAATCTCGCTCATCCTACCCTCGTATATTTAATTAATATCCGTCTTAATATTCACAAGTGTATTGCATTCAAATAGTGATCTACTCACTAAAATCTTATTTAAACCGTTTTACCTATTACCTGTTATTTCCGTAAGTTGTTTTGCCCAACAGACCTGCAGATATTTATAACTCATAATACATAAACAAATAAATCAAAAGACCCGTTAAAATTTGACTTACTGTTTAACGCAGGTATTTTCAAACAGCACAAAGAAGCTAGCAAACCCTAATTAGTTCCCCTCAAAGTGAAACAGACTAACTTTTTACGCCACACTGAAATCAAAATATAACATCAAACGCTGAAGTGTTCCGAAAATATCCGGCGACAACGCTCCCGCAATTGCAGTGCGACAGAGAGGGGAGATGTGCAGTGCGCCTACGTGCGTCTGATGTCGGATGCGCGGTGTCTTTGCCACTGCGCATGTGCAGCATGGCAATGCGCAGCTAGACAATGGTGAGTACGCGCCTGACAGCGGCGCACATGACTCATAAACTCCCGCCAATGAGATACGACGGTAGCTCACTTTGAAGTGTAAAGCGGATTTATTTCTGCGCCGGTTTGCGATGAAAGTGCGTCGAGTGCTTGTTACTGGCAAGAAGCCGGTTTCCGATAGTTAAGTTTCTTACTTGTTCTGAGTTAATGGTGTTTTTAACACGTTGTAAGTGAAATTTGTGTTACAAATTGAGCCCAATAAAATTAAAAACTTGTTTCAACAGTTTACTGCCCACAGAAGTAAACTGTTAGAAGTGCTAAAACAAACTTTATTCACAAATACTATTTAAGTTAGTTTAATTTCTTTCGACTATCAGATATGCAAAAATGTTAATAAATTGAAATATATTGTAACCTATTTACACCATAAGGCTGAGTGAATATAATTTAAGAATGTTTATTAGGAGATGTATTTTAGTGATATGCGATACGGCCGTGTATTGCGATACAGCAAACACGATACGTATCGGAGTCAGATATCGTTTCGGCCGTATCGTATCGGTGCCGTGTGTATCGTGATGCACGTATCGTTTCGCTTAAAATATTGCATAAACGATACGTATTATATCGAATTATACACTGCAGTTAAAAATACGGCCATCGAGGTATTTCCACTTGTTTTAACTGTAGTACCACAGAAAGACAACTTTGAAGAATTCTTGTTGAATATAAATATATACCTCATTGTTTGACAACCAAGAAAATAATATCGAAATGTCTTATCGACCCTCGCGTATCGCGATATTCCGATACGATTCGATACGTATCACACATCAGTACAATGTAATTCAAAAGATAGAAAATACGTTACAATACAATAGAATACAACGTATTTTCTATCTTTTGAATTACATACAATTAACTAACTTCAAATAATAATAATAAGATAATTTTCAAATAACGATAATCTAAACGCACATATGACCGAACACCAATTTGACTTTTATCATTAGTTTGAATACACTATCTACAATCTACGAAAACAGTATTCCAACAAAACAACACAAATGTCACGAGTACCAGTCATCACTGCCAACCCATCTTTCTTTGCAACATAAAATTCCAAAATATTTATTGCAGAAACCCCTCAACTCCCTTTGAGATAAGGTGTTTCTACAATAAACGAATATGTCTGGGCTCATTTTTACTGGAATGGGGGCATGGTAGATGAGTGATTTCTGCACTAAACGATGAGTTTCACTACGCTAATTAATTTTCCATAAAAAAGTCAATTTGGCAAAATTTTTCAGTTAGGGGGTTTCTGAAATAAGCGATTCAAATTTATGTGAAATATTTATCATTTCGTCCTAGCTATCTAAGAAGGCCGACCAGATGCGACATCCCCCAAAATATATTTACTATGAAAATATTGTTTGATGGTATACATACTTCTGCGTTAGTTTGAATCACGGAAACAACCGTGGTTTAAATTTTAACCAAGGGTGGGCTCCAGTCACGATGACACATTTGGCTACCTGCATCCCCCTAATGCCAATTTTAACTTTCAAAGCCCGTCCCTAACCAACGGAATACTCATTTAAAAAAGAACAAAATCTCTAGCGATTTCAGTGAGAAAAATGCCAATATCACTATATCACATATAATAATCGGTCAATAACATTCCAAAATACTCAACATTTACGATTTTTAAGAGTCAACTATTTTTGATATCAAAGTCTGCTCACTGAAATCGCTAGGGATTTTTCTGTTCTTTATAAAATTAACCTAAATCAACGATTTTGGATCATCCTTTGAGGAGGGACGGGCTTTGAAAGTCACCATTGGCTTTATATGAGAAGCCGGTGACCGGAGCCTCTCTTGCATACGTTTCTACTAGTATGTAGTCAGATGAAGATGTAGATTATAGACATTTCTATCTTGACAGCATGAGAAGGGGAACACACACTAAGACTTTCTTGGTGTAGGGCGCCATAAGCAAACTGTAAACAACCATCGAACAAGCTTCGAGAGCGGTAGAGTTGTCTAGAAATAACTGAGGGGCTCTTATAGAGTTTATAAATATACGTGACAGGCGCATCGTAGAGTCTCTTGTGAACCAGTGGTTTTGGTAAGATTTGAGAATGTCTTAAACTAAAAGGAAGTGAGATATTTGGAATTTAATATTATACGTTTTAATATGATACTACTTTGTCGAACAACTGAGCTTCTACCTCGTCTCACAGGCTTTCTGCACTGTATTGGGGCAAATGACAGGTTATAAATGGACAAAATAGTGTTTAACTTGAGAATAATACTACAGCACATGTATTAAGGGACCAGTTAAAATCAGTTAAAACGCACAACAAACTATTACAGCGCAGTCCGATGATATATGCAGTGTCCTATAAATCAAATTGTAAATACCTGTAAATATTTCACAAAAGCTTGCAGTAATCCTAAAGCAAGGGGATAATGTTTAAATAAAAGTAAATAAGTTTTTAGTAATTTGTTACAAGTTGGTTACTACAGTGTTTCGCACGTGGGATTCACAGGCGTAAAGCTAGCTAGATGTTTTGAAAATTGCACTTAGTCTTTTACTTTTACGTTGGTGCTTATTGAACTTAATCAATGTTATAATATCAACATTGGATTTTGAGAAAATTATGGACCCCAAAAGAATTTCCGAAACTCTAACAAACCTATATTTGACTCGTCTCTCTCTGGACGCAGTTCTTGCTGCGAAGTGTCAGCTCCAGAAGCGGTGCGGTGTGAGCGACGAACACGCATTTAGGTTTACTATGTTATACTATAGGATAGGTACCAGATTTCTTTAGGGATACCTAATATATTTTACAGATTACGATATCGCTTTATTATCGCAGTTATAGACACAAACCTGCGGGAAACCATCGTGGAGGGGGAGTGTAGTGGAAGTGGGGGACAATCCCGGACCCTCCTCCCCCACCCTCCTCGTTTCACTGTAGTCGGCACTCTGTATCCTCCAACATCCAAGCCAGCAGGTCAGGAGATGTAAACACAAACCTGGAAACCATAACGGTTCTTTATTACACTAAATGTCAGTTATCCTCGCCGTTCCTGGAGACGGCGTCGACAAAAGCGTTTTGGCGGGTATAACCAAAGACTTAAAAACCTCGATGGGTATAACGCGCCTTCGCCCGCTCCATATCCACTTCGGAGCGGTTTCTCGGAAGGTTCTCGGAGGAATGTGTTTACAAGTATTAATTATGTTTAATTGGAGAGTGTCTGCCCACAGCTCGGGCGTCGGTAATTATTGAGATGGGCCTGTAATGACGGGTACTGGCCGTTCGCCTCGGGTGCCCTCCCCCCTCTCTCTCTTTTCTCTCATCATCTCTCTCCTCCCATTATGTCAGTCGCCATCTGAGGCCGGTCTTCATTTACGGCCTCACCGCCTCGCCCCTTGCGTTCTGGGTTTCCTTCATTCAACGGTGGACACAAAAACTTCAGAGAAACGTAATGTTTGGCCGTCTTGGAAAGACTGGTGGTAATTATTGGAACTTGAGTTCTTGGAATACATCCATTTTGTAATATGTCTATTTAATTGATGAACCATCTGCACAGTGTGAGTTTAGCTAAAACTTGTCAACATACTTCGAAAGCTATGCGGGACACAAGAACAAAATGCCGCCTTGCTGATATGGAAAACAAAAACTGATTACTACATAAATTAAGTTTTCAGTCACCCCAAGTTGTTCTTGAACTGATTTGCTTTACACAACTGTAAAATAGGAGGAAGACAAAGTACAACGTTGTCTTCAGTTGGACAATTTACACCATGTGTTGGTAAAGAACAGTATGACATTTTCAAATGGACTATTATGTTGGGATCAGTTAACCCGCACCCTGGCAATAAAGGGGATCTGCCAACCCCTTCCCTTAGTAAATGTCCCTTTCATTATGTTGAATCGTTTATGAAGTTTTCTGAATTGGGAGTTCGTTTAAGTAATTAAATAAAGCAGTTAAAATATGAAATAAATATAAACGTTTAAAACGCCAAGATATACCGGACATTTGGCAGATTCTGACGTTTCACCCAATTTTCCAACTTCATGCTAAGTTTGCGAAAATCTTGTTGAAAGAAAATTTAATTCCCAAACCAAGTCTGTGGGAATGTTTAAACATTGTAATTTTCTTAACAGAGCTGATAAAATAACCGTTTGAATGTCATCAATTCTCAGTTATCCAGGAAATATTTGAAAAAAAGATTTTCACATGCGATAACTGTCAGATCCAGGCTAATTATACAGATTGGTGCCGTCGCCGTCTATTGGCCGGGCCCCTGCTGGGCTTCTATTAGCATTCAAGCCCTGTCGACCCGCTCCCCTCGGTTGGACCTTTATAATGCACACATACCTTCCATTCCCATTCAAGTCCCTTCTCTTCCCACTACACTCTGCCCTAGCCCTTGCGTTGGATCTCGGGTCGTTTTCATAGTGCTGCGTTTAGTAGAGCACTTGAAAGTCGTAGAATTTCGGATGGAGTAATTGGAATGATCTTAAAACCACGAGTGAACTTGATTATGAATATTAGTTTTTTTGTTTCTTGAAAAAAACGTACGTTTTTTATTTCAGTGGTTTAAATTCTCCTATCGAAATTCTACATCTCAGCCTACTCGGAAGTAATAAAATATCTCCGTCGCAGCAAACCTTCGTACTCAGTGAATTTTAAATAGTGCCTTATACTACATGAAGCCACTTACCAAGTTTCATCAAAACATATTGCTAAATAAGTGAGATCGATTTATTGTTTTGTTCTTCAAAATGAACCGTAACTCAACGATTTCGGATAATCCATTCTGGAGGGACGGGTTTTGAAAAGGTAGAAACGCGAAACGTTTCGTGACTGGTGCCCCCTCAACACGAGTTGCCATCCAGGGTCAGTTGATGCGGACTTGTCTTCACGGCTACACGCACAAGAGCGCTCCGTCGCGACTAGCCGAGCTAATTAATGCAGGCGGAAATGTGTTTTGCCGTTCCGAGGTAAGAAGTCGAAGCTAATGACCGCTTCATTTTTATGACAGCCGCCGCGGTGACCGGGGAGTGATGTCGCCATTGCTGTCTGTGTATGAAAGGCCGACGGTGACGGGGACCTGGTAATCTCACTTCCTTCTGAACTCTGGACGCTCGGAATTCAGTTGTACTTGTAAATAATCACACTGGCTTAAATGAGGACAAAGATTGGTATGAGGGGGCACCGGTGTAGGCGATGTTATACAACCGAGAAATACTATTGAAAGTTTGCCCAATGCCCTTTTGGTGATATGAGGCTTGCCCACAACCACAAAATCTGTTCCTGCTGAAGAGCTGGAAAACAAAATGCTTTGAAGTGTACGGAGAATTGCTGAATAGCTGGAAAAAAGGCTTTAAAGTGATCGGAGAAGTAAGTGCTATGGACGAATGGACGAATCAATGACAAATTTAATAAGAGATTTATAATAGAGCCAATAATTCGTTTTGAAACTAATGACATCAGCCGGGTGAAGTTAATAAAGAAAATCTAAAAGTATATTTACCGATAGTAAGTTTTTGTTAAGATTCAGTGCAACATAAAAAATGGTGAAATTATATCCGTGTTTGCTTTGGTGGAACCTTAATTGTTAATTTGTTGATACCTACAATTCGTTTATAAACCAAAATAAACTTTACACCACGTGTTTCATAAAGTGTTAACGTTTTCTTCGGCAAATTCACTATTATTCTTTGTTTTGAGCAGTTTGAATTAGCAAAAATATCTGACGTGATGAAAGCGTGTATTGAAATTATAATTCAATTCGATCAGTTTCTAACGTCAGCATAGAGAACTAATACCTTTGGAGTATAGATAAAAGAGCGTACATATTTTTCGCTCAATCTTTTGTGGTTCACGTGACATATTTCTTACATATCCCCAAGAATTCCTGAACCCACGAGCTTGTCATAAGCTACAGTAGGTTTCCCGACGTTCGCGACCCCACCCACTGTGAAGTCTACTTGTACCCCTCTATCCACTCCCCACCGGGCCGCACTCAATGACATCTTGTAAACCATAGCCCCTGTCGTCGCTGTTGGGAAACGGTCGGCTAATCCCCCCACAAAAACTGTCAAAAGATTCGCCGAAGGGTGGAACACGATACCTGGCCAGGTAGTCCCGGCTAATTTCCTGCCCGCACAATGGCTCGTCGGCCCCGATTAGCTCCAGCTGATCGTTCATGCGTTTTTTGTTCTGACACAATTCTCTCCTTGAGCCAGGCCGAGAGCGAGGGCTGAGAGTTAATTTGGTAATGGCTTTTAGTTTGTTTATAATAATGATGAAATGGAATGTTATGTATAGGTTTGTTTGCATATGGCGATTACATTTTAAATTAACTCTTAATAAACTTTAGAAAACGTAAAATACGGGTAGAATCCGGGTGATTTGCTATTTTTCAGTACGGTTCGACTTTCTTCGAAAATACTTTCAGTGTCGCTCGAAAACAGAAATACAAGCTCCCAGTTATTTCCGAAACGATTGTTACATCTCAGGCTTTCCCATTTACTGACTTAATAAAATCTAAACAAATGTTAGAATTTCATTCATCAAACGTGTTTGCAAACCGATGTGATTTATCTCCAGTTAATCAATTTACAGTCTAATAGGCCTATCCTGTTAATCCGTAAGTTAATCCTGGCACTTATAGTAACACTAAAAACTAGGCATAGTAAGTTCAAGGACTCAGTGTTGAACTCGTGAGGAATTTTACGATGTTTACAATATGTTTTCACAAAGCCACTAACAGTTAAACACAATCACCTATCAAAGTCCTAGTTTGAGCATCAATGTCCCACCGATGCAGAGGTAGGTGCGGCGGTAGGCCCTTCACAACCCGCGGTGAGAGAACATTCTGCTGGGCAATTATTCCAACCTGGCCAAAAGACCGTCATTATAGGTATGATCGGCAAAAACACGTCGCATTCCCAGCTGCAAACACAGAACCGATATTAAGATTCCCGTCATAACGGCGCGGCCGCGTTGCGATGCGTCTTTGTTCGATCTCGAGGGCAAAAAGCGTTTTGATGCATTATCCGGCGCCTATGACAGCTGCCTTTTGTGGCACCGACCGCCCCGACCGGTCGCGAATCCATCAGTCCCAGTCGGCGAGCGCGCTTTTTTCCGAGGCTACCGACCACTTCTTGTGTTACAGAATCCTCGGATTTTTCTCCTTTACTGCCGTCGGCGGGCGATCTCGAAATGCCTCCTTTTTACGGCGGCCGGTGTTGATTATAATTGGGCAATTTAGGCTTCGGGTAATGTTTTCTTCGGATGTTTTTCTGTGGCGGAATTTTGGTTTGTGATAATTTCAACATGTAAAAAGTATATTTGTTCACCGTATTTTGTTTCCCTTCAGCCTTCAGTTCGCTAACCGATACGAACACGGTCACTTTGTTCTTAGAGAATTTGAAATAAAATGCTTCCAATAATGGAAAACAATGGGCTGTATAGCGGTTTAAATGAGAAACCGCATTATCAAAAACAGACGTATCGATCTTTCATGGTCCAGAGTACGATTCTGAAGCTTGTTGTTATTGCTGGATTAGGAAACCCCAGCATTAGCTGCTAGGCACGTCTTCCACAAGCGGGAATTTAGCGCAGGTTATCGGAAGAAAAGGATATAGCAGGAAAGGAAAGGGTGGGATGGGACAGGCAGCCAAATTGACCTTTCAGAGGGCCAACTCCCATGCTCCTGTAACAGCTGTGATCAGGCTCAAACAGGCCGACCCCGCTCTGTCCTCCAACTGGCCAACTCAACAGACAGGGTATCCATGTACAACAGCCAGGGACCACACTCAGGTTGGGGACCAAACCCGGAGTTTCCGTCCCCAGCTGCTGCAAATGGAGGAACCAAAGGTGAAAGGGAAGTTTTCATAATGGACAGCCAAAAGACTTACCATACGTAATGACAACTTCATTTGCTGTACCCAATGTCAGCCTCAAAACTGGAATAGACCAGTTTTAAGGTTGTCCTGGGACATTCTGAAGCTTCTTATTAATAACTGTAAATTGAAGATTGATTAGAATCTAGCTGCTCGAATTCGAACAATTTAAATTTTGATGCCATTTCAGAAGTTAGCTTAAAACATGTTAGCTGCTGATCTTGCTTCTGTACTGTGTTTTGTTACCTTTAACAGCTGTCAAACAGTCAATTAAGTAATAACTGTTCTTCCATAAGATTAACATTGCAACTTTTGAAGGTCTGTGCCCTGTGGGACGGAGCCCTAAGAACAAACGTGAATTCCGAGTAAATTCGGCTAATTCACGCATTACCCCCTTGTATTTGACATATAAATCTTGTAAATCGGTTCAGTAGTCACTGAGATTTTAGCGTTTTAACTGTGTATTAATGTATATAGGATTTACACAAGTTAACATACCGTTACTCTTAGTTGGCTGCTGTTAATAAAAACTGGTTGCTCGGCTCATAAAACGAAACGGCTCGTTAACGGAATCGTCGGCTTGTTTCAATTAAACGTTTTGAATAAAGAACATTTCTTAAACGCAAAACAATAACCCACTTATTTTTTACAAAACGACATGATCATCATTGCCACTAAACTTCTGTAATATATTTTCTTTTGGTAGCTTCTTTCATAAAAAACACCACATTAATACAACAAATTTTCTTTGTTAAAAGTACCAGTTAAAAAATGTTAGTTATCATTATTAAAGTCCAAATAGAAACTAAAAATTATTCACGGATATTGTGAGGTTAGTGAGGACGTCATTTAGTGGGTTCTTATGAAAACCAAAAATGAGAGGGAACTTTGCAAGGGATATAATTAAAGAGCATGACATAAACATGGTAGGTGTTGTGGATTTTGCACTGCCAAAGTTGTTCTATCTTATATAATAACTAGCTGGTTATACCGATTTCACCCGGGTATAAAATGTAGGTAAAATAAACGGTATCAGGAAACTGGCACATACTTTCTCCCTTTTAGCCCAACTTTAATGAATGAATTACTTTTTATTTACTAAATAGAGAATACAAAGCACGGTTGAATGTACAGAAAATCTTGTAAACAAGTGGTTTTCAAAAATCCCACCCAAATCCCTGTTTAGGAGGCACTACAGTATCCATCGCTACACACGTGGTTTTAAGAGGGAAAATTCCCCCTATTCCCCCCCTCACGGTTATTAAGGGGCAACATCTGTTCAATGCTAACTTGACAAGCATATCAAGTTTGAATGAAATTGATCAATAAATAAGAGAGAAATTGTAATTTTTGTATTCCATAAGAATAACATTGGACAACGTACTGCGTTTACTGCAAAATGAAATTTTAAATTTTCTCCGCAACCAGTAATTGTTGAATAGTAACTAAAAATACTAAATTATTTAGTTTTTGAGCTCTTTTTTAATGGTGAATAGTAATATTTTTTATATTTATGGTTTTTTGAATGAAAAATAAAAAAAAACTGAATTTTTTATATTTTAAGTCTTGTAATTTCTGAACCCGAATTTTTACAGAAATGCAGATGGTGTCAATTTGTTAGAAAACTAATGTTCTACAAACGACTAAAGTTTAATCAAAATCGTTAGAGCCGTTTTTGAGAAATCTTGATTTTTCATGTTTTTTGGCGGTTTTTGGGGGATAATTACACTTAAAAATAAAAAATTCAAAAAAATGAAAAAACACGTGGAGATATCGTGGATTTGTACCTACATACCAAATTTCATAAAAATCGGATCATTGGTTAGGGCTCTAGCTCTGTAATCAGTAATCAGTCAGTAATCAGTAATCTTTATTTCCATTAGTCCGTTACAAAACAGAGATAGGACAAGTCAGCAGTGGTCTTATAACTAATAAAATAAACAAAGTACTTAAAACTAAGACCTACATACCTTAAAAGGTCATGTACTGTTTACATGCCATAAATTCCTCAATTCCATAAAAAGGATTGGCGATGAGCCATTGATTTAAAATTGACTTAAACCTGTTTGTGGAAACATGTCGAGCTGAATGAGGCAACTTATTAAAAAATTTCACACAGTTGAATTTGAAAGAGTTACCTGATTTGGCCAGCCTGTGTTGCGGAAGATCAATTTTGTTCCTGTTTCTGGTGTTGTGATGATGGATGGTGTGCCTATCAATGAATTCTGTAATGTGAGATTTAGTGTAAGTTAGAATGTAAAAAATGTAGAGGTTAACAACTGTCATAATATTCAAATCAATAAAAAGCGGTTTGCAATGTGCATCATGTTCTGCTCTACAAATAGTCCTAATCACCTTCTTTTGAATTAACAAAATTTCATGAACAGCACTAGAGTGCCCCCACAGGATGATACCATATGAGACATGAGACTGAAAAAATGCGAAATAAGCAGCCCTCAAATAAGCATCTCCTACGAAGTCCCTGAGCTTCCACATTAAAAAGGATACTTTTGAGATTCTATTACATACATTAATTATGTGTGATTTCCAGTTCAATTTGTTGTCAATGTGGAAACCGAGCAATTTGACGGACTGATGACCACTAAAATGTGACAGGCTGATCAACAATTCTTGCGTTTTATCTTTGTTACAAAGCAATTTGTTGGAAGAGAACCAATTTTCAACAGAAATAAAGGCCTGTCTCACCCTTTCATTCAAGTTTTTCAAATTATTATTAGAAGAAAATAAAGTGGTATCATCTGCATAGACTACAACTTTTGAAGGAACATTGGAAGGCAAGTCGTTGACAAACACTATAAACAGGAAGGGACCAAGAACCGATCCTTGCGGAACGCCTGTGGTGACAGAGAGAGTTGATGAATCAAGACCAGAAATTGATACATATTGTTTGCGATTAGTAAGATAAGATTTAATTAAATGAAGTGAGTCATTAGCAAACCCATACAAACAGAGTTTTTCCAAGAGAATTTCATGTTCAACACAGTCAAACGCTTTGCTTAAATCACAAAGCGTAAGGGTGACAGATTCTTTCTTCTCCAAAGCCAATAGAGCATCTTGAACCAAACTTGAAACAGCTGAAGTTGTGGAAAATTTTGATCTGAAGCCATGCTGACAGTTGCTAATGAGGTTATTAGACTCAAAATGATAAACTAATTGAGTATACATGATAGATTCAAAAACCTTAGAAAAAATAGGAACTATAGACACTGGGCGATAATTTTGAGGTGAATTTTTATCACCCTTTTTGAAAACAGGTGTGATCTTAGATATCTTGAAAAGATCCGAAAAATAACCATGAAGAATGCATTGATTGATGACAAAAGTGAAAGGTTCACAAAAGTATATAATTGTACTTTTAAGTAAATAATTTGAAATCCAATAAAAATCAGTACTCTTGGAATTGGAAAGTTTAGAAACTGTTTTGGTTACCTCATCAGATGTTATTGTCCTCCACATGAAATCTGGTGTAGTGTGTTTTAGTCGTTGTGCAAGATTTAATGCTGGTGTGTTAGTGGAGGGAATTTTCCCATGTAAATCTGAAACTGAATCAAGGAAATAATTATTAAGTTTATCAGGATTAAGTGTAACTTTCCTCATACCTGTAGTGTTCTTTGTTTCAGCTGTGATCACCTCCCAAGCAGCCTTACATTTATTGTTTGCTCTGTCAATGTACTGCTCAAAAGTCAGTCTCTTGGCATCCTTTATCTTAGTTTTGTATTGATTTTTGAAAAATAAATAAGTTTTGCGAGCTGCCTCAGTCAATTCAGACTTACTTCTTTCCATATTTTTGAAAACATCATAATAGCCTATCATAAGATCTTTACATTTTTTCAAGTCAGCATTAAACCAATTAAACTTTTTTTTTGGACC
Organism: Allygus modestus; assembly: GCA_963675035.1. Lineage (NCBI taxonomy): Eukaryota > Metazoa > Arthropoda > Insecta > Hemiptera > Cicadellidae > Allygus > Allygus modestus. The sequence continues at coordinate 176,019,132 of OY776112.1, read as the reverse complement.
CGCACAACTACTTTTACATAACACTAAAGGAGATGACGAGTGCCAAATACTAACATATCTGTTAAAAAAACTATCACATAACATTTCTACATCAATAAAACCATTTAAATAGTGATCAACCATCTCCCACTTTTCAACCAACAATTTGCCAATAAAAAGAGCAACTTGACTTTCATTTTGCTTACGAACTAGTCTATTTTCAATCAAACTATTGTCTTGATAGTCCTTAACTAAAAAATTTTTAAAACTAAAAAGCAGGGGATCATGGTCCGAGATACAATCTTTTAAGAGTTTTATATCATACCAATCCTCTGAAAAATTAACAAGAATGTTATCCAAACAAGATTTTTTCCTTGTTGGAAGGTGATTGGTAACTTTCAAATTTAGTGACCTCAAGATATTTAGAAAAGAGATGGTGATGGGATCACTCATTTTGAGAAATTGGATATTATAATCACCACACACAATTATATTAGATGACACCTTCATCACAGCCTTTACAACTCTTTCAAAATTTACAAAGAAAATATTTATAACACATATACACATCCACACATATACACATATTTATACACATCCATACAGACAGATAGATAGACAGACACACAGACATCACGTAAAAACCACTTTTTTGGGTTCAGGGAGCACCAAAACGAATATTTCCACTAACAACTCAAATTCAAAAATTTTGACGAAAACAATACTTTCTCCATATTGCCTAGTATGTATAAGGGGAGAAAGTAAAAGTAAATTGAAGTAAATGTCAGCTGTTTATTTTAATAACATTAAATAAATAGCAGAAAACTGTAACCGTATGGTCTCATTTGATTAACATTGGAATTTTGGATGTCCCAAGGGGAGTAGCCCTAGAGGATTTAGAGGAAAATGAGAGTCAGGTATAACAGCTGTAACCTAAAGGAACCTACCCTGAAAATTGCATGCCTCAACTCCTTGTAGTTTAGCCATACGATCCACACACAGACAAGAACTGTGCTTTATTTATATAGATAGATAGATTATAAATAGCTAAGGAATTTCGTTTTCAACCCACTATGTATTTATTTTTCAACCGATTAAGACAATCGATGTGTCATTTTAAAGCTTTTACACTGCAGATTAATAGAACAATTTAAAACTCAAAAATACCGTTTTAGTTTTTAAAATATTGACATTCAAACAATTGATCCATGTTATTTAAATGGGAGAATATTTTTAAAGGAACTCGGCCTTAGTTTGAGAATACCTGGCAACGTGTAGTCATGGAATTTGTACAAATTTTAAGCTTAAACATTCCGATATTCCCCAAAATTTTTAGATTTATAATTTCCCCCCTTTAAGGTCTTGAAATGATATAAAGTATAAAGTCCTAAAATTTCACTATGTTATTTATAAAATATGGGAGAATTTTTATCTAGGATTTTGAGGAACTCTGCCTTTGTTTGAGAAAACCAGGCAACCAGGCTTTGTTTGGTGTGTAGTCATGGAATTTGTACCAATTTGTAGCTTAAACATTACGATACTCCCCAAAATTGTCAGATTTATAATTTTCTCCTTTTAAGTTAGTTAAATGAAAGTTTAGAGTCCTCAAATTTCCCCATGTTATTCATATGGAAGAAATTTTGACCAGGAACTTGGTCTTAGTTTGAGAAAACCAGGCAACTTATGGCCATGGACATTTTACCAATTTGTAGCTTAAACATTTTTATACTCCCCAAAATTGTCAGATTTATCATTTTCTCCTTTTAAGTTCGTTAAATAATACAAAGTATAAGCTCCTCAATTGCTCCATGTTATACATATGGGAGAATATTTTACCAGGAACTCGGCCTTAGTTTGAGAAAACCAGGTAACATGTGGTCATGGAATTTATACCAATTTGAAGCTAAAACATTCAGATACACCCCAAAATAGTCAGATTTATAATTTATCCTTTTAGGGAATTTCCCCTATAGGGAAGAAGCTATTACCGTAGGTCTCATGGTAAGACTTAAGCCCGAGACCATGATAACTTTTTGTTTTGAGGTCCCCAGATGCCAAAAACACAATTCGTTCAAATTTATATATATGTAAATATATATATATATATGTGTCCATTAACACGATAACTTGAGTAAAAAACGTCCGATTTTCATGAAATTTGGCTCAAATGTGTAAAATGACATTCATAACTAAGTTCGAAAACCAGAAAAATCGGACCATGGGAAGGGGGGTTTATGGGGGTTTTAAATTTTCCAAAAATCAGTTTTTTGCATTTTTCACCCTAAAATTTTTAAAAAACTTAATTTTGGTTTTGACCATGTTATAGAGCTTAAAAAAACAAATAATTTAGTATTTTGAATTATTAACCTAGGTTAAGTGGTTGCGGAGAAAATCCAAAAAAACCTGCTCATAAAATCTCCTATGTTAATCTTATGGGAAAAAGGTTTTTGGCTTTTCCTCAGTTTATTTTAATGTAAACTTCACAACATAAATTAATAAAACTTGGTATGTAGCTTCACTTGGTTGAGTTATATTGATAATTATATAAAAACCCATTTTTCTGTTCCTTGTTGCGGCAAACCTGCTTTCTCAGCCCCCATGTTATTCTTATGGAGAATAACTAGAATGTCATATATCGCTTATTTATGATTGAATATCGATGAAACTTAGTATGTGGCTTCGCCTAGTTAAATTCTATTTATATTTGCATAAAAACCAATTGTTTGTGTTCCTTGTTTCAGCAAACCTACATACTCATTACCAATGTTATTCTTATGGAGAATAATTAAAATCGCTTATATGTGAATATATTTTTATGAAACTTGGTTTGTGGCTTTATGTGGAATTCAGACAAATATTATGCATTGGAAATTCGCTGAGTCCGCAGGTTTGCTGCGACGGGGGTATTTAAGTTTGTTAAATGATACAAAGTGTAAATGTCTACAAACCATTTTGGTGCGATTTATACTATGTTTTGTTTACAACAATCAGCTGATTATAATCCCAACTCTATAATTTTCATTAGATAGGTGATCAGCTGATCATCAAGCTTTTGATTTATTTTCATCTGTAGTAAACATTAACAAAAATAACCTAAATAGCATATACAGTACAACATTTAAATAAACGGTATCAGGATACTGACACATACTTTCTACCTTTTAGCCCAACTTTAATGAATAAATTACTTTTTATCTACTAAATATAGAATATAAAGTATGGTAGAATGTACAGAACATCTTCTAAACAAGTTGTTTTCAAAAATATCCACCCAAACCCCTTTTCTGGAGGTACTACAAAAGCGGTTGCAGCACACAGTGGTTTTCCCTCATCCCCTCCAGGGTTAAGAGGCAACATATTTCGAATATCCTCTGTTGGCCAAGGCTAACTTGACCTGCATATTAAGTTTTAACTAAATTTATTAGTAAATAAGAGAGAAATAGTAGTTTTTGTATTCCCTATAAAGGCACATTTACACTGGAGTCGCGGGCAAATGTTGCAGCCAAAAGTCGCGAACCAAAGTCGTCAACACATTTTATAGTATTTTGTCAACAACATTTGGGGTTTCTTCATTAAAAAGAGTGTTGTCGACGACAAAAGTTGCAAACATTTTTAAGATCGGAAAAAGTTGAGTTCGTTGTCGTATGCATATTTTCAGTGTTTGCAACAGAAATTGTGTTTTCCACCAAGAGTGGGAAAGTTTTGTCTGCGTCGCAGTACTGTTGCGGTGTTGGTGACCAATCTCCCCCTCAATACCACTAAAAGCAAGTACTGCCTGGTCTTCAATTTGTACATTCGATACCGTTTAACCGGTGGGAAAAGAACAAATTTGAAGTAATAAAGTGTTTACTTTTCCTCTGGGTAAACACATATCAACTTCATGACACTTTCGTCAGCTGTAACAACACCAGTACAGGGCTATTTCAATAGGCCTCCTTTAGAGGCCTCAGACGGATTTGAAAGTGAAATTATTGCAAATAAATATATTCAAATTATATATATTTATGTATATATATATATATAACAATATTCACCTTATTCAATTTTGTAATATAATAATTTTATAATATAACCTAATTTTTCTAATTTACCACGTTTTTCCAACTCCCAGGTAAAGAAAAGCGATTTTATTTTATTTTATTTACCACAATTTACTTTGGTCTTTACATATAGCCGATAATATATTCAGGCAATTAACGTGCGACCAATTTTTCTTACGTGAATTTTTCAGCCACAAATCCTCAATTGTACACTTTAATTATCACGGTAAACGAAACCAATTTCCGTATAGCAGTCTAAATATATGTCACTGATCCCGAGGAAAATGTTGAAGATATATAATCAAATTCAGCAAAATTGTTTCATATAAAATAAATAAAATCTGTTAAGTTAAAAATAAATAAATTCTGTTTCAAAAGCTTACTAAACATACAAACATAATAGTTATAACAGGGATTTAAAGTTTTCAGATTTATAACACGTCAAAAAAATTAAAAGGCAAAGACATAAACTCCTACATTAATACACAATCTTGAAAGTGTATGTGTACCTTGAGAGAATAAACAAAAACCTGCACTAGGTATAATTTACAATTAATATGGTGTTTCACGGATAATTGAAAGCTATAAGGAATTTTTGAAACAGAAATAGGCCTATGTGAAGACCATATTATATTTATACTTTTTTTTAAATTTTCAGATCAATTGGTTTAATATATTTATTAATATTTAGCTTTGAAAAATAAAAATGGCCGCCATTTTTAAATGGTGAAAGTTAGGTACATCAAATTAATTACCAAAATACCACTGGGGGTACATATAAATCATGCCAAGTTCTAAATAAATATCTTTAATGATTCAAAATAAATACTGAATTTAGTAAAACACACATAATTTTTTACTGTCGCTAAAAGGAGTGATATTTCAAACAATTCTATTCTGTATCTTTTGTTTGCTAGTAGCCTGTCGCCGCCATCACAGCTCAATATTATACTGATATTCCCGTATAAATATTGTGTTACTGTTCCAAAGCCAACATGGCCTGCTGATTAAGTGTGTTTGCTCTATCCAGCTGATTGCTTAAAACTTATAGTTATTTCCCAATGTTAAGCTTATGGGAAAAACTCAACTTTAAGGGCCCCAGGACCTCACTCACAGATTATTTCTCTATAAAAAAAGTTTCCTGCAACAACTTCACATTAGGCTCTTTCCAATGAAACCAAAAACATGAAAATCGGTTCAGTAGTTTAGGAGGAGTGATTGTCACAATAAACCTGCTCGCCTATTAAATAAGTATAGATTTTTACAGAATTCAAAAGTATATAAAGCCAGTGAACACATGTTTTGTGACACCTTGTATATTACAGGGTGTTGATATAAATTGTTCCAAGAATTTGGGATATGATCATTCATGCAAAAATAAAGACAAATGTTCCTGTGTAGGTATGTCCTAAAAACGCTTCCTTTCGTGTCTGTCTGTCTGCTGGTATTTTTTTTACACAATTAATTATACCTCTCGAACCTCTAAACGCATAAACTTAAACTTGGTACATGTGTGACTGCTAATAAGACGTGTCTCAGTATTGAGCGTCACGTTTCTACTTTGTACCACTTCAAAATGGCGTCTGCTTTTTGTTTACAACGCCTAATTTCTCAAAAACCATACATTTTTCAAAAGGTTTACAAGGCACATACAAGTTGCACTATGTCATCCCTAAACAATGATGCAAACATTAGTCCCCCAATACCTGGTCTGGTCCGGGTGCAGACTTGAGGAGCTTTTTTCGCAATTTCTGGACTACTCTTTTCACCATAAATATAACATGGCAACATTTAAGCCATGGGGTTTAAGCCCTTAGCTCGGAGTTATTAAAACAGTATCAAAATATTATGGATCAATTACATTTGGCTATAATCAGGTCAATACAGGAAAGAATATATGACAACTTTGCCAGGGGGCGGAGCCCTAAAGATGGGGGAGGGATGTATCCAACTTCGGGGCATCCTTCAAGAGATGCAGTTTTGTAAAACAAACCCAAAGAACCATCACACGTCAAATTTGGACGACATGAAGTGATAGAAGAAGGCAGTGAGGCAGAGCCCTGAGGCTGGGAAAAAGAGTATCCGAAGGATTTTAATCCCCCGATAATCTGCTATGGTCCGAGAGGAGATATTTGAAGAGCCGTTTTTGAGCCATATAAAAAGCCCTTTTCTCCATAAGATTAATATGGCAGCTTTTGGTGTCGTTGGGGCAGAGCCCTGAGGTGTGAGGGGAAAACAAAAAAATGTATCTAAAATTGCATGAACCTCTAAACACACGCACAACTACTTTATTAGTGTAGATTAATTTGGTAAAAAAGAGTAGTTACAAATCAAAACCGGCAGATTATTGTCGGCAACAAAAGTTGTTGACAGGATTTTAAAGATTTTGTCTGCGATTATTGTCCGCGACTTTTGTCTGCAACATTTTTCCACGACTTTTGTCTGCAACATTTGTCCTCGACTCCAGTGTAAACGCACCTTAAGAATAACAATGGACGACGTACTGTGTTAACCGCAAAAAAATGTTAATTTTCTGTGCAACCAGCAATCGTAGAAAAATAATTCAAAACACTAAACTATTTAATGTTTTAAGCATTTTTTATTGGTGATAAGTAATATTTTGTAGCGAAGATAATTTGTTGTATGGAAGATCCAAAAAAACTGAATTTTGGGTGTTTTAAGTCTTGTAATTTCTGAACCCGAATTTTTACAGAAATGCGGGTGGTGTCACTTTGTTGTAATCCTAAATTTCTACAAACTACTAAAGTTTGATCAAAATCGCTAAAATGGTTTTTGAGAAATTTGGATTTTTCATGTTTTTATAGCAATTTTAGAGGATATAAAAAAAATGCATGGATATATTGTGGATTATTACCTAAATGCCAAATTTCATCAAAATCTGACAACTGGTGTCGTCTATATAAGCTCTACAGCATATACACAGACACACACACAGACAGACATCACGTAAAAATCACTTTTTTGGGTTTAGGGAGCACCAAAACAAATATTTCCACTAACAACTACAAATTAAAAAATGTTAACGAAAACAATAATACTTTCTACTTATTTTATGTATAGGGGGAGAAGTTAAAAGTTTCTTATTTGTAAGTGTTAATTTTAGTTTTGTGGTGTTGTGACTTTTGAACTGTATTGTAATACATATAAAAGTGCATTTTCATAATTTTTGATATTTTAAGTCAAGTATTTCATTGTTGGCGATTGTTCCTACAAGGTACCGTCGGCCTTAATATTTCATCCGTTGAATTTTGACAGGCACCTACTAGTATATTGTTAATTTTGTACAGCTACTATTCTTTATATTATTATCTTTGATCGCTCTTTAATTCTTTCTCTGCCACGTTTGTTACAATTTAGTAAGTGATTATCATCTTATGTATGGCATTTCTATGAGTTGTGCACCAGCGATTATTGTGCCAAGTTAGAGAGAACAAAGATTTACTTTTGAATTTCTCATTTCTCCTCAACCAATCAAGGTAATACTTCTTCAAGGGCATGTGTCGGACCACAAGATAGATGGATGGCTGCCGCTGTTAGTCAGCACTGTGAAACTAGGAAATTCAAACCTCAAAACCATACACAAATAAAAGACCAAATCTCATAAGATGCTGGTGCAAACTTGTGCATACTTCAAGGCAAATATGAATGAAATGACTTGTGTAACCTTGATGACCGACTTATTATTTAACCGATCTATATGGGATCCAAACTGTGGAATGCTCTACCAGAGGAGCTAAAGAAGTCAGAGAAGAAGCACTTTGGGAACAGAATGAAAAGCTGGCTGCAGGAGTATCCTTTCTACTCGATGAATACTACCGATGGACTGATCAACTCACAAACTAACCGTCTTGTGAACTGATTGTAATGCCTACTGTGTAATTGTATGTAATGTGTATTTTGACACAACCGCTGTTCTCAATATTCATGTAATGAATACTGTTTGATGTCTATTAGTCAGGAATTTGTATAGCACAATAATCTTTTCCCGTCCTCCAGCCACTTTTGACCTCAAACAATGGTATGTCTCGTTGTTGCAGCTGCAAGCCTTCATGCCCCTGGTTCACTACAACTGCTCGCGCCACCTCCGGTTCTTCCTGTGCTCCGTGTTCGCGCCGCTGTGCTCCGAGCACGTAATCGGCGCCATCCCCTCGTGCCGAGGACTCTGTGAGGAGGTGGAGGCCGACTGTCGTCCTGTCATGGACACCTTCGCCTTCCCTTGGCCCGCCCTCTTCAACTGCTCCAGGTATGACGAGAAAACTGTTGGGATAGAAGTCATCTTGTTGGGAGAGTTAAGAGTCTCCATCACCGGAAGATGCCAGACGTCATCTCAGAGTTTTGTCCAATAAGACTAATGTTAACTTTTTGCCTACGATTTTTAGCCTCACCCGATTGTCACAAAACAAGGTTTAGGTTTCAAAATAAAGGTGTAGTGGCTCTCAAGGGAACATTTTAGATTTGCCTAATTTAAGCATTATTTTTTCATAATAAAGTGTTTCCATTTTCAACAGTATTACTGTACATTTTATTATTCATTTGTTTAAAGAATCTGTATTTGAAATTGTATTTTAATAAAGGACAACAAAACTTTAATTTGACACCAAAATTAAGTGTATGTGACGATCAGGTGAGAAGTAACGAAGGTGTAAAGTTAACATTGGCCTTAAGGAACAAATCTCTGAGAGGGCATTTGGCAACTGCCGGTGATGAAGAACACTCTTAAACAGATTGGAAGTAATTCTAACTTTACAACTGCTTGGAATAAGTATCACCAGCTGATTTTACAATTAACATGTTCTCTAATGTAAAATATCTCAAAACCACTGACCAGCGTCAGTCATAGATAACACACTTATCTTCGCCTAAGAGTAGTGTCAACTAGTTGACACAGGGATTGAATTAATCCAGCAGACTAAGTTATCACAAACAAGAAACAAAAATATGGTTTTCACTACTTTGGTTTTTTTATCAAATTAGTTGTCATTGTGTTGTTATACAGGGTGTTCGTCAACTACGTTTGACATGTAGTGTCCTGTGAGAGGTTGTTTCCTAATTCCTACATTTTGTTAAGAAACACATTATTGTTGGTATGTTTGTAAGTTATGTTCAGTAAGCTCAATGTCTGATGTTTGATGGCGTTGACACAATAGAAAACAATATACTGGGGTGTATAGTATCAGTGTTTTACGACCCTGGCCAATCTACAGTAATATCTAATATCTCAGTGAAACTCTGAGATGGTGTATTTAGAGCCAATGATCTTTCTGTCTCTAGTATAGGCCAGTTTGTTTAGCTATTGGCCACTGTAAAGACATCGTTTTGTTTGATTGCCCATATAATTTTGATAGATCTCTTTTGAAGTCAAACAAGCATGAACAGTACAATTTTACTAGTTTCAGAGCTCTTTGGTGGGATAGACAGTAAAGGGCTAGAGGTTATAGCTAAATATCTTCCAGTTCATTGAATTACTTTATTGTTTATTTTAGTTCAAACAGTTTGGGTCCAATCAACAATGACATATTTCTGTCTCTTTACAAATTACCATGACAATAGACAATACGGTATGTATATATAAAGTTGGTATTAATTCCATTTCATTTTATATTTTGAGCAACAGGGTGTTTTTATGATTGTGACCTGTAAGGGGCCTTTACCATCTTAACAGTACTCATGAATGAGTCAGTAGACTGCAAATCCTAAAGACTTTGTGATATCTCAAAACTGGATCTAGCTGTCATTTGTCATTGGGCGATCCTTTGTAAAAGTAATGATTTAAGCAAAGTCAATCTTATACTATGATACAAGACCAGGTAGACCAGGGTTTGGACTATTGCCTGTAAAAAGGCTAAAAAAATGACACTAGCGTAAAAAAGTGTATAAAAAATGCCACATTTTTATGGTCTTGTCATCAAATGTTTGGACTGCTCTTGCTTGAAAGCGTATATATGAAACTCTTACAAAAATGCCATCTTACTTTAGCAAAAATTGAAACCATTTAATTTTCCAACTGTACGGATTCTTCCAGATTTCCAGTCCCAGAGAGAAATGGGCTATGCATGCAGTTCCCTAACGCCAGTGAGGAGAGAGGGGGTGTGAGAGGAGGGGGGTGGCCTGAGCCCCCCACTGGGGTGGTTCCCCCCCACCACCAGTGTCCCCCAGATTTCACTCGGACCCGAGAACCCACTGCTGTCTCCTGCAGTCCAAAGTGTGGCCGGGACGCCTACTACCGCCATGAGGTGAGTTGGGACATACATTGGTCTGGTCTACCCTGGCGACAAAATTGAATGTAGAAGATCAAAGACTACCGTTACCTACCACAACCTCAACTCCAGAATTAATGTAAACTAGTCCTCAGTATAAGTTCCTGTTAGTTTTCATCTTAAACCTATAAAAGGACAAATATTTATACAAAGAATCTTGACATCGCCATGTCCCAGTGTAGGGGATGGTGAGAGAAAACAAATGAGCCGAAGATCAAGGGGGGTTATTAAGGTCAAATATTTTTTAAATCATTTAAAAAATTAGATATTTTAACAATGAAACAAAAGAATGAGTACCGAGTGGACTGGAAAATTAACACTTACACATGATAAAGTCTTCTTTCAAACACAATGGGTGCTCTGTCTCTGGTGGTTCTAATGTTAATAAAAAACTGAAACAGAGATGTTTTATCACCATGACAACATGTTTAATACCGTTCTGTAACAACATTGAATCAACTTGACGTAGTATCCTAGCATTGACCATAGATACTAAAGTACTTCTCATTGCCATTGTAAAAGCTGATCCTATTTTTGCGTGAGCCAGGATTCAAAGAGGACATAATTACATTAATCACTTCAGTCAGCTATTACTTATCCTCTCAGGAAGGGATGATACAAAATTTAGTGTGTTAGGAAGCAAACATAAGTTGATTATTACTTGCTCTCTGGAGAATTGTTACAACTTAACGTAAATAACAAACTAGCAGATCAAATTAAAACTACCTCCACCTAAATCAGCAAATTTCCAATGTATGCATATATTTCTCACTACCACATAAAGCCACTTACCAAGTTTCATACAAATACATAAATAAATAAGTGATCTATAGCATTTTATTTATTCTGTAATAAGAATAACATTAGGGCTGAGTACGCAGGTTTGCTGCAAAAAAATATAAGAAATATGTTTTTGTACAATTATCAATATAGCTCAACCAGGTGAAGCTACAAACTAAGTTTTATTGATTTATGTTTATAATTAAGAGAGATATAAAACTTTACTTATCCTCGATAAGAATAACATTAGGGCTGAGTGTGCAGGTTTGCTGCTACAGGGATGGTAAACAAAAAAGAATTTTTTGTGCAATTATCAATATACCAATACTATGTGAAGCCACATACAAAGTTTCATCAATATACATTCATAAACAATGGAGATATCAAATTTGATTCATTCTCCATATGAATAACATTGGACAACGTACTGTGTTTAGCACTTGAATGTCTCTGCAATGGTTGGACGTAGAATCACAACTTAAACACCAAAATGATTGTTTTGTGGAGCTGAGTTGATTGGTAAAAGCAAATGTGAAGTTTACATTCAAATTAACTGAGAAAAAGCCAAAAACCCTTTTCCCATAAGATTAACATCGGAGATTTTATGAGCAGGTTTTTTTTGGATTTTCTCCGCAACCACTTAACCTAGGTTAATAATTCAAAATACTATATTATATGTTTTTTAAACTATAACATGGTCTAAACCAAAATTAGGTGTTTTAAAAATTTTAGGGTGTAAAATGCAAAAAACTGATTTTTGTAAAATTTCAAATCCCCATAAACCCCCTTCCCATAGTCCGATTTTTCTGGTTTTTAAACTTAAAGTCATAAATGTCACTTTACACATTTGAGCAAAATTTCATCACAGCTCAAATGTTTTTTACTCAAGATATCGGATTCACGGACACATATATATATAAATTTGAATGAATAGTGTTTTTGTCATCTGGGAACCTCAAAATAAAAATTTATCATGGTCTCGAGCTTAAGTCTTACCATGAGACCTATGGTAATAGCTTCTTCCCTATAGGGGAATTCACTAAAAGAGGGACAGCTGGTCCGTATAGAGTGGATGTCTTCTTCAGTATCTATTGTCAATGGTTCCTGTTAATTTTCATAATGTTAATAGACAACTGATACTTTTATCACCATGTCAACCACCAGCTGATCACGACAACTTAACATTGAATCATCTTGCTGTAGCATCCTAGGAACACTATTGCCTATCTCTCTAGTTACTTTGCTACAAGACACAAGTTACTGCTTATGATAACTGATTTGTATTACGGTGAGTCGTTGATGTAGCAGCCCTCAAGGACCAAAATCACACAATACTAAGCTGTGCATCTAGGGGCACAGAATAAGCTTCGGTTGACGTGTGACGATCTCTGAATCCGTCCTCCAAGCACACAAGTCCTGCACATTATTAAGACATTAAACAGCAATAGTAACTGAACACTGTTCCACAAACTGATTAATTCCTGTTGCAGGACAAGCTGTTTGCCGAGCGCTGGATGACGGCCTGGGCTTGGCTGTGTTTCCTGTCCACGTTGTTCACGCTACTGACATTCTGGGTGGAGCCTGCGCGGTTCCGCTACCCCGAGCGGCCTGTAGTGTTCCTCGCGCTCTGCTACAACGCCGTGTCTCTCGTCTTCATCGTGAGAGGCTCCGTGGGTCCTGAGGCCTTCACCTGTGTCGCCCCCACTGATGGTTACGATGGCTACGTGGCCGTGGATGGGCTAGAGACGGCTCCCTGCACTGTCATCTTCCTGCTGCTCTACTACTGCGGACTGTCTGCTAGCGTTTGGTAATTAGGTTGATCACTAAGAAAATTCCTTCATCACCGTTGTTTTAAAATATTTTAGAGTTTGCCCTATAAGAGCAATGTTAACTTTCAGATGTTAGTCCTCAACCTTTCATCCAAGACATTTTGGTTTATTGAAGAATTGGAGGTTCTTAGTAGTTCTATAGTAAGGTACATTTTTCATTTTTACTTCCTCCCCCAATACATAGTACAAGGAGTAAGTACCTATTGTTTTCTTCAAAATTTTCAAATTTTAGTTGTTAGTGAAAATATTTGTTATGGTGCTCCCTGAATCCAAAAAAGTGATTTTTACGTGGTGTGTGTGTGTGTGTGTGTGTGTGTGTGTGTGTGTGTGTGTGTGTGTGTGTGTGTGTGTATCTAATATATATACAGCCGCTTGTGTAACTGACTGACTCACTGAGGTATACGAATTCTAGACCACTTCTAGACGAGCTAGAAACCTGAAATTTTGCACGCAGGTAGCTTTTACCTTGTAACCCCCAGGAAAATTGCCAAATTTGACAATTTTTCATTTTATCCCCCCTAAAAAAAATATTTAAATTCCCCCAAAAAAGGCTTATTTTAAAATTCCAGTTTTTGAGCTCTAGCGGTTAAACTAATTATCCTATAGAAAAACGGACACCACCACGTGCCACGGATTTTGCAAGATCTACAACTTTGGTCCTATGACTTTTTGTCGTATCTCGTCTCCTTCACCCTTAGGTAGCGCTAGATTTTTCAAATTTTGGCATATTTTCGAAATATTTTGGCCGTTTTTTATTTCCTATCACGTTAATATACTTGATGGAGGCCTAATATTTGGCAAGCAGTATGTCTACATCACACTTAAAAAATAGCAGCAGAAATATGACCAGTTTTTATTAATTAAACCTGTCGAAAAATGAAAAACTCTAAATATCATTAGATTTGACCGTTTTCTTAGTACAAGTAGTGGCGTATTGGGGGTTCTATGCCAATTTATATTATTGGACATACACGTGACACCAATAATACTTGAGCTAGAGACGTGAGATTTAGCATGCATGTGCCTTGCACCTTTTCTTCCCAAATCCTACTATTTTTGGTTTGAACTATCTCAACAAAATAAATAATTGTGAATCAAAAATCAAAATGTAGTATGTTTTTATTTAAGCTCTAGAGGCCGAACGGGTTGTCCTACCGAAAAACGAAGACCACTATGTGCCACGGATTTCAGACGAACTACAACTTTAGTCCTATGACATTTTGCCGTATCTCACCCCTTTCACCCTTAGATAGCGCTAGATTTTTTAAATTTAAACTTTTTTCACAAATTTGTTTGTGGTTTTTAATGGTTTGTCACTCTAATATAGAACTTATAGGCCTAATACTTATCACACAGTATTCCTACATTACAATTAGTACTAAGAAATACTCCCACGCCCAGATTAAGTATCTTAAATACCCAAAAAAATCAAAGTTTTTGAGCTCTTGTAGACTTTTCGTGTTTTTCGGGTACATTTTCTATGTTGCGCACTGTCGAGGGTAAAATCCCTTATAAAACATGTCATATTTGTTGCAGAGGCTTTTAGTTACCCAAAGTCATAGTATTTCAGGTTGTTAACGGTGGTCGTATCCCTTATAAGGTTCAAAATACACATTTTAAAGGCTACATTATACATCAGTTAAGGGTATAATTTACGACAGGGACCTGGGGGCGAAGCCCCCCACAGGGGTCTGGGGGCGGAGCCCCCAGCGAGCGAAGCGAGTCTAATATATATACAGCCGCATGTGTAACTGACTCACTGAGGTATACGAATTCTAACCCACTTCTAGATGAGCTAGGGACGTGAAATTTGGCGTGCAGGTAGATTTTACCTTTTAACCCCCAGAAAAATTACCAAAACTTACAATTTTTAATCATAAAACCTTTAAAAAAGTACTTTAAAATCTATTAGTTACGTAGACTACGTTACCGACATGCATTATTTCGATATTGTAACCTTTTTGCTAATGCAGTTTACAAAAATCTAAATAGGCTTTCTCGTGTAAGCGTTATGTGGTAATCCAGTCACAAAAAAAGTGTTTCTTATTAAATATTAATAATTTTAAACTTAACTAAATATGTTTAGATATACTCATGATTGCTTATTGCTAAACATCTAAACATATAATTTTAGGTTCTCGCTGGTAAGAAAACTTGGTGTTTCAACCACACCTTTTGATGAGACATTACACAATATCCCTAGAACCCTTCGGTGTATTGTCCAGATTTTACGTATTTTTGGTAGCAGTAACATTTTCTTGCGTTGCCCGTGGATCAGTTTACTAGGCTTTGCGTTACTCTCAGCTTGCTTCTTTTAGCAACTACACGCAATGCACGGCGAATTCTGCTTGTGCTAGGTGGTGGTGAGTGGTGCCATAAATTAAACATACTCCTAAGGGATATGCTTAATCTATGGTTGTGCGTATGTGCCATTGACGAGATTCTCGTAGCTTGCGACCGGTTGTATACGAGCTCATGGTGTAACTGACTCAGGTATATGAATTATATCCCACTTCTAGATGAACTAACTAGGGACGTGATATTTTGTACACTTTTGCCTTGGCCACTTACGGATGAGCTAGGAACGTGACTTTTGGCATACAGTGTAGCTTGTAACTCCCAATGTTTAATTATTAACCTTGACAAAAATATAAAAATCTATGAGTACGTAAACTATGTTATTTAAATGCATTATTTGGATTTCAAAATGTTGTCGGTAATATCGGTAATGTAGTATGCAGCTTATGCTGTAGTAACATTTTAACTCTTTTAATATTAAACCTCTTAATTTTCTAATAAACCTATTTATTTTTAAACATTTCAAAAGAATTGGTAGTCACTAAACTATGTTCTAACTTAAGGTGGTAACTGATGGTTTTATCCTTTAAGACTATTAATTCTATTTCATTATATATTCTATTCTATTTTCATTATTCACAAGCCCTTAATAATATATGGGTGCATTTACCTATACACACAATACGTCTGCATGCCAGGGCCAACAGCAGTCATAGAAACAATTTTATTTATTAAAAACCCATAAGAAATGTCTAAATTGTTGTGGATTTTTTGGTCTTTTGGTCATAACAGGTGGGAAAAGCCCCACTTGAATTAGGTTATATTTTTTACAGATTACTTTTATTCGGCATAAACATAATATTTTATGTTATTATAGTGTTTTATCCCTTTAAAAACACAATTTTTTTCAAATAAGGACAGTTAAAAGTAAGGATTTAAATTATTTCACGCACTTGGATAGTGTCTGGCGGCGTACAAAATTGCATACGATGTAGCCTTAAACTATACCTGGAATATCATCATTTCATATCCGATTTCTGAATACTATGACCTATACGTAGTATACAGCATGCATATGACCAATTTTTATGATTTAACCCTCTATAAGAAAGCTAAGCCTTAAAATTTGTGTAATTTTAATATATTTACCTTATTAAATAGATCCTTGAGGAACTCTGTATTTTATTTATTTATTTATTTGTTTTATTTATACATATTCTGCATGATTTTAAGGATTGGTTTTGACCGAATTTAGAGAATTTTCAAGGTTTCAGGTTCTGAAATCGTGTTTTACTTCAATATTGTTTCGAGAGGCCTAATTTGTTGCAAATAATATTTGCAGATTTCACTATATGAACTACAGTTTAAAGGTTTTTGTACGATTATTTTATTTATGTACATAAACTATAACTTATCGATGGTTACCACATTTCCTAGGTTTTTAGTTGTTTGTGATGATTTTAACCCTTGGAACTTAAAAAAATATACTTTATAAATCTTGTTTGACAGAAGAAGAGTTGTATTTTGGTACAACTAGATTTTTCAAATTTCGGCATATTTTCGAGATTTTGTGGTGGTATTTTATTTTGTATCATGTTAATATGATGATGATGAAGGCCTAATATTGGGCACGAAGTATGTCTATAAAATATGTCTTAGTAAATAACAGCATTAATTTGACCAGTCTTGATTAATTAAACCTGTCGGAAAATCAAAAACTGTAAATATCTTAAAATTTGACCATTTTCTTTGTATAAGTAGTAATGCTATGATGGTTCTATGCCAATTGAGATTAACTGACATGCACGTGACACCATTTATACTTGAGCTATGAAATTGGTATTTAGCATGGTGGTGTTTTTCACCTATTAACCCCAGAGAAAATTTCCAAATTTTACTTTAGTCAGTTTAAATTTCCTTAATAAAAATTAATTATGGCAAATCAAAAAATTAAATAAAAAAAGTGTCGTTTTATTTGAGTTCTAGCGGCCAAACAGATTGTCCTATAAAAAACGGAGACTACCACGCTCCACGGATTTTAGGCGATCTACAATTTTCTTCCTATGACTTTTTGCCGTATCTCGACCTCTTAACCCTTAGAAAGCGCTATATTTGTTAAATTTCAAGATTTTAACGTGGTTTTCAATGGTTTGCCGTTCTAATACAGAACTTAAGAGGCCTAGTATTTGGCACATAGTATTCCTATATTACAATTAATTAGTATTTAGAACCAGTCATACGCCCAGATTATATCACTTAAACACCCGAAAGAAAAAAAAGACTTTGAACTTTTGTAAATTTATTTGTGTTTTTAGGTGTATTTTTTATGTAGCGCTCCAGCAAGGGTAAAAACCCTTATAAATAATGTTATATTTGTTGCAGAATGCTTATTGTTGACCAAATACATAGCAATTTAGGTTGTTAACTTTGTTTTTCCCCCTCATAAGGTTTAGGCGACGTCCTATAAAGGCTATATCACAAAATCCAGGGTAGGGTTTCAATTTTCTTTCCAAGCACTTAGGTAGTAAATGGAGACTTAAAATTTAACATACAATACTTCTCCATGCCAAGTAGTGTTCACCAACTGGCATATGACCAGATTTTATAGGTTAAATCCCTAAAAATAATAAAAACCTTGGAATATTTGTAGAGTTTATAGATCTTAAAGAGAATTTGGACCAACTTAAAACATTAAACTGTGGCCAAAGAGCGACCTGGGGACGAAGCCCCCCCACAGGGGTCTGGGTGCGGAGCCCCCAGCGAGCGAAGCGAGTCTTGTATCTATATAATTGTAATTGTGAACTAAACGTGATTTTTAAACGTTTTCACCCCAAAAATTCACTTGGCTTCACAACCAAGAAACTATGACTTCTGATGGCATAACCAGAATATCAAGCCACTAAAGATGGTATAAATAAGGGGAGCGGTAAACGCAGTACATTGTCCAATGTTATTCTTATGGGGAATACAAAAATTACCATTTCTCTCTTATTTACTGATCAATTTTGTTCAAACTTGATAAGCTTGTCAAGTTAGCATTGGCCAACAGAGTATATTCTAAATATGTTGCCATATAACCCTGGGAAGGATGAAGGGGCATTTCCCCTCTTAAAACTACTGTATGTAGCAAAGGCCGGGATGTCTCCAAAAAAGGGATTTGGGTTGATATTTATGAAAACAACTTATTTAGAAGATTTTCTGTACATTCTACCGTACTTTTTATTATGTACTTGGCAAATAAAAATTATTTTATTCAATAAAGTTGGGTTGAAAGGGAGAAAGTATGTGTCAGTTTCCTGATACCGTTCATTCTAAATTGGAGTATTCAGGATTTACTCCGGTTTGTCTCCATCCATATTGAGTTTTCTTACAAGATTAGGCAACGTATTATTTAGTTTTACCCCTCAAATTTAGAGTAGAAATTAGCGGTTTCCCTTGCTATTTCTTTGTGGCCCCATTGAATGTGTTACTGTTTAACTCAATAGAAGCAAGGTAAAAGTATACCAAAATGAGGATATTTTTGGGAAAACAAACTAAAAACTGACTGACGTCTTTCAATATATTCATCCAGTTAGCTGTTAGAATATTTAGATATCATCCGTAAACGCTTAAAACTTAACCAATAAGTTAAATAGGCTCCATCTGCTCAGACGAGTGGGGGGGGGGGGGGGATTCTCTTCACCAGAAATCGCTTTGTCACAAGCGTGACCCTATTTATTAGGTGTTGTATCCATTTGTTTTGGTACCATTTGGGTCCAGCAAAATGGTCACAATGGAATAATAAAAGGCAACTTTGTATGTGTCTTGAAGTGGACAACTTTATTTCCCCACCAGGGGAGCTTGGGAAAGAGTGTACTGCTGGCCAAGACAGCATAGGGTATGCAAAGGCCCTTAGTACCTTATCAGTAGTTTATACTGACTGAAGTGCATTTCCTGGCCATCCGAACATATCCTAACTACTTTACCCGTCCTTCTGCTCCCTGAATACCAAGGGTTTATCCTAGAAAAGGAGTATTACAAAACTCTAGAGTGATATAAGGAGAGCATTCTGTCGTTTCCGGTAGCAATAACTGAAGGCAGATGTGGTCTCAAAGGATTTCCAATGGGGGTTATATTGTCTTGGCCCAAAACATCTTTCAACAACAAAACTATGTATTTAAATTTGTATTTAACTATCAAATATTATCTTATTGTTTCACAAATTCAAAATTTAACTCATTAGAGGGCTACTAAACCTTTGAGCTTGTTGATTTACGATCACAAAAAGTATATTGGACATTCTGGTGAAGTTACAATTCCTCCTGAAAGTTACAATTGCTCTTATGGGACGAAACTGCTAATGACAGCGTCTGATGATGAATCCTCTTAAGGTGCTGTTTTGAAGGTTTAAGATTGATGTTACATATAATAATCAGCAATAGAATAAGTGACAACAATACAATAGAATTAAGCCCTGGTCAGTTAAAAATACTCTCGTCACAGCAAACCTGCGTACTCAGCGAATTTCGAATGCACATATATGTCTTGATAACACTTAAAGCCACTTATAGATTCCTAAAAAATATATTCACAAACAAGCGATATATAAAATAATTATTATTCTCCTTGTGAATAACATGGGGACTGAGTATGCAGGTTTGCTGCTACAGGAATCATCGATAACAGTTTTTGTTTTTGTGCTAATTACAATAAACCACAATCAGATGAAGCCATATACCAAGTTTCGTCAGTGTATGTTCATAAATAAGAGAGATATATTTTTTTCTTTTTCTCCATAATAATAACATTAGACAACGTACTGTGTTTAGCACTTTTAATATCTCAGTAACCAATTGATGTAAAGCAATGAGAAAAACACCAAATTGTTTGTTTTTTTGAGGTAAATTCAATGGTATAAATTAAAATTTGATTTCAATAAAAATTGCATATGAAAAACCCGAAAATCCCATTTTTGGGATACAAAACCCCCCCAAAATACCCCTTCGGATAGTCCGATCCGTCTGGATTTCGAACTCGTTCAAATAAATGCTACTTTACACGTCTGTACCAAATTTGAACGAATGGTGTTTTTGGCATCTGGGGGCCTCAAAATGAAAAGTTATCATGGTCTCGGGCTTAAGTCTTACCATGCCACCTACGGTAATAGCTTCTTCCCTACAGGAGAAATTCGCTGAAAGTTGAAAATTTAAGAAAATTACATATTACAACCACATATAAACTCGAGTTATAAAAAGTCTGTGTGAACACAAATAAATAAAATTGAGACTGACTAACTTGATTACTGAGCAAAATATGAAATTAAATTAAATTTCAGAAAGCAGCAGTTGATCTAAAGCCCTTGACAGCACAGCTATTAAAAAACGACAAGATTGTAAATTTTGTTTCGAATAATGAAGAAACTGAAACTAGTTAATGTCCCATCTGTCAGGCTGTAGGTCCATTTATCTAGAGGTACAAATTGATATGTCTATGACGAGAACTATCTGAAGAGATAAAGTTCTTCTTCAACTAAAACCCTACGATAAATAACCCATCCCTCTCCCAAACATTTTGTTCTTTATGAAGAATCAAGAAGCAAGAAGCCTTTATGGCCATAAACTATATTAAGCATGGACAACTAAAGTCAGCGTCACATCATTGCAAGCTTTGACGCCACTCCCCACCACCTTCCTTGCCTTGCGATTTTGCCATTTGGAGTATCCCTGCTATCCGTATTAAAATATCTGTTTGGTTCTCAAAAGTAAGTAAGCGAATTGGCAAATTTGTAAAGCCCAAGCTTGCAATGATATGACGCTGACTATAGTCAAGTTATACAGTATTGATACCCAACTGTGTGATTGCAGGTGGGTGGTGTTGGCTACAGCCTGGTACCTCTCGGCCGCCAAGAAATGGAGCAGTGAGGCGGTGCACGGGCTGGCGTCTTACTTCCACGTGGCGGCATGGGCACTCCCCGCCGTGCTGGCCGTGCTCGCGCTCACGCTGCACCGTGTGTCAGCTGACGAGCTCACGGGACTGTGTCAGGTGGACGAGGCCTCCTCCATCACCTTCCTGGTCATCCCCCACGGCATCATGCTGGGGCTGGGGTGTGTCGTGGCGTGTCTCGGGGCCGCGGCGCTGGTCAGGGTGCGGACCGAGCTGCGGCAGGCGGGGGGCAGCACGGCCAAGCTGGAACGGCTGATGACTCGGCTGGCGGTGTTCACTGCGCTGTATGTCCTCCCCGCCCTGGCTGCCCTCGCATGTCTCGTCTACGAGGCCTGGCACCGCCCCCGCTGGCGCACCCTGGCGCTACTCTCCGCCCTTGACTGCAGCGCTGCTCCCGGCTGCCCCCCTGGACCCTCCTACCACTCTGCTGGCGTGGAGGTCGTGCTACTCCGGGTGTTCCTGTCCCTCGTCGTGGGAGTCACCTCCGGGATGTGGGTGTGGTCCGGGAAGACCTGCAGGTCCTGGAGCAAGCTCTTCACAGCTCCCAGGAAAGCTAGGCCTGTGCCTATCACTAGGGTTTGATTCATACTGTGTATGTATTGTGTAATATGATGTACATAAGGTGTAAATATTGTAATTTTTTCAAATTGTAAATATTGTGAAGATACTGAACTGACTGATTTTGTTGTTGTAAAATATATGTTTATTTATTATTTTAATAATGAGGTATATTTCTAAGTGGGCCTCGGTCAAAGAAATCTGACTGACAAAAAGTTGTACTTTTAAAATACTTTGAATCTTGTTTTAAAGAGCATCATCTATGAATACACCTGTTTGAACACAGATACAGCCTGCCAAACGTAAGCTGGCCACTTGGGCTTGGCGAGCCGAGGCGACGGACTAAGGGCTAGGGGAGGATGGAGATCCAGGTATACATTCAGAATACATTGACCCTCGCTCGACCGGTGACGATGGCCACAAGACGACTGTTCACATCATCAGAATGACGAATACTAGTTTTCTACCTAGCAGCCAGTGCCAGCTTACATTTGGCGGGCTGTAAGACAAAATATATAGTAGAAGCGCCTTTTAACTGACCTTGCTTCAGTCACCCATCAAAATAACACCCTCTTTCCAGGTAATTACTCATGTCTGCCACAGCCGATATATACCATTAAAAACATTCAGGTCACAACAAGTCGATCATACGTTTCCTTAGTTAATCAAGTATTGCAATTGGTACCTATTTTTTAACTGTCGTAAAAGTTTTATCATTTTTATATCTTATTATGACAATACCCTGGTGTTATTTGTTTTAACCGCCTTTTCAGGGTTCAGTCCCATGGATGGCGGTTAAGTCCACTGTATATTATTTTAACCAAAATTGATTTTGGGTCTGATAAAAGAGAGATACTAACAATATCCTGTGATACAAAACCCATGGCCGAATGTATAGAATTGGATAATGCCGTAGAATGTTTTGTGAAAAAGAGAGTAATTTGTGCCTTTATGGTTAAATGTATAATAATCTCTAGGAATGTCACACATTATAGCACATAAAGACTGTATCATCACTTTATAATATGTGCCTTACTTTCTAACTGGACACGCTTATTTTGTAAATATAAAAATATAGAGATGAAAAAAATGTTTTATTAATTATTTACCTGTTTAAAACTATAATAGGTCAAAGTCAAAATGAAAACTGAGATAGGTTCCAAAAATAAAATGTTCATGTAATTTTATAGGAGGCACCAAAGAAATGTTTTTTTCCCATTATTTGGAGTAAAAACGCTCTATAATCATAGGTCCTAAAATGTACTTTTCCAGTAGAGTCGCCATTTAGTTTACTTTTCTCCCACTGAATAATTAATTTATAGCTCTCAAAAGGTTCAACCATTCAATATTTAAAATCAAAATAACTAAAAATAAAAATCAATTTGTATATAACAGGGAGTCTTTGCGCATGGGTTGCCATTTACAACAGACACTCGCTCTTTCCCTTTACCCCAGCTTTGTCAATTATATTTTTTAAAGAAAATTGAAAAATCTGCAAAAAAGGACCCAACAAATTTATGGTTTCTAAGTAATTTTGATTTAAAAGCTTTAAATGACCGCTATTTTAAACGAATCATTACGTAAGAGTTGATTATTTTAATTGTTATTAGGTCTTTATTAGAAAAAGAAGCACTCCAAATTCAAATCCACTGAACCGTCCGAGATATAAAATTATTTAGTAAGAAAATACCCCCACCGCAGCAAACCTGCGTACTCAGCGAATTTCCAATCCATATACATGTATTAATACCATATAAAGCCACCAAGATTCTTTAAAATCCATTTATAAATAATTAATAGATAAAATTGTAATTAAATTCTCTATAAGAATAATATGGGCACTGGTACGCAGGTTTGCTGCAACAAGGAACACTAAATATGGGTTGTTATGCAAATATAAATATAACTCAACTAGGTGAAGCCACATACCAAGTTTCATCAATAAAGATTCGTAAGGAAGCGATAAATGCCATTTTAATTTCTCTCCGTAAGAATAACATGGAAGCTGATTACGCAGCTTTGCTGTAACAAGGTACAATTAAAAATGGGTTTTTATGCTAATTTTTTTATAACTCCACATACGGGTGAAGCCACATTCCAAATTTGATTAATATATATTCATAATTAAGGGCGATATAATATTTTACTTATTCTACATAAGAATAAAATGGGGGCTGAGGACCATAGACGTAATTCAGGGGGGGCACGGGGGGGCAGTTGCCCCCCCAATAATTTAGAGGAAGTACAAAAAAAATTAAAAGTGTATGAAAAATGTTATTACAATTAAGTTTTGTGTAATAAATATGACATAATCTATAGCTTTTTTAAAAAATAGAAGTTTTATTTTTTATAATTTTGTAACGGGAACATTATTCAATGTAACTTAAGTTATTGTATTAGTTAAATAATCAGTGATAATTTGAAACAAATCGACGGAAATCATGAACTGTATAGTTTGACTTTTTCCCCTGGCGATCAACAGATTTCTTGGTAAACGGGTTGCCAAGTGGTGCGGACAACATAACAATAACCTTTCGGTCTACTCTTGTTCATTGTTAGATGCAGATATTAATCCAAATTTAACTGATATTTTTACTTCTCGACTTACCAGATAAAAATAGATATTTCTACTTTATTCTGTGCTCGCTGGTCTAGACCTAGACGTCAAGGTCAAGGTCAGGTGTGCTAGTTGACGATCTGGCCGTTAGAGGGTGAGGGTAGACGGTGTATTAATAGAGAGTTCTATGGGGTAGACTGTTCGGTGACTCACGTTCCACTTGTGTGTGTTTAATTTTTCCAAGTTACAAGGGGGGGGGATATATCCCAATATCCCCCTGATCCAGCGGCCTAGGGCGGCAAATTTTTGGGGGGCGGCAAATTTCGGGGAGCATATTTTTTAAATATAAATTTGTCTACAGATTAAATGGATCTAAAATATTGTAAGCCTACTTGCAATGATAGTTTTACTTTTTTTAAACCTTGTAAATCATCTTTAATATCAAGGAAAAATAACTACTTATATGTTATGCCGAAGGCAGGAAGGACGCGGAGATTAAAGTATTTAATTTGTTTATTCGTCTTTGCTAGTCATGAGGGCGGCGTCACCGCGCTTGTTCACACGGCCGATGTTCACCGGCGAGTATTTCTCGCGCGAAATAGCGGACAAAAGAAACAAATGGTGCATTGCTTTTTACCCAAAAACACTGAATAATACCCCCATTGCAGCAAACCTGCATACTCAGCGAATTTCCAATGAATATTTAACATAGCACATTAAAACACTTAACAGGGTTCATAAGAAATATATTCACAAATAAGTGATATTTAAAATATTAATTTTTCTCTATAAGAATAACATTGGGGATGAGTACGCAGGTTTGCTGCAACAAGGAACACAAAATAATGGATTTTTATGCAAATATCAATAGAAATCATCTTAATGAAGCCACATACCAAGTTTCATCCATATACATTCATAAATAAGCGATATATAACATTTTAAGTATTTTCCATAAGAATAACATGGGGATCAAGTACCTAGGTTTGCTGTGTCAGGAACCATGGGCGAAAAATTGTTTTTTTATGCAAACAACAATAAACCATAATAAACAACAATACCAAATTTCGTCAGTTTATGTTCATAAATAAGCGAGATATACAATTTTTCTTTTTCTCCATAAGAATAACATTAGACAACGTACTGTGTTTAGCACATTCAATATGTCAGTAACCAATTGATGTAGAGCAATGATCAGAATACCAAATTGTTTGTTTTTTGAGCTGAATTCAATGGTATAAATTAAAATTCGATTTAAATACAAATTACATGTGAAAACCCCAAAAAACCCATTTTTGGGGTACAAAACCCCCCAAAATCCCCCCTTCGAATGGTGTAATTCATCTGGTTTTCGAACTCGTTCAAATAAATGGTACTTTACACATTTGTACTAAATTTCATTAAGATCGGACATTTTTTACGAGAGTTATCGTGCTTACGGACATATATATATATATATATATATATATACATATATACAAATTTGAACGAATGTTGTTTTTGGCATCTGGGGACCTCAAAATGAAAAGTTATCATGGTCTCGGGCTTAAGTCTTACCATGAGACCTACGGTAATAGCTTCTTCCCTATAGGGGAAATTCGCTAAAAAGTATGTTAACGAGGTATTTGGTTATTTGGTATAAGCTATGTGATTTGGAGGGTATCTGGCATTAGTTCGATCAGTTGTATTGGTAAAAGTCACCAACATGAACATTTCTCACTTTAATAACTCTTGGTAGTATACTTTCCAAACTTTAAGAAAATCACCATCCACTTTGGTCGATTTACCCCACAGTTTTTGAGTTGCAGATAAAAAAACTAAAATAGGCTACCTCTAATACTGCGGTTACATATTTTGAAAAATATAATTAGTGTAAGGGATCCTTGTACAAATTAATCTTGAGTTCCACCAGACGGATTTTATATTCAACCCCTCACTCCCTTAATTATGTTGATTGTAAAAAAATATGAAAGTCTGAATTATTTTAAAGTTTATGGAGGATAATCGTAAAATATTTCATAGTAAGAAATACATTTAAAAATTTACTTATTTTATTTAAGTCAACTACTAATAATTTATATCGAACTGTAGGAAATTGCATAAGCTTAAAGAATACTACATCCATTGTGGCGATCTGCCCCCCTTATTTTTGAATTATTATAGATAAAAAATCAAAACAACCTCTTACGAAAAATGTGTTATAATTTCAAGGAATCAACTGAATGAACTCAAACAATGTCTACACATTAACTTGTTACTTACCTTAACGTAAGGTAATAATAATAATAATTGACATAAAACAACCACAAAGTTAAGGATAAATGTAATAAATACATACATTTTGATATTAACTAATAATTACTATAACTATGCAATATTTACAATAGTTTCAACCTAACACATCCTAGATGTACAAACAAATTAAGAAACAGTTTAAAACAAACCCAATTTTTGAGTTTAAAAATAATTACTCCATAAACTCATCCATATTATAAAATCCACAATATGTAATAAGAGGATTTTTTAAAAATTTGGATTTGAATAAATTCCGATCGGTTTTGACTTTAATATAATTTATTAGTTTATTTCTTAGCCGACACCTGCATAATTTAAGTAATAGAATATTCTACGGCAGTTGCTGCGATCTCGCCGCAGAGAAAACAGCGGGCTCGCCGCGTTATCGCGGCAATCCCTCTCGCTCGTGTAAAGACTAAATACAACACATCTTGTCGATATCTACGGAAATGATCTTGATGACAATTTTGTCGATGAGTTTAGCAATTGTTAAGCATACTGTGAAACTACAGTTGAGAAATTCTAAGACTGTTCGTTCATAGGCAATTTAAATTACCTGAGGTTCAGGGTGTATATCCAAATACAGAACCTAGAATGAGCTTATCAATTCCAGCTCCTAATTGCTCTGGTGAGAGAAGTTTTCCGGTCTGAATTGGGTAAAAAATTACTTAACATCGATGCTAAGATAAGATATATAGCACTTATAGCGGGCCTAGAACACTCTCTCTCTCGGCCAACGCCGACGTGGTTCCTCTGTGACAACTGTGTACTTCCAACTTCTTGCCTTATCCCTAGTTGGTGGGGGGGGAGTGGGCGGGAAGCAGCAAGCTTTATACAGCCTAGGGGCAGCACAAAGCTAAAATGGGCCCTGCCCTGATCCCCCCCTTATCTACGCCAGTCATGAGGTTCATAAAAACAACATACAGTGAATATTCTGTAAATATCTATAAATGTGTCTGTGAATGCGTTAACTTGAGTAAAAATCGTCCGATTTTGATGAAATTTGGCTCAAATGTGTAAAGTGACATTTATGACTTAAAAGTTCGAAAACCAGAAAAACCTGACTATGGGAAGGGGGGTTTTAAATGTTCCAAAAATCAGTTTTTGCATTTTTCACGCTAAAAATGTTAAAACACCTAATTTTGGCTTGGACCATGTTATAGAGCTTGAAAAACAAATAATATAGTATGTTGAATTATTAACTTAGGTTAAGTGGTTGCGGAGAAAATAAAAAAAACCTGCTCATAAAATCTCCCAAGTTAATCTTAAGGGTAAAAGATTTTTGGCTTTTCCTCAGTTAATTTTAATGTAAACTTCACATTTGCTTTTACCAATCAACTCAGCTCCACAAAACAATCATTTTGATGTTTAAATTGTGATTCTACGTCCAACTGTTGCAGAGATATTCAAAGTGCTAAACACAGTACATTGTCCAATGTTATCCTTATGGAGAATAAATCAAATTTGATATCTCCATTATTTATGAATGTATATTGATGAAAAATATGGCTTCACTATACCACATCATTACCTACTTACTTTTGTTTATAGCTCCTAAAGTAAGCAGTAATGCCTCACACCTCCAGGACTTAAGTAAACTCTGATAAAATAATTTCCCATCCTGGCGTGGTACACTTGGACGTTTGGTAAAATTAAATAATAACAATGTTGTCCATTTTGACAAATAAAACTCAAATTATATATTCTGCTATTATAAAATTGTACACTTTTTATTTCCTAGCTGTCTTTAAATTTTACTCACATTCTATAGCAAAAAACTCATGGCACTGTTAATTCTAATCTTTAAATTTTAACTGGCGTTATATTACACATTCCCCATAACTTTAATTCAATTGATAGGATGGATAAGACAAGGTTAAATGATTCTCATTATATAAGAATCTCCGGATTTCAAGAATTTCAAGAACCCTGTAACAATTAAACAGAAACACGACTTTTGTAGCAACTAGTCTTCACATAAAATTTTACTTTAATCTTGTAACAACATATTTAAATATTTAAAACATTTCTCCTTCTATCATTTACTTCCAAAAATCCTTAAAACATATTTAAAACTTATTTACTTTCTTCAAGCTTTTAACTTCAATAGACTTTCGCTGTGTATTTCAAATGCAACGATTAAATCTCAAAATTATCTCAAATTATTTTTACAACTTTACTTTAACAACTCAGTAATCAAACATTTTTTACTAAACTTGCTCTGAAGCTTTTGATGGACTTTAAAAAATTACTTAAATTTGTTTTATTTAATCTCAATAATTTGCTCACTGATTTACTGATTTTACATAAAACCTTTCAATTTTGAAAAACGACTTCTGAAATAAAAATTAACCCTTACTGCAAATAGCATGTTTGCACTGTACCTCATGAAGTCAACTCGTCGGCATGGCAGACTCCCTCGGTGCGCTCCCGCTGCTGCGAACCTCCGCCCACGGTCTCTGGTGTCGTACAGACCACGGTCTACTTTGCTCCTGACCCCCTCTCTCTACTTCCACCAACTTACTTGTGCAAACATGATATCTACTTATCTACTCTAAAAACCTGTAGAAACAATAATCCCGTCTAAACGCGTCCCTCTATTAATCTGGTGACTCATCCTTGAGCAAACTATTGTTCAAAATTTCCTACTGTTCTAACTTGAAAACTACTTATAATTATGTCAATTATTCCGAAATTTTATTTAATTAAAATTTTCCTAATCATGGTACATCATCCCCCCCAAATTTTGACAATAGTCTTAATTTTTGCCATGTATTTAAAAAAAAACTACTCAAATAAAAGATTTACAATGTCTAAAGGTCTTCATTCTTCCCTATTACATTTTATTTATAAGAAGTAGAAGTCTTCTATCTACTAAGTAGTGGCTGTCACTGCGAGAAGTCCATCCCTCGCCCAATGGAGTGTAGTAGCCGGCCGCAAGGTCGTCCATCTTCCAGCGAAAAGGCTC
Source organism: Allygus modestus (assembly GCA_963675035.1). NCBI lineage: Eukaryota > Metazoa > Arthropoda > Insecta > Hemiptera > Cicadellidae > Allygus > Allygus modestus. The sequence goes on along the minus strand of OY776112.1, from coordinate 175,989,628 downwards.
TACGGGTAAGGAAAAGAAAGGATATATTTTGGTTTTCCCCTTCCCTCCTAACTGTATTTTGGGTTACTGACTCTCAGTCTACGGATACATTTTCGTACAGTGAACGCACGTCACTTTGCGCTCTTAAAATAATACATTTTAAAAGTTACATTTCCTGTATTTATAAGTGTTACCAAACATTCAACTAAATTATAAACCTTCTTTACATTTCTCATAACTAATTAAATCTAAACCCTTTGTATGACAAGTGTAAAATCACCTTACATTTCATTTTCCTTGCTTTTATCACAACATAAATCATATCTTGATTCTAATTTTTTTGTTTTTGCGGTGTACAGTGAAGTTCAGTGAAGTTCTTAAAGTGAAGTGTTCAGTATGCCGGCGTCAGTCTAGTAAAGTGTCAACTAATTCAGTGTTTACCCCTCCCACATTTATTCTCACATTCGTATCACTTTCACACACACACACACATACACACACACAATAGTACCCCTTGGTCGTGTCCGTCAATTACCGCTATATTTTTTTTTGTTTCCATTACATAACACAAATAAACCTTTTTTTTACATCTTTCTTAAACATATTTAATTAACGAAACATTTTCACATTATATTTCGCTCATAAATCATAATATTCATTTTGTTTATTCAACTAATAATTCCTACATACAAATAATATTCACTTAAATATTTCCGTAATTATAAATCTCAACCGCTTACTAGATCGATTAGACCTTTCAAGTCTAGGGTTGTCCATGACTCACTCCCCGATAAGCTTATCGTCCTGCACAAACAATCACTTTCTCTTCCATGGCAATCTTCAACGACGATTCTTGCTTTACAACAATTATTTTATTCTAAAACTCCTAAAAACTCCTAGTTATATTTTCCTTCAATTACTATATGACAGTACTACATTTATACTTTAACTCATATGTGACCACGTCTTTATACTTCTCTCTACTTACTCTCCTACTTATTACATCTCTACTTACTTTCCTACTTATTTCATCTCTACTTCGCTCAAAACACTTTGATTTTGCTCATTATTGTTTTGCTACTTTGTGGATTATTTAATAACATATTAAATATCCGCTATCATAATTTAACTGCTTTAGATTTCACGTATTTAAAATACAATCTTCGGTATTTATCTCTTGCATATTAAATACAATCGACTATTTATTTCGTTACGTAACTTTGTTCTTTGCACATTTTATTTACAACTTAAATACACGGGCCCATACTAAATCTAAATAAATCTAAATATATTACACTATTTACATAGAATCTGCATTGTTTTATACAAACGTCTACAAATATGACAACATGAGGGTTCTTAATTAGTACAATTTTTTAATTGCCAGTGCTTAATTTTAACTGTGATATATGTGCTCTTTTTATTACATTTGGATCGCTATCTAGTTGAGCTAAAACACTTACAGGGCTAGGAAAATACCTTATTGTGTAGGGTCCCACAAATTTCACATCCATCTTAGCTTGGTAACGCTTTACTTTGTTACTCTGGCTTTGGAATTTTATAAAAACTTTGGTACCTACAGCAAATGGGTGCTTTGTATCAGCATATCTTTGCCTATTTTTATTCCTCTTAACAGCTCGTTTACAATTTTTTATAACTCTGTCAAATACTTCCTTTACTTGTTTTTGTGACATTTTTGAATCAATGATATCCCCTAACCTCCATAAATTGCTTAAATTGTGATTGGGCTGGTGCTTAAACATAAGCTCAAAACTAGTGTAACCTGTGCTTTCATTTTTACAACAATTTATACTGGTTTGAATGTGTTTTACAGAAGTATGCCAGCTAGTCTGACTGTTGTGATGGTACATTCTAAGTTGCTCTTTAACTGTACGTAAATAACGCTCAGACTTGTTACTTTGAGGATTGTACGGCACTATTTTATAATGACTTATTGAATTTTCAAACATAAATTTCTTAAATAACACACTCGTAAAACATGGTCCGTTATCTGAGACTAATTTTTCACATGGGCTGAAATTATTAAATACTACTTCCTGTAACTTATTTATAACAGTTTGTGATGTTGCATTTCTTATCGGTACTAACCACACATACTTAGTAAAATCGTCTACTACAATTAATATGTGTTTATGACCTCCTTTCGATGTGACTAATGTACCTGCTAAATCTACATACACTTTTTCCATAGCACGCTTAGACTGACCTGATATTAATTCACCTTCATACTGTTTCCTTACTTGTTTACATTTTAAACAAATTTCACATTGCTTAACTTTGTCTCTAATTAATTTTAAAAGATTAGGTCTGTAAAAATGTTCTATTACTCGTGACACAGTTCTCTTTTGACCTTGATGATGGCCAAAGTTACTACAGTGGTAATAATTAAACAATAAATCAACTAGACTCTCTGGTACATAAATTTTACCTTTACAATGGGTTGTTCGCTTATACATCAATACCTGATTTTTTACATAAAAGTTACTCTTGTTTGACTTATTTTTAATGCTTTCAAAAATCTCTGAGCACTCATGATCAGATCGCTGGTGTTCAGATATTTGTACAAAGGCTAACGGTATATCAGTAACTACATTTAAAATTGGTTTTACATATTTTCGTGAGACACAACTTAATTTCCTACAGACTTTACTTTTGACTACATTCATAACTCTTGGGTCTTCCTCTACATTTACTATTTCTACCTGTTCCTTACTTATGTTTAATCTGGACAAACAATCAGCTACTGGGTTTTCCTTGCTTTTTACACTTAATACTTTAAATGGTAAGGCTAAAATCTGCTCAACCCACCTTCCAACTTTACCCAAACGGTGACGATTTTGCAAAACCCAATACAAGGCATGATTATCGGTTATTAAATAAAATGGTTGTAGCTCTAGATACATGTAAAATCGTTTAATACTTAACACTACTGCAAGTGCCTCTTTTTCATAAATAGTCAAATTTCTTTCCGCCTCAGTAAACTTTTTGCTATAATAAGCGATAGGTAGCTTATCTCCCTGTTCATTACATTGCATGACTACACTTCCGGCTGATACCTGAGAAGCGTCTGTAAATAGATAAAATGGCCTCTGAAAATTGGGTATCCCTAATACTGGTGGATTCGTTACCATTTCCTTTAATTTTATAAAACTACTGTTACACTGCTCGTTCCATAAAAACTTGGTTCGCTTTTTCCTTAAATCGTTAAGTGGTGCTGCTAACATTGCATAGTCTTTTATATACTTACTAAAGTATGAACACATACCAATAAAGCTAGATACCTCCTTTGCATTCTTTGGTGTGCTAAAATTACGTATCGATTCAGTTCTGGATGGATCTATGGTAATGCGGTTTTTACTTATAATGTTGCCTAAATAACTAACCTCTGTGTGGAACAGTTTTACTTTCTTAGGATTAACAGTCAAATTGTGTTTGCTTAGCCTGTCTATTACTTCTGACAAATGTTTCATATGATCCTCTTTCGTCTTTGAAAACACTAACAAATCGTCTACAAAATTTAACATATAATCAAACTTTATGTCTCTAAAAACCCTATCTAAATAAAAACTCAATAATCCGGATCCACAATGCATACCAAATGGTAAGCGGTTAAATTCATACAATGACACACCATTACTAAAAGCTGTTAAATGTTTGGATCGTTCAGTTAACTCTATTTGATGAAAACTATTTGATAAGTCTATTACAGAGAAATATGCAGCATTTTGCAAGTACAAATAAAATTCGTCCATATTTTCTATGGGATGATTTACTCTTACAATTTTCTCATTTAACTTAGCATAGTTAATTACTAGCCTGCTAGTCTTATCTGGTTTAGCTACTAAAAATGAAGGACTACTGTAGTTACTTATTGATGGCCTTATTATATTTTGTTTTAACAAATCATTTAAAATACCTTTCATTTCACTCATCTTTGTTGGATGTACAGGATATGGTCTAATATTCACAACCTCATTATCTTTTAGTTTAATATCGTATTGAAAGTCTAACGCCCTTCCAATTTTTGTGGTGAACACATCTGGATATCTTTTAACTAAATTTTCTACCTCATTTGACATGTCTTTACACCCTATGTCTAAAATACTATCTGATTTAATTACATTTTTCAAACTGCATTCCTTGCTTTGTACATGACTCATAGTAATTTTAACTTCTGGTTTGAAACTAAAATAACATACGTTTTGCTTTAGATCTAATAACATTCCTGATTCTCTGATAAAACAACTCCCTAAGATTAATTCACATGCTAAATCCTTTAAAATTTAAAATTTAACATTCCATGAGAAACCTCTTATTTTTATTTTAACCACACATGTTCCAATTATTTTAATGACACTTTGATTTGCTCCTATGCACGTTGTATTTAATTTTTCTATTTGCTTAGCTAAATTTATACTGCTTAATTTATTGAACAAGGTTTCGCTTATGGCATTTAAACTAGCCCCTGTGTCCAAAAGTGCTGACACGTGTTGCGGTGCTTTGTTGCCGGAAGTGGTGAGTTGAACTTCGACCGTCGGTAGATCCATTGTTCGGCCTACTCTATGCATACCTAAGCGATACATAATCCGATTTTGTGTTCTTCTTATTTTATTCAAAGCCTTTTTGTCTGAGTTTACTTTATTAACACTCTTACCATTATATTGATTTACATTTTGCTTATGATTTCGGGAAAACCCATTTGAATTTATACATTGCACATTTTTATTCAACCTGACATTATTTACATTTAAAAGGTTTTCCCTACTACTTAGTTTTTTGAGTTGCAGTAACACTGCCTAGCAATGTGTCCCTTCCTACCACATGTGTAACATGTTTTTACATTTGATGGAGTACCTACAACATTCCTCTGCACGTTGCCTACTACTGGATTACGAACAACGTTTGACATCTCCTGCCCACGTAAGTAATTACTAGCCTCCACGTTTTGATTGTGTATGCAAGCTAACTCAAATTCCTTTAGTGTTTGCAATTTACCAAGACCTGATAAATTTATTCTACATCTCGTATTCAAACCTATGTTTAACAATTCCACTAGCTCTGATTCTTGATACGTGCAATTTAACAAATTGGTAAATTCCTTAACACGATGCACATACATATGCAAAGGTTCATTCATTTCCTGCGGTTTTGTTACATACATTCTTACTAAGTTTTCCCTGGTACATACTGGAACAAAATTTCTTAAAATTTCTGATTTTAAGACTTCTAGGCCTAGCGTTTTACAACTTAATACCACATCTTGCAAGGGGTTTTCGGTTTTACAAATAATTACCTCCATTAATTGTGAATCTGATACACTGGTTTCCTTCTTAGCTTTATATAAAACTCTTAAAAATTGCACTAAATCATCTATTACTAAACCATTACACATTTTTACTTGTTTTACATATGCTTCAAGAGGGTTCGGCAATTTTTGATACAAGTTAGGATCAAACGGTACACTGGGTGATGGCAGGGGTTATCTGTTGAGGTGTTGGAACACGCAACCTACTCTGTCCAGCTACGATTTCCGGAATAGGATAGGTGACATGGGAAACTTGCGTTTGTTCTATGTTTGAGAAAACATCTCCAAATTGCTCCTCCTCAATATTGGTTTCACTCAATTTACGAATACTTAATTCTAGAGCTACCGGGTCTACCTTAATTTCGTTAAATTTTTCTTTAAGTACCTTATACTTTTCTGCATAGGATAACCATTCGGATTTTTCTGGTTCTACAATTTCACAGTGTGTTAAACTATTGATCCTACCACAACAATGATTTATACGTGCATTTTGCCTAGCAATATCTATAGGTCTACTTTCACTACTTAAGTTTAACTGTTTTTCTTCAATTACTGTCAATTTATTTGCAATGGTCTCGAGTTCATCTTTAACATTAATTTTACCTTTTAAATTACTTGACTGAATTGGAACATTTTGCTTTATGCATTGCCTTAATAATTTCCTTAGATCACTAACTGTACTCTCATCCCTTGGATTTTGGTTTCGTAATTTTAACTCGTAGATTAATTCATCTTTTAACAACAAATCAACTTTTACTTCAGCCATTTTGTTTCTAAATTTTACAGAATATTTAAAAGCAGATTTTTTAACTAAATTACAACTTACATTTCTCAATTATTTAGCAGAACATTATTACTAAGCAGAGTTGCGCACTTCGTATACCACATCATTACCTACTTACTTTTGTTTATAGCTCCTAAAGTAAGCAGTAATGCCTCACACCTCCAGGACTTAAGTAAACTCTGATAAAATAATTTCCCATCCTGGCGTGGTACACTTGGACGTTTGGTAAAGTTAAATAATAACAATGTTGTCCATTTTGACAAATAAAACTCAAATTATACAGGGTGAATAAAAAGTCAAGACCCCCCCTCTAATATTTTTCTAAGTAAATATACAGAGATATCCTTTTGGTGGTCGTGCAATCTTAGCAGGAAGTTTCATTTTATGATTTTGAAAATTTTGTGTGTCCCCCGAAAATGGGGGATTTTGGGGGCAACTCACAAATTTTAAATGTAAACCTCCTTCAAGTGACACCTCATTTTGAAGTGTTTACAAAAAATTAAAGAATGGTGAAAACCAGAGTTCGCTATCTCTTCTCTATCAAAAATGGTAGCCCGTCAAATGTTATTGAAGTCTACACTTACATTAGTTTTCAAGGTAAAGTTACTTTCTCTGAAACAACTGGGTTATTTTTTGTCTGTGTTCTAAATTAGATAGGAATGCAAAGGACAAAGATTCCAATGAAGATTGTAAAGCCTACTGATAAGATGTTTGTTTGCAATGAGTGACCTTAGTACTGCGGACTTTCCCAGTTTGAACTACGGTTTAGTACAAACCAGCCCCTTCTTTGTTTCAATCTCATCAGAATAGGTCATTACTTTAGAGTGGTAATGAAGTAATTGTCACTGTCAAAAACATTGTAGTATTAATTACAGTCTTGGTATCATTATTGTGTGTTACTGTTTCGTGAAGTGTTTTGTTTAATGTGTGTCTGTTATTGATTTTGATTAGCTTTGTCATTATTATTTTTAAATTATCTCCTCTAATTATTATTACTGCCTAAGCATAGTAATGCCACGAAGTCACGAAGATAAAGTGGACATGATATTTACTTTCGGAACTTCAAATGAAAATTATCATGAGGCAGAAAGGCGGTTCTGCACATCCTGATAGACCTGTGACAAGGAAATACTTAAGAACTTTAGTGAATAAATTCCGAGTAACTGGATCCATCTCAGATGCTCCACGATCAGGTCGTCCTTCTTTGGACGAAGACAAACAATTTGAAATTGTTGCACAGTTTGTTGAAGATCCGCAGACGTCCACCAGAGCAGTAGCAAATCTTTGTAACGTTTCCCAAATGTCTGTGGTACGTTTACTAAAGAAAAATAAATTTCATCCTTATAAAATTCAGCTAGTCCATGAGTTGAATGAAGATGATCCAGACAATCGCCTTCAATTTTGTGAGGAAATAGAAGCTCTAATTTTAGCTCATCCATTGTTTATTCAAAACATTGTGTTCAGTGATGAATGCAGTTTTTTCCTGCACCCAGTACCCAGAAAAATTAAATGTTTGGGCCGGGATTTTAGGGAATCACATTTTAAGACCATTCTTTATTAATGGGAACCTAAATGGAGAAATGTATTTGCAAATGTTACGGGAATCAATTTTCCCAGCAATAACAAATGTTATTAGGGAAAATGAACATGAATTTGATGAAGACATTGTTCACTTCCAGCAGGATGGTGCCCCACCACACTTTCATCGTGATGTACGACATTTCCTAGGCACTCAACTACGTGGTCAGTGGATTGGTAGGCGTGGTCCAATAGAATGGCCTGCGCGGTCCCCAGACCTTACACCTATGGACTTTTTTCTATGGGGTCATATTAAATCCATAATTTATAAGAAACCAGTAGAAAATGTTGAAGACTTAAGGAACAGAATTGTTGAAGCCTGCAACAACATACCACTTCAGACTTTCCAAAACGTGAGAGAGGAGTTCACCCTGCGCTTGTCTCACTGCCAAATAGTAGAAGGGCTTCAGTTTGAACATCTGGTTTGACTTGGCAACATGACATGTAAGTTATGACAATTTTTTTCCTAATTAGAATAACTAAATAGTTCAAATCATAATTCAATAGATTCAACACATTAAAAAAATAAGAAAAAATCAATGTAATGGTAATATTGGCTACCATTTTTGATAGAGAAGAGATAGCGAACTCTGGTTTTCACCATTCTTTAAGTTTTTGAAAACACTTCAAAATGAGGTGTCACTTGAAGGGGGTTTACATTTAAAATTTTTGAGTTGCCCCCAAAATCCCCCATTTTTGGGGGACACTCAAAATTTTCAAAATCATAAAATGAAACTTCCTGCTAAGATTGCACGACCACCAAAAGGATATCTCTGTATATTTACTTAGACAAATATTAGAGGGGGGGGGGGGGTCTTGACTTTTTATTCACCCTGTATATTCTGCTATTATAAAATTGTACACTTTTTATTTCCTAGCTGTCTTTAAATTTTACTCACATTCTATAGCAAAAAACTCATGGCACTGTTAATTCTAATCTTTAAATTTTAACTGGCGTTATATTACAGATTCCCCATAACTTTAATTCAATTGATAGGATGGATAAGACAAGGTTAAATGATTCTCATTATATAAGAATCTCCGGATTTCAAGAATTTCAAGAACCCTGTAACAATTAAACAGAAACACGACTTTTGTAGCAACTAGTCTTCATATAAAATTTTACTTTAATCTTGTAACAAAATATTTAAATATTTAAAACATTTCTCCTTCTATCATTTACTTCCAAAAATCCTTAAAACATATTTAAAACTTATTTACTTTTTCAAGCTTTTAACTTCAATAGACTTTCGCTGTGTATTTCAAATGCAACGATTAAATCTCAAAATTATCTCAAATTATTTTTACAACTTTACTTTAACAACTCAGTAATCAAACATTTTTTACTAAACTTGCTCTGAAGCTTTTGATGGACTTTAAAAAATTACTTAAATTTGTTTTATTTAATCTCAATAATTTGCTCACTGATTTACTGATTTTACATAAAACCTTTCAATTTTGAAAAACGACTTCTGAAATAAAAATTAACCCTTACTGCAAATAGCATGTTTGCACTGTACCTCGTGAAGTCAACTTGTCGGCATGGCAGACTCCCTCGGTGCGCTCCCGCTGCTGCGAACCTCCGCCCACGGTCTCTGGTGTCGTACAGACCACGGTCTACTTTGCTCCTGACCCCCTCTCTCTACTTCCACCAACTTACTTGTGCAAACATGATATCTACTTATCTACTCTAAAAACCTGTAGAAACAATAATCCCGTTTAAAAGCGTCCCTCTATTAATCTGGTGACTCATCCTTGAGCAAACTATTGTTCAAAATTTCCTACTGTTCTAACTTGAAAACTACTTATAATTATGTCAATTCTTCCGAAATTTTATTTAATTAAAATTTTCCTAATCATGGTACATCACGTAGTATTGGTATATTGATATTTGCACAAAAAATTTATTTTTTGTTGATTATCCCCGTAGCAGCAAACCTGCACACTCAGCCCTAATGTTATTCATATGGAGAATAAGTAAAGTTTTATACTGAAAGTTTTATACTCCCTTAATTATGACCATAAATTAATAAAACTTAGTATGTAGCTTCACCTGGTTGAGATATATTGATAATTGCACAAAAACATATTTCTTCTCTTTTTCAGCAAACCTGCGTACTCAGCCCTAATGTTATTCTTATGGAGAATAAATAAAATGCTATAGATCACTTATTTATTTATGTGTTTTCATGAAACTTGGTAAGTGGCTTTATGTGGTAGTGAGAAACATATGCATGCATTGGAAATTCACTGAGTACACAGGTTTACTGCGACGGGGCTTTTGTAATTCTCAATGGAGATATTGTCTTTCAATCCCAATACGTTATCACTTATATTATTTTACCTTTCAAATTTTTCAATGTCAGATATTTTTACAGGAAATTTGATATTTGTCATATTTAACTGACCTACGTAGAAAGAAACTCGATTAGCATTTTCTTTACAATTCCTTAGGTGTAGGGCTGCTAATATACACCACAAAAAGCATTTACTACTGCTATTTTTTTATGTTTAAAACCGAGCGTTTCGATTTAATATACTGCATTGCGGAGTGGAGAGGTGCGATTTTGGAGTTAGGGGTTTATACTTGTAAACATGCATCTGCCAGTATTTAGTATGGTCATATATCCATCCACTACCAAGGGCTTGATACTTCTGGATGGAGGTATCGATCTTTAAAAGTACTTCTTTAATTTGTGATTTTAAATATTTTTTTTAAATCGTTAACATTGTCAAACTTAGAAAATCAGCAATACATTCTTTGTCAACTATTAAATCACCATTATTGTCCATTGAGTGTTTGATGAACTTTACCCTCCTAATAAGAATCCATTTGATTGTCAGGGGACAATACTGAAGGGTGTTTAATATTTCTGCAGACTCACCGTTAAAAATATACAACTTATAAGGTCGCTTGTCACAGCTTATATAGTGGCGTTTCTTTTGACTGTTAACAATTTGTTTACAAACTTTGCATGTATCATGATTTTCTAGCATATGCATTTTAAAATTATTATCATCAAATATTTGATGGCATTTTTTACAACTTTTAGGAGTAACTTTGTGAATGTTACGATAGTGTCTGATAGTTCTGTTGGAGACGTAAAACAGACTGCACAGGTCAACAGTTATATTGGAATGAGTGTAGAGAAGTCATACTCTACTTTTTTATAAACAAAAATTCCAATTTTTTAATTTAAATTTGAGCAAAATTCAAAATATGGAGGTTTTAGACAATAACACAAATTTGACATTTTTATAAAAACTATGCCCCTTATCAAAAATCTGGGAAAATTTTTTTTAGATAGTTGTATAAAGTACCTCCAAACCAAATTTGAACCTCATATCTCAATGAACAAAAACGATGAGGTTTTTTTTGGAAAACCAAAATTTGTAATTATTAAGGGAACAAACAATATTTTTAAAAATCCGTACACGCTAGCAAGTGGGGGTTTATGTTTTACATGTACATTCCAAGTTTCATTAAATTTGGATCATAAACAACCATATGGGAGATAATTTTTGAATTTCAAATTATCGCTTGTAGCGCGCAGGCGCGACCCCAAATTTGAAAATGTTCTTTACCAAACAAAGTTTTACATCCATATGTATCTATATACAAAATTTCAGCTAGATAGCTCTATAAATAATAAAGATAGAATTCGAGGTAACACAAATTTGGACCAAAAGGAGTAGAGATGGGCGATTCGCGAACGAATCGTTCAAATCAAACGAATTATCGAGTGAATCAAATGAATCATGATTCAACTTTTAAAAGAACCGATTCGTGGCGCGAATCAACTCTGGTAAATATGCCTTGGTTATGTTGCTCGGTTTCATTCACTTCGTTCGCGAATCGGTGTAGACCATCGTGGTTTGCGATTCAATTGCGTTTCCGCTGAGAAATGGTTGGGGGGGGGAAGTTGAAGCGGAAAGAAGGGGAGGGAGATGGACAAGAGGAGAGATCGCTAAACGCAGTCTCATTGGTTTGCGTATGCGCGGCAAACGTTTTGTGAAATCCCACAATTACATGCAAATCTATTTTGTTTTTACCTCTCTTTACAATATCATATCTGCTGGTGCTGATTCAATTGGACTATCGGTTTGCAAACCGATTGTTGTTATGTCACTCAGATAGCTTTGAGTATCAGCTGATCCGTCTAAAAGCTTGATTATTGGTTCTTTAAGGAGTTTGCGGCTGCACAATATTAATTTGTAATATTCATAAGGTTATTTAAGCATAATTCGTAAGCATAATTTAGGTTGAAGATATTTGCCCTGGCAAACATGAAATAAAAACATTTGCACGCTGCTGCAACATTTCAGAAACGAGCCACCGCTGCACATATGTCTCGGACACAACTGTGAGGCGACAGGACTCAACAGATTAAAATCTTTAAAAATGTCAATATTTTTTCGATATCTCTTACCGTTTTCGAGATATAAGCGATTTTCGAAAATTGCCTTTTAGCATCCTGTACCGCTCTGCTTCCCCAGTGCCTCCGCTCCCCTTGGTGTTTTTTAAGAATCTAAAAAAAATCTTAAGTCCAAACACATGTTACAACTGTTCCAAAAGTCCAAACTAAAACGTAACAAAGAAGTTGAAAGTAAAATTTTCAAATAGATTTTTTAAAATTAAATTTAAAAAATTGTGTAAATATCAAAAGTTAAAGATAACTATTTTAATAAAAAAATGGAAAATGTTTAATTTTTTTCCAAAATAACGATTCCATTTCATCTTCAGAGCTAAGAACTTTCTCAAGTCATAAGTTATTAATTAGTTAAGTTGATAAGTCATTATTAATTTACATGTAAAGTATTGGACCACTTAGTAAGTTAGGAGTAAGAAAATTAGTATTTTTTTGCTGAAATTATTTTATAATATTAATAATTATTTTTATAATAATTTATTTTGTATAATTATTTTTTAATATTTAAGTATTTTTTCAACAAATTTTAAGTTAAAAATAATACCTGCAACTCCGAAGGTCTTCTTGCTGGTGCTGGGGCTGGTAGACGTTAAGGGAGGGCCCTAGCCTGCAGCACTCTTTATATAGCCGACAGTTCACAAAATCTCAATTGTAGAATTACGCGGGAATTCCCCATGGAGATTACCAGAAAGCACTAGAAACTTCCATGGGGATTCCCCGCAGGGAATCCCTGTCGCGGGTGTTGGTTGTGTCTTGGCGTCGTGCTAGAAACTTCCACGGGGAATCCCTCTCGCGGGTGTCGGTTGTGTCTTGGCGTTGTGCTAGTTGGATCACTGCATACTATCATTTCTCGTTTACATGTGTTAATGTGGAGTTATTTTTTGAACTCGTGGATTTCCACAAAGGATGTATTAAAATAGTATGGGACGGTAAAGCGTAGGGAAATAGGGCCGGGTTTGGGCAAGTGTCCAAAAACTGAACCCCATGTTATTCTTATGGGAAAAACATGCTGAAAGCGATGTCATCCCCATCACATCTCCTCTACTGACCATGTTCTTGGTCGCATTGGTGATGGAACAGTGTGTTTCTACTGTACTGTACTTTCATACACGACGGTAAATAGACACCAAAGATAGTACCATGCAATCGATTCCAACCAGTTAAATCGGTCATCAGGCCCAATTCGAGAACGACAGAAGATAATTCTACTTCTACTAGAGTATGTTACCACTGATGATTTTAAAACTCAAAATGCTCGGAAGGAACCGAAGTGGCACCATCTAGATTTGGGTTCAGTTCACCTTTCTGAATTATTAATTTCCTTAACCCTTTCAATGGATACCCAGAATGATCCACTTTATATACTTTAATAACAAAGAAATAAATATGTCTGTGTGTGTGTGTGTGTGTGCATACAAGTCTTCTAGAGTATGGTATAATTTTTGAAAGGAGATACATTACAGATTTGTAACTTTATATATTTTTATAGTTTTATAGCTTTATATATTTTGTATAGTTTTTACAAGTTTTACTCATTTAAATGTGAGTTAAAGTGCTTGAAATTGGTTTAAGAGAATTTCCCCTATCGGGAAGAAGCTATTACCGTGGTCGGCATGGTCAGACCTAGGCCCGGGACTATGTAACTTTTCGTTTTGAGGCCCCCAGACGCCAAAAACACCATTAGTTCAAAACTGTATGTATATATATATATGTCTGTGAGCACGATAACTCTTGTAAAAATGGTCTGAATTTGAGGAAATTTTTGAGGCTTTGCACGCAGATTTCCTGCGTCGGGGGTATTATTGTATTATTCAAGTCGAGCATTAATTTGACACCACACATGACTACCTGCAGTAAGTATATAAAGTTACTTCTGGGTAAGTTATATTTTGACTGCCGAAATTTTAATGATGTCATCTCTCAAATTGTCAAGGGTAACAAAGTGGCACCCTTCAGATTCGGATTTAGCACATTTTTCCATTCAGAATCACTAATATTATTAAACTCATTTTGGTCACTTACCTTACTCGGGCACTGGACTACTCAGGTTCTGTACTAACTAGTGACTAATCTCTGTATTTGAGATATGGGGACTAGGACTAGTCCAGATCTCGGGAAAACCGATAAATGTCAATCCAACATATACAAAATAATAATTTATTTAATCATTTAAAATTACATTAGGTTTATATAAATTAAAGAAATATAATCATTTCATGGATAATTGATTATAAAAAATATAAATAAAGAAATCAATATATTCACAACCTTTTTGTTGCTTCTTTTAAAACAACATGCAGTGAATACTCTGTCCTAACAAAATGTATATTTTGTCATGATGTTTTCCATTTATTGGAACTAAAATGATTATTCTATTTTTATTCTTACAAATTTAAGATTTTACTGCAAAATATGACAAATTGGGCTTATGTTTAAAATATAGAATTCGTTCACTTTCAAAATAATTTGTCCAACAAAGAATTTAAAATAGTACTTACAATGTTTACTGAGTATTTTACAATATAAACAAAATTGATTTAACATATAACAAATTATAAAACATAAAAACCTGAAAAAGCTCACAAAACCCAATAAATTCAACCAAAACTTTAAAAATAATCAGCTCAACTTATTAGTCAGGAGACATTTTGACACGGATATCACATAAGAATGTACAACAACTAACAACATTGTGATGATTGTTTGTTGAATAAAAATCCTCAAAACGTTGCATTATTTTATGAACTTCTAGGACTTTTTTAAATGGATCTAGGAGCCATCATCTTACACAGTCATAATTGTTGAGTATAAAAACCACCTACGTTGGCCTGGAGAGTACACAACAGTTATGCTAACTCTAACATCCAATGGTCTGTACAATACAGAGCGACAGTTGATAGTCTAAGAGTTATCAGTCTTATAATTACTACGATCCTAGCAGACGAGCAAATCACCAACAAAACTCACCAAACAATAAGTTAACGACTAAAACAACCCGGTTGACTGACAAAATGGGAAAATTCATCTGACACCTCAATGCAACAAGATAAATATCACAAATAATTTTAGAAGATGTAAAATAATTTAAAACAATTAGTATCTCATCCTGTTCAACAGTTTTTGGAGAAGACCAAACTAATAAATAAAACATGCAATAACCCTCAAAGTTGTGCACATAACATGTTACTGTAAAAAGGCTAATTTGTATTAACTTATACAAATTAAAATAAACTTTCACAACCAAAAGGCTACAGTTGCACAGTAAACTAACTTTAGTGTACCTGTCAATTAAGAAATATCAATAAACAATGACTAATTCCATTAGAATATTTAGAGCTATCAAAAGTAGTAAAATAATCGATTCCGAGGTATCATCTATAATGACTTCCCATTTCAGTAAAGTAGACAATAACCTGTACAAATATATATATATATCCGCTAAACAATAAATTACATGTATACAAAGGGTTATAAAAATTTACATATTAATAACTATTTAAAGCTAGAATATTCGTTCGTAGAAGAGCAGATAGGCTTGAGTCTTTAGCACGGAACTTTCGTCAACGTCACTAACACGGGAGTCACTAATGTAGTACCACTTGCCAGGCGGCGGCTGACCTGGCCTCCGATCTGCGTGTGACCGAACCTGAGGACAAACAACAACTATCATGCAAATGTAGTACACTTGCTAGGCGGGGCTAACCTGGCCTCTGATCTATGTTTGACCTGGCACGTTGTTTTTCCTGAGGGTTTTTCTTCAGGAAAAACAACAACTGCAATATGAATATTGGAACACTTGCTAGGCGGGGCTGACCTGGCCTCTGATTTATGTTTGACAGAACCTGGCCTAGTACACGCTGACCTGGCCTCCAATCTGCGTGTGACTGCACCTGAGGACAGAAAAAATACTATAGTACGAATGTAGGAACCGTAGGAACACTTGCTAGGTGGGGCTAACCTGGCTTCTGATCTGCGTGTGACCGAATTTGACGACAAACAACAACTATAATACAATTGTAGTACACTTGCTAGGCGACAGCTGACCAGGCTGCCGCGGTCTGCGTGTGACCGAACCTGAGGAAAAACAACAACTATCAAACAAATGTAGGAACACTTTCTAGGGGGCTAACCTGGCTTCCGATCTGCATGTGACCGAACCTAAAGGACAAAAAAAAACTATCGTACGAATGTAAGAACACTTAAAGGTGGGGGATAATCTGGCTTCCAATTTGCGTGTGACCAAATCTGAGAATAAACAACATCATACGAATGTAGTACCTCTTGCCAGATGGAGGAAGGGGGGGGGGTGACCTGGCGTCCGTTTAACGTGTGACCGAACCTGAGGACAAATAAAACAACTATCATGCCGTAGGAATAGAAGCACTTGTCCTAGACTCCATTGAATACATGAGTTGACTCAGGGTTGCAACTGTGGGCCTCTTGGGTGACTACAGAAAACTTGTGGTTCTGTGCTGATAGGTTTGAAGAACAAATTTAATGATCAGAAACCACTGAGATTAATTAGCTAATCTCTGTATTTGAGATATAGGGACTATTTTCATTGTTAGTAATTTATTTAACAGAGTAAAACAAAAGTGAGAAACTGTACATTTGAAATAAATTTATAAATAACAATATAAAATCTTAAAATATGCAACATTTCTTCTTTTACGAAGCAATTACTGTAGAGTCTCGATTATCCAAACTTATCCGACCATCCCCGTACATGAACGATTTCCCCGCGCCACCTTTATATAGCATGGTTGTATGTGCAGTAGGCTATCACGCCAGGCACCTCACTGTACGTCAGACACCGTTGATCGTACCTGACTCTTAAGCAGTAGTTTCACACGCTACACACCACTCAGTTGGTTGTGTTGTTTGTTTTTGGGAGGAATAGAAGGCCCCGGCATAGGCATGTCTCCGGATATTATGCAGTCACTGGAAAGAGGTGAAAGAGGGACGGGAAAGGTGGTAGGATGAGATCAGTCTGCCTCACCCCGGAAAGGGAGAGAGAACCCTCCCTAGCTCCCGGGTGATAGAATCCCAGGATGATTCCCCCTCTAACCCGACGACACCCAAAGTCCACCAGACAGGGACTGCCATCGCACAGAGCCTCCACCCTCTCAACGGTCGGGTGGCCTCAAGATGAGTAGAGTAAGGAGATGGGCCAGACTCCACTCCCCCCATCGAATGGGATGACATCACCAGATACCCGGGACTCCGCTGCTTCAATGCGTAGGGCTTAATATTTTACTTTTAAAACTTACTACAGTGCTAAAAGATTCTGTGTATGTCTGTGTGTGCGTTCAGTGTTTCTGACAACGAACTGAAAGTATTAAAATGGAATACTTTGCAAAGTAAGACTTAAATTATAGGTTATGAATTCCTTTGTATTACTGTAAACCAGCTGCCAACATTTGTGATAGTGAATTAATTTTCGTAACAGAGACAAACTATATAATTCATTTACGACATAAGGACTGTATACATTTATTAGAAACCATCCTCAAAGAAAAACACCAAGAAGTAATGTTTATGATAAAAAATAATATTTTACTAAACAAGATAATATGTTAACTTGCATATTCATACCTGCAAAAAATGAGTTTAAGGTTAATCGGCCAATTTAATAATAATGTATGTGTGCATATTATTGAAGTGTTGTTTTACTTACGGGATGAAATAAAATACGTCTTACAACACATAAAATATATTTACACTTCACTAGGGGTGGGCTAGTACTCGGGAGTTTTCGAGTACCTGTCGAGTATTTTCTTATACTCGAAGGCCGAGCGAGTATTAGAGACTACTCGAAAATTCGAGTTGAGTAGTTGACTACTCCTGCCGTTTACCCCAAATATTTGAACCAATGTTTAACAAAGTAAGAGACTGAAATAAAGAAAAATAAGCCTAAAATCTATTTTTAGCTCATATGAAAGGAGACAATGACAGGTGGGTTATTTATGGATACCTGTGGGGTAAGATAGAGGGGCACATGGAGTGTTTGGGTCGCGGTCAAAAAATCACTTTCTTATTAAAATGTTCTGGTTTTGATAAACTAACCCAAAATCCTTGTATCGATATATATTTGTAATACTTGTCTTTTGTTTGTTATGGTTGTTAAAAACAGTATATATATAATTTTTTTATTTAAATCATTATTCATTCATCGTAAAATAAAAGTTTAATGTGGTGACCTCTTCCGGGCAAGAAAAGGAACGCTGAACACTGAACACTGAACGCACCACTTCTGTTGGCTCCTGCGTTCGACTGGTGGCGTTCGGTGACATTTTAACCTTTTAGCGAATTTCCCCTATAGGGAAGAAGCTATTACCGTAGGTCTCATGGTAAGACTTAAGCCTGAGACAATGATAACTTTTAATTTTGAGGTCCCCAGATGCCAAAAACACCATTCGTTCAAATTTTTATATATATATGTGTCCGTAAGCACGATAACTCTCGTAAAACAGGTCCGATCTTAATGAAATTTGGTACAAACGTGTAAAGTACCATTTATTTGAACGAGTTCGAAAACCAGACGAATCGCACCATCCAAAGGGGTTTGTACCCCCAAAATGTTTTTTTTGGTGTTTTCACATGTAACTTTTATTAAAATCAAATTTTAATTTTCACCATTGAATTCAGCATAAAAAAAACAAACAATTTGGTATCTTGATCATTGCTCTACGTCAATTGGTTACTGAGATATTGAAAGTGCTAAACACAGTATGTTGTCTAATGTTATTCTTATGGAGAAAAAGAAAAATTGTATATCTCGCTTATTTATAGAGATGTGCGAGTATTCGAAATTTCGAGTTCGAGCCGAGTTCGGCTCTGAAACTCGAGGTTTTACTGAAACTCGAAGATTTCAAGTGAGTTTACTCCCGCCGTTTACCCACGCTACCACGGGTCGTCCGCGGCCGCGTTTCGTCTGTAAATTCAAATTGAGTGTCAATGCATTTGAGGTGTTAAGAGTTAGTTGTGATGTGAATTTTAGTGTTTTATTAATAAATAAGTAAGTTGTGGCTTATAAATTTGTGTTAGCCTGCTCAATACACCAAAAAGGAAGATTTACCAGGACCTTCAGATTGAGTTGTATGAACACTGCCTGTATAGTCATAGTCCACTTTTAGGTTAACCTAACTTTATAAAAAAAATTAAAATAAAAAAAAAATCTGTAATGAAATCTAATAGGTAAGTATAAGAAGTTAGTGCTGGTTTTTTGTTCCATAGTAATTGAAATTGAGTCAAAAGAGACTCAACAAAATTCCATCCATTAATTTTAGGCTCAACTATTGTCCTTTGGCATTGAGCTGATTAAGACAAATGATTTGTTTAGATTTTGTTTAAGTTTCATTAATGATTTTTTAAAATCATTCTTAATATTTTGAAACTCTATTTAAGACATGGCTTCAATTTTATCAATTGATTTGCCGGGCACTTTCAAACATAGTATCTTCATGTTTTTATTAACTGATTGTTCTTATTAGGACTATTAGTGTTAAAATTAATGCTAAGATATGTTAGTAAATATATTTTGTGTGGTAAGTAAGTAGGTTAATGCTTTACCACGTAATAGGCCTTTTAAATATTAACATTAAGTTTATTTTAACTTTTAGGCCTAAATGTAATTTTATTTCCTCCAGTCGTAGAAGGATGTAGCTTAGGCCTAAACATAATATACAATAAAACGTAGGATAAATAAAAAATAGGAAATAAATAAAAAACTTTAAATAATTTTTTAATGAAACTGTTAATTAATAGGTACCATATAGGTTATAAAACCCTTAATACCAAAATATTAAAAGTATTTGACCTTCATGGCAAAATGTTAGGCAATAACTTTGGTATGATTTAGTTTCAGACAAATGTAGTTATCTTTTTCCAATGAAGCAGGAATCCATGTATTTGACTTACTATTGTTATTTTCAGGGCATAGTGACTAGAAAAGTATATTCTAAAGTATATTTTAATAACAACATTTATAAATGGAACCCTATACACCGATTTGATCCAATTTAACTCGACCTATGTTTTTTTATTTGTATACTCGACTCGAACTCGAGATTCGAATCCTTTGCCATTTACTCAACTCGAACTCGACTCGACTTAAAAAACCTGTACTCGCACATCTCTACTCATTTATGAACATAAACTGATGAAATTTGGTATATGGTTTCATCTGGTTGTGGTTTATTGTTGTTTGTACATAAAAACAATTTTTCGCCTATGGTTCCCGTAGCTGAAAACCTAGGTACTCGGTCCCCATGTTATTCTTATGGAAAATAATTAAAATGTTATATATCGCTTATTTATGAATGTATATGGATGAAACTTGGTATTTGACTTCACTTAGCTGAGTTCTATTGATATTTAAATAAAAACCCATTATTTTGTGTTCCTTGTTGCAGCAAACCTGCGTACTCATCCCCAATGTTATTCTTATGGAGAATAATTAATATTTTAAATATCAAATGTTTGTGAATATATTTCACATGAATCTTGTTAATTGGCTTTATGTGTCATGTTATAATTCATTGGAAATTCGCTGAGTTTGCAGGTTTGCTGCGACGGGGGTATTTTAACCTTCATTCATTTGAATGATGAATGAATGGAGGTTAAAATGAAATAAATAATAACATTACTAATTCAACAAAATGTTATGTTTATAACTAAAGTTTAATACGTAAAAACATTGTTTTCAGTAAAAAAATTAAAATGAGTTTTTTCTTTTTAAAGAACTACTTGACTCGATACTCGAGTAGTTTGGTTCAATACTCGACTCGACTCGATTTTAAAAAACACTTCTCACCCACCCCTACACTTCACCAAAGCTTTAATCCCAGAGCTATAAAGTTTTATTGATGGGACAGCCCCTGGTTTTAATATTTTCTTTTGTCTCTCCCCCCCATAAGCTCTGCCCTAAAGTGAAATAGTTTATATTACAGTAGAAACTCGCTAAGGCGACCCTCGATAAGACGAAAACCTCGATAATGAGTCTGATTTTCTAATCCCCGTGAATCTCCCATAACACTCAATGTTATAAATACCTCTATAACACGACTCATTTTCAAATAAATACCTCGATAGCACGTCTTTTTGTCATTTCATATTACTAATAAATAAACCTCTATAGCGCGTCTTTTTAAATAACTGAACCTCTATAGCACGACTCCCACCTCAATAACACGCTTTTTTGGGTAAGTGAACCTTTATTTCACGACTCTCACCTCAATAGCGCGCCGTTTTGCCTTACGGAACCTTTATAGCACGACTCAATCTTTCTCACGCATAGTTCCCACGGTTAGATCGGATGTTTTGAAGTAAACAACAACGTCTTGGGCTCAGGTCTCAACCGGAAAACCCCTGCTTCCCTATCCCCCCTCCCCTACCGGCCTTTCCTTATCTATCACGGGTCAAATCAGTATTTCACAATAGGTTAAGGTACTGTATTTTGAGCTAATTAACTCTATACTTTAGTGAACTGAGTGGGTTGATTTTTTTTCCTACTGCCGTAAGTTCTGCATAGTATTTTATTGAATAAGAAAATTATCACAGTAGCAGGCCTACAATGAACAATTTACGGTAACATTAATTTTCTAAAATGAATATTACAGCCTAATTAAAACTTTACTAGGCCTATTATTTTTCAATCAATTTTAATACTTGTTTTAATTACTGTAATTGTATTGTTATATGGCAATCATAAAGAAGTTTGTTTTACTTGTACGTGTATTCTTTTATTTATGACTGATTTATACGGTAATTTTCTGCTTAAAACAAAATTAGAAATGTTTTATAAAAAATGTGCTTGGTATAGCAAAAAGTCTGTGATCTCGATAGCACGTCTCGTTGTGAAAACAACCTTGATAGCACGACCCTCAATTACAAGTGCACCTCGATAAGAAGACTATTTTAGAGATCCCCTTGAGAGTCGTGTTATCGAGGTTCTACTGTATTGCTCATGTCATTGCATTGTTATTGTCATTATTGCTTTTCTGCGTAAATTTTGTAAAAGAAACTAACGCAAATTAATAAAAAAATGTTGATCTTTGGCAAATTAAGCAAGTCTTTTATGATTGATTTACCTAACACAAGAGAGAGGGATAACGTGGATAAAGTGGATAGCATTACAGTGTGTCAGGCTATATGGGGAGGGGGATGATCTGAAATGACGAAAGATGCGTTACGTTACATGGGTATGACCCCTCCAACTATAACGTAACGAAGAATCAATTTTCAGTTTTATTTTTTCATATAAAAAACTAATATTCATCTAAAAGGTAGTTTAAAATTTGTGTGAATTAAACGGCATTTAAATAGTACCAAACAATATATTTGTAACAGTAATCTTTTATTTATGTCTCTCACTATAACCATAAATGGGAAACAATATACTGCTGTGCTAAAAGTATTACGCACTATCGTAACTAAAGCAAATCGTGACTGTGAAATGAAATCTCTTGGGAAATTTATGAAAATATACTCATAACTCTAATAAAACTTGTGAAAATAAAAATACATCACAGGGGAAAACAAGCTAAACACATCTGCCACCTCTCAATACCTTCCACTGACTGAGGCATATGCAACGATCAACTAGAAAATTGACATGACAGTACATGTCGCTAGTGACGCAGTGCCATGCGCCGTGGTCGTTGCGGCTGAGGTATCGGATGACGTCACGGCCGCGTCCCGGCTCAGTCTGGCCCGCCTCCTTACTCTACTCACCAGGACGGTTCGTCCCCCAGCCCAGAGACTGTTGGGTAAGGGCCCTTCCTTGCAGGCTGCAAGAAAGATCCACTACTCCCTCCAAGGACTAGACTGGGTATCCAAGCCCCCAGGAAAGAAAAGGAGGAACCAAGGAAGGGAAGTTGGTCACACTGGATAGCCAAATGACTTACGAATACTGTGATGGCATCATTGTATAGTCCGTTCAAAGAGCCGTTCGTTGTGTTAGACTGTTAGTTGTATTTTTACTTTGTTGTTTCTAAAAGTTGTGGTGATGGCTACAAAACGGAAAAAGGTGGTTGTTTCAATGGAAGAAAAACTTGAAGCTTTAAAGAGATTAGACAATGGTGAAACTTTAATGAAAGTGGTGCAATTTACTGTACACAATATTTTGCCACTTTGCCATAGGTGCAGTCTGAGTATTATTAGTAGTAGTAGTGGTAATAGTAGTATGTTATATTCAGTTACTGCATATGTAATTTAAGTTTTCAATCAACTAAATTTAAATTGTTAACATCATTTTTATAATTTTCTGCGCTATCCGACTTTCTCGCTTATCCGTCCTTGCCACAGCCGTTCAGGTAGAATAATCTAGACTCTTGTACAAACTAAAATTACGGAAAGGCCTACATCGACATTCCCGATAGTGATTTTATGTTTAACCCAATCATACATACCTTAACATAAGCTACGTAATGGCCTCCATGAAGCGTTCCGCTGTGTTCGACCACACCGAACAGGGAGTAGAGAATCCGTTCATTCTGATACACAAACATACCAAATTGAAATACAATATACACGAGTAATAAAGCTACATTTGTGTTAGTCAGTCCATCATGTGCGAACTGTATCAGTGATTGAGCAGATAGTTGAGAAGATATTTATTATTCAAAAATCAGGTTCCCTGGCAAATTCCACTCTGGCTTTTAAAATTCCCATGTTAATCTTATTGACATTAATACTCACTGGACTGACTTAACCAAGGTGGATTTAAAAAGGTGTGCTATTGTGCACCGTAGCGTGTCGTCATCTGGAGGTGAAAGCGCGTCACCAATGTATTCTGACTATCCTATGTGAAGGAGTGGGGGACATGGGGTAGTCAGAATACTTCGGTGACACGCTTTTTTAGGAACGAGTTTGCAACAATGGGAAACTTCAGCGGCGGCTATAGCCTATCCAAAAAATCAGGTCGGGATCAGAACGTCTACACTCCCTCCATCCCTACCGCACCGTTATCGTTGAGAGGGACGTCATCTATTTTGTATATATGAACATTGCTAGCGAATTTCCTCTAGGAAAAAGAAGCTTTGGATTTTGCTGCTGTCTGTCACAATTTTCCTGCGTATGGTCCTGACGCGCCGACATTGAAATTTACCTAAAAGTTTCCTTGTACTGGCCAAACCGAAACTCTGACAAAAAAAACTTGAAACAAAAAATGTAAAATAGACATTTATGTTTCAATTGGCTAGTCTAAAAATGTCCCGTTACAAAAATAAAAAGTGCCACAGAGGCTCGTATTTTACAATACACAAGAAAAACATGGTAATAGTTTACCATCACTTAAAATAAGCAGTTTTGGTATTTGGAATATAAAACTTATACCATTATTAAGCCGGTTCCATGCAGGCCAGAAATATATAAGGGTTTTTACAATTAAATCAGCGTAACTTGGGAGTTGTGGTTGGAGGGAGGGTAGACGTTCCGATCCCGACCTGGGTTTTAGGATAGGCTCTAGCCGAGAGTACCATCAGCTGTCACTGTAAACCAACTGATCAAATAAACACCGTGACGTCACCTGGAGGCTGCACAGAACATCCTCAAATTCGTCCTTATGAATAGCACACCTTACTTAAATCTACCTAGGACTTAACTACATTATGGCAGAAAGTTGGTAATGCACTACTAAAAATAATATATGCCAACTCCTGATTAGATAATCCTCTGGGATTTTACCCTACTGGCCTTCAATAAAATTCCAATGTTAACCATCACGCAACTACTTGGCCGATTGAGTTAGTTTGGTAAAATATAGATGCATCAGAATCAAACATATTCTTACTCCTGTTCCAAAAATCCTTTAGGGCTTTGTCTCAAAATGAGCCTGCACAATTTTGTATTAAACCATCACACATTATAATTATCCTTTGCATACAAGTCCAGCAATTATTCTTTGAATTACCAAGTTTCCAGCAGTTATACAGTGGAACCCCTCAAATCCGAACTAATTGGGGCTGAAGCCTGTTTGGATTTCGGGGTGTTCGGATTACCCGGAAAATAATCTTACGTACATATTTCGTCACTGTATTGGCGGTAAACGACGGCTGAGGTTAGACAGGGTGGCCCAGTGGTACCACGAAGGGCAGTGACCTTGACTCGCAGGTGTACGTCCGGTGTACTGTCATTGTTACTAGGCGAGCGTGTGCTAAAAATATATCACTCCACCCCTACCACTTCCTCTAAAGAGATACTGTATTTATTTTATTTCGTCCATCCAGTGAGCGTTCACCTGCTGAATAGTGTGTATCGTTGGCAAATGTACTTGTAATATATGTGTACATAAAAAAAGGCGGTAGTTAAGTGTGAAGTGTTAAAGCGTTTGTGCGGTTAATTTTATATTTATTTACTCTAATAAACTGATTTTTGTGCTTTACTTCGTTGATTGACGTTTTAAAAGTAATGGCTGAGTCGAGTAAGCGGAAACATAGTTCATGTACTGTTGAACAAAAGTTAAAAGCCTTAAAACGTTTAGACGACGGCGAAAGTCTAACAAAGTTAGCGGCGGAGTATGGAGTTGGAAAAGCAACAATAAGTGACTGGAAAAAAAACCGTGCCAAAATCGAACAGTTTTCTGCAACTACAAGTGAAAATGCATTAAAACAACGCCATCACGCTGCAGTGTCTGTCAATGAAAAAATCGATGAAGCAGTTTTTTTATGGTTTTCGCAAGAACGACAGAAAGGCGTGCCAATTAGTGGTCCATTGATTCAAGAACAAGCGTTGCATCTGAAAAGATTGATGAACGATGATTCGTCCTTCTCAGCAAGCAACGGATGGTTGGATCGATGGAAAAAACGGCATGGCATCAGACAACTATCGATTTGTGGAGAAAAGCTGTCAGCTGACACAGCTTCAGCTGAAAATTACATTACAGAATTTGCTGAAATAGTGTCATCGCAAAATTATTCGCCTCAGCAAATTTATAATGCAGATGAGACAGGCTTAAATTTCAAAGCTCTCCCTACAAAAAGCCTCGCTTCTCAAGAGGAATCCTCTGCACCAGGCTTCAAAATGAACAAACAGCGGCTTACCGTTTTAGCTTGCAGTAATGTCACAGGAACAAACAAGCTGCCATTGATGGTGATAGGAAAAGCTGCCAAACCTAGGGCTTTGAAGAATTTAAATATGAATTCACTTCCTGTATTTTATAGAAATCAGAACAACTCATGGATGTCAAGTATTCTTTTCAAGGAGTGGTTCGATAAGCAATTCGTTCCGTCAGTGAAGAAGTTCAATGAAGAAAATGATCTGCCACAAAGAGCACTTCTTCTCATCGACAATGCCTCTTGCCATCCGTCCGACATGCAGTTGGTGTGCGGGGACATAAAAGCAATTTTCCTGCCTCCGAATGTTACAGCACTTCTGCAGCCAATGGACCAAGGGATTCTCAACCACGTAAAAATTAACTACAGGAAGAAGCTCCTTCGCTTTTTAATTGAAAACTCTTTCTATTCGTGAAAACTTGAAAAAAATAACAATTAAAGATGTTATTTACTGGGTAGCTGAATCATGGGAAAACACAAGCAAGGATTTTCTGCGTAAAAGTTGGAAGAAGCTTTGGCCCGATCTCCAGTTTGAAGACACACCTGACCCTACCCCTGTCACACAACAAGAGCTCCTTAATCTTGTGCAGCAAGTCCCAGGCTGTGAGAATGAAGGAGAAAGTTGCTTACAAGAGTGGGCATCAGCTGATGTGAACGAAGAATATAGTGATCAGGATTTAGTAAACATGGTCCAGGGACAGCGTGACGGCGATGTAGGTGGCAGTGACAGTGAGGGAGAGGAAGCTCCTATTGACGTCGTGACGTACACAGAAGCTACTTCTGCTCTTGACGTCGCACTACGCTTTGTGGAACAACACCCGTCTACCACTCCGAATGACGTGATGTTTATGCGAAGCTGGCTTGGAATTGCCTCCGCGGGAAGATTTTCTTCTCTTCGACAGTTAAAGATAACTGACTTCAAGTGAAAATGAGCGATTGTTTATTCTTGTTTTGTTATTTTTCGTGTGAATCGTAATCGTAATCTCACTGTTTTGGATTACAGTATAACCTTTGTAATACGTAAGTAGACATACTTTTTTCCTATTTGATGTATATTTAACTGAATTTATAACGTTTAAATATGTAAACACTAAGTCTTAAAGTGTTATAACCTTAAAAAATAAATTTGTGTGATTAAATCTGGTTTTTTTCATTTTCCAGGTAGTAAATTGAATTTTTTTTGTTCATTTCCCACCTAGTTTATTTATTTTTTGTTTTCCTGAGAACGTGTTCGGATTTGCTGGGATTTCGGATTTCCGGGGTTCGGATTTGAGAGGTTCCACTGTAGCGAGAATTACAGGAAATTATTTAATAAAAAATTGTAGTTGGATCAATTGATTTTACTTACATTTTTAAATGGTAATTTAAGTTGCAATTAATTTTACCTCAAAATTAGTAAAACTAATCGTGATTGACTATTTAAACTGTGTATAAACAAATTTTGTTTGAAATCAAGAAGTGTATTTTACTTGAATGTAATCAACTTATTTTACAAATGTTATACTGTACTTTGATCGCGAGCAAGGTTGCGACGAGCAACTGGTTTAGTTAAGATGGTACAATTGAGAATGCATTATAAAATAGGATACCATAATTTGAAATTGTCATTTTGTTGAAAGAAACATAGCAAAATAGCTATTTCCTAAACAGTTTCGTAAAATTAGAAAGATAATTTATTCTGTACACATCACATTGTTATAAACTACTCTTTCCTTAAACCGATAGAACCTACCTCATTTAAGAAACAAAATGGTGATACATCCAGCACTAATGGAAAGTCTACATGGCGTGATATTTTTCTAAACGAGCACCTTTGGACTTGGAACCTCTTGAGATGAAAGATGATGACTGGAGGTAACTTGCTGATAAGCAGCTGCTTGGTTGAGTTCTGGTAGACCGGCTTGCCTTCTTTGTTACCTGGATCAAAAATGTCATTTGTGTAAGTCAGGCTCAGGGTAAAAAACCTATTTTTGTGTCACTCTTACAGCTAACAAATACAATTTTGTGAACAAATAAGTTTAAAAGGTTTACTAACCAATCAATTTTACCAATAGTTTGTTTATGGATACGAATATTTATTTCTACATTAGTAATGTACGAATTGATACATTTTACTAAACCCAGGTTACAATTTTCTTAGTCTGAAATCTTGTGTTCTTAAATATAGGGCTCCAGTCCGCTACTTCTACCATTGCTCCAGTCACGAAACTTTACGCGTTTCTACCTACTTACCCCAAGAGGCCAATATTAACTTTCAAGGTCCGTTCCTCCTCAACGGATTATCTGATATCATTGATTTATGGCTAATCTTTTACAGCAAAAAAATCTAGTGATTTCAGTTAGCAAAATTTCGATATCACCAACCTTAAATACCCCCAACACAGCAAACCTGCGTACTCAGAAAATTTCCACTGCATGCATATGTTTCTCACTACCACATAAAGCCACTTATCAAGTTTCATAAAAATAAATGAATAAATAAGTGATCTATAGGATTTTATTCATTCTCTACGCAGGTTTTCTGCTACAAGGAACACAAAATTTCTGTTTTGATGCAGTTATCAATATAACTTAACCAGTTGAAGCTGCATACCAAGTGTTATTAATTTATCATCATAATTAAGGGAGATATAAAGCTTTACTTATCCTCCATAAGAATAACATTAGGGCTGAGATGCAGGTTTGCTGCTATGGGGATAATCAACAACAAAATTTTTGTGCAAATATCAATATACCAGTAGTACGTGAAGCCACATACCACGTTTCATCAATATATGTTTATAAATAATCGAGATATAAAATTTTATTTATTCTCCATGAGGATGGCATTGGAAAACGTACTGTGTTTTATCACTTTGAATATCCCAGCAACGGTTGGACGAAGAATCACAGTCTAAATACCAAAATGATTGTTTTGTAGAGCTGAACTGATTGGTAAATTGAACTGATTGGTAAATGTTAAGTTTACTTTAAAATGAACTGAGGAAAAGCCAAAAACCTTTTTCTCATAAGATTAACATGGGAGATTTTGTGAGAAGGTTTTTAGGATTTTCTTCGCAACCACTTAACCTAGGTTAATAATTCAAAATACTATATTATTTGTTTTTTTAAGCTCTATAAAATTATCAAAACCAAAATTGAGAGTTTTAAAAATTCTAGGGTAAAAAATGCAAAAACTGATTTTTGTAAAATTTAAAACCCCCCTTTCCCATGGTCCGATTTTTCTGCTTTTCGAACTTAGTCATGAATGTCACTTTACACACTTGAGCCAAATTTCATCGAAATTGGACATTTTTTACATAAGTTTTCGCTAGGGGTGTGCGAGTAGTGATTTTTTTAATCGAGTCGAGTAAAAAATCTTATTAGAGAAACTGCATTTTTATGGAATTACTAAAACAACTCTTAACTGGTTTAGATCATACTTAACGAATCGAAAACAAAGAGTTATTTTAAAGAGAAAAGATCAAAAATACATATCAGATTGGAGTGCCAGTAATTGTGGGGTACCGCAGGCTTCAATTTTGGGCCCACTGTTATTCAGTACAGTAGAAGTCCGATTATCCGAGCTAAACGGGACCGAGACTACCTCGGATAATCAAAAACTCGGATAACACGGCGGTAAAAATTATAGGTTATAATTAGACAAAAATCGTATTGAAACTGGAGAATACGGTTTATTAATACAGTAATATGTGATTTATGATTAAATAAACCTTTTTAATACTCTCCCATTTATCCAATCTCTTAATTGCATTATATTTTGTTTCCAAAGAAACCACAACTCTTTTACGTTTACCACTCATATTTGTGAAACAACACACTGCTTAAAAACGGGACTGAAGCGCATGGTTAATCAGTTCGTCGTAGACTGAGACAATGGCGCGAACTGCGAACTAAAGATG
Source organism: Allygus modestus (assembly GCA_963675035.1). Classification (NCBI taxonomy): domain Eukaryota; kingdom Metazoa; phylum Arthropoda; class Insecta; order Hemiptera; family Cicadellidae; genus Allygus; species Allygus modestus. Next base: position 175,959,575 of record OY776112.1, on the reverse strand, counting down.
GGTGTTATCTAACATAACAGGATGAATAACAGTGTTGCGGCCGTGGCAACGTTATCGCGGCAACACGTTGCGGAGAACTCCCTGTTATTCTAATAACGTTTCTACACCCGTTATTAGAGTTGGCAATCGTTATTTAAATAACAGGTTGCCGCAACACGTTATTGGATAGCTGCGTTGTCGTTACAACCGTTGCCGGAAAACAACGATAATTCCCATCTCTAGCGCGAACACAGTCGACCGATAAGACTATTGGTCCTAGCAACAACCAATAGGAGTAGCTTGTAATACTCGACCTAGCAACCACAGCCGCTACATTTTTCAATCGATTTAGATTATTTATTTATTTATTTACGATTTATTTCCTATATACAGTACTGTATTTGCCTCGGTTAACCCGGCGGCTCGGATAATCGGACCTCGGATAATCGGACTTCTACTGTATTTATATTAATGACTTACCAACAAATATTATTGATGCCTAAATAATACTATACGCAGACGACACTTCATTGGTTTTAAAATATGCAAATAATATTGATCTAAACTTTGCAATGTAAACAAATTTAACAGAGCTAAAAAGTTGGTTTGACGTTAATGGATTAAAGTTAAACTGTTCGAAAACTGATATTTTAAAATCTCAAACACTTCAAAATAAAAACAAGTACAACAGTGACATATTTTTTGATGGGAGTGTCATAAATGTAAATAATTTAGCAAAGTTTTTAGGTATAAATATTGATAATAATTTAACTTGGAGGCCACTGATAGAAAAGCTAAGGAAAAAATTAGGTTCAATTCGTTTCCAGATGTATATTTTAAGAGAAACTGTGGACTTAAAAGTCAGGCTTATGGTATATCATGCTTGTTTTGGTTCTTTATTGCAGTATGGTGTAGAATTATAGGGGAATCCTTCTGAGGTCCAGACTATTTTTAGAATACAACAAAGATACATTAGAACGATGATGTTTTTAAAACGCAACCAATCTTGTAAATATTTTTTTAGGGAATTAAATATTTTAACATAAGCAAATACATACGCAAGTACATAAGCAAATTGATACTTTTTATGATAGGCAAGTAGTTCATTGCTATAACACATGGTCTAAGGATTTGGATACCATCCTAGATTTGATAATCTAAACATGGTAAACTAATACATGAGTAGCTGTACAAAGTTTTGGCCAGTACAATCAAACTGGATTACGTATTGATAAACAAAACATGGTTTGACATTCGTTTCCGGCCAATGAAACAGGGCCCGGTTGTCATTCGGCCAATTTCACCTGGTCCAGACATCGCTTATAATCAATATTAAATGACAAAATCGTTAGTCACGGGTGAAATTAAGCGGTCCGATCGTAATTTTCGGCCGATTTTACGTGATACGATTGCCTTTTGCGGACGTTACGACGCATTTTGGCCAGTCGCAATCGTCATTTTCGGCCGATTTAACGTGATGCGATCGCCTTTTGCGACCGGTATTACGCGTTTTGGCCGGTCGTAATCGTGCGCGGTCGTCATTTTTGGCCGATTTTACGTGATGCGATTGCCTTTTGCGGCCATTACTACTGTTTTGGCCGGTCACAATCATTAGCGATCGTCCGGAAATCGGCAGCAAATACTCGCTCGAACTTTCGAGTAGTTTTTAAAACTTCGAGTGGAGTTCGAGTATTAAAATACTCGGCCGAAAACTCAAAGTTTTGAGTACTCGCACACCCCTCGTTATCGCATTCACGGACACACACACACACACACATATACAGTATATATACTTATGCTTACATATAAATTTGAACAAATAGTGTTTTTGACATCTGGGGACCTCAAAACAAAAAGTTATCATAGTCTCGGGCTTAAGTCTTACCATGAGACCTACCTACGGTAATAGCTTCTTCCCTATAGGGTAAAATTCGTAAATAATGAATATTAGGGAATATTTTTGATCGAATAATATTCAAGCTATAGAAATTTTGCTAACTGAAATCGCTAGATATTTATTGCCCTTTAAAATTACCTAAATCAACGATATCAGATAATCCGTTGAGGAGGAACAAACTTTGAGACTTAACATTGGCCTGATGGGGGAAACAGGTAGAAACGTGAAAAGTTTCGTGACTGGACTTAAACCATTTTTAACATTCAAAGCCCGGCCCTCCACGACAGATTATTTGAAATTGTGGATTTAAGGTTCATAAAAAAAGGTCTAGCAATTTTAGTGTGCAAAATTTAAATACCATAAACAATTCACTAATACAAATTGTAAATATTGAATATTTTGGAACGATTACCTATTATTTGTGAAATAAATTTTTTTCACTGAAATCGCCAGGTAATTTTTTGCTCATTAACATGTTCAGTGCGGCGTGCCGGATTTCCGGAGGTTGCCTAGCAAGGAAACACATGCAATTATCCTGAATATACACGATTAACGCAGTGAATGAGTTAAAGTGAACCATTAATCAACGATATTGGATGACCCATTGAGCAGGGATTTCAAGTTAACATCAGACTTTTCGGAAAGCAGGTAGAAACGCAAAAATCTTTTTTACTGGAGCCCCCTCTTAAGCTCTTTATGTGCAAATTGTGCTACTGAGTATACATCGATCATGGACAAAAGCCTAAAGTAAACCGAGATCTGAAATATTTTTCACATTTTTCAGCACTGACAGCCTGGTACAGACAGTACCTTTGTTGATCCGCTCAGTACACGCCTCGCAGTGTGTTTTGTTGGCCCCGGCGAGCACTTCAATGCAGGTGAACTGGTTGAGGCAGGACTGCAGCGAGCACTCTCCCTCCTCTATCTTGTACTTGGTGAAGTGGGAGGTGGAGGGGGAGTAGCGGGGGACTGAGGGGACAGCGGGGGTGGGGTGGACGAAGGAGTAGGGGGCGGAGAAGAGTTGCGTGGGGGGCGGGGGAGGCGGGAGGGGTATCGGGTTCTTGTAGCTGTCTATATGACACAGTGGCTCGGCTGGGAACACACGACACAAACACATGATAATGTTTAAACATGAAATAAACAGATCCACAAACGCTTATACCGCAACAATGACAGAAGACAAAAACCACATCAACCACTAACCATTCATTGGTTAATCCCATTTATCTTTTCTTTTTTTTAAATTTTGACTGAAGTAATACTCGTAATAATCCTAAAAATTAGTAATAATTATTAAAATCCTTTATCTCTTATATATCTAAAAAAAGTAATTTGTTTTGTGAGAATAACTGTTTATACAATAGGGCATGAGAACAGTTAGTAACCTAATCTTGTTCAATTTTTTTGATTTTCTCTTTTAGTCCCTCCTGGTTTGAGCAAACGTTCTTTTGCTTTGTCAAACAAAGAGCAAGTTAACCCTTATTTGATAGAAGTGTGATGGTTATAATGCAAATTTAGTAAAATAGAAAAATTACTGCCCTCAGAGTTTTTCTTCTACAGAAGAATAAGAATAAGTAATCATAAGCTGATATCCTGATAAGCTGATAGCTGATAGCTGGCTGTAGTCATAATAATATCCCTTTCACTCTATGCACACAAAAAATAATGCTACTCAAAGTTGTTTCGGTCTTCTTCTTTCATTGTTTGGCTGGTGGAAGGAGAAATACTCTTTGCAGTGATAAGATGATGATTCAGAACAAATACTTAAATAGTTAGTCCGTTGATCCATCAAGACTCTGCATTCAAATCAGACAGTGTGACACCGCTGACGACGACTCACCTGTGTTGACCTTCACATCATCAGCCCCATCCGTGTCCATATCCGCAGCACAAGTCATCCCTTCCAGAGACAGCTTCAATAGTCCAGAGTCCAGTCCCGTGATATCCCCCGGCTCCACGGGACTGCTCCTGTTCTTCCGACACTCCATCCGCGACTCGGGTCTCTCGTCACTCTCGCTGTTATCCTCCCTCTGACTCTTATTCAGTATCATGGACACGTTCTCGGGAAGGCTGTTGCAGACGGACATGTTCTCATTGCTGAGCGGCAGACTCGTGCAGATGCTCATATTGTCGTTGCTGCCCGGACTGTTCTTCTGTGAGCCGTTAGAGTGGGAGCCCGAGCCGTACGGGGGACCCACAGAAATGCTCACGGAACTACTCTCCTGACTGATTGATTTCACATCGCCGCTGCAGTTCCAATCGTAAATCATAGTGTTGCGATCGATCTGACTGTCGTTGCTTGGAGGTAGTTTGTATTCCGATGAACTCGACAAAGACATGTCCACATTTCTAAAATTACTTTGTTGACTATCGGAACTAATATCGGGCGATCCGTTGCTGGCGTTTACACGAACCGAGTCCTGGCTATTACCCTCGGTAGTTATCTCTTCAGGAATCGTCACCGTCAACTCTTGGATAGATCCGAGCCCTGATTCCGCCCTCTTGGCCAACAGGGTTTCCGGATCCTCTGTCAAACTGTTGGTGGAAGAGTACATCCCAGCGAGCACGTTTCCAGGTTGCTTGTTAAACTCAGGGTTCGTCTCACAGCTGTGGAATGCCTGGTAGTCCTGTATATTCGACTTGAAGTCACACTTAGACTCCTCCTCTGGGCTCTGGGTGGTGACGGGACTGCCCCGAGCTGACATCTGTTTCTCCGAGCTGTAGCCAGACTCTACGATCTCGGTTTTCTGATCTTGCTCCTCACAGGCATTGTCTTCGTTATCCTCTACGTCCGCATCACTCTGCTCTTCCTCCTTAGAATCTGTGAACACACGAGAAAATACAATCATATAAACATAATTTCAGTATAATTCACTGAAGATCATGAATAGTAAATAGACTGTACCAAACTTAATAAAATTAAATCAAAAGGCTTTAAAACTTGTTTATCTTCTAATTGATCCATGAAGCTATTTAATTCTTAATACTGTTAACACATTCGCTGTGGAGTACGCCCAGTGGCGTGTTACCGCCACGCGGCAACTGTTCTGACAGGCATGGTCACATTATGAGTTCCCGGGTTACGAATGATAATACCCCCGTTGCAGCAAACCTGCGTACTCAGAGAATTTCCAATGCATGTATATATAGGTATCACTACTACCTAGAGCCACTTACCAAGTTACACAAAAATACATTCATTAATAAGTAATATATAGCATTTTATTTATTTTCTATAAGAATAACATTATAATTGAGTACCCAGGTTTGCTGCAACACGGAAGATAAGAAATGTATTTTTTTTTGCAATTATCAATATAACTCGACCAGGTGAAGCTACATACCAAGTTTTATTAATTTAGGTTCATAACTAAGGGAGATATAAAACTACTTGTTCTCCATATGAATAACATGGGGGCCGAGTATGCAGGTTTGCTGCTACCGGGAAAAATCAACAAAAACAATTTTTGTGTGCTAATATCAATATACCACAACTAGTTGAAGCCACATACCAAGTTTCATCAATATACATACATAAATAATCAAAATATAATATTTTATTTATTCTTCATAAGGATAACATTGGACAACGTACTGTGTTAGCACTTTGAATATCACTGCAACAGTTGGAAGTAAAACAACAATTAAAACGCCAAAATGATTGTTTTGTAGAGCTAAACTGACTGGTAGAAAGAAATGTGGTTGTTTTTAGTGAAATTATCTTAGGAAAATCTAAAAACCGTATTCCCATAAGATTAACATGGGAAATTTTATGGACACATTTTTTGAATTTTCTCCACAACCACTAAACCTAGCATAATGATTCAAAATACTAAATTGTTTTTTTTTTAAGCTCTATAAAATGGCTGTAACCAAAATCTAGTGTAATTAAAATTTTAGGGTAAAAAGTTCAAAAAACCTTTTTTTGGAAAATTTTAAACCCCCATAAAACCCCCTTCCCATAGACCGATCGATCTGGTTTTCGAACTTAAAGTCATAAATGTTACTCTCCACATTTCTGCAAAATTTCATAAAAATCGGGCGCTTCTTTCAAAAGTTATCGCAGTCACGGACACATATATATATAATATATATACATATATATAAATTTGAACGAATAGTGTTTTTTTGCATCTGAGAACCTCATAACAAAAAGTTATCATGGTCTCGGTCTTAAATCTTACCATGCCACTTATAGTCTACTATTATATAAGCTATTACAAGCACTACAGTAATAGCTTCTTCCCTATAGGGGAAATTCGCTAAAACACTGTACGGCGCTGTATTGCGTTACAACACAACTGGGCGTAGTTCTACAAAACGCCACCAGGTAGCAGCAGAATCCAGATAGCAGTAGTCAACCAGGGTTGCCATCTAGAGGGACTAAGTAGGACGAAAACGAATGTGGGGAAGTCCCGTGATGGCCGGGATAATGGGGGAAATTTACTAGCATCCTACACCAAAATAAAGCTCACATTCTGAGCTACACGCGGGCAACAAATCACCTTCCTCTAGCAAGTGCTGGGCTCACACTGACTGGTTTAGTTTCAAGGGAATTGGAGGCCTAAATAATTGGACTGCTCAGCGTCCGCGCTTAGCCCGAGCCGGTCGAAACCGACTGCGCCGCAGCGAACGTGTTAAAAAGTTGTTGTAAAACCTTTAGACAACAAAATATATAACCGAGGGAACCTTAAGTCCACAAACTACAAAACTCTTTTTTAATTCTTGATTTTACGGTGACGATTATGGATGGTTTATGAAATCTAATAATAACAAAAACTGATAATAACTAACCATTTACACTCCAATATGAAACAAAAATATTTACATGCATATTAAGAAATTAATTAATTTAACATAATACAATCTTCAAAGAAGCCCAAGCAGTTAAAGTAGATAGAAAAAACTGTTAAATGCCCAAAAAAGAATGACATGAATAGTTTTCCAGTTTAGAAAAGTTTTGGATTGGGATACTAATATCATAATTAATTTGCCAATATTGGTGTTTACCTGAACCTTACACATGGTGGAAAGAAAAAAAATAGGCGTGCTATTGCGCAGGTTTTGTGACGTCACTCGGGATGCAAGCCAGCACATCAGGTGAGCGCCGACTGTCAGCTGATTGTAGAAAAAAAAACAAATTTATGCCAGCCAATTGGAGCTTGAGCTTGCATCCCGTGTGACGTAGATGCGCGGAATTGACCCATTTTAGACACTGGAGTAGCACACCTATTCGTTTCCTTCCACCATGAATCTTAAACAAATAAACTTACAAGTCTTAACTCTAAGGAAAGGTTGTGATGGAAAAGTAAAAAGGTAATACATTTCAAAGGATAAAAAAGGTAGCCCACAACTCTACTGCTTAAGGTACCTACATTTTATGTGTACTAACTTATCAACTCATCGGTCTTTAACAAGGTGAGTCAGCTGTGTTAGCTTATCTCTTTTCATTGAGAAATTTAAACCTAGATAACTATAGTAACTATTTAACTAACTAAGAGTAACTAAAGTCAAAAATAATTTGGCCTGAAGAGTTAAATTAACCTCAGCAAAATTCATTCAAAGGACCAAGATACCTTTTTTATCTTCTTCTTCGATAGTCGGTTCACCTTGGGTTTGCTCTTTCTTCTGTCCGTTTCTACTCCTCCTCGTTTTCCTCACCATTCTCGCTTCCTTCTTCAGCTGGTGTTTTGACATGGTTTCCTTCTTATCAGCAGCAGACTGTTCCTCCTCCACAGGGCTGGTACAGTTCAGTTTCCTTCGTGCAAATGGAGGCTGGGCCTGAAATTTATTTTAGAATATCATGTTGGTACAATAGTAGTCCGTTTTTTTGCTGAAAAAACAAGCTGAAAGGAAGGGCGGATTACTTCAGACCTTAAACAAATGGTGAATGACACCGATCCAAGCTGACATGACGGGTAAAAGCTCTAGGGGTCTGCGGTGCACCGAAAAATCGGTACCAGTACAGTACAAAACGAATTACCGAATTTGGTTTGATACCATGAACTGTGCCAGTACTAAGTCGGTACTGTACAGCCTACGGCTATAAACAAATCAATATTCACGGTTTATCCACTAAATTTTTCCTTCAGTTTTATTTATAATGTGTTTTTCGTCCGTTGACATTAAATTTACACGACGTGACGTTACTTTGACTACGACAGCAACTTTCAACTGCAACTGACTGACATTCGAGATTCACGATCACGAACGAGATGCCTTTACAGCATTGATAACGCCGCCTCCACACACTCGCCGAATGTTTCTTTAAGTCACGTACGACTCGGTGAGTAATGGACATAACGACGAAAGAATATAACAGAGGTTAATAACAAACTACTATGCATTTACACTGTCGCGCACGTCTTTGCTCGGCTAGACTTGGCCAGTGTATGGAGGCGGTATAAAAGTAGACAAAAACCTACAACCAAATTTATATGACATTTAATCATTATAAAATCAAACTGAAGGATGAACACATAAATCAATGCTTTTTATTTAAACAAAATTATAACACCGTTTTGTATCGTACATTGCATTGTACATAAGATTGTATAACGGCACCCTAACCTCAAATGGGTACTTGATACTTAAAATCACCAAACATTTAGCAAATACATTCTGATCTACGATCGTGTGTTACAGGGAGTAATAACATGCATAAGGTCTAGGCTGACGCTTTTTTCGATATGCAAACGTAATATCATGCTAGATAACATGAACATCAACTGAAAAAGATAAATCGGGCATATAATAACATTTTCATAATAAGCATTATGACAGTTCAAAAATGTAACCGAAAGAAAATGTTTGAATTAAATATGCTGTAAACGGTTTAGAAGTGTGTTTAGGTTAAATATTAGTGTGATTGTTAAAACATTGATTAATAAAAACAAATGTTTTAAACTAACGACTGTTGTGACAAATAAAAAAGGTTAGCGCACATTGGTCTATAATTTGATGTAGTATTTCATAATTTTGGAAACTGCGTATTTCTTTCTCTCTGGTTTTCACTTCCTAGGTATACTCTTTGCATGACGATGACGTTTGGATGTAATCACAACTTAAAAGTGATAGCTCATCGTCTTTGTGGATACAATGTTTTGAAATAGTTTTGTGATAGCCTTTATAGGCCTAACTGAACTATTTACCACAAATAATGAGTGATTGTGATGAACCGCCGGCGCTGTCGACGTCTGTTGCGACAAGTGAAACTTCAACGTCTGCTGAGAAAAACAAAAGTACCCATTTGGAATTATTTTTCCAAAATTGATTCTAAGAGTTCTAGTTGTTAAACTTGTAGTAAAGTTTTAAAATCTGAGTATGGGTCAACAACTGGAATACGAAAACATCTGGAGAGGGACCATTACACAAAATACCTAAAGTTATGAATATGAAAAGAATTATCATTCACGTTGGTGAATGAAGGTGCTAGGCCCCCCCAAAGTGCCAACAAATGACAGTTTTTCAAATCAAGCAAAAAGTATGGGGCACAGCATCCAAAAAAACATTGCTATAAAATCAGCTGTGACAAAATGGATTGCTAAGGAGCTACATCCCTTCAAAATTGTGGATGAGTTGGGATTTAGGAAAATGATTGAAGTAGCAGATGAGAAGGTATCACTGCCTACTTCAACCACAGTTTCTAGAAATCTGATGCCTGATTTGTTTGAGAAAACCAAGCTTCAACTCAAAAACTTGATTTCCAATCAGCACTTGCAATCATTGTTTATAACTCCAGACATGCGGTCTTCCGAGTCAATTTTTTCATTTCTGGCGGTCACAGCACATTTTGTGGACGATGACATGACACTGCAAAGTATCAGCCTTTGCTGTGTGCATGTGTCTAAAAGCCACTCAGATGAAACAACCACTCAGCCACTCAGGTGTTATTGCTTATCACTTGAACAATACGCTGACAGAATGGAACCTCAGCAGTGTCAAACCTATTTACTGCGTCACAGATAATGCTGCCAACATGAAAACTGGAGTTGCCAATACAGAAATGGAGCATATATTATGTTTTGCCCATACCTTGAACTTGCGCTTAAAGGATGTGAAAAAAAAAACTACCAGGGCTTTGAAACACTGATAAAAAATGTAGAAGCATTGTAGACCATTTCAGGCACAGCCCTACAGCTAAAGCAGACCTCCATAAGAGGCAAGAACAATTGGGCCAACCAAAATTAGAGCTAGTCCAAGATGTAGAAACTCGGTGGAACAGCGAGTATATGATGATAGACAGACTTCTAAAATTAAAAGAGCCGCTGTGTCTCGAGTTAACAAAACCTGGCTGCAACATAGATAATCTAAGTTCATCTGATTGGGGGATGGTTGAGGCATATGTCAACATTTTAAAGCCTTTTCTCGATGCAACTTGTGAAGTTTCTCTAGATAAAAAAACAACCCGGAGTATGGTCATTCCACTTGTTCACGGATTCAAAAGTGGTTTGCAGTCAGTAATAGAAAATAGAAAAGATGGCATCACATTGGCTCGATCTCTACTGCAGGCACTGCAGAGTAGGTTTCCCGTTGCTGAGCAAAGACAACCAGACCAACATTGCATGTTACTGGATCCGAAGTTTAAAGATGCAGTATTGCCTGAATCTGTAAAGAGAACTACCAAAGAAACTCTCAGACTGGAACTAAGGGCAGCAGAATCTAAAAATGGCAGGACTGATCCAGCGACACAGAAGGAAGGTAGTGCCTCCACAAAAAAACTATCAAGTGTGTGGACAGCTTTTCTGCAAGCGACCAAGCAACAGGCAACAGCCAAGGACACTGACCCTACTAGCTCACAACAAATTCTGGCGCAAGGTAATTTACCATTTATTTATTAGGCCTATTCTTTAACAATTAGATAAGTTAATAAATGTCCAAATACAATTTAATTCAATTTAACTTAATTATCTTTGTTCAAAAACATTTCTGCACTACACAAACTTACAGACCAGAATAGTATCAAAAAGATATAAACCTAAACAGAGATAAAATATAATAATCAAAAATGTAATGTAGGCTGTAATGTGTACAAAAGTATTTATCACCAGGTCATACACTATAGATACCGATGACAATAATTATAATCCACAATTCATAGATTAAAAAAATACCTGTATTAAGTAAAGCCTAAAATGTATACTGAACAGTTCTGAAATATAAGTTTGTCAACATACACAGCACTAAGGGCCAGTTATGTTGGGTTCTCAGTAGACTAGTACAGTCTATCCTACATTCTAATGTGAAATAGGTTAATGATTCGTAATGTGTTAATCACTACTAAACCATTAATACTAAATTAATATTAATTGTATTAATATGCTTTGTATTCTATATTTAGTAAATAAAAAGTAATTTATTCATTAAAGTTGGGCTAAAAGGGAGAAAGTATGTGTCAGTTTCCTGATACCGTTTATTATATACAATTTTTGAAAAAGTCAAATATTGGGTTTTACCATTGGATTCAGGTTAAAAAAAACACACAATTTGGTGTTTTGATAATTTCTCTACGTCAATTGGTTACAGAGATATTGAAAGTGCTAAACACAGTACGTTGTCCAATGTTATTCTTATGGAGAATAAGAAAAAAATTATATCTCGCTTATTTATGAACGTAAACTAACAAAACTAGGTTTACAGCTTCATCTGGTTGTGGTCTATTGTTATTTGCACAAAAAAAGCAATTTTTAAGGATCATTTCCGTAGCAGCAAACCTGCGTACTCAGCCTCCATGTTATTCTTTTGGGGAATAAGTAAAATGTAATGTCTCCCTTAATTATGAACATAAATTAATAAAACTTGGTATGTGGCTTCATCTAGTTGAGTTATACTGATGTTCACATAAAAACCCATGTTTTATATGCTTTTTGCAGCAAACCTGCGTACTCATCCCCTATGTTATTCTTATGGAGAATAATTAAAATTGTATAAATCGCTTATTTATGAATGAATATTGATCAAACTTGGTACGTGGCTTCACTTAGTTGAATAATATTCATATTTGCATAAATACCAATTGTTTTTGATCCTTGTTTCAGCAAACCTATGTACTCATCCCCAATGTTATTCTTCTGGAGAATAATTAAAATTGTATATTCGCTTATTTATGAATATATTTTTATGCAACTTGGTATGCGGCTTTATGTGGTATTAAAATATATATTATGCATTGGAAATTCGCTGAGTATGCAGATTTTGCTGCGACGGGGGTATTTATTCTATAGAGCTATTACCTAAGAAGTAGGTAGTATTATTTATAGTGTTTTATAATGTATTCGTAATAATATTGTTTCTTTACATAAACTTAACTAATAAGTTTATTTGATTTTAGTGAATTTCCCTTATAGGGAAGAAGCTATTACCGTAACCGGCATGGTAAGACCTAGGCCCGGGACCATGATTAATTTTTGTTTTGAGGTCCTCACATGCCAAAAAACCATTCATTCAAAACTGTATATATATATATGTGTGTGTGTGTCCGTCAGCACGATAACTCTCGTAAAAATAATCCGATTTTGATGAAATTTGGTATAAACATGTAAAGCAGCATTTATGACTTTAAGTTCGAAAACCAGACAGATCGACCTATCCGAAGGGGTATTTTGGGGGGGTTTTGTATCCCAAAAATGGGTTTTTTGAGTTTTTACATATCATTTTTGAAAAAGTCAAATTTTAGTTTTTCCAATGGAATCAGCTTAAAAAGACGCACAATTTGATGTTTTGATCATTGTTCTAAGTCAAATGGTTACAGAGATATTGAAAGTGCTAAACACAGTACGTTGTCCAATGTTATTCTTATGGAGAATAAGACAAATTGTATATCTCGCTTATTTATAAACTTATCCTGATGAAAGTTGGTATATTGTTACATGTCGTTGTGGTCTATTGATATATGCACTAATAAACGGTATCAGGAAACTGACACATACTTTCTCTCTTTTAGCCTAACTTTAATGAATAAATTACTTTTTATTTACTAAATATAGAATACAAAGCACGGTCAAATGTACAGAAAATCTTGTGAACAAGTTGTTTTAAAAAACATCCACCCAAATCCCTGCTTTGGAGGCACTACAGAATCAATTGCTACACTCGTGGTTTTAAGAGGGGAAATGCCCCCTATTCTCCCCCCAGGGTTATTAAGGGGCAACATATTTTGAATTAACTCAATGCTATATTGACAAGCATATCAAGTTTGAATGAAATTTATCAGTAAATAAGAGAGAAATAGTAATTTTTGTATTCCCCATAAGAATAACATTGGACAACGTACTGCGTTTACTGCTAAATGAAAATTTCAATTTTCTCCTAAACCAGCAGTCGTAGAATAGTAATTCAAAATACTAAATTATTTAGTTTTTTGAGCTCTTTTTAATGGTGAATAGTAATATTTTTTTATACAGTAGAACTCCAATTATCCGAATTAATTGGGGATCGGGCCAATTCGGATATGCAGAAATTCGGATAATCAGGTATACCTCGGTTACCTTTTATGTATGGTAAAACATCACCATACATAAAAAATCAGAATTTTATCGACAAAGTTATTATAAATGTAGTGAATAGAAAGTGAGCGAACTCTATCAAGAATATACATCATAAAAATTAAATTATAGGAGTTAAATTGAATACAGTATATACAGTTGCTCTTTTCAATAGGCCTACATACTGTACGTATTTCACTGTTCAATGTTGGTTATTTCACTTGAACATCTCGAGCAAAGTGAGTTTATCACTTAGCGAAAGGACAACACGTTTACGTTTTGTACTCATTTCGAACGATAATCTCGGTGAAAGAACAGTAGCGACTGATGATGAGCAGGGTGGGAAGGGGGTATGACTCATTGTTCCCTGCGAAAATATCGTCCGGAAGGTAACAGCGCAGGCTTTTATTTTAGCGCTCACGGCACATTATCGCTACACGGGCTCCCGCTGTTATTTTCTTGATTTTTATATTTCTATTATTTCACTCAAAATCGATTTGGATAATTGGATATTCGGATAATTGGGGTTCGGATAATTGGATTTCTACTGTATTTAAGTATTTTTATGAAAAATCAAAAAAACTGAATTTTGGATGTTTTAAGTCCTGTAATTTCTGAACCCGAATTTTTACTGGAATGCGGGTGGTGTCATTTTGTTGGAAAACTAAAGTTCTACAAACGATTAAAGTTTAATCAAAATCGTTAGAGCCGTTTTTGAGAAATTTTGATTTTTTATATTTTTTGGCGGTTTTTGGGGGATAATTACCCTTAAAAATCAAAAATTCAAAAAAATGAAAAAACGCCTGGAGATATCGTGGATTAGTACCTACATACCAAATTTGATCAAAATCGGCCCAATGGTTAGGGCTCTATCTCTGTACACATCCACACATCCACACAGACACACACACACACACACACACACACACACACACACACACACACACACACACACACACACACACACACACAGACATCACGTAAAAACCACATTTTTGGGTTCAGTGAGCGCCAAAACAAATATTTCCACTAACGACTCAAATTCGAAAATTTTGACGAAAACAATACTTTCTCCATATACTATGTATAGGGGGAGAAAGTAAAAAACATTTTTTGGCCCATAGTTCCCGTAGCAGCAAACCTGCGTACTCAGCCCCCACGTTATTCTTATGGAGAATAAGTAACGCGTTATCTCCCTTAATTAAGAACATAAATTAATAAAATTTGGTATGTCGCTTTACCTCATTGAGTTAAATTGATATTTGTATAAAACCCAATTTTTTGTGTTCCTTGCTTCAGCAAACCTGCATACTCAGCCGCCATTTTATTGTTATGGAGAATAACTAAAATGTCATAAATAGTTTATTTATGAATGCATATTGTTGAAACTTGGTATGTGGCTTTATGTGGTATTAAGATACATATATATGCTTTGGAAATTCAGTGAGTATGCAGGTTTGCTGCTACGGGGGTATTTTAACATTTGTGTGAGAGTTCTTACTTAGGCCTATTAGTCCAAAGGTACATTTTTACCTCACATGTTAAGTTTTTTCTACTTTTAAACTTTTTTTTAAGTTTTTTAAACTTTTCAAGTTCTTTATAAGATTTATTCAACATTTTTGTTGCCAACATTTATTCTGCAATATTTATGTTTGTTATATTGCTAATATTACCTTTAAGCGATCTCATCAATTACTTGTTACCGTAATGTTTGTTTCATTGTGTATTTTTATTTATTTGTGAGTTCAAAGATATAGTTTTAACTCACATGATGCCTATATTTCCTTGTTCCTAACTTACCTTTATTTACTTTTTCCTAATTTTTTTAGATTTTCATACAATTTTATTCAACATTTATTGTGCAATATTTGTTTGTTAGCCTATATTGATAATATTACATTTTAGTGATTGGTTGTTCTTTTTTAATTTATTGTGTATTTATTTGTGATTTTAGATTAGGTTCCTAATTATTTGAGAATTATATACAAGTAGCCTATATATAACTAGTTAAATATATACAATTTTCTTTGTAGTACCTATATTACGTTTTACCAGCGGTATGTGACATCTGATTACAAGAAGAATTCTGATTCTTATTAAGTTCTGTTACTTGGTTACAACATTTAAAAGTTGTTGGGGGCTATAATTTACAATTAATACAATTTGTATTTGATTATAATTAAAAACTTTCCTATATATATATATATATATATATATTTCTGTTAGCATGTTCTTATTTTAAAATCCTTTTACTGTATTTGTTCTGTTTGTTTTCCGAATACATTTATAGTAAATTTCGCAAATTTTATTACCGCGTACCGTACTGATTTTGTACCGAGAACTGAGGTAACAAAATAATTACCGTACTGAACCGCACCGACTTAAAATTTCTGGTACCGCAGACCCCTAGTAAGCTCTTTAGAGTTTTAATCTAATCAGGTATTTTGCTATTTTTTACCTATTTATAGGCCTACTGAGTGTTTCCTGGAATAATTTGTTTGCTGATTAAATTTCAAATGTTAAAAAAATTCCAAAGAACAACAATATCAACACTATCTGAACAATTAAGAACACTAGCTTTGTCTGCAATGTAAAAAAATATTGCATAAACTCTTCAAAAAATACCACAAGACAACTTGGTGTTGTATGCAGATGATTCAAATCTGAAAGTGTCAGCACAAACCGTTGAAGATGTTGAAATTTTACCTTTCCTAGAATTGGCAAATATTATAGACTTTTTTTAACAATCATAAATTAAAATTAAATTAATCAAAAAATAATTTTGTTTCCTTAGTAGAAAGCTCAAACCAACAATTGCAATCAATTCTAGGCTAATAGAAATCAAAAAGTTTACTAGATTTTTGGGGTTGGAAATAGATGAGAATTTGAATTGGAATTGTCATGTGCAAAAAGTTCTTTCTAAAATTAACTCAGGAATTTACGCTTTACACAGGATGTCATTTTTATGCACCGATAGTGTGTTATAAATTCAATTAAATTCAAAACTTCTTTATTCATTATATACATGGATTAGGGATGAGTTGATAGAAAAATTTATCGATTCTCGATACCGATACCGATACCATCGATACCGACGATTTTTCAGTACCTATAGTTGTTAAACCTATTGTTAAAAACAGTTACAAATTTTTGTAACTATTTAAAATTATTTAGTAGGGTTTTGTAATTAATTATTAATACAATTTAATAATGCAATAATGTACATAATTTAATGTTAATTTCACTTGTGTCCTATAGAAATATCGAAAAACAACAACTATTTATTATAAATTCATAATGGGGAAAAACTTGGTTGTAAGATAATGACTCAAACAAATAATGTTGGTCAGCCGACTGACTTATTGCTTTCAATCGGACCCAACCCATCCCCTCCCATCCCTCTTCCTTCCTATCTCCAAGGTAAGATTTTTTCCGAAACCCGAACACTTCCCGTGCTTTTTGTAGCGCGGGTAAACGGCGGGGGTATGGATGGTATCGGTATCGACATAAAACGAATGAATCTCGATACCGATACCAATGTCCAAGAATCGGTAGCATCGAGTCGGAATCAAGAATCGACTCATCCCTAACATGGATATACATCAATGGTGTCAATTACTTGATATAATTTGATAAATTTGATAAAAATGATATACCATGCCCATATTCACTCCCATATTTCATTTGTCTTGGCTTTATGTGGGTCAGCATAACAAGAAAACTTAAATGAAATGTTGACAAACAAAAGAATGCTGAAAGAATAATTTTCAATTTGAGACCTGATCACTCTGCAAAAGAATATTTAAAAACTTTAAAAATATTAACTCTATATGGACATTTATGATATGGTATTAATAGCAATTCAGAACCCTTTAAAACAGAAATATGTTCAGACTCACCAATACAATACTTTTAACTAAAAATACCATCATACCCACTCACCATAGATTAGCATTTTATGAAAGAAAACCTTCAAATACTGGATCAGAATTCTTACATAAACTTCCTATTTTGTTAAAAACTGAAAATATATCAATAAATTTAAGATGTTAAAAAATTAAAATAATATCAATAAATTTAAGAAGATTTAAAAAAATGATCTATTTGAAAAACCATTATACTCATTTGAGGAGTTTTATAACTCCTAGTCATAGCCTTTAGTTTTTATTTTGGAATTTGACACTATTCTCATGTATTATGTTCATATACATATTGTGAATAAAGATGATTTAAAGCTTCTAAGACACTTAAAAACAAGCAGATCCATACATTTTTGTTTAAACCTCAACCACCCAAGGCCATGACTGTGCAGCAATCTTACTGCGAGATAGCCTCCCGTAACGGCATTAGTCACATGGGCAAGTCAGTCGTGACCGCTCGTGAAAAAGTATCATAGCAATCAGCGGGGATCGAACCTAGGCTTGAACACAACTCACATGCCAGGCCAGCGCTCTACCTCTGAGCTACCGCGTTCAGCAAGTTACTTGTACCTTATAAATTACCTTTTCTTGTGCAACTGGAAGACTAAGGTCTAGAAACGGTTCTTCTCTTTTGGAGGTATGGTTACACACTGTGCACTGCAAGATGCTGACCAAAGACCCCTTGAATATCTGGTCCGGTCGGATAGGAATCGTGTCACACACTAGCTGGTTCACCTTCTTGGCAAACTTCTTCTTATCTTCCTCCAGTTCGTCTAAGTTTTTGTTGTAACCAATGTGGTTCAATATTGCTTTCTGGTATCTCTGTAAAGAAAAGAACAATGAAGAAGAGTTTACAGTGCACTGAAAAAGTAACGGTTCTAACGGTCTATAAAATTCAACATGGTTCTTCAGCAAGAAAATATGTTACATTAATTTTTGTACTAAGGAGGGATAAATGTAAAAAATAGTACTTTTTATTATTTGCATGGTAAGCACGGTTTTTTTTCATAGTGGTAATAATTATAGTACGGTACAGTTAAGCCTCAATAACAAAAATGTCATTCCATGACTTCTATTTGCCTATTTACTCTTATGATATTTTACCTTTTACAAAGTGAAAAGTTTGTGAAAAAAGTTTGATACAGTAAACCTCAGATTATACAAACCCAAATCATCCGGATACCGGATTACTTAACCAAGGACGAAACTGTTTGAAGTAAAAAGTGTGTAAATTATAGTCAAAGCGTGATTTTTCTCCCGCGCTAGCAGCTTGTAAGTCTCAGACTCAACCGCTATACATTAATTTACGCATTAAGTATCACAGAAACTACAATATAGTGAGCCACTGTACAGTCACACCAGTAGCCATGCGCAAGCGACCGGCATTTCGCGCCTTTTTTTACTGTTGACCGTTCATTACTAACCACGTTTACTAACCATGGTTGTGCCATGCACACTTTCATACATATATTATTCCGGAAATCATCTGATTACACTGGCCACTAAAATCAAATTACCAATTCCCTCTCTCCTCAGTGAGTTTGGAGTTTAGAAGCGCCCCACTTCAATACAGAATGTCAAGAGTATCACATAAAATTATCAGCTAAGTTTAGATTTTAAGTAGCAATAGTTACGGAATTGATGCCGTGAGTAAAATTTAAAATTGTTTTACTTAGTATAGTTTTAAAGATGAAGATGAGATTACCAAACAATCAATGAAGAATACAATTAAAATCTGAAATATTCAAAAGAAAAAACAATAGACTAAAATTTAATATAGAGGCCCTCTAGGGGTTTTTTATGCCCCAAGATATCATTTTTAGGTAGTTCCACAAATTTGAAATGTAGCTAAAATTAGCAGTTTGACCCTGCCGGGCCAGACTGTTTTCCACGAGGTGATCTTTATACACAGTAAATGTAATTTAGTTGTAAGTTCCTTATATAAATAGCTGAGCTCTCCCATTTAGTAAATTGCGGTATAAATTTTTGATTTCAAGTGTATTCACCGCTAATTGTAGTCAGTAGACGTAAAATCCAACCTGTTGAATACAGGAAAATTGCTTATCGAATCAGGTTTATTTAGAGTAGCCTTTCCATTTAACAGCTCATTAAAGCTGGTTCGAGGTTTAACACAGCTCTGGGTTAGGTACGATCTGGCCTTTGGGTGATTCCAAAATCTTCCTACAAATGTTTTGGTAGCAGTTAACTATTTCATTTTCCCCTTAAGTTTACTTCCCTTACTTCAGCAACCATAGTCACCAGTCAACTTGATAGTCACACCTTTGCATCAATAGCAATAGCCAATCACCGGATTATCTGAGTCGCTTACCCTGAGGTCCTCTGTGTGCACCGAGTCCAGCAGGTGTCTTAGCAGTTCGTGAGCGTCGTGCTGGTCCCCGCCCTCGAACTGGGGGCACTTGGCGGTGAGGGCGTCCAGCAGCCGGCGGGGGTTGAGGGTGTGGTGGTCCCCCCCTGCCGGCACCCCCGCCACCTCCGTCAGTATCTGCGCCAGCTGCTCGCTGAGCTGCGACGTCTTGTGCTTCTCCAGAACTGCATCCTGCCCAAAAGAACGTTTTATGGACCAAGTAATAGGAACATTTATGATAGGGGTGTGCGAGTATTCGAGCTTCAAGCTTTTTTTACTTTTGACTGCAATATTCGGCTCAGCTCAAGATTTGGAAAAAAGCTTGAAGTTCGAGACGAATATTTAAAACGCCGACTAGTGAAAAGAGTTGTTTACAAAAGTAAATTTAAAGCAAAACTTTCCAGAATCAAAGTTAGAATTCTCGTAGTTTGGATCGGTAGAGCTCCATAACAGATATAATTCAGCAATGCTAATTTATTTCGGTCCTTCGTTTTAAAAATAACAATATATAAAATTACCAATATTTATATATATATATATATATATTTATTTATTTATTTATCCATTGTAATGGATCTATTTTCTCTACTCTCATCAATCACATCAAGTGGACATTTACACATTTCTGTTTGCAGTACATTGTTGCCGTTGCCCAGTTGAGTTGTGCAATATTTCAAGGTTAATAATAATTAATACAACAATCCTGCTGCCCCAGAAAAAGTACCCCAGAAAAACAACTAAAATCCACAAAAACACATTTTATAACTGTTGCAGCGGTACAGTCTTTGCTGCAACTTACAATTTCGTACATTACACAATAATCATTTTCTGGTGTCTGATATTAGGTCTGGCAAAGCTGTTGATTGCCTTAAGACGTTGAGTGAAGATGGTTATAATGTTATAATGATTTAGCATGACCAGGGACAAGGTTGTAGGTGATGAATGCCAAATCATGATGGCGTTTTGGTGTGCAGCCAAAATAGTACCCTCCAAAAATATTGTTAAAAAGGGTCAATTAATGTAGAATCTAAAGTTCTCAAAGAGATAAAGCGAATAGAAATACAACTGTAATTATACTATAGTTGTTAAAGTTAACAATTATTGACGCATCACTGTTGTAATACTTTACATATCAAAATCACAAATTGCGAGATCCACAAGATCAAAGGATTTGATCAAAATTCAAAATGGTTATTCACGCATGTTATAATACCAGTAGTCATATTATTTACAAGGTTATACTAGATTATATTCTATGAACGTCTAACCAAGAGTAAGATACAAACAATTGGCACAGTGTTTTGTTTTCCTACAGCTGTGCAATTGAAATCATATTGTTAACACCGCAGGATTGTTTGAATTTGTGAATAAACGTAAGTAGAATTCATTTCATTTTTCAATTGTTAAATCAGTGATGGAAGAAGCATTGAAGCATGGAAGGTTTCAAAAGCAGATATAATAAGTTAAGTCAATTGGGTACAACATAGGTTAGATACAATTAGGTTAGATACAACATAAGCCAGGCCTACGATTATTGGATAACTTATTTCTGTGAGTACAATAAGATATAATAATAGTTTACAGTGATTATATTTACAATATGGTTAGCTACTGAGTGTCCTGGTTTAACTAACTTATATTAAATGGATAACCTAAAATTTACTATTTACCATCAGTTGAATGAAATGTGGCTTAGTGGATTTTGGCAATTCCCTAGGCTAGGGCCTAAATGTTTGGTTACATGGAGGGTACATCTTGATGTATAGTCTGTTTATTAAGGCTGTTATTAAAACGGTAATAACTACATTAGGGCTTAACAGTCTAGTTTCAAATATGTATTTCTCTTCCTTTATGTTATTTTTTCCTGTGTTCCTACTTTATATTAAAAGAAAACTGTTCATTACTATCAACAATTGGTCTCAATAAATGTTCCTTTTCAGTAATTATTTTATTATTTTTACACTGTATGCCTTTATTTAGACCTATTGAAAGTAGGGCTAATGAATATAGATGAAGTGAATGACAGATGACCAATATTGAAAGTATAAAATTATTCGCCAAAAAATTTGGCTCGGGACATGAAATCACTACCGGTTTATTGCACACCCCTAGAGAAAGGCATACAGTGTAAAAATAATAAAATAATAACTGAAAAGGAACATTTATTGAGACCAATTGTTGATAGTAATGAACAGTTTTCTTTTAATATAAAGTAGGAACACAGGAAAAAATAACATAAAGGAAGAGAAATACATATTTGAAACTAGACTGTTAAGCCCTAATGTAGTTATTACCGTTTTAATAACAGCCTTAATAAACAGACTATACATTAAGATGTACCCTCCATGTAACCAAAAATTTAGGCCCTAGCCTAGGGAATTGCCAAAATCCACTAAGCCACATCTCATTCAACTGATGGTAAATAGTAAATTTTAGGTTATCCATTTAATATAAGTTAGTTAAACCAGGACACTCAGTAGCTAACCATATTGTAAATATAATCACTGTAAACTATTATTATATCTTATTGTACTCACAGAAACAAGTTATCCAATAATCGTAGGCCTGGCTTATGTTGTATCTAACCTATTACCTAATTGACTTAACCTATTATATCTGCTTCTGAAACCTTCCATGCTTCAATGAATTCTTCTTCCATCACTGATTTAACAATTGAAAAATGAAATGATTTCTACTTATGTTTATTCACAAATTCAAACAATCCTGCGGCGTTGACAATATGATTTAAATTGCACAGCTGTAGCGAAACAAAACACTGCGCCAATTTGTTCGTGTCTTACTCTTGGTTAGGCGTTCATAGAATATAATCAAGTATAAACTTGTAAATAATATGACTACTGGTATTATAACATGCGTGAATAACCATTTTGAATTTTGATAAAATCCTTTGATCTTGTGGATCTCGCAATTTGTGATTTTGATATGTAAAGTATTACAACAGTGATGTGTCAATAATTGTTAACTTTAACAACTATAGTATAATTACAGTTGTATATCTATTCGCTTTATCCCTTTGAGAACTTTAGATTCTACATTAATTGACCCTTTTTAACAATATTTTTGGAGGGTACTATTTTGGCTGCACACCAAAACGCCATCATGATTTGGCATTCATCACCTACAACCTTGTCCCTGGTCATGCTAAATCATTATAACATTATAACCATCTTCACTCAACGTCTTAAGGCAATCAACAGCGTTGCCAGACCTAATATCAGACACCAGAAAATGATTATTGTGTAATGTACGAAATTGTAAGTTGCAGCAAAGACTGTACCGCTGCAACAGTTATAAAATGTGTTTTTGTGGATTTTAGTTGTTTTTCTGGGGTACTTTTTCTGGAGCAGCAGGATTGTTGTATTAATTATTATTAACCTTGAAATATTGCACAACTCAACTGGGCAACGGCAACAATGTACTGCAAACAGAATTGTGTAGATGATGTGATTGATGAGAGTAGAGAAAATAGATCCATTGCAATGGATAAATATATATATATATATATATATATATATATATATATATATATATAAATATTGGTAAATTTATATTTTGTTATTTTTAAAACGAAGGACCGAAATAAATTAGCATTGCTGAATTATATCTGTTACGGAGCTCTACCAGTTTGAATATTTTAAATTTCATGAAAAACTTCACTGTTTTACAAATATTTTAAAAACACTCTATTAAAAGATTAGCGTTTGCCAAAACCCATTCCGAAACATATTGTAGTTTAGCTCCGCTTTACTCACAATGGTGTTCCCGTTCAACTCCACGTGGAACTTTTCCCCCGGAACATCCATCTCCCGCAGCAGTGCCACCAGGCCCGGAGTCTGGGCCAGGCATTGGAGGACGGAGTTGAAGAAACATGTGTTCCCCAGATTTGTAAGCCCCTAAAACAAAGTAAAACAGCTTTTATAATCTTAGTTGAAGGTATCTATGAACAACCTAGGCATTCTTAAGTTTATAGCCAATCCTGCACTCTACTATGAGTTGTGTAAGTGTTGTAAGGGTTGTTGATTGGTATGCTTGCTTGCAACTCTGA
This sequence comes from Allygus modestus, assembly GCA_963675035.1. Classification (NCBI taxonomy): domain Eukaryota; kingdom Metazoa; phylum Arthropoda; class Insecta; order Hemiptera; family Cicadellidae; genus Allygus; species Allygus modestus. Next base: position 175,935,865 of record OY776112.1, on the reverse strand, counting down.
TCTCAAAAACGGCTCCAATGATTTCCTTCAAAAGTTGTAATCAACTAATTTCTCGGTTAAAAATAAGTTCTAGACAGGTCTCATCCACAGACCATAGAAATAAATAGACTGGGCATCCCGATTACTTTAGCATTGCATCTGGTGATGCCATTTTTGGCATGTCCGCCATCTTGGTGGTCCAACATTTTATAAAAATACTAGAATATTAACCCTTTGCACTCCGACGCCTGATATATCGGCCATCACTGTTTCGGCCAAAAACTCCGCGGTCCGATATATCGGCCATTCGCAAAATGTGCGAGAAACTCCGAAGTTCGATTTTTCGGACGTCCACGAAACCAATTTGATTGGCTTTATAAAATATCCAAATGGGCTACCTTTGCGATAAATGGAAGCCAGATAGTTGTGGAGTTTCACTGTGAAGTCAGTATTGATTTAATCCATGACGTTTTTTTGTGTGATGTTATTTTGTTGATTTTATGCCCACCATATGTTTTGGTTTCATTGAGAATCAGATGTTTGTTGTTTACACTGACATATTTTGTTGTTATTTCAAGTTGCAGGTTATTTTTATATGCTATATTCAGTTTATATTTAGTCTAAAATGAATTACAATGATATTTCTTCTGAAGTAGGACTTTAAAATCACCGACTTGACATTCACCTAGCCTAGCAGACGTAGGCCTAGGCTAGGCCTAGACTTACTTACTTACTAGTTTACTTTTGGAAGTTTTATGACATTTTATGTTATAGTTAGAGTTGTACAACAAAGTTGCAGTAGATTTTCTAGAAACAAATTTATATTTATTTTTTGTGTTACAAAAAAGCTAAAATTTGGAGGGCCGCTTGTAAATGAGCCTAATACAATTTTAATTTTTTTCCCTTTTACTTTCGTGTTTTTCGAGATAAATGCATGAAATTTTGTGTGCATGTTTATAATTAAATGGGGAATCTGAAAATGTCAATATAATGTGAGGGGTGAATGGTTTATTTTTTAGCTATTACACCTCAAAGTTAACTTTTACATAAAATATTTTATATTTTTTTTATTAACCCTCTAAGTGTCAATCGACTGATTTCAGTCGACTTTTTTTGACGCTCGAGTGTTAATCGACTGATTTCAGTCGACTTTGCAGTTTAGCGTGTATATCTCGTTGACGATCGGTTGTTTCGAACCATTCATTATACCAAAGTGATCGGCAACATCTGGGCTTCATGGCAACTAATAATGTTCGCACTTTTGCGAACTAATAATTTTGCAGCCGTTTTTAATCAGCTGTTTAGTTATGTTTTCAATAGGAATGCTGTAATGTGAGGTTACGTTGTTGTGTATTATATACATATATACATATATATATATATATATATATAGTTTTCTAAGCCCCGTGATTGTGGCCCAGGCGGATACTTTTTACCTGTGATTGTGGCCCACGTGGGCCACAATTGAGGGCCACATTCGGGGTAGCAAAATACCACCAAATGTGGCCCAAGATCGCGCTGTTGCCATGTTGTTCAGTTTTAGTAGTGTGGCGAATTGTATAGGTGCGGAGTGTGCGTTGACAGTGCTCTACCCACGTGCAGCCACCATTATCCCAGTCAATAAAGGTTTCGTGTCGAAACTAATTTGGGGAGAGCTGAATTTCAGCAGAATGTTAGTATACTAAAAAAACACAAAGTCCCAACCCCCCCACTCTTGATTCCTCCCCACCATAACCTTATAAGAGCAGTAACCTGGTTAAATGCTTACAGCTCAAAAACTAATGAAGTTACTACGGACACGTTTTTTTAAATTATTCTACGATTAACGATATTCTATGCAAATTATGTTATGTTATGTTATTATATTATGTTATTACTTTTTTTTGTAGACAGCCGTAATACTTCAATATACACAAGAAACTGCCACTGCGAAAAACAAAAAGTAGCTTCAACTAATTGTATATTTTTATCCTTGGAACATCGGATGAAATTTGTTCAACAAAACTTATAGATAATTTAATCAGTTTTGAAATGATGGGTCTAGGAAATATATTTGTTAGCATAATGGCTTCATAGAGATTGATGAAACATTAGAGGTCATCGCGCTGCTGGGCCTCGAGCCGGCCGTGTCACTCGCTGCTGAGCGGCACCGCTGTATGTACTCGTATCCGTAATCTTGAATAGCTATTCAGTTTGAATTTAGATCAAATAGAACAACTTTTAATTCTAATTAAAAAAAAACAGTTTTAGTACATTTTATTACTGATAAATAATAAAGTTTCTTTGTCTAGGCCCTATTGTTTAGTCAACTATTGATCTTAGTCTTGCAGTTAAATAAATAAAGTATAATAGTGTTTTCGATAACTTACTAATCCCTGCACAACTAATTAAAATCATGATTACAATTTTTCTCTTTTAGTTGTTTATAAAGGTAATTTTCTAATATTTCGTCGGTTTGGTCCAAAGAATTGTTACAATACTTTCTACTGCAGTGTCCACACATATGTGCAATCGAACCCAGCTTTACGACAGCTACAGTTTGTAACACATAATCGTTTACAGTTGCAATATATTAGTAGGAAAAGTTCACTTGGAACAGGAGGATTCATCATGGGCTTAGGGATCAATATGTTATTTTATATATTCTGTCAACCCCATTCTTCTGCTGGAATTTTACACCCCAACAAGTTTTAATTTGATGGTAAACCTTCAAAAGATGTTAATGAGCAGCATCTGAAGTTGGTGGAAGTTTGGTGTCGGGAAAAAAGCGACCAGCGAAATAAGCGGCCAGCGAAATAAGCGACCATCACAGAATTTAACTGCGCCTATAAGAGGGCAACAATTCTTCTGACATACTGATTTACATCAAACTTTATTCAGGTTTGGACTGGCTAAATGATTGACAGGCGTTTTTAATTTAATATTTTTTTATTTTGATATTTTATAAATATTACCAGTAGTTTCTGGCGCATTGCTCAGTGAGCTGTATACAAGCTGAGGGACTACTGCCTTGTAGTTTCTGACAATAAGCGTGTCATATTTGAAAAGCAGCTGGAAGCACAATATCTCCCCTTTACAGTTACAACATAACAAAACGAACACCATATATCAAGGTGCCACTATCGTTTTGTATTGTTTTGGTATATAGAGGGGAAAATTCTGCCGATGGCACGAAAATCCAACCAGCAGTAGTCTCTCTAGTTATTCATAGAGCTCTTTGGCGTTGCTACGCCTAAGAATTGTGTTTACAAATCTTCATTCATAACATTTAGATTACAGCTCGCTACCTAAATGAATAAACAAATGTTTACAATAATTTAAATTAGTCTTCTTTGAAAATCATTTAGATTTCCTCCGTTAGGGTAACATGGTAACTTTGAAGTCCAGTGGGGGAGAGGTAATGTAAGGTAGGGGAATTTTGGCCTCTTATTTCGTGCATACCATAGTTGAATTACCTCGGACGGGGGGTGGGCGGGACTCAGGGTAGTTTGGCCGCTTATTTCGCGCATTCCGTGATGGTCACTTATTTCACTGGTCGCTTTTTTCTGATATTTGGAAGTTTTGCTAAATAAAAATTTGACAATAAACATTTTTGCGGTTAATTGGTTAAACTTAAAGTATCATTGAGTTTCATTGGGTTTCATTAAGGGTTATGAGCTTTGATAAGTTGTACATGCTCAGAATAAACTGTTGAGTGTTACATCCACTGATCCAAAGCAAATTAGTTGGATGAATAAAAGATACTATGTGTTTGAATTTGTTTTCCTTAACGATATAACACCTGAAAAGTCGTCCATAACAATGCCAGCTACGTCACTTGTTTTTCGCTTTACATACGATCGTTTACGAATTTATTCTGCAACCTTAAACGACCCGTCAATTAATCTAGGTACTTCTAAGGTGATGGATACATGGGACGATGGAGTTATACATGTTATTCCTCCCATATCATGAAATGTATTTAAGCCCCGTCTAATGATTTTACGTTAAAGATAGCGTTGGTTGAAACATACTGTGTAAAAGAATTATTTTGTATGACTGGGGGGCCCAGCGTAATTAAAGACCTTTTGTATCTGTCACTTTCATAGTATGAAGACCATTGATTATACATCGGATCACAGAAAATTCCTTCAATCAGATTGTGTGACCCATACATTCTATTCAAATATAGAGACAAAGAAGTTTGTATTGACGAAAAAGACGACTTGGTCTTACAGCTGAATTTATTGTATGGTTAATTACAGGATGTTTTCTATAGATGTCAGGGGACGAATTTCCAGCTCTTTCTTTAGTCACTGAACTCGTAAATATTGCCAATGTGTCAGGGATAGAATCATTTGATACAGTATACTTAGTTCCTTTTCACTTGAGTATTTTCCACATTCGTAATTCATTTTTTGAATCTCTTCGCTAACAATTTCTGATGCTGTTTTAACAATTCTTTTACGTTCCTCTCTGTACTTGTTTCTCTGGTTTTGTGCCATGAATGTAATACCTTGTGACTAGTTAATTTATTGAATACATTTTCTTTTGAATTAAATTAAATTTCGTCCATAACTCAACAAAAAACTGTGATAATGTTCCTCGGGCTCCAATGAACAAACCAAACACTTCAAAACGTTCTATGTCATAATAATCTTAAAAATACATCGTCGTTGGTAAAAAAATCTTTACCTTTTCTTGATTGACATCTGTTGGCTGGCTTTGATTTGTTTCAAACCGGACTGTTGGATCGATGATAAATACTTTATTTCTTCTTCTGTTTATGGCAATTATGTCAACCCTTCTGGTTGAATCATTTTCTGCTATGTCATTTACTTCTTCATAAACTTCAAAGCCTTTTGATTTTAGTTCTTCTGCAATCAATGATCTTATTTTGTGGTGACGGGCAATCCTCATGAGCTCTCCAAAATGGCGCTGTCCAAGGACATGGGGCAAACTTTCAATAATGTAATTCTCGGTAGAAGATCATCGCCTACACCTGTGCCCGTCCCGGCCGTCCCTTGACCTGCATTGTATGCCTCGCACAGGAGCCACATCACCAACCATATTCACGTAATCTTTGTACTCACTCTCCGTTAATAAGTCCATTTGACTTAATAATTTATTGCTTTTCTGGTAACTAACATTATAAAATAAAATAAAACAATATAAAATCACAGAACGGCAACGAAACATTGGGTAGGGAGCACATAAGCCCTTGAAACATGGTATTTAACATTTTAATTTAAACAACTTTTACTGTTATTAGTTAAACTGGACAGATTTAACACGCATTGGTTAGGAAGATAGTTAATATTTAAGAATAAAACCACGACCTTTGCCTACCTCTGTTCCAAAACTGCGTTAGGGTCCTCCAAATGTTGATGCTATCAAATTTGTGGATAAAAAAATAACTGTATTTTTGAATCTCATAATAGCGATGGATTGTAATTTATTTTTTGATTTATTTGGACATTACCTATCGCTTCTAGTGTTTAAAAACTACTCTACGTTTCGGGAGGTAAGGAAACTCCTCCCGTTATCAAGTGAACCCTACTTACATCTAAATATCAAATTCTTACACCTAACTAACCTACATTTTTTTCGATTTTTTAATTATTATTCTTTTACATTTTAATTTACACTAACACAAAGATAACAAATATATATACAAAAAATCGAATCAATACACTAACACAACATTTATACAGGGTGTCTCTGAAGTCTCTACCAACCTTTTCAGGTATTATTCCTGGACCATAGACAAGCCAAAATATCATATTCAAAATTTCGAAAACTCAAAAGTTACTCGTATAGCCGCCATTTTTTTTCACATAGGAAATTTTAATTCGAGAACGGCTAGTTATAATTAAATGAAATTTAGTATTTAGCTTTATTCTCTAAAGACCTAATTACAGAAAAAAAATCTTTTTTTCAATCATTAATTTCAAAATGGCAGCTGCCTAAAAATTTCAAACGTAAATATCTTAAAAACCGCTCATAGTAAAAAAAATACAACTACGTTTAATTTAGAAAATCTAATTGCAAATCTAATGATACCAAATTTACGGAACTCGGTTCATAAATAAAGGAGAAAATCCATTTTTAAGATATTGCATTCTTGTCAATATCAACTGTTATCATGTGACATCGCTGCTAGTGAGCCACATCGATCAGCTGTTTCAAGTATGATTCCACTAAACAGCTGATTGATCAATGTATTGTTAGAATTATTACAGTTTCCTGTTACAATGTGTCTTTTTCCTGTATGTTGCTTATTGTTAATCAGTGTGCTGCTTTTTAATAGTAATCTGTGTTAACGTATTCAGTATTCATATTTATTGATAAATGGCTAATTATAGTGTTGCAGAGTATTGCGATATGCATTTTTATTATGGAGCTGCATTTGGAAATGCAAATGAAGCGAGAAGGTTGTATAGCGACTATTTCCACAATAGACAATGTCCTGCTGTCAAAACGTTCACTGCTGTCCACAATCGTCTCCACGCAACTGGTACGTTTCATGTGAGTATGGCAGATACTGGTGCTGCGAAAAGTTGAATTTGAGGAGGAAGTCCTTCGTAAATTTGAAGAAAACCCTCGAAGAAGTACTCGAGCTGTGGGTAATGAGATGGGGGCAGGAAAAGACACCGTGTGTAGGGTACTCAGTGGAGAGAATTTGTACCCATATCATCTCCAAAAGGTTCATGCCCTTGAACCTCAAGACTATCAAGGTCGGGTAGATTGTTCCAGGTGGTTCCTGCACAAACTGGCAGACGATCCAGATTTCTTGAAATCCGTTCTTTTTACAGACGAATCCAGTTTTAACCAGGATGGTATTTTAAATACCAGGAACAGCCATGTTTGGGCTCCTGAAAATCCCCACGAAACTGTTATTTCCAGCAAGCAACACCGTTTCTCAGTTAATGTTTGGGCTGGAGTTTTTGGGGATAATTTAATTGGCCCCTACATTCTCCCAAATAGGTTGAATTCCCCCACCTATCTTGTGTTCCTGAGGGACATACTCCGAGAACTTCTGGAGAACGTACCCTTGGCAGACTTACAGAACATGTGGCTGTAACATGATGGTGCTCCTGCACACTTTGGGCAAATTGTAAGAGATTTCCTCAACCAAAATTACAATCAGCAGTGGATTGGTCGCGGGGGACCGGTGTCGTGGCCTCCGCGATCACCTGATCTTACTCCCCTATATTTCTACGTTTGGGGGAGAATGAAGGAACCTGTTTATTCAACACCTGTGGAAAATGAACTGGACCTGATCGGTATAATTGTAGAGGCGGCTGCGGTCATCCAAGAGAAAAATGAATTTGAAGCTGTCCGGCAATCCGTGACATCTAGGTTCACGATGTGGCGGTGGGCATATTGAACATCGTTTGTAAATACTGTAGAATTGTAGTCATATCTCATGTAAATAAATCAATTTTTTTTGTAATTTTAAAGAATTTTTGATATTTTATGTTTTATTTGAAGCACTAGTGAACCCTGGGAATCGTAAGTGTATCTATCAGGTGATTGGTGCAAATGAACTTAATAACGGCTGGTAGATATTTTAATCAGCTGTTTGGTGAAATTATACTTGAAACAGCTGATCGTCGTGGCTCACTACAGTGATGTCACATGATAACAGTTGATATTGACAAGAATGCAATATCTTAAAAATGAATTTTCTCCGTTATTTATGAACCGATTTCCGTACATTTGATGTCATTAGATTGGAAATTAAAGTTTCTAAATAAAACGTAATTAATGTATTTTTTTACTATGAGCGGTTTTTAAGATATTTACGTTTGAAGTTTTTAGGCAGCCGCCATTTTGAAATTAATGATTGCAAAAGAAAGATTTTTTCTGTAATTACGTCTTTAGAGAATAAAGCTAAATACCAAATTTCATTAATTATAACTAACCGTTATCGAATTAAAAATTCCTATGTGAAAAAAACAAAATGGCGGCTATACGAGTAACTTTTGAGTTTTCGAAATTTTGAATATGATATTTTGGTTTGTCTATGGTCCAGGAATAATACCTGAAAAGGTTGGTAGAGAGTTCAGAGACACCCTGTATATACGAACAAATGGAAAACTGACAATACATTACCTCTTCTGCATCGTAGCCTCCAAGCTGACGGCAAACACGGGAAACTTGAAACTCACGTCCATCCACAACCAGACCACCCACTCGACTAGTGGCTAGCGTTAGTGGAGGAGGAAGAGCCGTTACCCCCACCTACCAACTGGGTCACGTGACGACACAGCTGTGGCTACCCACACGTCTTTGTCGACGGGAACATGACACGGAAACCAAAAACTGCACGATTCCTCCTAGAATGCTAGGAGGAATCGTACAGTTTTTGGGTTCCGTGTCATGTTCCCGTGCAGTTGTTGGTTTCCGTGTCATGTTCCCGTCGACAAAGACGTGTGGGTAGCCACAGCTGTGTCGTCACGTGCCCCTGTCGGTAGGTGGGGGTAACGGCTCTTCCCCCTCCACTACCGCTAGCCACTAGTCGAGTGCGTGGTCTGGTTGTGGATGGACGTGAGCTTCAAAAGTTTCCCGTGTTTGCCGTCAGCACGATGCAGAACAGGTAATGTATTGTCAATTTTCCATTTGTTCGTATATATAAATGTTGTGTTAGTGTATTGATTCGATTTTTTGTATATACATTTGTTATCTTTGTGTTAGTGTTAATTAAAATGTAAAGGCAAATATTAAGAAAAATTCAAAATATTTAGGTTAGTTAGGTGTATATATAAATGTTGTGTTAGTGTATTGTATTTGATTTTTTGTATATATATTTGTTATCTTTGTGTTAGTGTAAATTAAAATGTAAAAGAATAATAATTAAAAAATCCAAAAAAATGTAGGTTAGTTAGGTGTAAGAATTTGATATTTAGATGTAAGTAGGGTTCACTTAATAACGGGAGGAGTTTCCTTACCTCCCGAAACGTAGTGTAGTTTTTAAACACTAGAAGCGATAGGTAAAGTCCAAATAAATCAAAAAATAAAATAAAGAAATATGTTATAATTAGGCGTAATCCTCGGGGGAAAATAGTTATGTATAAAAATTTGTTCGAAAAAAAACAACAGTGGGTTGGGGTTAAGATTTGTAAATAAAAACAAAAGAATCTTAACAGCAGTTTAAAAACAACTAATCAATTGTAAAAATAACATCCACTTGGTAAAAAGTCAATATGTGATTTTTGTAAGAATAGTGATTAGAAGCAATTTATACATAAATGTAATGTATATATTAGTAATTTAGGTATATATTTCTGTAAACATTACAAATTAAGATAGAATAATTGAATGTAAAGCGGAAATGTCCAAAATAAAACGAAATGAGCAATTAAACAACGTAAATATGCTTCCCTTGGAGAGGAACCTTGAAGATAGGCATTCGTAAAAAAATTGCCTGGCTTTTCAAGTAAAGCTTGGTCCCCCAGATGCTGAAGTGCTTTGCGAAATATATATATATCTAACATTTAAAATATATATTGCACTAAGATCATGAGCGAAGCCGCGACTGGCTACTAGTAAGATGATATGATTAGTGAACATTGACAATATTTAACAAGCACTGTAGAGAGGGCAGTATATACAAGTATCAATGTGCAGTCCGACTCATGTAGACAGCTAAGCGCCAGAGTACGCAATACACGGCGCTGCTAGGCCCGGTGCGGCGGTGCTGTGTCCGCTACTGTTCATTGTTCTCTATGAAATCACCACTTTAACAAATATCTTTACTAGACCCATCATTTTAAAGCTGATTCAATTATCTATAAGTATCGTTGAAAACATCTCATCCCATGATGCAAGGATAAACATGTATAATTAGTTGAAGTTACTTTTTGTTTTTCGCAGTTTGTATATATTAAAGTATTACGGCGAAATTAAGGTATCTACATAAAAGGTGCATGTAAGATACTTTTCTTAGAATATTTTTAGGCGTAAAATAATGAAAAAAACCACGTCCGTAGCTTTATTAGTTTTTGAGCTGTAAGAATTTAACCAGATTACTGCTCTCGTAAGGTTGGGGTGGTGGGGGGGGGGAAAGCAAGAGGGGTGGGGTTTGTTACTTTGTGTTTTTAAGGTTATATTTTGTATACTAACATCCTGAAAAAATCAGCTTTCCCCTAATTAGTTGTGACAAAGCGTATTTTTTTACCTTTATTGACTGGGTTACAGTATAGCAGGGCGAAAACAATGTTTCAGCTGATACCTGGTAACTTAAGTGTCATTATATACTGTTCTTACTTTACAAGGCAAGGAAACCCTTAATTTGGCCATCACTCGTGTCGTTATTATGTTCCTGATTTATAACCTTCAATAGATTGTGCAATAATAACTATTGTTGTAATGTCTTATATTGAAGTAACATTTTTAGGCCTAAAGGACAGGCCAATGTTATCAGTGGCTGAAACTTTGAAACTAGTTATGAACAAAATAGTTTCAGTCTGGGTAAGTTAGGTATACGTTATAGGTTATACTTTGAGAACAATGATTCATATTTTTTAAACGCTGCTTATCAAATCATCTGTAGATCTGTGTGTAATCGTGGCCTACAGGAGGAAACTATAAAACAGCCCACACTTGTCAATTGGCCATACAGCAAGAACAAAAAGGTACTTAATAAAATATGAAATAGTCACGCCTCTCATTGAAACATCTTCATTAAGGGGTTTTACGCAATTTATATCGTACTAACTACACCTCCCCTCATGCTACGATTATACAGGGTGTTAAAAGGTGCACTGGCTACGGTTTCTACACTTCGGTTCTACACCCAACATTCTACATCTTCGGTTTCTACACTCAAAATTAAGCAGGAAATGTAGTGTGACATTTTTTGAAATTCCGCTCTGTTTAGCGTCAGTAGGTCTGTTTGTGTTTTTTACTAAATTTGATGTATCCTTTAAAAATATAAAGGTTTTGTTTTTAAACTTGGCATACGTCATGCCTATACTTAATTATGTTTTGGTATTGAATTTAAAGTTTCTATCTTTCCAAGATGGCGGCCATTTTTGTTTTTCAAAGCTAAATATCTTAAAAACCTTAATAATTAGCAAAAAACCGTAAGAAACAAACAGGTTTTGTCTTTTTATAAAAAATAATGGTATAAAGATTTTGATTATTGGATGGTAAATAACTGAGTTGTTATGATTTGTATTAGTTAAAACACGCTTTTTTGGCAATTCTGGGCTGAAAAAGCATGTTTTAACTTATAAAAATCACAACAACTCAGTTATTTATCATCCGATAATCAAATTCTTTACACTATAATTTTTGGGACAGAAAAGCAAAAAGTTTTGGATACTTACGATGTTTTGCTGATTATTAAGGTTTTTAATATATTTAGCTTTGAAAAACAAATATGGTCGCCATTTTGAAACGATGAAAGATATAAACTTAAAATTTAATACCCAAACATCCTTAAGTATAGGCATAAAGTATGGCAAGTTTCAAAACAGTACCTATAACGGTTAGAAAGATATACTAAATATAGAAAAAAATACAAACAGACCGACTGACGCTAAACAGAGCGGAATTTAAAAAAAGTCAATCAATATTTCTTGCTTTTGAGTGTAGAATCCGAAGATATAAAGCCAGTGCACCTTTTTTTAACACCCTGTATAATAAACAATTTATTTCGTATAATCTTTTTATGTATTTACAATTATACATACAACAATTATACATATAATAATTTTTTTAATAAATTACCATAGCATTTAAATGTTTACCCTAAATGAAGTAAATCATTTTGGCTTTAAATGTTCAGTTCAGTAAAATCAGACCAGCTAGTTTCCAGCCTTGGAGGTTGGTAGTTTGGTTATAAGAAGACAAATAAATCTGGCAACACCGCAATTGGGCTACAATTGATGGATTCTGTAACTTGGGCCACAATCGAATGTAAAATGTTACCCGTGTGGGCCACAATAGGGGGGTTTAGATACCTTAGTATAAATGGGCCACAATTGAATGTGAATTAGCGCACTTTATAGCAGCTAAACCACTGGATGTATATACATTTTAAAATAAAATATTGTTACGAAAACCAATTTGGAGTGTGTACACAAAATTGCATAAGCACTGATTGTCTAGTTAGGAAAATACATCGGTTTTTAGAGTGGGCCACAAACGATGGTTATTTGTCACCCGGGCCACAATCAAGGGATCTAGGTGAATATATATATATATATATATATATAATATAAATGTATATTTTCTTTTTCCTTATTAAATTTTGAACAAAATGTATATCTTGGATTTTTGATTATGGCTGTCTAAATATATTCTACGGGTCTCGTAACATAAAAAATAAGTTTTTTTTTGGGGTTCTTTAGATTTGAACCCAAGCCGGACTGTTAAACCATACATTTAGGCCAATAAATTTTATATTAAAAAATAGCCCATTTTCTGCTCTCTAAGAAAATGTATACTTGTTTACCAATATACCAACATTTTATTTTTTTATAGCATTTTATATAAAATTCTGCAAAAGTTAAAATACCCCCGTAGCAGCAAACCTGCATACTCAGCGAATTTCCAGTGCATATTAATTTATCTTAATACCACATAAAGCCACATACCAAGTTTCATCAATATACATTCATAAATAAACGATTTATGACATTTTAATTATTCTCCATAAGAATAACATGGCGGCTGAGTATGCAGGTTTGCTGAAATAAGGAACACTAAAAATGGGCTTTTATACAAATATCATTATAACTCAACTAGGTAAAGCCACATACCAAGTTCTATTAATTTATGTTCATAATTAAAGGAGATAACACGTTAATTATTCTCCATAAGAATAACATGGGGCTGAGTATGCAGGTTTGCTGCTACGGGAACTATCGGGCAAAAAATGGATTTTTGTGCAAATATCAATAGACCACAACCAAATAAAGCCATATACCAAATTTTGCCAGTTTACGTTCATAAATAAGCGAGATATACAATTTTTCTTTTTCTCCATAAGAATAACATTAGACAACGTACTGTGTTTAGCACTTTCAATATCTCGGTAACCAATTGACGTAGAGCAATGATCAAAATACCAAATTGTTTGTTTTTTTTAAGCTGAATTTAATGGTATACATTAAAATTTGATTTAAATTAAAATTACATGTGAAAACCCCAAAAAACACATTTTTGGGGTACAAAACCCCCCAAAAAACCCCCTTCGGATGGTGCGATTCATCTGGTTTTCGAACTCGTTCAAATAAATGGTACTTTACACATTTGTACCAAATTTCATTAAGATCGGACCTTTTTTACGAGAGTTATCGTGCTTACGGACACATATATATATATATATATAAATATATATATATATATATATATAAATACCCCCGTCGCAGCAAACCTGCATACTCAGCGAATTTCCAATGAATTATAACATAACACATTAAGCTACTTAACAGGGATTCATAAGAAATATATTCACAAACAAGCGATATTTAAAATATTAATTATTCTCTATAAGAATAACATTGGGGATGAGTACGCAGGTTTGCTGCAACAAGGAACACAAAATAATGGGTTTTTATGCAAATATCAATAGAACTCAGCTAAGTGAAGTCACATGCCAAGTTTCATCCATATACATTCATAAATAAGCGATATATAACATTTTAATTATTTTCCATAAGAATAACATGGGGACCGAGTACCTAGGTTTGCTGCTACGGGACCCATAGGCGAAAAATTGTTTTTTTGTGCAAACAACAATAAACCACAACCAGATGAAGCCATAAACCAAATTTCGTCAGTTTATGTTCATGAATAAGCGAGATATACAATTTTTCTTTTCCTCCATAAGAATAACATTAGACAACGTACTGTGTTTAGCACTTTCAATATCTCGGTAACCAATTGACGTAGAGCAATGATAAAAATACCAAATTGTTTGTTTTTTTAAGCTGAATTCAATGGTATAAATTAAAATTTGATTTAAATTAAAATTACATGTGAAAACCCCAAAAAACACATTTTTGGGGTACAAAACCCCCAAAAACCCCCCTCCGGATGGTGCGATTCATCTGGTTTTCGAACTCGTTCAAATAAATGGTACTTTATACATTTGTACCAAATTTCATTAAGATCGGACCTTTTTTACGAGAGTTATCGTGCTTACGGACACATATATTTATATATATATATAAATATATATATATATATATATATAAAAATTTGAACGAATGGTGTTTTTGGCATCTGGGGACCTCAAAATGAAAAGTTATCATGGTCTCGGGCTTAAGTCTTACCATGAGACCTACGGTAATAGCTTCTTCCCTATAGGGGAAATTCGCTAAAAATGGCGTAACATTTCAGGTTTTTTGATGCGACACCTAGAGGGTTAAAAATTAAACAATATATATTTTTTTCTTTTAGTTACAACCATTTTTTTATTGTTTGAAAACTCATAAGGAATAAAACAAAAAAAGAATTATAACTCTTATCTGCTAAAACATAAAATTTACAGCTTTTTTCCCAAACCCTTACAAAATTGATTACAAAGGCCCGGAGTTTTTGGCTAGTACTTTCAGAAAAGTACCTGGAGTTTTTGGCAGTGACCACAAATTTTTGTCCGGGGTGCAAAGGGTTAGTTTTGGAGAATTAATAATATTTGGCATCATATTTATTTAAGACTGGATACTGATAACTAAAGCATTAATTTTGCAGACTTGTTAGGCCCACAAATATATTTAGTTATTAACATTTTATAATAAATATATTGGTAAATTGTTTTTGTTTCCCATAGTTTGATATATTACTCATTTCGCTTGGGCTGTAACAGATAGCGTTACTGTTCCATCATTGCAATAGACAGAATGTTGTCCTTACTTTCTCATATAGTTTAAAACATAATTTTTATAATCTGTAAATTCAAATAATGTTATTAACTGTTGAAAAATTGAGTAGTTAAGTAGTGAAAAATTGAGATTTAACAATGTAAAAACCACTTAATTTTAGTAAATAAATAAATTTATTTGTTATCAAAATAATATAACTAAACATATGTTTTGACTTATGTGTATTTTTAATACCAAACTCACAACATAAGTAAACACTATTTGTTGGGTCTCAGAGAAATTACAAGCAGCCATCTTGTTGGTCCAGATTTGATTTGTGCTTCACTTTTATACCCTGGATACCCAGTCTACTTATTTCTATGGTCTGTGGTCTCATTCCCAGGGAAAAATCTAATTATGTAAAAAAACGAAAATGAAGTGACAAAAATTAACATTGGGCTTATGGAGTTTAAAATCAAAACAAAATAATCATAACAGCTGTTTATAATCAATCAGTGAACTGTCAAAGTAATACTCATGTCGTTTAAATATTAACAGATGGTTTCTTAAAAGCAGTGACTAAAACCATTAAATGAAGATTACATATAGCGAGGTCATGTCATTCCAAATTTAATCCAAGGGGTATTGAGCTATATATAAAAGGATTGACCTTAAACATGCAGAAAAGAGGCAATGAGCTAAGAAAATTTGCTCATCAGTAGACGAATATGGTTAAATACCAAGCCATGTAACCAAACTGACTGACTTTCCCCGAGCAAAGCTGGCCCCCATGTACTTTGACTTAAACTCCCTACTGTACATTCAAGAAAACAATTCATCATTTGTAAAACGACAGAAAGTGCATCGATACAATACTCAAAGGGACATCAACATCCCTCCATGTAGACTGTTTCAAACTCAACGTAGTTTCTCAGTGGTCACGATGCAATTTTTCAATTTAGCCTACTTGAAGAAATTAGATGGTTGGATAAAATTAAGTTTACAGGTACAATTCACACAAGGTTAACAAATAGGTCTATACTCCTTCAGTGAATTGGACATGGATCCAATGTTTTAGCTACTGCCGCCATTAAAGAGAAGATAACTATAATTAAAGAAATACATTTTTGACGCAATCCATCTTGAATATACAGTCATTGATGAAGAATTCATATATGAAGTAGTAAGTAAGTAAGTAATCTTTCTGGAATATCTCGTCATTGATGAAGAATTCAAGTATCAAATAAGTAAGTAGTCTACTTCAGTGTTAAAAGTGTAAAATTCAATTATAAGAGCGACATTCACAGATTTCTACATTGTGTAACGGGTATCCTAATTTATTGCTAAGTAAAACACAACTTAAATAATAAATTATAATGTCACAAACTTTTGGGTTAGTAAAAATGGAATATCTTTAAAACTATAGGTCCGATTGAAATACAAATGATACAGGAATAAACCATATAAAATTCCCTAACTTGTCTGAAAAAACTATAAAATTCAACCAGGAAATAGAAAAGTCCATTTGTTAGCGGACAAAAGGTTATGCAATAATTGATTGTAGAAGTAAAAGTGTAATATCTTTAAAAACTATACGTCCGATTGAAATTAAAACTGTACAGAAGTAAATCATATAAAATTCCCTAGCTTGCCTGAAAAAATTATCGAATTCGGTCAAGAAATAGAAAAGTCGATTTTTTAATGAACGAATATTACAAAATTATTGTGAAGGGAATTCGGCCATTTCAACGGCGTCATAGCGATGCGCATTACCCAAAATCTGGTGACGTGATCTCAAGAACCAATAGGAACTCTTGGAGGGAGTAGGACATGGCTCTCACATAAATAGAGCAGGAACGCGCAATTATTCATCTTTCTTTGCCAATACATGGTCGAGTGTAGACGTATTGTGAGCTAGGCTCTAACACAATGCTAGGAGCGACGCTCAGCATTTTAAATGGCGATAGGGGAGTCTTGTGCAAGTTATTTAAAGATCATTTGTGAAGTTTCAGTAATGTGAAGTGTATAACCTAAAGTGACAGTGCAGGTAGTGACTAGGCCTGACGGAAAAGCCGACAAAGCGATGAGTACTTAACTTAATCTAAATTACCTACCGTTGATATTTCTTGAACATTTATTGAAATCGTCTAAAACTAGGAATAGGCTTAACCTATCCTAGGTTGTGAAATGGCATAGCCTAACTCATCTACACATTAACTGAAATTATCTGAAACAAGGAATAGGCTTAACCTATCCTAAGTTATGAAGAGGCATAGCCTATTTTTTGAACATTTAATGAAAATGTCTGAAACTAGGAATAGGCTTAAACTATCCAAAGTTATGAAGGGGCATAGCCTATCTCTACTAGAAGTATCAGTATTATACAAATTTAGTTAGTAAAAACCTAACTAAAAATTAATTTCATCTCGACAACTGCATAATTATTAACGGATCTAAACAACAGTAAAAATAAATAATATTCTACCAGAACTTTTACCAATTTAGAACAACCCAACAAAGTTAATTTATTCCCAGTGACACTATTTCATTTTACATATAAATTCACAGGTACAAGATAGCCTAGTTATTAAATTGTCTGATGTGATTAGGGGTTATTAGTTGTATATGAATTTAAAGACTGATGGAACATTTTCATAACTGTTAGTTTAAGATGTTTTAATTAATAAATAGATGTATTTATCACAATTATCTATAATCTTTTATTGTCAAGGCCTTATTCCACCAAGCCTCACACGAACCCATAAGACTTCACATGTTGATAAAATTCAATATGGGTCTTCCCTGACATTAAGAGTATTCATATTCTATCCGGCTGAGCAAAAGAAAATAATATTTATACCCTGAGATTATATTTATTAAATAATATTCACTTTTTTATTATAAAGAAAAAATTATAATTAAATTAAAAGAGTTTAAGAGGTTAACGGTAGCAATTGTCACCGTCCAACCAGCAGTGATCATAAAGGTCCAGCAATCGTTAGTGCTCTGGCTTCCAAGCGAGAATTATTAGAGATGACTAATTACTGCTGTTAATATTACTGTAACAAATGCAAGTACTGGCTACAGCTTCAATAGTTGGTTATAATTCTTAATTAAATTACCCCTTCTTTTGGATAATTTTTACATTTTGTGGACCTCGCTGACAAGTCTAAGACTTAAAGAAGCCAAGTCTTTGTAATATACTTGAATAAAATGAATTGAACCCCAAGCAAATCTTTTTAGTTTTTTTCCTAAAAAAAAAACATAACTGCCAGTTGTCATAGGCCTATGTGGCGATCTAAAGACCGCGAGGTACCATAATGGCATTAGTCACATAGGCAAGCCAGTGGTGACCACTCGTGAAAAAGTGTCATAGCAGTCAGCTGGGATTGAACCTACGCTTGACCAAGATGAGTGGAGTAAGGAGGTGGGCCAGACTGAGCCGGGACGAGGCCGTGACGTCATCCGATACTTCAGCTGCCACAACCGCGGCGCACGGCTGTCGCTAGCGACATGTACTGTCATGTAAATTATCAAGTTGATCATTGCATATGCCTCAGTCAGTGTAAAGTATTGAGACGTGGATGTTTTTAGCTTGTTTTCTCATGTGATGCATTTTTATTTTCACAAGTTTTATTAGAGCTGTGAGTTTTGTATTTCATAAATTTCTAAGAGATTTCATTTCACAGTCACGATTTGCTTTAGTTACCATAGTGCGTAATACTTTTAGCACCGCAGTATATAGTTTCCCATTTATGGTTATAGTGAAAAACATGGTTAAAAGATTACTGTTACAAATATATTGTTTGGTACTATTCAAATGCCGTATTCATGCAAAGTTTAAACTACCTTTTGGATGAACATTATTTTTTTATATGAAAATATAAAACTGAAAAATGCTTCTTCCTTACTTTATAGTTGGAGGGGTCATACACATGCAACGTAACGCATCTTTCATCATTTCAGATCCTCCTCCTCCCCATGTAGCCTGACACACTGTAACGCTCGAGCATACAGGTTATCTCTCTCTCGTGTGTTAGGTAACTCAATCATAAAAAACTTGCTTAGTTTGCCAAAGATCCACAGTTGTTTTTAATTTGCGTTAGTTTCTTTTACAAAACTGACGCAGAAAAATACCGTTTCTGACACGAGCAATAGTATAAACTATTTCAGCTAAAGCTTAGCAAATTAAGGTTATAAATAATACAAAAGTTCAACATTACGGAATATAACTGCACGATAAATTACAATGAATTTTTAAAATGAGAACATAAAACTGTTAAAAATAACTTTATTTTCAAGGAAAATAAAACATTCAAGTGAATAATCATGGGAACAACCATTTGGTACCAAATGCTACAGAATAATAAATAATTAAATACATATTAAATAATACACAAATAGATAAGTGTGTTGTAGCGATTTTGCGATCCAAAACAACACAAAACAAAGCTGTAAAGTAGAGATGTGTCAGTACAGGGTTTTTAAGTTGAGTCGAGTATAAAAATAAAATAAAAAAACACATACGTCAAGTTGAATTGGATCAAAACAGTGTACAGGGTTCCATTTATAAATGTTGTTATTAAAATATACCTTTCTAGTTACTATGACCTGAAAATAACAATAGTAAGTAAAATAAATGGATTCCTGCTTCATTGGAAAAAGGTAAGTACATTTATGTGAAAATAAATCATACCAAAGTTATTGCATAAACTTTTGCCATGAAGATAAAATACTTTTAATCTTTTAGTATTAAGGACTGCCTATATGGTATTAATTAACAGTTTCATTTTAAAAAATCTCAGTTTTAGCGAATTTCCCCCACAGGGAAGAAGCTATTACCGTTGTCGGCATGGTAAGACCTAGGCCCGGAACCATGATAAATTTTCGTTTTGAGGTCCCCAGATGCCAAGAACACCATTAGTTCAAAACCATGTGTGTATATATACATGTGTCCGTGAGCACAATAAGTCTCGTAAAAATAATCCGATTTTGACGAAATTTGGTATAAACGTGTAAAGCAGCATTTATGACTTTTAGTTCGAAAATCAGACATATCGACCAATCCGAAGGGGTATTTTGATGGGGTTTTGTACCCCAAAAATGTTTTTTTGAGTATTTTACATATAATTTTTGAAAAAGTTAAACTTGAGTTTTTCCATTAGAATCAGCTTAAAAAGACGCACAATTTGGTGTTTTGATCATTGCTCTACGTCAAATGGTTACAGAGATATTGAAAGTGCTAAACACAGTACGTTGTCCAATGTTATTCTTATGGAGAATAAGAAAAATTATATATCTCACTTATTTATCAACTTATCCTGATGAAACTTGGTATATTGCTTCATATCATTGTGGTCTATTGATATTTGCACTAAAAAGCATTTTTTGGACGATAGTTTCCGTAGCAGCAAACCTGCGTTCTCAGCCCCCATTTTATTCTTATGGAGAATAAGTAACGTGTTATCTCCCTTAATTATGAACATAAATTAATAAAATTTGGTATGTGGCTTTACCTACTTGAGTTATACTGATATTTGTATAAAACCCCCATTTTTGTGTTCCTTGCTTCAGCAAACCTGCATACTTAGCCGCCATGTTATTCTTATAGAGAATAATAAATGTCATAAATCGTTTATTTATGAATGTATATTGATGAAACTTGGTATGTGGCTTTATGTGGTATTAAGATACATATATATGCATTGGAAATTCACTGAGTACTCAGGTTTGCTGCTACGGGGGTATTTAATTTTATTCCATCTTTTTAGCGAATTTCCCCTATAGGGAAGAAGCTATTACCGTAGTCGGCATGGTAAGACCCAGGCCCGGGACCATGAAACTTTTCGTTTTGAAGTCTCCAGATGCCAAAAACACCATTCGTTCAAAAATGTATATATGTATATATATATATGTGTGTCCGTGAGCACAATAACTCTCGTAAAAATAATCCGATTTTGACAAAATTTGGTATAAACGTGTAAAGCAGCATTTATGACATTTTTAGTTGTAATGAGTGGAAATTATAGAAAAAAACGATTTTTTTCTTCACTGTGTTTGTTAGAAATGATTCGGTTTAATTACGGTAGGGCGGCGAAAGTTAAGAATGAAAGGCAGGTTCCGGCGGCGGCCACGCACGGCGCCACCGTCGCCACTGGTGGGGAGTAGTGGGGGAAACATCGAGTCCCTCGGCAGACCAGGCCCGAGAGCTCATTCTCCCGACCGGCGCATAGCTGGTAACATCCTCCTAACCTCAAAAGAGGTGTGCTTGCAAATAGAGGCTTGAAATTAAGTCGAAGTCGGCGAAGTTGTTTTAAACGGCGATTATATACAGGTATGGTGAATGCGTATACCCGTAGTTTCACCTATGTTATTTTAATTAGTTTATATGTCTAAGAAAGGCAAATTAAGTATTAAATCCGGTTAGAATAAACCATAAGTGCTGGTTTGGATTTGGGAAGAAAATATTGTGCTTTATTATTAAGGGCGATATCAGGGTGAAATAGCACTGGTCTCAGTAGATTTTGTTCCTGCCGAGATTTAACTATAGATTTAGGGCAAACTGAATACATTATTTTAGTTTTTACGATTTTGTTTTTGATCGGAGTAGATCTAGCAAATGGATATTAGTGTTAAATAATCCGAAGTAGGATTACAACAGTCTGCCCTACTTTGAGTTATTATTTCAGGTTGGCTATAAAGAAAACATTTAAATTTTTTTAGCTCGGCAGAACTTAGCTGCACAAAGAAAGTATTTTAGTTAAATTTTAATCGGACAGAAAATACAACTGACTCCACAGAATCTTGTTTATCACATAGGCCCAGGGTGAAATAACTCTGTGAAAAGAGTAAATTATATTTCTTGAAGATCTTTTACTGTCAGGCCAGGGTGAATTAGCCCGGGGATAAAAAGGGTCCGAAATACTCTATTTTGTTAAAAGAAAATTAATTTACCTTAAATCGGTTTTAGGTAAAAATGATTTTAATTTCCTGGCAGTCATTACATCAAATCAGAGCGAAATAGCTCTGTTACAAATGAATGGGGAAAAATTATACGTAGCCTAATCATTCATTTTGAATAGTAAAGTTATTTACTTTGCCGATTTGGTTACACTTTTTCTAAATAATTATACTGAATTAGAGTCCATCCGCCCGACAACAAGTTTAGCGAAAACTATATAGTTCTGGGTTTTGTTTAATACCAAAGGTGAAACTGCTGTACAAGCCTCAATTACAAAACTTTATTTTAGTTTAGCTCCTTAGCTTCTGGCAAAGGGCGTTTTTGTTGCGCAAAGAATACATTTCAGTTTTATTTTCTTATTTGATAGGGCCTATGCAGCATTTCACAACAAAAATAAAATTAAATCACCTTTTTCAAAATTTGTTTCCATTTAAACATTAAATGGGCAATGATGAATCAACTAGTGCTGAATCACCTGATGTGATTAATTTTATCTGAGCCCGAACCAAATTAAAAAAAACTAAATTGAGCCCTGGACATTCTCGTACGAGTGACCTATCCGAGGCAAAAAGGTACAATTCGTACCCCACCCCAAAATAGTACCTTACAAGTGGCGCCCGAACGAATTGGACTTAATTTTGGACTTTGTAGCTGTTAAAAAATGGGACTTTGGCGATTATTTTTACATATTTGGTTCCAGCTTTTTTGGAACAAGTTTTATATACACTCCCCGGTGAAACACAGAGGGGATAAGGGTGATCAAACGGAGGTATCTAGTGGAACAACTAGTACAAGTACCAGCACTGGTGCTATCTCTAAAGTTCCAGTTGTGCCCAAGTCAACTGCATCATCTGATGCTATTACTACTGTTAAATCTACCACTGCGCTGAATCTCCCGCTAATGACTCAATCGGGAAGTTTTAAATCACCCTCTGAGGATGATCCTAGAACTAGTTGGATAAGAAGTTTAAATAAAGACGAAATTAAATTGGAAATGCACAAATACGGTCTGGACACATCCGGGACAATGGATGAATTAAGAAGGCGTTTTGCTAAATATTGGAAGGATGGAATTCCCCGGGATGAAAACAAAGAAACTCCGACTACCGAGACATTAATGTCTTCTGTTGCCGGAAATCCCTTGTATTTTCTGGTAACCTCAACTGGTGCCGGTTTTCGTATTTCTTCGCAGCCTTTAAATTGTCAGGCGGAAAATCGTGATTTGCACAAAATAACTGAACTGCTAGAGATGCCACCTGATACAAATTTGGATGAAATTTGTCGGTCTGTATCTGACTTAGTACACAAATCCCGTGCGTCTGTGAATATTCCTTCATTAGATAATACTGATGTTTATCAAAGTTTGTCTCATCATACTGGAGGCGTATTTAGTCATCCGGCTAGGCCTATTTCAACCGTGATACCGCCGGGAAATAGTTATGAACCGTCAGGATTAAACCGCGAAGATCCATCCTCGTTATGCAGTCTTGTGCGGAAATGGAATGTTAGGTTTGACGGTAATAAAGATCCAATCTCGTTTTTGGAGCGATTAGATGAGTTGAAGGAGTCTTATGGTATTGATAATAAATATATTCTTAAGGTTTTGCCTGAATTGTTACATGGAACAGCATTACTATGGTATCGTAACAACAAAGATACATGGGGTTCGTATGAAGATTTCCGTCATAGTTTTGACATACAGTTCTTGCCTCCAGGTTATCTTAGAAACCTGGATGAAGAAATTCGGTGTCGAACGCAAGGCGAAAACGAGCCATTTCGTGGTTTCGTGGTCGCTCTCACTACTTTGATGAGGAGGCGTGGTGGTTTTTCTTTGTCGGAACAATTAGATATCATCTTTTCTAATATGAAGCCTGATTATAAGTTAACTATGAGGCGGAACGAAATAGTTTCATACGAGGATATGCTTAAGCAGGCGGAGCACGTGGAGAGTTATTTAAGGGAAAAAGCATTATATCGACCACCCCCACCACCGTCAATGGCGTTGGTCCCCGAAACCGCGTATCAACCGAAGCGAAAATTTGACAAACCGTTCGTAAACTGCGGTGTTAATGTGTTTGAATGTAGCGATAGGTATACCGATCGTAAAATGCTTAATGATAGGCAACCAAATCCTAAAAATAGCTCATGGCATGAATCTTCTAGGGGAAGAGGTGATTTTAGCCAGCGGTGGAATAACCGGGCGGCTTACCAAACCAATGATAATTTCTATCAGAGAGGTTTCAATACAATGGTTAAACAAAGCACGTGCCGAGTAGTAGTACCGATACGCAGGTAAAACAATCTGTTCGCTCGACGGTGACTTGCTGGAATTGTAATAAATTAGGTCACTCACATCGAGATTGCTGGTTGCTGAAAACTTTAAAATGTTTTCATTGTAAGACCGAAGGAGTTAAAACCAGCGACTGTAAATGTAAAATGGGAAACGAGTCGCGGACTCAGGTGATGGGAGGTCATCCGAGTCCCAAGTAAATATTAAATCCTCCGACTGGAATCAGTGGCTAGAGCGAATCAAAATATTTCCTAAAGGTTTTGGATCGGTGACTTGTGTAAAGGACAATAGGCCATATGTGACTATAAATATTAATGGGAAAGAATTCTTAGCTCTTTTAGATAGTGGCGCAGCTGTGACGTTAGTAAATTCTAAGGTTGCGAAACACTTAAAGGAGTCGGGGATTAGGCCTAAACCAGTATCAATGGTAATCCAGTTAGCTGATGGCACTAAAGCAAAACAAACGGAGGTTTATGAGTTTCAGGGAATTGTTGAAAATCAAACCTATGATTTTAAGGCGGTATACTTACCTTCCCTTACTAGTGATGTCATATTGGGGGTTGACACCTTAGATAGGCTAGGTATGATTACTTACAATGTTAAGACGGACCATTTGGAACAAGATGGTCCATCGCAAACAAAAGAAGTTGAATCGACTATTAACACGATAGGCACTCTCACCGAAGACCAACAAAATCGTGTTCAGGCATTCTTAGATGTGGAACTGCCAATGTTTGACGACGTTTCAGGGCGAACCAGTTTAATTGAACATAAAATTAAGTTAAAAAAGGGTGTTACTCCCATCAGGCAACGCTACTACCCGCGTAATCCGGCTATGCAGCAGGTGATTAACAACGAAGTCTCCCAGATGCTTAAGGACGGGGTAATTGAAAAATCAAACAGTAGTTGGTCCTCCCCAGTGGTCTTAATTCGTAAACCATCCGGTAGATACCGGTTTTGTATTGACTTCCGGTTACTCAATCAGGCCTCAGAATTAGATGCGTATAGTTTACCACGCATAAATTCTATACTTGAGAAACTCAGATCTGCTAATTTCATTTCCACCTTAGATCTATCAAACGGCTATTGGCAAGTTCCGTTGGCTGAAGAGAGTCGACCACTTACGGCGTTTACGGTGCCGGGTGTAGGATTGTTTCAATTTACCGTTATGCCTTTTGGCCTTCATTCCGGTCCTGCCACTTTCCAACGCTTGTTAGACCAAATCATAGGGCCGGAGTTAGAACCACGTGCGTTTGCTTACCTAGACGATCTCATATTAATTTCAGAAACATTCGAAGAACACTTAGAACTTTTACGAGGTGTTTTTCATTGACTACGATCAGCTGGGCTTAAACTAAATGTAGACAAATGTAAATTTTGCCAAACGGAATTAAAATACCTCGGCCATCCCATAAATGCGGACGGCATTGGCACAGATCCGGACAAGGTTAGGTATATCGTTGAATTCCCGCGGCCAAAGACTGTAAAAAGTCTTCGCTCATTTTTAGGGCTCGCATCATGGTATAGGCGCTATGTAGACCGGTTTTCAAGGCTCATTGCCCCTCTCACAAACCTTTTGAAGAAAGGTATAGTTTGGAATTGGACTGAGAGACATGAGGAGGCCTTTGGTGTTCTAAAAAAGCCACTTGTTTCGGCGCCTATTTTAGCGTGCCCTGATTTCAGTCAAACCTTTAAGTTGCAGGTAGATGCATCAGATGAGGGCCTCGGGGCCTCTCTTACCCAAAAAAGAGATAACAAAGAGGTAGTTATTGCCTATGCCAGCCGGCTTCTTTCAAACGCAGAAAAAAATATACGGTTACCGAAAAGGAATGCCTTGCTTTAGTGTGGGCCGTAAAAAAGTTCAGACACTATTTGGAAGGGTATAAATTTGTATCCGTGACAGACCACATTGCTTTGAAGTGGCTGCTAAGGCTCAGGGAGCCATCGGGTCGGTTAGCTCGTTGGGTGTTAGAGCTTCAACAACATGAGTTTGACATCAAATACCGTAAGGGGACCTCCAATCGAGTTGTGGATGCATTATCCCGCTATCCGGCTGAAGATACTTCTACAGAGGACCCAGAGAATTCAGTTTGCCCTATAATTGCCCATCAAGTGTCATCTAAGGAATTCCGAGAGTCTTGGAACGACCTGAGTCCGACAAATGGTATGACCGATTATTTGCCAAAGTAAATAGAAATCCGTCTGCTAACAGTAAATTTATAATTCGAGAAGGCAAACTGTATAAACTGGACAGAGGAAAAGTTAAATCCGGTGAATCGAGGGAAAACTGGAAACTCTGTGTCCATGTTTCGGATTGTAACAAGGTTTTAGGTGAGACTCATGATTCACTGACCGCCGGCCACTTCGGATTTAAGAAGACGGGGAGCCATCGGGTCGGTTAGCTCGTTGGGTGTTAGAGCTTCAACAACATGAGTTTGACATCAAATACCGTAAGGGGACCTCCAATCGAGTTGTGGATGCATTATCCCGCTATCCGGCTGAAGATACTTCTACAGAGGACCCAGAGAATTCAGTTTGCCCTATAATTGCCCATCAAGTGTCATCTAAGGAATTCCGAGAGTCTTGGAACGACCTGAGTCCGACAAATGGTATGACCGATTATTTGCCAAAGTAAATAGAAATCCGTCTGCTAACAGTAAATTTATAATTCGAGAAGGCAAACTGTATAAACTGGACAGAGGAAAAGTTAAATCCGGTGAATCGAGGGAAAACTGGAAACTCTGTGTCCATGTTTCGGATTGTAACAAGGTTTTAGGTGAGACTCATGATTCACTGACCGCCGGCCACTTCGGATTTAAGAAGACGGCCAAGAGGACCGGAGATAGTTATTTCTGGCCTGAGTGGAGAAAGGCTGTACGGGCTTACGTGAGAAGCTGCTCTACATGCCAGAGGTACAAAGTAGAGCAACTGAAACCTGCTGGAGTGATGCACTTTCGCCCTCCTGGTGGGCCTTGGCACACCGTATCGGCAGATCTACTAGGACCCCTACCTCGCTCCAAGAAAGGTAACAAATTCATAGTAGCGTTCCAAGATCAATACAGTAAGTGGACAGAGATGGCTCCTCTTAAGAGTGCTACTGCTGCCCAAGTGGTACAGAAATTTAAAGAGCTAGTTTTGTTGCGTCATGGATCTCCAGAAGTTTTATTGGTAGACAATGGCACACAATTTTGCGCTCGGGTGTTTCTAGATTTAGCTAAAGACTGGGACATAACCTGTCACAATACAGCCCCATACAGTCCCCAGTCCAACCCAATTGAGAGACGAAATCGAGTAATTAAAACCCTAGTAGCGTAAAGCCTAAAAGGGAACCATCAAACTTGGGACGAACATCTGAAAGAAATAACTTATGCAATCAACACAGCCGTTCATGACTCAACCAAGTATA
This sequence comes from Allygus modestus, assembly GCA_963675035.1. Lineage (NCBI taxonomy): Eukaryota > Metazoa > Arthropoda > Insecta > Hemiptera > Cicadellidae > Allygus > Allygus modestus. The sequence continues at coordinate 175,908,431 of OY776112.1, read as the reverse complement.
CTCCAGCCATGCTCTGTTTTGGTAGAGAATTGAGGGTACCAAAAGCAATACGCGGACCTTTATTTCAAGTCTCTCGTGACGAAGATGAAACGGATCGAGATAAACTACATAAGGATAGATTGAAACAGTTCCGTCGTCTGTATGAGTCAACTCAAGCGAATCTGCATAAAGCTTTTACAGCTCAGGCTAAATACTATAACCTTCGCCGCAGAGATATATCGTTCGAGATTGGACAGGCTGTCCTAAAACGAACGCATACTCTTTCGTCAAAAGCAAATGCTGTTGCGGCTAAGTTGTCGCCTAAGTTTGAAGGGCCGTTTACAATCACTCGAAGGTGTGGCTATAACCTTTATGAACTTCAGTCGCCGGGGTCAAAGAAAAAACTAACCGCCCATGTAAAAGATCTAAAACCCCTTTTTGAACGTCAGGAGTAGGAACCCAAAAACTCAAATTGTTCTACTACATTTTCTGTTATGTTTTAGTTGTAGTTAGTTGTAAATATTATGCCTACTAATAATTTTGTGCTTTATTACAGGTTGCACGCTTCTGCATGGTAGTCGCTTGTAGTTTCTGCACTGCACTAACAAGAACACTAACACCAGCACCACCATAAAAAAAACTAACACACTCAATACAGTCCCTTTCTCACAAATGGCAACCCTCAGACCGATAATTAAGCTTGCGAATAGTGAGCTTGCCACATTGTATACAAATGCCTGTGTTGAGGGACTGATAATCAATGCTTATTTTAGGTTAGTGGAGCGGCGTAGTCGCTACTATGAAGAAATGCCAACTGCTTGGGCGTTTGACACCACCTTCTTCAGTGATTGGGAGAAGGGTGGAATTCAAGCTACCAGAGGGCGCATACGAGATGTGTGTTTATTCAAGGAAGAAATCCTCCTATTCCCGGAACACCTACCAAATGTCAGTAAGTCTGGACACTGGGCGGTCATCGTCCTTAATATGCGGGCTATGCTGACTCGATGCATTTGAGAAGAACTGAACAAATGAAAATAATTCTTGATTTTATATCCAAGGTAGCTCTGATTCAAGGAGCTGAGTTTGAGGTGAGTGATTGGACCTCATTTGAGACGCCGGAGGAGGCTCCCAAACAGAATGATAGGACATCGTGTGGGATCTTCGTGTGTGCGATGGCGGAAAAGCTATCCAGCAACTCTGGAATCATCCAAGATCTGAGTGTCGATATAGGTGAGTGGCGACGAAAGCTAGCTCAAGCACTCAGAATTGGTCGAATCCGTGATGAGAGATTTGATCTTATTGAATCTCACATAGGGGAGGAACATGCGCTCTGTTATTGTGGATTCGAACATGCTAGACCTTTACTATTAGAAGTCACTACTCCAAAAGGTCGTCTCGTCAATCGGGACCTTATGGAAGATACGGTGAGTTTTAGAGAGTACACCACGTTTCGATCGGCTCCCGAGTTTATAGTATTATCCTCAGATAAAGAGGATGAGCCCAGCCACCAGAGAAGGTTCCCAAGAAGAGACCCAAGAAGGTTCTCCGGGTGTTTCCATGTTGATAGACCAACCAGACCGACCAGAGACCCCCATATTAAAGATAATGGCGGACGAAGAAGATATGATCGGTGTTGAAGAGACAATTCCTGTCTCACCCCCCAAACCGGAGATCATCAGACGTGTAGTGTTCAATCCTTCGGCAAGCCAAGAAACGCACTCACCAACAAGGGTATCTCAACCGGCTCGACAAGGCAGAGGGCCAAGAGTAAATAAATATTATAAAGTTAGGAGATGGAGGGAAGATGCTACCTTTTACCGAGAAAAGTATCTAAAACCCCAGTACCAGAGGCCAAACCATTGGCGTTAGCATTTCTTTTCACTTTTGTATTATCCCAAGAAGGATTTTATTTTTTCAGTTTTTAATAAACAAGAATGTTTTGTTGGTTATTGGCAACAGAGGATTGGTTGTCCAAAGTTAGTTAAGGAATAATTATAGGAAGGGAGTTAAATAAAGGGTTCTGTTTTTGTTGTAAGATTTAGTTACAGGAAATTATCGTCAGTTGCCGCATAAGGTAAGACTTTTTTTTAAACTTGTTTTTTTTTACTTTTTTTTTACCAGAAAGTAAGTAGGGGGTGTAATGAGTGGAAATTATAGAAAAAAAAACAATTTTTTTTTCCACTGTGTTTCTTAGAAATGATTTGGTTTAATTACGGTAGGGCGGCGAAAGTTAAGAATGAAAGGCAGGTTCCGGCGGCGGCCACGCACGGTGCCACCGTCGCCACTGGTGGGGAGTAGTGGGGGAAACATCGAGTCCCTCGGCAGACCAGGCCCGAGAGCTCATTCTCCCGACCGGCGCATAGCTGGTAACATCCTCCTAACCTCAAAAGAGGTGTGCTTGCAAATAGAGGCTTGAAATTAAGTCAAAGTCCGCGAAGTTATTTTAAACGGCGATTATATACAGGTATGGTGAATGCGTATACCTGTAGTTTCACCTATGTTATTTTAATTAGTTTATTTGTCTAAGAAAGGCAAATTAAGTATTAAATCCGGTTAGAATAAACCATAAGTGCTGGTTTGGATTTGGGAAGAAAATATTGTGCTTTATTATTAAGGGCGATATCAGGGTGAAATAGCACTGGTCTCAGTAGATTTTGTTCCTGCCGAGATTTAACTATAGGTTTAGGGCAAACTGAATATATTATTTTAGTTTTTACGATTTTGTTTTTGATCGGAGTAGATCTAGCAAATGGATATTAGTGTTAAATAATCCGAAGTAGGATTACAACAGTCTGCCCTACTTTGAGTTATTATTTCAGGTTGGCTATAAAGAAAACATTTAAATTTTTTTAGCTCGGCAGAACTTAGCTGCACAAAGAAAGTATTTTAGTTAAATTTTAATCGGACAGAAAATACAACTGACTCCACAGAATCTTGTTTATCACATAGGCCCAGGGTGAAATAACTCTGTGAAAAGAGTAAATTATATTTCTTGAAGATCTTTTACTGTCAGGCCAGGGTGAATTAGCCCGGGGATAAAAAGGGTCCGAAATACTCTATTTTGTTAAAAGAAAATTAATTTACCTTAAATCGGTTTTAGGTAAAAATGATTTTAATTTCCTGGCAGTCATTACATCAAATCAGAGCGAAATAGCTCTGTTACAAATGAATGGGGAAAAATTATACGTAGCCTAATCATTCATTTTGGATAGTAAAGTTATTTACTTTGCCGATTTGGTTACACTTTTTCTAAATAATTATACTGAATTAGAGTCCGTCCGTCCGACAACAAGTTAAGCGAAAACTATATAGTTCTGGGTTTTGTTTAATACCAAAGGTGAAACTGCTGTACAAGCCTCAATTACAAAACTTTATTTTAGTTTAGCTCCTTAGCTTCTGGCAAAGGGCGTTTTTGTTGCGCAAAGAATACATTTCAGTTTTATTTTCTTATTTGATAGGGCCTATGCAGCATTTCACAATAAAAATAAAATTAAATCACCTTTTTCAAAATTTGTTTCCATTTAAATATTAAATGGGCAATGATGAATCAACTAGTGCTGAATCACCTGATGTGATTAATTTTATCTGAGCCCGAACCAAATTAAAAAAAACTAAATTGAGCCCTGGACATTCTCGTACGAGTGACCTATCCGAGGCAAAAAGGTACAATTCGTACCCCACCCCAAAATAGTACCTTACATAGTTCAAAAATCAGACATATCGACCAATCCAAAGGAATATTTTGATGGGGTTTTGTACCCCAAAAATGGGTTTTTTGAGTATTTTACATATAATTTTTGAAAAAGTTAAATTTGAGTTTTTCTATTAGAATCAGCTTAAAAAGACGCAAAATTTGGTGTTTTGATCATTGCTCTACGTCAAATGGTTACAGAGATATTGAAAGTGCTAAACACAGTACGTTGTCCAATGTTATTCTTATGGAGAATAAGAAAAATTGTATACCTCACTTATTTATCAACTTATCCTGATGAAACTTGGTATATTGCTTCATGTCATTGTGGTCTATTGATATTTGCACTAAAAAATATTTGTTGGCCGATAGTTCCCTTAGCAGCAAACCTGCGTACTCATCCCCAATGTTATTCTTATAAGTAACGTGTTATCTCCCTTAATTATGAACATAAATTAATAAAGTTTGGTATGTGGCTTTACCTACTTGAGTTATATTTATATTTGTATAAAACCCCATCTTTTGTATTCCTTGCTTCAGCAAACCTGCGTACTCAGCTGCCATGTTATTCTTATGAAGAATAATTAAAATGTCATAAATCGTTTATTAATGAATGTATATTGATGAAACTTGGTATGTGGATTTATGTGGTATTAAGTTACATATATATGCATTGGAAATTCGCTGAGTACGCAGGTTTGCTGCTACAGGGATATTTATTTATCTTATGTTTTGTATATTATGTTTAGGCCTAAGCTACATCTTCTTACGAATGGAGAAAATAAAATTACATTTAGGCCTGTAAGTTAAAATAAACTTTATTTTAATATTTAAAAGGCCTATTACATGGTAAAACATTAGCCTACTTACTTACCACACAAAATATATTTACTAACATATCTTAGCATTAATTTTAACACTAGAACTCTTTAACACTAAAAAAGATGATCCACGTTTGCCTGGGAACTACCGCCCAATCTCGCTCCTACCATCCATCTCCAAGATACTGGAAAGAGAAGTATGCGATTCCTTGGTCAACTATCTTAGCAACCACTCAATTCTTTTTAAAAACCAATTTGGTTACCAAAAGCAGAAGTTCACAAAGTTAGCTCTGGTTAGTTTCATCAATTCCTGCATCAACTCCTTGGATGGTAGTGGGACAGCCATGGGCTGCTTCATCTACCTGTCCAAGGCATCAAAGATAAAACACTAAATTGGATTAGTTCAGATCTCTCAAAGAGATCTCACAAAACCAAAATTGACTTTCTTGACCAAGATGGCATCAGAAAATGTCCTTACTCAAATTCAAAAGCAGTATCCTTTGGAGTTCCGCAAGAATCCGTATTAGGGCCTATCCTATTTCTCCTAAACATCAACAACATCTCTGACAATCTACCCGGTAATAATCTCACAGCTTTCGCAGATGACACTTCAATTTTAACTTCAAGCAAAAATCTCAGTGTTTTAGAGCAGCAGACATTTTTAAACTTAAGAAACCGTTTAACTAACGCAGGTACAACTTTTCCTTCGGTTGTACTTGATGAAATGATCATTGAGGAAGCTCAATCTGTCGACTATCTAGGAGTGAGACTGGACGGTGGCCTTAGGTGGAACGAACATGTAGATAAACTTGCCAAGCAACTCGCTTCAAATATTTTTGTTTTGAACAATATTGCACTATCCAAATTGGTATATTTTGGCTTGATTGAGAGTCTGATTAGGTACTCTATTATACTTTGGGGCTTTTCCAGTAATATTAATCTAAATATCATTTTTATACTCCAGAAAAGAGCGATAAGGTGCATTTTGAAACTTACAGAATCATGTTTTGACCACTTCAAAGAACTGCAAATTTTGACAGTACCTAGTATTCACGTATTTATATGTTTTAAGTAATTAGTTATGTTAAAGAACAAAACCTTGTTAACCTTGAATGCTCATGAGCATTCTTACAGTACCAGAAATAGAAACATCAAACCATCTGTGTCTCATAACTTAAAGCTTTTTGAGAAAAAGCCGGATTACATTGGTCTTAAGCTATTTAATCAACTTCCTTCTCACATAGCCCAGATTAGTAACTTAAAAAAATTTAAATACAAGCTCAAAAAGTACCTCTTAGATCAATGTCTTTACCAACTCCCATCATACCTGACCTGACTCTCTAACCTGTCAAGATGTTTTTTTGACAACCCCCCCTCCATTTGCGTCCTCTGCCTATCATGATTATGACAGCATCATGAAGATGTACCTAACGAAACCTGCATAAGCTGACTGGTCCTATGCCACATATGATCAATCAGGACAACGTGGGATATGTATGTATGTATATGTACTAATAGTCCTAATAAGAACAATAAGTTAGTAACAACATGAAGATATATTTGAAAGTGCCTGGCTGATTTGCTTGATTGATGAAATTGAAGCCATGCCTTAAATAGACTTTTAAAATATTACAAATTATTCAAAATACCCCCGTTGCAGCAAACCTGCATACTCAGCGAATTTCCAATGGAGATATAAATGTCTTAATACTTCATAAAGCCACTTACCAAGTTTCATAAAAATATATTCACAAATAAGCAATATATACAATTTGAATTATTCTCTCTAAGAAAAACATTGGGGCTAAGTACGCAGGTTTGCTGCATCAAGGAACACAAAAAATGGGTTTTTATGCTAATATCAATATAACTCAGTTAGGTGAAGTCATATATGTTTTTATTCATTTATGTTTATAATTAAGGGAGACATAGCATTTAGTTATTATCCATAAGAATAACATGGGGCTGAGTATGCAGGTTTGCTGCTACGGGAACCTTTGACGACAAATTATTATTTTGAGCAAATTTCAATTGACCACAATCAGATGAAGCAATCATATACCAAGTTTCGTCAGTATACGACCATAAATAGGCGAGATATAAAATTGTTCTTTTCCTCCATAAGAATAACATTAGACAACATACTGTGTTTAGCATTTCCAAACAAATACAGGAACCAATATCTCGGGAACCAATTGACTTAAGAGGAATGATCAAAATACCAAATTGTGTGTTTTTTTAAGCTGAATCCAACGGTAAAAACTACACTTTGACAATTTAAAAAATTATATGTACAAAAATTTAAAAACCCATTTTTGGGATTCAAAACCCCCCCAAAATACCCCTTCGGATAGAGCGATCTAGCTGGTTTTCGAACTTGAAGTCATAAATGTTGCTTTACACGTTTATACCAAATTTCATCAAAATCGGATCATTTTTACGAGAGTTATCATGCTCACGGACACACACACACACACACATGTATGGGTGTTGAAAAAAAAACCTTCAGGACTTCGGGATATAATTACTTACATAAAAACTAAGGAAAAAGTTCCTGTTAACACATGTCCTAAAATGCTCGGTTTTCCGTATATCCGTCTATATGTGTTTTTTACATGACCAATTGTATCTCACAAACCACTAAACGTATAAACTTCAAACTTGGTACGTGGACGACTATTAACAAGACCTATTTAGGTATATAGTATCAAGTTTCTACTTTGTACCATTTCAAAATGGCGGCCATTTTTAGATTTTAAAGCTTAATATCTTAAAAACCGTAAATTTTATGAAAAGATTTACAAGAAATAAAAATGTTTTCCAATTTTAACTTCTAAACAATGGTATAAAGATTATTAAGATTGGGCCATAAATAACTGATTTATTGCAATTTGTTTAATAGAATACATGCTTATTTATGCTTATTTGCTATAATTGCTACAAAATAAGCATGTTTTCTATTAAACAAGTTGCAATAAATCAGTTATTTATGGCCTGATCTTAATAATCTTTAGACCATTTTTTAGAAGATAAAATTGCACAACTTTTTTGTGTCTTGTAAATATTTTCGTAAAATTTACGGTTTTTAAGATATTAAGCTTTAAAATCTAAAAATGGCCGCCATTTTGAAATGGTACAAAGTAGAAACTTGATATTAGATACCTAAATAGGTCTTGTTAATAGTCATCCACGTACCAAGTTTGAAGTTTATACGTTTAGTGGTTCGTGAGATATAATTGGTCATGTAAAAAACACATACAGACGGATATACGGAAAACCGAGCATTTTAGGACATGTGTTAATAGGAACTTTTTTCTTAGTTTTTATCTAAGTGATCATATCCTGAAGTCCTGAAGGTTTTTTTTCCAACATCCTGTATGTATATATAGTTTAAAACGAATGGTGTTTTCGGGGTCTGGGAAAACGAAAAGTTATCATGGTCCCGGGTCTAGGTCTTACCATGCCGACTACGGTAATAGCTTCTTCCCTATAGGGGAAATTCGCAAAAACCATTAATGAAATTTCAACAAGGCCAAAACAAATCACTTGTCTTTAAAAGCAGCTCAGTGCCAAAGGACAGTTGAGCCTAAAATTAAAGGATTGACTAAATTTCAATTATTATGGAACAAAAAAACAAGCACAAACTTCTTATGCTTACCTATTAGATTTCATTACAGATATGTTTTAGTGAATTTCCCCTATAGGGAAGAAGCTATTACCGTAGGTCTCATGGTAAGACTTAAGCCCGAGACCATGATAACTTTTCATTTTGAGGTCCCCAGATGCCAAAAACACCATTCGTTCAAATTTGTATATATGTATATATATATATATATATTTATATATATATATATATATATATATATATGTGTCCGTAAGCACGATAACTCTCGTAAAAAAGGTCCGATCTTAATGAAATTTGGTACAAACGTGTAAAGTACCATTTATTTGAACGAGTTCGAAAACCAGACGAATTGCACCATCCAAAGGGGGGTTTTGGGGGGGTTTTGTACCCCAAAAATGGGTTTTTTGGGGTTTCCACATGGAATTTTTATTCAAATCAAATTTTAATTTTCACCATTGAATTCAGCATAAAAAAACAAACAATTTGGTATCTTGATCATTGCTCTACATTAATTAGTTACTGAGATATTGAAAGTGCTAAACACAGTACGTTGTCTAATGTTATTCTTATGGAGAAAAAGAAAAATTGTATATCTCGCTTATTTATGAACATAAACTGACGAAATTTGGTATATGGCTTCATCTGGTTGTGGTTTATTGTTGTTTGTACATAAAAACAATTTTTCGCCTATGGTTCCTGTAGCAGCAAACCTAGGTACTCGGTCTCCATGTTACTCTTATGGAAAATAATTAAAATGTTATATATCGCTTATTTATGAATGTATATGGATGAAACTTGGTATGTGACTTCACTTAGCTGAGTTCTATTGATATTTGCATAAAAACCCATTATTTTGTGTTCCTTGTTGCAGCAAACCTGCGTACTCATCCCCAATGTTATTCTTATGGAGAATAATTAATATTTTAAATATTGAATGTTTGTGAAAATATTTCACATGAATCTTGTTAAGTGGCTTAATGTGTCATGTTATAATTCATTGGAAATTCGCTGAGTTTGCAGGTTTGCTGCGACGGGGGTATTTGATATTTTCCTTAAAAAAATTACAAGATTAGGTTAACCTAAAAGTGGACTATACAGACAGTGTTCATTAGTGATGTGTCAAAACCAAAACTCGAATCTCAAAACTACCAAAACTTCGGAAAAGTTTCGGTTTCGAGATTCGATCGGCGAGTTTCGAGAATCAAAACTCAAAACTGCTGAGATTTTTTGTGTCATTGTTGTTTTTTTAACAGAAATCACGCCCGAGTGTTGATTAATAATGTGAAGGTCAAAAGCCTACTGTCATCGGTCGTCTACCTTCACCTTTTGTGGATTATTGATTTTTTATTTGTGAAAGAACAACTCTAACCAAAGTTTATAATTAAGCTACAAATAATTGGTTCACTAGTAGTTCTGAAACTAATATTTTTCTAGGATACTTCGAGAATGGCAGTAAGTTAACTGGTTTATTTGGAGTAACTGGATTTATTTTTCATAACCATACCCAGGCAAGTAAATAGGGTTTCGCGATTTTAGTTTCGAGATTCGATTTTGTAAGTTTCGGTTTCGGTTTCGAGATTCAAAATTTCTGGTTTTGACCACCACTAGTGTTCATACAACTCAATCTGAAGGTCCTTTTAAATTCTCCATTTTGGTGTAAAGAGAAACACAAATTTATAAGCCACAACTTACTTATTTATTAATAAAACACTAAAATCCACATCACAATTCTTAACACCTCAAATGCATTCACAATCAATTTGAATTTACAGACGATGCACGGTAAACGGCGGGAGTAAACTCGCTTGAATCTTTCTCGAGTTTCAGAAAAACCTCAAGAATCAATGCCGACCTCAAAATTTCGAGAAATCGCACATCTCTACTGTAAAGTAATAAAGAACGGACCCAAAACACGCCCTTATTTTAAATGTTATTTTTACTGTTACAGAATAACGTACGTAATTATTATATAATTAACACTTTCGCTGCTGCAAACATGTTTATACATAAAATTTGCATAAGTTTCTATGTTGAGAAAAAACCCCGATCAGGGTCCGCCGCAGCCAACGCGTTAAAACTGCAATCTTAATTTAGAAATCAGTTGAAATATTTTCTATTTCAAAAGATTAATAACCGAAGACGGACGTGCGCCAGATATAAGGTTAAATATGTGAGCAACGTAACGCGGACACAGTCACCCTTCTTCCCCAAATAACGCAGCATAACGCTACGCCTCCTCCCCTCACCCCTTTCATACATTACGTAATATGTGTATGACCCCTTACTAAAACCTGTTACAGGATACGACTGTTTTGATGCATTATTAAAGAGTAATTTTGAGATGTTTTAAGTGTGTGTGTGTATTATGCCTGGATCACGTTGTGCTGTTGCTGGATGCAATAACAGTCATTTAAAAACTAAACACGGGAATGATGTTGTGACATATTTTAGTTTTCCTAAATGTGGTAATATTAAAAAGATATGGGTGGAAAGGTGTAAATGGAAAAGTTCATTGAATCATGATTTGTCACGTGTATGCTCGGAACATTTCTTGGAAACTGATTTTATTAGAAACTTTGGGCAGAGCTTATGGGGGAGAGAAAACGTGACGCAAGAATACTTTTCATTTATCCCCAACCCATTAACAATGTTTATTTATTTAATTTTTAAGCCTTTGACTGGTACAAATGCATCTGCAGACCTCAAAACACCATCCGACACGGACAGGAGAGGTTGGTTTGTACGTTATAATGTTATTTAGATGGGTGTCAAGTATTCTTTGCCTAAATCTATCATACGTGATCATGTCTGTGGAAAATATAATGGGCCCCATGGAAAGCTGACAGTTTTCAGCCCACAGGAAGAAAACGTAATCGCTGATCATGTTGAACAAATATATATATATATATATATATATATATATAAAAGTAGTATTACTCTTTGTTTCAAACTGTATTTTAAACGCTTTTTCTCCTTACGGTTCTTTGTTTAGTTTCATTTTAGTTGCAAAGAAGAAACAGCTGAAAACGTGACATAAGAATATTTTTTATTCATCCCCAACCCATACAATTTTTTTTAAATTTAATTTTTAAGCTTTTGACTGGTGCAAAGGCATCTGCAGACCTCAAAACACTGTCCTACTACGGACAGCAGAGGTTAGTTTAGGCGTATAATGCTAAGTAGGTCAGTGTCCGGGATTATACAGTTTATGGATGTTAAGCCGGACACTTTTATTTATTTTATAATAACCTCTAACACATAGAAAGGTGCAGGCATATAGTAAATAACACACACACACTTAACAATAGTATGGTTTTTATTGGTGACATCGTTGTTTAAAAAGCACTTTAACCTAAAAAACTTAGTTTAGCCAGTTTTACAGTCGTTTTATATGTGAACACCGTTGAAGTGTAAATAAATTTTAAGTGTTTTAAGACAAATTTTACTATATCCCGTAAGTAAAACAACACTTTAACAATATGTACACATACATTATTATTAAATTGGCCGATTAACCTTAAAGATTTTTTGCAGGTATGGATATGCAAATAAACATATTATCTTGTTTAGTAAAGTATTATTCTTAGCGAATTTACCCTATAGGGAAGAAGCTATTACCGTGGTCGGCATGGTAAGACCTAGGCCCGAGACCATGATAATTTTTCGTTTTGAGGTCCCCAGACTCCAAAAACACCAGTTGTTCGAAACTGTATATATATTTATGTCCGTGGGTGCGATAACTCGTAAAAATGGTCCGATTTTGATAAAATTTGGTAAAAACGTGTAAAGCATTATTTATGACTTTAAGTTTGAAAACCAGACAGATTGACCCGTCCGAAGTGGTATTTTGGGGGGGGGCTTTGTACCCCTAAAATGTTTTTTTTTAAGTTTTACATGTAATATTTTAAAAAGTCAAATTTTAGTTTTCACCATTGGATTCAGCTTAAAAAAAACACACAATTTGGTGTTTTGATCATTTGTCTACGTTAAGTGGTTACAGAGATATTGAAAGTGCTAAACACCGTACGTTGTCCAATGCTATCCTTATGGAGAATAAGAAAAAAATTATAGCTCGCTTATTTATAAACGTATACTAACGAAACTTGGTATACGGCTTCATCTGGTTGTAGTCTATTGTTATTTGCACAAAAAACACAACTTTTACCGATTATTCCCGTAGCAGCAAACCTGCGTCCTCAGCCCCATGTTATTCTTATGGAGAATAAGTAAAATGTAATGTCTCCCTTACAGTGGCGTAGGTACGGGGGGGGATCAGGGGGATATATCCCCCCCTTGAAACTTGGAAAAATCAAAATTGATATTCTCCTGAAATCAAGCTTATGCTTTTTGATTAAAAAGAAATGATATTAAGAAAAACAAAAAAATATGTGTGCAATATCACCAAAATATCTTATTTATATATTACAAATATTGTTCGCGTACAATAAATAGTAGTAAATGAACTGCACCTGCACACGGCACACGGTATTTGTGCATTGCGTATTTGGGACATGCATCACCAAACAGTCTACCCACCCACTTCAGTCAGCCACAAACAGTCAGCCACTTCGTCAACTAGCGCACCTGACCTTGACTTCTAGACCGTCTTATTGGTGTGCTTAACTGCACATATGTAATTTAATTAACTGCAGATAGCCATAAATCTTCATACTGATTTTCAACGTTCTATAACCGCAAATATATGTAAAAGTCAACGATATTTCCCGACGAAATAAAGCCAAAGAATAACAAATAATAGAGGTTAGAGTGAACAGTGAAATAAGAGTTTAGCTTATTTGGTAGGCCTAATCATTGCATGACGATGAAGTTACAAACGTAAATACATTTTCACTCACAGATAGGATTTCAACACAAAGTTTGTGCTATTCAACACATTTTTGAGATAAAATTTCAAAAAAGGGAGATTTTTAATTTTTCAAGGAAATTCGCCGGAGCTATTTTATCTTAAAACTCCGGTAATCTCTTGGAAATCTGGTGACGGCAACTCTTAACTTAACGATTACTTTCCAGCTTTCCAGTACTGATTAAAACTAATACAAGTACTTTTTAGTCCTGTTACAAATACTGATTACCTTGTATCAATGTTTTATGTCTTGGATATGTAGGCCTATATCAATAATTAAGAATGCAAGGGACACGTCAATGATGTCTTCAACTTTGTATACCGGTATCCGCGCTAGTCACGAACACAGTTTTTGTTTGTATTCCCTAATGAGATATCGCTCCCTTGACAAAGGTCTATCTACGCCACTGCTCCCTTAATTATAAACATAAATTATTAAAACTTGGCATTTTGGTTCACCTAGTTGAGTTCTATTGATATTTGCATAAAAACCCATTTTTTGTGATCCTTGTTGCAGTAAACCTGCGTACTCATCCCCATGTTATTCTTATGGAGAATAAGTAAAATGTAATGTATCCCTTAATTATGAACATAAATTATTAAAACTTAGTATTTTGGTTCACCTAGTTTAGTTCTATTGATATTTGCATAAAAACCCATTTTTTGTGTTCCTTGTTGCAGCAAACCTGCGTATTCATTCCCCATGTTAGTCTTATGGAGAATAATCAAAATGGTATATATTGCTTATTTATGAATTTATATTGATGTAACTTGGTATGTGGCTTCTCCTAGTTGAGTAATATTGATATTTACATGAAACCCCATATTTGTTGTTCCTTGTTGCAGCAAACCTGCGTACTCATCCCCAATGTTATTCTTATGGAGAATAATTCAAATTTGATACCTATATTGTTTGTGAATATATTTTTATGAAACTTGGTATGCGGCTTTATGTGGTATTAAGACTTATATTTTGCATTGGAAATTCGCTGAGTATGCTGGTTTGCTGCGACGGGGGTATTTATCATTAAACATTACTTCTTAGTGTTTTTCTTTGAGAATGGTTTCTAATAAATGTATACAGTCCTTATGTCATAAATGAATTATACAGTTTGTCTCTGTTATGAACATTAATTCACTCTCACAAACGTTGACAGCTGGTTTACAGTTTACAGTAATACAAAGGAATTCATAACCTATAATTTAAGTCTTACTTTGCAAAATATTCCATTTTAATACTTTCAGTTCGTTGTCAGAAACACTGAACAGATACACAGAATAGAAACGATACACATTCAGGGTCTTTTAGCACTGTAGTAAAGTTTTAAAAATAAAATATTAAGCCCTACGCATTGAAGCAGCGGCCGTCCGGGTATCCGGTGACGTCATCCCGCTCGGCGATAGGCGGGGGGGGGGGGGGGGTGGAGTCTGGCTCACCTCCTTACTCGACTCATTTTGACGCCTGACCAAGTCTAACTTGCGAGGTCAGCGCTCTTCCTCTGAGCTACCTCATCAGGTAAATCGAATATAGATCCTGATTAGTAACTAATTAACTGTAGCGAACTCTTCAACATTAACTGAGAGGCTAGTAAATATTAAAAAGAAGTACAAAAATACAGAACTCAGTCAAACTTTACACCTCAAAACACCAAGGATTTTTTAATAGCCACAAAAGTATCTAAGTTAGTTAGTGCAATAAAACATGAACAAAAAAAAATCTCAATAGCATTATTTACATGGGCTAGCCAGTGCTGACCGTTCATGAAAAGCAACACAGAAGTCAGACGGGATCGAACCTACGCTCAACCACGATTGACTTGCGAGGCTAGTGTATACCTCTGAGCTACCCTGTCCGGTAGTTGTCTTAAATGATAAGTATATTAGCATATAAACTTACCCTGACTTTTGGGAGATTTAAGACCGGTTTGTCCTCATCTTTGTTTAAACTTATACTTAGCAACGGTGGACCAGATGACCTATCTTCCTTTGTATAATTTAAACCATCTGTTCCATTCATTTTCTTGGTGTCTGTAAGCAAAAACGTAGATAATTGAACAAAAGGACGCTAGATAGCAAAGGATATAAGTGCTAGTGTGTAAAGAAACAAACAGAGAAAACAAATTGAATTTAATCATAAAAGTGATGGTTATGTGTTGGAACTAGACTGCCATAAGAATACAAAATATAATAAATAATGAAAACTAATTATGCTTATTAGAAATAAATGAACAAAATAAGTATTTATTTAGCATTTGCTTAACAGAAACTTACCTGATTCAATCCGAACGGGGCTGAAAGGTAAATGGTCGTTATATTGTTTCTTGATTAAATCAGCACAACTCTGAACTTTTTTCGTTACATCGATTGGAATTTCTCGTTTGCACATGAAACACCTGAAAACATACAGAATCAAAGGTTGACAACAGTTTTAAGTAGTTTTTAACTTCAGTTGTCCATTACCATTAGTGATGCCATCACAATGTTCAAAGTCCTGGACTGTGAACAATTAATTGTTTAATATAATTTTTCAAACTTCAAATATTAACCTCTTGAATCCCACGGGCGCGTATACGCGTCCACGGTCTAGCCCCGCTACCAGCCCACGGGCGCGCCGGCGCGTCCGAGTGTAGTTTGAATTTGCCGCGCTTTATAAATCGACTAGAGAAGAAGAATTTTGCCTTGTTTGGTACCGTTCTGGCCGGAAGAATCTGCTCTTTCGTGTGGTATATTTTGTTTTGCGCTCACGGCAAGTGTAGCCCTGCAGCGAGCAATCAAAATCAGCTGTTGCCGCCGTGTTTACAATCGTCTCACGTCTGTTGCGTCGCAGTACTTCTAATGTTTGTAAACAATGGCGAGGCGTTCGGGTTCGTCGCGAAACCTTGTTGACGACGAAATATTTGAATATTTAGACGATGCTAATTTAAGTGATGTGTCGAGAGTTGATTGTGACATTGATGAAGACGATTTAGGTAGTGATCAAGTAGGGGTAACTTTGGATGAAGTTTTTGTTTCGTCCCGAGCAAATTCGCCGGCTAGTGTAGTTGAACTTACTGATGTTTCGGGAGTGGAGTGGATTTAAGATTACAGAGTGTAGATATTGTAGAACATTCAACAGTGAGTATTGTTGAACCTAGGCTTACTACCGTTAGTGATAATGTTACAAATAGGGAATCAACATCAACACCAGTTACTCCTGGGCCAAGTGGCGATGCCCCACATATTTTGGTTTCTGAGACTGTTGACACTAGGCCCCGTAAAAGGAGGAAAACTAATAGGCCTAAATCAACACCAAATATTCCTGTTACTGAAACTAGTAACATTAAACCTAGGCCTAGTAAAAGTAAGAAACCTAAAATAACATTTCCATGGATAAATGACAAAGAGTTTTCCCCTCAACTTTTCGAATTCGACAGTTCTGGTTGTGGAATAAGTAACGATGTTGATTTAGATGAAACTTCAAGTAACTTAAAATTTTTCTTGGAGATGTTTGGACTAGATCTGATTGCACATATTGTAGAACAAACCAACTTATACTTCTCTGAAGTTGTTTCCCATATACCTAACGTATCTCAAAGTGAGTTAAATAATTGGAAGCCCACCGATGAAAGGGAAATCCTTTGTTTTTTGGCACTGTGTGTACTTATGTCCCACATCAGAAAGAATGAAATCAGAGATTATTGGTCTACAGACACACTGATAGAGACTAAAATATTCAGAGAGGTTATGAGTAGGAACCGCTTCCAAGCTATTTTACGGATGTTACATTTTAACAATTCAGTTGTTACAAACCCCAGAGCGCTTGGAAGATTACACAAAATAAATCCTATCATATGTTCCCTGAACAAAAGTATTTCAGATACATTTATCCCATTTCAAAAGTTGGCTATTGATGAAACATTGTTTTTGTATAAGGGGAAATTGTCATTCAGGCAATACATACCAAAAAAAGGGCAAGATTTGGGATCAAACTTTTTGTTTTATCAGATTGTGAAACAGGCTTGGTACTCCAAATATTGCCATATGTTGGGGCAGAAACAAATCTGGAATTCCCAGGCATAGAGGGAGTAGGTATGACAGGACAGGTAGTCCTAACCCTTTTAGAGCCGTTCTTTGGTTTAGGCCACAAAGTGTACCTGGACAACTGGTACGTGAGTCCTTGCCTTGCTATGGAGCTCCACAAACATAAAGTCAACATGTGTGGAACCTACCAGATAGGTTAGGTTTACCTAAAAAACTACCTGCGATTGACGTAGGTGATGTAAATGTACATCATACAGATGTGTTGATGTATGAGAGGTGGCAAGACAAGAGGGAGGTTAGGATGCTGACTACCATGCATACCTCGGAACTTATAGAAAGTGGTAAGACAAATTGGGAGACAGGACAAAAGATTAAAAAACCGAAAAGTGTTCTGGATTATAATGGTAACATGGGGGCAGTTGACATTGGAGACATGGAATTGTCCTTCAATGTCACTGCAAGAAAAAGCATAAAGTGGTACAAAAAGCTGTTTTTCCATCTGCTTGACGTGGCCATCCGAAATGCACACATCATGAAAAAAATGAAAACTGGAAGAAATCCCCACCTTTCAGAGTTTCGAAAGGAACTAGTTAGGGAAATCCTAGAAATCTATTGCCCTACAAGATTGAAACCACAAGGTGGCCGACCCTCTCCCGGGGAAACACCTCTGCGGCTAACCCAAAGACACTTTTTGGAGCCTATTCCTGCCACCCCCAATAATCCACGGCCACGAAGGAAATGCCATGTATGCAGTAACACCACAAGAAGGCCTCAGAAAAGACAGGATACCTATTACATGTGCGGTTCATGCGGTGATGTCCCCCTCTGCATACACCCGTGCATGAAAGACTTCCATACACTCCGCCAGTTCTGACCAGGTATTGCAATCGTTTTACACTGTATATTTATATTTCTGCTAGTTAAAAATTGTTTATTACTCAGTTACAATATATATCAGTTATGTATAATAAATATTATTGTATATTTAGGTGATTTTATTGTATATTTCAGCAATGTTACAGAACGGCACTAAAATCTGAATTTGTTACTTTTACATCGTACTGTATTTTTGGACATAATTCATGTAGGTGATAAGATTTTTTTTATTTTATAAACATTTCTACGTAGAGAATTGAATTTCCTACAAAATGCATATATTGTATTGAAAAAAAAAAAAAATAATTTTACCGTAACTTTACTTTTGAAATTTATAGTAAAAACTTTGATTGTTTTTGCTTTTTTAGAATTTTTGTCCTTTTGTTGTTGTTTTTTTAATAGTAATTTTAGATTCTCCTGTTCTTTATGAACAAAATACATACATATATTATTATGTTAACTTAATTTTTAGATTTTTTACAAATTTTTTAAGAATAGTCTGCAAATTAACAAAAAAAACCCGGGCTGGGGGGAATGCCTGGCTCTGTTAAACCTGGGATTCAAGAGGTTAATCTTTAACTTTAAATAGGCCTACCACATTGTATTTGTTGTTTGCTTAAATTTTAAATTGAATCCACAAAATAATCTAAGTGTCTGCAAGGAATGAATTAGACATAAAAATATGTAGTACTAGCAGTTACCCGCGGGCTTCGCCCCGTTTGAATTTACTGTGAGTCTGTTTGTCCAAATAGTGTTAATTTTGTATCCATATCAAAAATTCCAAAAAAAGAATATATAAAAGAAACCAACAAAAATAAAAATATTACTAAAATTGTGTATTCATGACAAAAACAAAAAAAACTAAAATATCATAAAATAAAAAAATTAGCTTTTAACCTGTCACACCACAACACAAAATAAAGATCATAAACATAAACAAATTCAATATATTAGCTTTTAACCTGTCACACCACAACACAAAATAAAAATCATGAACATAAACAAACCAATGAATAATAACAGCTGTTTGTAAAAATTTTTAAAGAAACAGGTGGTAATGTAGAGTTTGCAAGACACTCGCCCATTTTTAACATTATTGGCTTACTCCAGTTCAAAAGAATTATAAATCAACGTTCTACCGTGGTTTTACTGTTTGTGTAGAATAGCAACAGCGGTTTACAATATTTTAAATAAGTCATCTGATATCATCAAAACAAATCTTTCTTCCATAAGAATAACATGGTAACTTTGAAGGTCTGTGGGGCGGAGCCCTATGGAGATACCGGCGTGTAAACTGCTTAGTTGTCCTATTTAAGACCTAAAGAATCAGTGTACAAAATTTCAGCTCTCTACCTACAAGGGAAGGTGGAGAATTCTTGATGAGTGAGTTAGGGAGGGCTTTGCCTTTTATAGGTATAGTATGAATATTGTAGTATATACTACTACTATGTAGTATATAGGTAGATATACTAGTGTTTGGCAGTGAACTGAAGTGGTTAGCGAAGGTAATGAATCTACATGTAACCGGTTAAATGAATCTGGAGTCAACCTGGATGAGGGAAGACGAGAGGGGATCGGGGCCATACACATATTACGTAACACTCTTAAGGGGGGAGGGGGTATGGCATAGCGTTATTCTGCGTTATGACAGGGAGGAGGGGGGTTTGAATCAATGCCACGTAACTCACACATATTAACCCTAAGAGCTGGCGCACTCCCGTATCTATTGATACGGTAATAAATCTTTAAAAATAAAAAAATAATCAAGTTAATAACTACAGTAGAACCTCGGTTAACCGAAATCGGGTTAACCGAAATCGGGTTAACCGAAACGGTTCCGTAAATAATTATAAGTACGTAATATGTAAACAGCGAGGCGCTGCGCCGAGCCCCTTTCTCCAGAAAGAGAGCCTACGTGACTTATCGGTGATGCGCGGCTATGCGAGGGACGTTTGACGTGTCCTTGAGATGATTCACCTCCCCCACCCCGTCCGCACTCGCCCCTTCCGGTCACCGACCTGGCAATTTCCCCTATTTCCCCACTCCCCGCGCCATCAGTCACTGTCACAGTAGACAGAGAACTAATGTACTTTGTTGTTTTGTGTTAACGTGTTGCAGTAGTGTACCGTTTGTGATTAGCAAGTGTTTTTTATGTACATTAGTGTACCGTAAAGGTGTGTGTGTGTGTGTGTGTGTGTGTGCGCGATGGCATCGAAGCGAAAGCGTGTGGTTATTTCTTTTGCGGATAAATTAGCTGCTATCAAATAAGTTGAAGAAGGTTGTTTGCTAAAGACTGTTGCGGCTAATTACGGAGTTGGCGTGTCTACTGTCTCGGAATGGGTGAAATCTAAAACTAAGTTTTTAGAGCAAGTCGCAAATTATAACATTTTTTTTAGCTGAAATAAAATACTGTATTACAGTATAAAGACATTGTTTGTAAATTCATTTTTCCCACACACCTTGTTAGGCTATTTTTAGCATATGACGGTTTAACCGAAAAATTGGTTATCCGAAACGGCTCTCCCCCCTTTATTTCGGTTAACCGGGGTTCTACTGTAAATTAGTTTGTTATATAAAAAATTCTTCCGTCATACTAATTTAATAACAGTAAAACTAATAAACGGTATCAGGAAACTGACACATACTTTCTCCCTTTTAGCCCAACTTTAATGGATAAATTACTTTTTATTTACTAAATATAGAATACAAAGCACGGTCGAATGTACAGAAAATCTCGTAAACAAGTTGTTTTAAAAAACATCCACCCAAATCCCTGCTTTGGAGGCACTACAGAATCCATTGCTACACTCGTGGTTTTAAGAGGGGAAATGCCCCCTATTCCCCCCAGGGTTATTAAGGGGCAACATATTTCAAATTTCCTCTGTTGGTCAATGCTAACTTGACAAGCATATCAAGTTTGATTGAAATTGATCAGTAAATAAGAGAGAAATAGTAATTTTTTTATTCTCAATAAGAATAACATTGGACAACGTACTGCGTTTACCGCAAAATGAAAATTTCAATTTTCTCCGAAACCAGCAATCGTAGAATAGTAATTCAAAATACTAAATTATTTAGTTTTTTGAGTTCTTTTTAATGGTGAATAGTAATATTTTTTATATTTATGTATTTTTATGAAAAATCCAAAAAACTGAATTTTTGATGTTTTAAGTCCTGTAATTTCTGAACCCGAATTTTTACAGGAATGCGGGTGGTGTCGTTTTGTTGGAAAACTAAAGTTCTACAAACGACTAAAATTTAATCAAAATCGTTTGAGCCGTTTTTGAGAAATTTGGATTTTTCATGTTTTTTGGTGGTTTTTGGGGGATAATTACCCTTAAAAATCAAAAATTCGAAAAAATGAAAAAAACGCCTGGAGATATCGTGGATTAGTACCTACATACCAAATTTCATCAAAATCGGCCCATTGGTTAGGGCTCTAGCTCAGTACACATCCACACAGACACACAGACACACACACACACACACACACACACGGACACACACACAGACAGACATCACGTAAAAACCACTTTTTTGGGTTCAGGGAGCACCAAAACGAATATTTCCACTAACAACTCAAATTCGAAAATTTTTACGAAAACAATACTTTCTCCATATACTATGTATAGGGGGAGAAAGTAAAAATAAATACATAACATGTTTTGAGTAAGTTCTGTATTGCTACACTAGGGGTATGTATGCGAATAGTGATTTCTGGCTCGAGCCGAGCCGAGCTTTTTCCAAAGTTCTCTACCTTTTTTGATGGGGATTTTATCTAGGGGTGTGCAATATACCGGTAGTGATTTTCAGACTCGAGCCACTCCGGGCAGAATTTTTTCAAAGTTCTCGAGCTTTGAGCATTTTTTATTAGGCCTATATGTATTCTTCATTTATATTAATGTTTAAAAGAACAAACATTTCATTCATTATGGTAAGGTAAAATAATTTATAACTTTCAATATTTGTCATCTTTCATTCACTTCTTCTAGATTCATTATTCATACGTTACGTAAGTAAATAAAGGCCTACAGTGGGAAAATAACGAAATATGTAGGCTACTAAAAAGGAAGATTTATTGAGACAACTTGTTGATAGTAACGAAAAATTTGTCTTTCAATATATAGTAGGTAGCCTACATAGAGAAAAAATAACGTAAAGGAAGAGAACTAACAATTTTTAACCAGACTGATGAGCCCACAATAGACAACATTTCTTTATTTAAATATTCATTGAGAATAGTACAAGCATCAACAATTACAAATAATTACTAGCGGTTACAATCACAAACTGAGTAATTATTGATTTATTTTTATAAGAATTGAGGAGGAGCTCCACTGGTGCTGTTGTTCAGGAATTCGGCTTCTGAGTAGTATGGTCTGTCCTGTAGCCATGTCAGTTGGTTCTTGAAGCGTGGTGGTAGTAGTACCGCTGCTCAGGTAAATGGTTATAATACAAAGCTCCTTTGTATGCTGGTTTCTTTTCAAACAGACTGAGATGGTGCGGTAGCAAGGCAAAATTTGAAGCATGCCTTGTGTTGTGCTGGTGTATGTCCTGATGTCTTGGCTGATGTGAGGTGACTGCAAACGGAATTGCTTCACGTATGTAGAGTGAGATTACGGTGAGAATTTTGAGTTGTTTGAAAGTCTCCCGGCAGCTTCCTTGGTGTTGTAAGTCTGCTAGGCATCTAATTGCTCTTTTCTGTTGTTTGAGGACTCTTTCTAGGTTGGTGTTGGCTGTCCCTCCCCCCCATGTCACTATGCCATACCTCAGGTGTGATTCAAAAAGGGCGAAGTAAGCTACTTTGGCTGTGTCCAAGCCAATTTCTTGTATCATTCTACGAATTACATAGATGCCTGAGGAGAGCTTCCTACACAGCTGGTCTATATGTGGTTTCCAGGACAGTTTTGAGTCGATCATAATGCCGAGGTGATTAGTTGTTTCTTTTATTTCTTCTTGAGGCAGTGGTGTTAGTTGTGTGTTCTTGTTTTTGGTCACAAAAGCGATTTGTACTGTTTTTGTTTCATTTAGGCCTGTCGTTTTCGGAACAGTATTGTTTAGTTTGATTGAAATAGGTGGTTGTGTTTCTTTCTAGAGTGTCTGCTCTTTCATCAGATATAGTGAGGACTGTATCGTCCGAGTACATGACTGTATGACAGTACCTTTGAAGCCAGTCTGGCATGTCGTTTGTGAGGAGTAGAAATATTACTGAGCCGAGCACGGAGCCTTGTGGAACACCTCTCATTACATCAGCGGTTCTTGAGTGGGCTTTCTGAGTGGTGTTGTTATTGGTGCAGCTGATCTCAACAACCTGTTTCCTATCTTTTACATAGCTTTCAAACCACTGCTTCCTTTCCTCTTATGCCTATAGTTCATAGTTTTTGGAGTAGCCGGTCATGATTTAGACAGTCAAACGCCTTACTGAAGTCTAAGAAAAGGCTGGTAACTGAGCAGCCTTCTTCCAGTTGGTCTATTATGTGTTCTGTAAGATGTATCAAGGCTGTCGATGTTGATCTGCCTTTCAGGAATCCGTGCTGTTGGCTTGTAAGTAGGTTGTGGTGTTCAAGGTAGGTCAGTAGTCTTTGAAGTACAATTTTTTCTATTAATTTGAAAAAGTGGGAATGAGTGAGATTGGTCTATAACTTGCAGTATCAGTCCTGGTCCTTTTTTGTACTTTGGATATATTTTGGCAATCTTTAATTTACAGGTTAACTAATGCAGTTATTACCGTATTTATTAATAACCATAACAATAAAATTGACTATACAGTAGTCTCACAAACTTGACTCCCGATAACTCGACACTCTGGGAAACTCGACACCTCATTTACTATACAGTACATGTATTACAAGACTATATATTTTGGAAACGAGGACAATTAGTTATTAATTCTCAATTTTTAAGTATTTATCTAATTTTTATATTTTTCTTAAGTTTGTAATACAGTATCATTATACATTTATACTATAATGTGTTAAAGGAAAATCTAATATAGTATACAATTTACAGCTAAATAATGTGTTTTCCTCCCCTCCCAATGTAATTCTGGATAACTCACAAACTCCCACAAACTCGACAGGGTCTTAGTCCACATTGTGTCGAGTTTGTGAGACTCCACTGTATGTCAATATGTACTCTCCATATAACCAAAGACTTAGGCCCTAGCCTTGGGAATTGCCAAAACCTAGAAGCCTATCTCTCATTCAACTGTTTGTAAATAGTAAATTTTAGGTTATCCTTTTATAAATATAAGTTAGTTAAACCAGTATTTATATTTTATTGTACTCACATGAATAAGTTATTCAATAATCCTAGGCCTAGCTTATGTTCTATCTAACCTATTACCTAATAGACTTAGCCTATTATATCTGCTTCTGAAACCTTCTGTTTCAGAAGCAGAAGGTGGAAGAGGTTCGCCAATGCATTCTTCTTCCACCACATCTTTAACAATTTGATAGCATACAATTACAAAATGATATGGTTTCTACTTCTACTAACGTTTATTCACAAATTCAAAAAAATCCCGGAGTTAACAATATGATTTTAATCGCACAGCTGTAGGGTAACATAATAAAACATTGCGCCATTTTTAACGCGTCTTGCTCTTTGTTAAGGCCTTCGGCGTACATAGAATATAGTCAACCTTTAAAATAATATGACCACCGGTATTATTAACATGCATCACGTAACCATTCAGAATTTTTATAAAATCCTTAGATTTTGTGAACCTTGCAATTAGTACATTTTTTAACAATCCAATTTTTGGAGAGGACTGATTTTTCTTACATTATAACGCCGTCATGATGATTAGGCGTTCATCACCTACACCCTTGTCCCTAGCTATTGGTCACGTTAAATCGTTATTACATCACAACCATCTTCACTCAACGTCTTAAGGCAGTTCGCAAAATGGGTATGCCAATAGTGTTGCCAGACATAATTTCAGAGTCCAGGGAATACAATTATTGTGTAATGTATGAAGTTGTAAGTTGTAGAAAAGACTGTACCGACGTAACAGTTAGAAAAAGTGTTTTCATGGATTTTAGTTTTTTGCTGTGGTACTTTTTCTGGAGCAGTTCGGTTAATTATTATTAACCGTAAAATATTGCACAACTCAACTGGGCAACGGCAACACTGCACTGCAAACGGAATAGTGTGATAGGTCCACTTGATGTGATTGAGCATAGAGAAAGTAGCTCAATTGCGTTGATTGATCACTGATCAGGTCGGCAGTAAAAAATATTACAGTACTTTAATGTTTGGTTATTTTTTTTACGAAGGACTGAAAGCATTAGCACTGCAGAATTATATTTGTTATGGAGCTCTACCAATGCAAACTACAAGAATTCTAACATTGACTCTGGAAAGTTTTTTGCTTTAAATTTACTTTTGAGGACGACACTTTTCACTAGTCGGCGTTTCAAATATTTGGCTCGAACTTCGAACACTTTTGCAAATCTCGAGCCGAGCCGAAAACTGCAATATTCGGCTTGAAAAAGCTCGAAATTCGAATACTTGCACACCCCTACTTTACACCTGTTTTGTGTTATTTTAGAGTGTAAAATCATGACTTGATACAGTATTGCGCAATGCCACCCACATCTTCAGTTTTTAAGTTGTTTTGTATTTGTATTAGTTATAAATTAAATTTGTTACAGAACCTTTTAGCTGAGATGTTTATTTTTATGTTATATTATTAGTAACAGTATGGTTTGTTTGTATTGGCCGCGCCACCTTAAGTTGAGGCAGCCCAAACTGGCTCGCAGGTATAAGACCTGCTTTGAAATAAGTTATTAAAAAATGACGTTAAAAGAAAGCCATTTAAAGTTTAATGATTCATTGAAATCCATATTCCAAATTGCTAATAAAATGATGTTTAAAAAAAGGTTTTAAAGCCTACTACGATTGAGTTACATAACACATTTGGGGGTGGGGGGGATTGTCAAGAGTTATGTTGTTTTACATGGGGGAGGGGGGGTCTGAAATTACGGAAAAGTGTGTTACATAATATGTGTATGGCCCCATCACCCCTGGAGGGTGGAGGGGAGAGGGGTGGGGGGGGAGGAGGAGGAGGAGGCATGCTTGCTGGAACTTCACAGCCCAGTAGATGATCCAGTTTGATGGTGCATGGCCGACCGAACAACCTACTTTATGTTAAATGGAATGTGTGACCGTAGCGTGCTCACGTTCAGATGTTTGTGTACTTTATTAATAAAATGACATACTTCCTCAAGATATAAAAATGTTTATTCAAAAAAATTAAATTTTAATAAATTGTTTAACCGTTAATGCTGGCACAAATATTTATCTATTATAATTCAATTAACTTCTAGGTTGAGTAGCCTTTTAAAGCCAAAACTCGGGTCTCCACTATGCGACACTCGGAATCAACAACCGCTTATCGTTAGTAACCTGTTATATTATATCTGTTATGTTATATTATATTATTGATTCAGGATGAATACAACAAGAATAAAGTAATGAATCTTTCAGGCACTTGACCACTCATACGATGGCCAAGTGCACTGAATCAGTGGCACTGCTGCCACTGATGGCGAGTCATACTGAATGAAACCTGCTTTTTATTTTACAAGTTATTAGAAAAGTGTATAAGAAATAATTTGCTAAAAATAACTAGGTGATGTCCCGTTCTACGCTAGGGAATCTAACAGACGTAGAGCCATATTTAAAAAAAGTTTACATTGATCAGCTGACTACTTAAATAAAATATAACGCCACAAGATTAACACTTGAACTTCAAAGCCCTGAACGTGGATGTTTTTCAAACTCCCAAAAGGCACATTTAGAGTAGCCTATAAGAGCTTTCGACTGATGCCAAAGATGTAATTAAAACAATAGTTTTAATGGTCCAAAATTGCCGAACAAAATTCAAGAGATTCTTTTAATAATATAGATACAGTGGAACTTGGATAATTCAAATCCAAAGGGGCAGGTAAACAATTTGAACTATCCAAAAATTCAAATTAACCAAGTTTTTAAAATATTGTAAGCCTATGAATATCCAATATGTAGGCATATAGTACTAGGGACCAATTACAAAATTTGAACGAAAAAAGATTTGGAATTATGTCCAAATTCCTCTGTATGACATGTTCACAATAACTGTTAACTTTAAGCCTTTCCACTTACCAAATGACATTGGTGTTTATCTGGTAGGCGAGATAATGAGCGTCCGAGCGAGGGGTCTTGTAGTGGTCTGTCCTGTGGTCGTCCTCTTCCGGTCCGCAGTTGCATGAGCCGCACCGCAGACACACCCACCCGTCCTGGACGACAAACAACCGTGTCACTGTGATCTCAGAATGTGTGAGGTCACTGTCACTAACAATGAAAAAAAAACCTAACCAGAAATCTTCTGAACCCTGTCCAATACTCTAATACGAGCAATGTCTGTTGGTTTAGGTTTTTTCTAGTTGGTCTATTTGTTTGAACAATTTATTTCAGAATCCAACGGATGGATTTTGCTTTGGACCTCAAAAATCTGTCAAAACCTCGACCCCGGGAAAACTCACATTTTGTAAAAAACTCATTTGAAAACAGGAAATTTCAATATTGGGCTAGTGGAGTTTCAAATCAAAACAAAATAATGATAACAGCTGTGAATAAATAACCAGTGAACTCAGATGGTAAAGTACCTAAGATTAATTTCTTTGAAATAGTGAGTAAAACCATTAAAGATTGCATATAAATTGGACATACACAAAATAAATCAAATGTGTATAAAAAAAATAAAAAATACTGTCTGAAGAGAGATTGTGTTAAAATAACAACTTTAGTGACTATAACATGCAGAAAAGAGGCAACTGAGAGAAGAAAATTTGCTCTTAATGGGGGGAGGAGTGTGGTGTAAAACTACTCCAGGACTATTGCACAAACTGATGTCACAGAGGGATAATTAATTACCTTTGGTAATTAACAGTGAGAATGACATTAGAAGATTTCTTGTAAATTATATAACTATATGCAGTATTAATCTATTGAGTTTTTAAACCAAAGAAAACTAATCAAATGCCACCTAGCATGGCTCGGTACTTTTATAATTAATTGAATTAATCACAGACCTGTAATAACTGGTTATAAACAAGCTGATTTCATGCTTTAATACAAAATTCAGCCTGTCCAAAAAGAAGATACTTCAGGAAAACAAACTTAGCATTGCTTCAGTAATTTGCCAACTGTCCGAGTTCAAGAAACACACAAATGATGTTCTGAAATAATTTTAAAATAGGAAAAGGGTTAAATATACATAGTATAAGGAGAAAGTATTTATAACATGCACACTCACATTTGGATTGAATCAAAAATGAGCATATGATAATAAAACTCAAATGTTAGATTCTTTTCAAGTTTTTTTTTTCAAATGCAAGCTGATAAGTTAATGTTGCTCATAAATTTTAAACATAAATACAAAGTATCTCATGTTTACATAGGCCCTACCTATACACCTTGTTACATAAAATATGTTCAATACAATAATTTTATTCATCACTGTACAATTGAATTCATAATAAAGGAGAGACTATGAACACCCACAGCCTCATTGTCTGTAAACCACAATGCCACTTTTTTTGTTTTGTTTTTTTGCTGAGGTTATATGTAAGTGGCAAAGTTTGTAAATCTAAATCTCCTACAACTTATAATGGCAATTATCACAGTCATTTCAGCATTAGTGACATAATGTACAATAGTATACTCAGAGTTGCCAACCATGGGGGCAATAGTGCACACTTGCACACATTTCATATTTATAAGTCACATAAGATCAGACATTTTCTCCATGTGCGTTATTTAAATATACACTCAAGCTGAGTTGTTAAGTTTCAGTATTTTTAGGAAGTTTATCTATAAAAGAAATCCTAAGCAAAACTCTGTGAGTAACTGATTGTTTTAGTACTCAAGCGACCGATGGTAGGTTAAAGACGTCTGATATGAAGAGCTGAATATCTGCTACCTCCTTCCCAATATAATCCATACATAGTGAATATAACAAGGCCTAGATATCCAAAGCATTGTGTTCTCAAATAGAAGAAACATTAATAATTTCTTCAACAGTTGGAGTGTCTGTAGCTTACCTTGCATGAACTCATTTCGTTCTTCTTGCAAAGTGAACACGCATTATGCGTGTTTTTGTCCCGACTTGTTTTTAAATTTTTCCTCACATTTGCTATTTCAACCGATTTGTTTATGTGAGGGCAGCATGCTTTGTTGGTGGCTAGAAATAAAAACAATTCATACTGGTTAGAAAAATGCCTTTTATTCTTTAGAAGAATTTTATAACTTAAGCATTTCACACAACACATCACTTTTGTTTTGACTTTTTTTCAGGATCTTTTGATTTTAGATCATGTATGATATACTGAGTTAGATCTTATGTATGAATTATGACACTATTTGTTGCATGCTTTGTACAAAAATGAACGAAGGTGTTTTTAATTTAATTGAATAGAGTTTTTGCCAGTTTGGCTAAAACAAAGTGCAAAAAGCCGTTTTTGTCAAAGCCGTTTTATCTTCTACTAACTATAAGTTGGCCCAAGAACAAATACAAATACCCCCCGTCGCAGCAAACCTGCGTACTCAGCGAATTTCCAATGCATTGATATTTTTCTCACTACAGTAGACGCTCTTTTATCCGGCATGTTCGGGACCACGCCCATGCCGGTAAATCGATTTTTCCGGATAATAGAACTGTTTAGTTATTAATGGGAATACAGTAATCTGAGAGTCTGTCATCTCGCTACAGTAATGAGCTGTGGTCGCGTGCGTTGGTTGACCTTGGCACTGCTCCGGAACACCTGCATTTGTGGACGGATAGACAGACAGACAGACGGGCGGGCGGGCGGACAGATAGCCGGGCGGAAGTTGGCGTCTAAAAATAGGTTGAATACAGTAGTGTACTGAGCAAAGGTTACGAACATCACTGAACGTTACTGCTTGAGACGTAAACAAACAACAGGTGACTAAGAAAAAGGCGGGAACAGTCCAGCGCAGTCGCAGTACGAAACGGAAACGACTGAAAATACCTGGAAAAACCCGGGTCGTCTGGTGCCGGTTAATAGAATGTGCCGGTTCATAGAATGCCGGATAAAAGAGCGTCTACTGTAGTACATAAAGCCACTCACCAATTTTGACAAAAATACATTCATAAATAAGTTATTTATTACATTTTATTTATTCCCCATAAGAATAACATTAGGACTGAGTACGCAGGTTTGCTGCAACGAGGAAGATAAGAAATGATTTTTTATGCAATTATCAATATAAATGAACCAGGTGAAGCTACTTACCATGTTTTATTAATTTATGTTCATAATTAAGGGAGATATAAAACTTTACTTATTCTCCATAAGAATAGCATTAGGGCTGAGTATGCAGGTTAGCTGCTAAGGGGACAATCAACAAAACATTTATTTTTTGTGCAATTATCAATATACCAGTACAACATGAAGCCACAATCCAAATTTCATCAATATACATTAATAAATAATCAAGATATCCAATTTTATTTATTCTCCATAAGGATAACATTGGACAACGTACTGTGTTTAGCACTTTGAATATCTCTGCAACGGTTTGACGTAGAATCACAATTTAAACACCAAAATGATTGTTTTGTGGAGCTGAAGTGATTGGTAAAAGAAAATGTGAAGTTTAAAGTAAAATTAACTGAGGAAAAGCCAAAAACCTTTTTCCCATAAGATTAACATGGGAGATTTTATGAGCATGTTTTTTGGATTTTTTTCGCAACCACTTAACCTAGGTTAATAATTCAAAATACCATATTATTTGTTTTTTTAAGCTCTATAACATGGTCTAAACTAAAATTAAGTGTTTTAAAAATTTTAGGGTAAAAAATGCAAAAAACTGATTTTTGGAAAATTTAAAACCCCCATAAACCCCCTTCCCATGGTCCGATTTTTCTGGTTTTCGAACTTAAAGTCATAAATGTCAGTTTACACATTTGAGCCAAATTTCATCGAAATCGGACGTTTTTTACTCAAGTTATCGCATTCACGGACACATATATAGATATATATATATATATATATATATATATATATATATATATATATATATATATAGATATATATACATATATATAAATTTGAACGAATAGTGTTTTGGACATCTGGGGACATCAAAACAAAAAGTTATCATGGTCTCGGGCTTAAGTCTTACCATGAGACCTACGGTAATAGCTTCTTCCCTATAGGGGAAATTCGCTAAAAGTATAAAAATCCCAAAAAAATACCCCCGTCGCAGCAAACCTGCATACTCAGCGAATTTCCAATGGAGATATAAATGTCTTAATACTACATAAAGCCACTTACCAAGTTTCATAAAAATATATTCACAAATAAGCGATATATACAATTTTAATTATTCTCCATAAGAATAACATTGGGGCTGAGTACGCAGGTTTGCTGCAACAAGGAACAAAAAAAATGGGTTTTTATGCTAATGTCAATATAACTCAACTAGGTGAAGTCGTATACCAGTTTTTATTCATTTATGTTCATAATTAAGGGATACAGAGCATTTAATTATTATCCATAAGAATAACATGGAAGCTGAGTACGCAGGTTTGCTGCTATGGGAGAATTATGCAAAAACAATTTTCTGGAGCAAATATCAATAAACCTCAACGAGATGAAGCTGTATACCAAGTTTCGTCAGTATACGTTCATAAATAAGTGAGATAAAAAATTGTCTTTTCCTCCATAAGAATAACATTAGACAACGTAATGTGTTTAGCACTTTCAATATCTCGGTAACAAATTGACGTAGAGGAATGAACGAAATACCAAATTGTGTGTTTTTTTAAGCTGAATCGAATGGTCAAAACTAAAATTTGACTTTTTCAAAAATGATATGTAAAAAATTCAAAAAACCCATTTTTGGGGTACAAAACCCCCCCAAAATACCCCTTCAAATAGGTCGATCTGTCTGGTTTTCGAACTTAAGTCATAAATGCTGTTTTACATATTTATAGCAAATTTCGTCAAAATCGGATCATTTTTACGAGAGTTATCGTGATCACGGACACACACACACACACACACACATATATATATATATATATATACAGTATCGAACGAATGGTGTTTTTGGGGTCTGGGGACCTCAAAACGAAAAGTTATCATGGTCCCGGGCCTAGGTCTTACCATGCCGACTACGGTAATAGCTTCTTCCCTATAGGGGAAATTCGCTAACTAGTAGGCCTACTTATTAAATATCAAAATCTAAATTTTGCTAAGAGATTTAAAAGGCAAAATATGCATACAAATGTAATTAAGGGTTCCAAGAACCATCGATATGATCAGAGTGTTGATTTCTGTTAATTATGCCCAGAAACCAAAGAGACAATATAATTACTGTGCTTAATGAATATTTCCAAATATCAAGCTGATCAATATTTGAGGCAGTGGTCTGAGAAATATTTGTCTGTTTTGTATGGGCAAAATCTCTTAGGTGATTCATGGGTATAATTTGTACTATCAAGTTGGAAATAATAAGATCAAATATAGTCAACAGCTATATAAGAGAACTTACACCAAGAATGAAGAAAATAACGACATTGACTTGGAAGATCAAAAAAGATTTCACTTCACTCAACACGGTTTTCATTTGAATTATCATGGGAAAAAGAAGTTGTGTTACATGCTAATAGACTCACTAAACAAAACAGATCCAAGTGCTGAGAAATCATACCCAGTAGCAATGAGCATTTCCAACAAGCATTTCCATGTCAACAAGGAGTTCCAGATAAATGTCATTGAGGCCAACATGGAAAATTTAGTTAAAAATCATAAAACAATGAACTCTGCTTTTGCTCATAGTATTTCTAAAGATCTTGATCATGAAAGAAACAAGAGTGCCGATATGGCAACTGTTTTTAAAGAGATGATCAGTAAGCCATCATCCTTCCTCACCGACCACTTAACACACAAGAAAATTCCAAATGGAGCAAATGTTTATGGACTTGTCGCAAAACCTTTTTATAATAAGAAGCCCGACTACAATGCTGCCTTTAAGGATTTCACCGAAGACTTTAAAAGAAGAAATTTAAAGAACTTAGTTTGGTCACCTATGGGCTGCGTTTGTGATGGCATGTCACCTGAAGTTTTTGCTGCCAACATCGTACACATCCATCAAGAAACCGGAGCTTCAATTCAGATTGTAATATACAGGGAGAATACTACCCGGGAACTTCGGAACGGACTCTCTTTTGATGACTTCGCGGAGAAACTTCGTCGCACCATTACCTCTCATTGGGGAAAAATCAAACAAACCAACTTCTTCTCCGAGATATATTCAGCTCCATTACCAGTCTCACCAGATACGTGTTGTGATAAGGGGGTGAAAAAGGCATCGTGAAGAGCTCAGTGTTGTTCCAAGAATTGAAGAAACTTGTAGTAGTCCTAAGCAGTTATTTTGTTTTTTAATTTCAAGCCAAGCCAATCTAAGCCTCACTTAAAGCAACCTAATGTTAGTATTTTTCACCAAAATATAAGAGGAATACAGTCACTTTGGAATCATTAGATATACCGGTAACTATTTCTGAATTGGAGCCTAGTATTGTTGTCTTGACAGAACATAAAATGATAAAAGCATCTTTGGAAAGACTCAATATCAATGGCTATAACCTCAGTGCTAATTACAGTCGGAAAAAGAGCAGAGGAGGGGGAGTAATTATTTTAACAAAACCATTTCTAAATTGCAAAGAAATTACATTTCTACAAATTCAGGATCTTCTTACAGATAAAATATTTGAGTGTTGTTTTTTAGAATTATAAATAGTACAACATACAACTAATTGGTTATAATTGGCTGCTATAGAAATCCTATCAAACAAAATGAACCCGAGTTTATTAGAAGATTCAATATCTTACTTGAAATAATAAATTTAAAGTACAAAAATGTTGTTTTTCTTGTGGACATCAACAGTGATATCCTAAATGAAGCAGTAAGGAATAGAAATAGCGTATTAAATATTGTTACTGCTAATGAGTTTCAATCATTGGTTGACTTCCCTACTAGTATTACTGAATCAACAGAAACCGCTGTAGACAATATTTCACTAACTTAGACAGTAAATTGTATAAAATAATTGGAGTAAACACTCAACTTTCAGATCATGATGGTCAAATACTTGAAATTTTCAAAAGCAAAGCTCCAGTAAATAATTCCTCATACATTTGTTTTGAATATAAAAGAAAATTTTGTGGATCTAATATTGCACAGTTCATAAATCTTCTTCAAAGTGAAGCATGGTTTGACCCTTATTTATCACCAGTTGAAAATAAATATGATACTTTCTACAATATTTTCATGTCATATTTTAATGTTTCTTTTCCTGAAACTCTGTCAAAGCATCAAACTAATCAAAAATGGTTTTCCAGGGAGCTTAAATCAGAAAAACAAGAAATAATAAATATAAGCAACGCAGCTAGAAAGTTCAAAAGTAGAGCGATGTCTAAGAAAGCAAATGAAGTGAACAAACAGCTAAGGAAAAAATTGAATTCAAAGAAGCAATGCCGGTACTATAAAACAAAAATTGCTAACTAAATTAATGTAAATAAAACTTCTTGTCAAATTATAAATTCTGAAGTAGGGACAAGTCCAAGAAGTGTTCAAAACATAAATTTGAAAGTTAATAATTCTGTATGTTTTGATCCTCTTCTAATTTGTAATACATTTAACAATTATTTCACAAATGATGTAGATAATACTGTGATACCCAACCTGGAACCATCTAGAGAGGTCTTGGTGGAACATTCGGAAACTGGAATGTTTTTTAGTAACTGTAGTTTTAAATTTAACTTTGTTGAAGAGAAAAAATAGATAAAATTATAAATGATCTGAAAAATTCTTTTAGTGCTGGTTACAATGGAATTCCTGTGGTGCTCTTAAAAAAGCTAGGTTTGTTTTACTGAAACCAATCACCCACCTGATAAATTCATCATTAATCTCCGGAATGTTCGCTAACAAACTTAAAATCACTAAAATAAAACCATTACACAAAAAGGGAGATAAGCAATTAGTATCAAACTATAAACCCATTGTCTTGTTACCTTCGGTCTCCAAGATATATAAAAAAGTAGTTTACAACCAACTTGTATATTTCTTTGAAAAAAACAACATTTTTTATGACCACCAACATGGCTTTTGCAGTGGGAGGTCTGTTGTTACAGCTGCCACTGATTTCATTGAATCCATTATTGACAGTCTACATAGCAAAAATAAAGTAGCAGGTTTGTTTATGGATCTCAGCAAGGCATTTGATTCAATATCACGTGAATTATTGCTGTTAAAATTATACAATTTAGGAATATAACACAACGAGTTAAATTGGGTAAGATACTACCTCTGTGAAAGAAAACAATTTGTAGAATTACAAATTATTCATCAGAATGAAAATAATTAGAGAATTCCTTATCAGTCCTCACTAAAACAAGTAAAATATGGAGTACCTCAGGGATCCATCCTTGGACCTCTGTTTTCATTTGTTACTTGATTTTCCTCAACTTAGCGAGTGCAGTAAATTGTGTTTATAGGCCGATGACACTAATTTAAAAGTCACAGCAACAACTGATAACGAATTGGAGATGAAAGCAAACTCAGATGTAATTTTGCTGAACCACTTTTTCAATTAAAAAACCTAATCTTAAATTCAGATAAAACTAGTTTAATTTACTTTCAAGCTGAACATCAATCTCAGCCTAAAATTACAATGAGTGATAAAACAATTGTAAGTATGGACAGCATCCAATTTTTGGGTTTAGAAATAGACAAAAATAATCGAGATATCAAATTTAATTTATTCCCCATAAGGATAACTTTGGACAACGTACTGTGTTTAGCACTTTTAATATCTCTGCAACGGTTGGACATATAACAACAATTAAAACACCAAAATGATTGTTTTGTAGAGCTACACTGATTGGTAAAAAGAAATGAGAAGTTTTTAGTAAAATTATCTGAAGAAAACCCAAAAACCTTTTTCCCATAAGATTAACACAGGAAATTTTATGGATGCGTTTTTTTTTACTTTTCTCTACAACCACTTAACCTAGCTTTGATTCAAAATACCAAATTATTTGTTTTTTTAAGCTCTATAAAATGGCTATAAATTCAAAAAAACTGATTTTGGAAAATTTAAAACCCCCTTCCCTAGTCCGATCGATCTGGTTTTCGACCCAAAGTCATAAATGTTACTCTACAGATTTGTGCCAAATTTCATCAAAATCGGGCGATTCTTTCAAAAGTTATCGCGGTAACGGACACATATATATAAATTTGACGGAATAGTGTTTTTGGCATCTGGGGACATCAAAACAAAAAGTTATCATGGTCTCGGGCTTAAGTCTTACCATGCCACCAACGGTAATAGCTTCTTCCCTATTGGGGAAATTCGCTAAAAACCACCCAAAAGAAGTTCACCAGTGTAACTTTTAATAACTACCGGTGTGTGTCCTGTTCCTTGAAACATTTGAATTTACTGCCAACCACACTTTAGTAGGCAGTAGTTATTTATATATAATCAGAAATCAGATCTTTATTGCCATCCGACTTTTACAAGCATTGACAAATGTCATATACAAAAATGTGTCATAGAAAATATAACTAGTTAATAGCACAATGTTCAAAAAATTACAATATTACATATGTCAACAGTAAAAACAATAATTAATTCTTGTCAATAAAATACTCGAACAGACTGTAATATTCCTTAGCAACCAAAAATTATCTCAGCCTCCTCCTAATCTTGTCCACATCAGTTACTGCGCCATGAGGGAATTGTATAATTTAACTGCTCATTTAGTCAGTTTTAAATCATCTAAGTTTATGACTAAGGTACCCCAAGTCTATTTCGCTATAGGCTAATATTAGTTTTACCTTCCGAAGGTTGTGTAGAATCTTTGCTGCTCTCTGACTCAGATGAATCCCCCACCATATTGTTAGAATTTTGGTTTGTTCGTTTCTTCTTTCCCATTATAAATAATTAACATTCAATTTGTCTATTACGTTTTCACTACAGTAAATCCTCTGATTGCATACTAAACCTGTAATAATAAAACATTAGAATCTTTCATGAATTATTTAATAAGATAACATTTCCTAAATGATAGATCTTAAGCTAAATAATACTCAGATAACTAAAGTACAGGGGCGTCTTTCAGGACGAAACCCTATTACTATTACTCCATCAATGAATTCCTGGAAGTCAACCTTGATGACCTAGGGCAAAGATTCCCAAACCGTGAGCCACGAAAATTCAAACTGTGAGGTTCACGAACTGTGAGAGAGAGAAAATAAAGGTAATAGGTGAAATACTGAGTAATCGGTATGCCGCAGGCTAAACAAGTTCACTGACCTAGGGGTGACAGTGTGGTGTGAGGCGTACAAACATGTGTCATTTTAAGAATATAAACATTTGTTGTATTGTGTGATAAAGAAACTGGAGATTGTTTATTCCTAACCAATGCTGGATCAACAGCTAAGAACATTGTGATCCAAGTAAAAATCTGTTATTACAGTTAAGAAAAACTACTATATATTTAGAAACAAATGTTCTTTAATTTTAAAGTTATTACTGTGACTAAACATAGGCCTATTTAAAGTTGATAAATTAAAAAAATTAATGTTACATTATAGGCTAACAAAAAATCTAACAGGTAGCCAACAATATTCATAATAGGTACCAACAAACGTCTTTAAATATCAATAATAGGCCTGGTAGTTTAATAAACAGTTTTGCTAGACATTTTAGGATTCAAAACTAAAGATTTAAACATTATAATCTACAGCCTACAGTATTTAATATAAACAAAAGTCGTTAAAACCCAATAGGTTTTAATAAATAGACGGTAATTAAAGCTTTTGCTAAGCCTAGGCTAAATATTTTAGAAGCCTAGGCCTATTAAAATTAATCTTAATATATACAAATGAATCCCTACTTCCCTTGGTCATGCCATAACTTGAGAATGAGTGCACCAAATTGAATAATTCTTTTTTTTGTTGTGTTTGTTAAAGTCAGGACAAGGATTTTATAAAAGAAACTTTTTAATCCGACCTAAGGGCTCTGTCCCACTGGCCTTCAAAGTTCTCATTGACTTGATCAAAGTTCAATTAGTTACACCAAACAGCTGTTAACAAGGATTATATCTGAACATATTTGAAAGGCATAAACATATATTAATTACGGAAATAACAAACAAATTGAATGGCAACTCATAAACTCTTTTTTCGATGCCGAAGATAGCACTATATAATAATAGGCAAATGGGCGAAGCGAACGAGCTCACTGTGAAAATGAATGAGTATTTGACATAAAACAAATTCAATGACGTTAGGACAGGACAATGTCTGTCGGGCCAGCTAGTTTAATATAAATTTAAAGGGATGAATAAAAACATCAAAGAATATACCGGTATTCATAGTAATTTTATAAAGATTTTGAGGAACTCGCAAGACTTTTAATTTAGCGTAGGCTATAACGATTACTTGAGTGCAGCTCACTGAGATCGGGTCTTACGCTGAACTTTGAAAACTCAACACACAGTAACATGTGAACAAATCTTAACCAAACTTGGCATGGTTTATAGGACAAACAATGGGAAGGTTTAATCCTAACTTAACACAAAACTTAAATTTTAAATTTGTATGCACCTGTAGGAGAACAGTCAATAACAATTACATTTATTACCAATGGAAATACATTGAAGAATAAAATTTCATGGTTATATGAAAATATGGTTTTGTTTGGGCCAAGCTTATATTTGAACAAACATACGTTCCAAAAACTGGAACGGTGTAAACTTAGGGCCTATTCGTACTACGCATTATTATTTAGCCTACTTAAATGTGAACATCACTCCTCTAAAATGGTGGGCCAGGGACCACATTCCTAGTTGTTATTAGGTCAATGACAATTTACAATTTCAAAAATACCCAGTACCACATAGATTTTCCTGTGGTGAGCTTAATTGTCCTAGAGTAAGGTAACTAAACAAAATTCATTTACAGAATAAAATCCATATTTTCTGTTAAACATTATGTTAAATTTGTCCTTGAATTTATAAAACCTATTTTAAACTTTGAGCAGGTCTAAACAGGTACGGTGGATTATTTAGTAATGCCTGTAAAAAAGTTCTGTACATCCTTTTTTGGTTTGTAAGTTATTGAGTCAAAATGTAATGAATTTAATGCCTCCCTACTAATAAGTTATTATATGAAAAATAGGACCTACTAGATATTTTATCATGTAGCTACTATAATTTAACAGATTTCTTTTGATAAGTGATATGAATAAAAGAAAAGAATATCTTAAACCAAGGTTTTATTGAGCAGAAAAAGACATAACTGAAGCATAATAACCAAATACAAGATGATTATAAAACTACAAATAAAACATGATAACTTAAACAGCTGTTAGTAAAATTCAATGACATTCTTCCTCTCTCGGTTTGGGAATATAAACACGAAGATAAGCAGGAAAGCGATGGGTACGTTGGCTGCGACGTAATGACTGAGTTTGTGGTTCTTCAGTTTCCATTTGATAACTGCTTTCTGGTCTTTCTTTGATGAGAGGTGTTGGTGAATTTTTTGAGGGCTCAGAATATGAATGGATTTGGACCAGAGTTTCTGTGTAGCGACTGATGGTTTCTTCTTCAGACCTAATGTTTTCATTTTCGCCAGGCAAAGAAACAGTCAGTCGTCTCTTGTCCAACTGGTGCCAGGTGTCTTGTAGACACTGTAGTCTCTCTACCGTCTGGCAGCTTTACATGGGCATACACAGAATTAACTTCCATTAACACGTTGGCTTCTGCGGATCCCGATCGGTTTTTTTTCTCAACATAGAAACTTATGCAAATTTTATGTTTAACATGTTTGCAGCAGCGAAAGTGTTAAAGTAACTTCATCCACAAGTGGTTCATACTTTGAGTGTCGTACTTGCCGTTTTTAAAGTACAGGACCAGGTTCAGTAACCATGTTGGTGTTGATGTGCCATAGGTTGATCGGCGCACATGACTAAACATTTGTTCATGAGGAGTTTTATTAGTCGAGGTGCATAGCAATGATCGAATTGAATTGAGAGCTTCAGGCAAAACATGTTCCCAACTTGGTGAATCAATTTTTAAGGACTTCAATGCTTACTCGATCGTCTTCCAAATACTGCCAACATACCATTCCGCCTGACCGTTTCCTTGAGGATTGTGAGGTGTTGTAATTCTCTTGACATAAACGACGAGCCATGGTCAGAATGAATGTAACCCGGAGTACCAAAAACGGAAAATAGATTTTTCAAAGAAACAATAACAGATTGCGACAAAAGATCTTGACAAGGATATGCAAAGGGAAAGCGTGAAAACTCATCAATTATTATCAAAAGGTACTTGTTTCTTGTATTTGAAGGCAAAGGTCCTTTGAAGTCTATATTCAAACGTTCAAAAGGTTGTGTTGCTTTGATTAGACGGCCTTCGTGTTTGAAAAATCTAGGTTTAACCTCTGCGCAAACTCGATATGATGAAACCACTTTGCGCATTTCCTCGAGCGTATACGCCTAGTTCTTGCTACGAGCATAATGATACAGATGGGTCTCGCCTGGATGGCACAGACTTTCGTGTATATCTGTGAGTTTCTTCAAAGAAATCTCGGAGGTGGCAGAACAACAGCGAGAAAAGGTGTCAACTGCTTCATTTGATTACCCGGTCTATAAATAATCTCGAAATTGAAACAAGATAGCTTGAATCTCCAGCGTAGGATCTTTTCATTTTTAACCTTACCAAAATTAGAAGCATTGAACATGAACGAGACTGACTTTTGGTCAGTAATAAGCTTGAAGTACTGTCCCATTAAATAATGCCTCCACTTCCGGACCACTTCGATGATAGCGCACGCTTCTTTTCCACAGCGGAATGGCGTTGCTCAGATGATGTCAACGTTTTGGAGGAAAATGTGACAGGACGGCCATTTTGTCGTAATGTAGCTGCAACAGCATGCTCTACTACAAATGGTGATTAAGGATCAATGGATGAGACCACGGCATCTTCAATGTCCTTTTTCAAAGACTGAAATACTGATATGTCATCAGGGCTAAGAGGAAGTTTACCGTGTGTCAAGAAATGGTATTTCTCCGAAAAACGTGGTGTAAAATTTGCATAGTGAGAAAACATTCCAAGAGCTCGACGGAGAGAAGATATGTTCTTCGGAATAGGAAGATCTCGCAATGGTTTCAAACGTTCAGAGTCGGGTTGAATTGATTTGTTACTAATGACATATCCTAGTAAGTGAATTTGATGTAAAGAGAATCTGGATTTTTCCATGTTGATAGTTAAGTTGAATTTAGACGCTGCTGTCATAAATCTCTTCAAATTTCAATGACTGATCTTCCTCACGGATGGGTACCTGATGATATGCACTTTTTAAATCGATTGTACTAAATACTTGATAGTTAGCTACTCTGTTGATGATATCATCAATCCTTGGTAACGGGAAGGCATCCAAAGTGGTGTATCGATTGACCGTTTGCGAATAATCAACAAGCATTCGCCTTTTGTGATTCTCATCAGCGACTACCAAGACCTGTGATCTTCAGGGCGAGAGGCTTTCTTCAATAACCCCTTCTCTTAATAGCTTATCGATTTCGACGTCAATAACTTAGAATCCGAGAACGAATGTCGACGGGACTTAACAGCTATAGGCTTTATATCTGGAGGGAGGTTAGGGAAGAGAATGGCAGGTTCCAAGTTTGCTACTACCAGAGAGCAAACTTCAAGTGGTTCCTGGTTTCCACCAAACTGAATGTTAAGAGAGGAGTGGCGACC
Organism: Allygus modestus; assembly: GCA_963675035.1. NCBI lineage: Eukaryota > Metazoa > Arthropoda > Insecta > Hemiptera > Cicadellidae > Allygus > Allygus modestus. The sequence continues at coordinate 175,866,709 of OY776112.1, read as the reverse complement.
TAGTATATATCATGACCAATAATAATACCTGAACAGGGATCAGAAAGTATATTGAGACGGACAGAATCATATGAATGTCCTTTTATCTTCATATTGACAGTACACTCACCCTGAGTTGACGAGCGCAAGAATGTGTTGGCCATTGAGGCTTGAATGCCTCTAGCTTTATTGACATTAAGATTTAAACTTTGTGATAAAGCCCCACTAATAAAGCTAGATGAATTGCCAGTGTCAATGAGTGCTTACACGTTTACTCCACTAAGTTCTACAGTTACTAGAGCTTTTGATAGACAAGATGCTACACTAGCTACAGTCATGATTTGTGGAAGATGATATACCTTTTACTTTCAATGACGATTGCTGGCAGACATTTTTAAGGTGACCTTTCTTACCACACTGATGACAGACCGCATCTCTTGCTGGACAGTTGATCCTCAAATACTTATGTTGCCCACAGAAGTAACATGGAGTTTTGAAGGCAGCTGCAATGTCGTCTGACCCACTTGACCGATTTGCTGACACTTCTGCTGCATTTTCTATCATGAAGTTAATCATTGGCGGATCTTAGAAGAATCTACTCTGGTAGTGAGCCAATTCCTACGATCTTGCTTGAGTAAATGCATCTTTTAAGTTGAGGTTTGGACTTTCTAGTGGTCGCTGTCAGACAGTTGAATCAAGTAAACCAGCAATGAAAGCATCAGGGATGCAATCATTTTGATTAACTTCTGCTGAAACTAACTTGAAGTTGCATTGCTTCCTCAAAAGTTTCAATGATTCTAAGTATTTGCTGACTGACTCTCCTTGGATCTGTTTTCTTGTTGCAAGTTGATGTCTCGCAAAAACTTCATTGACAGGTTTGACAAAAACATTCTTCAGTATTGTTATTGCATCATTGTAGTTCTCTGCCTCGCTTATGTATTCGTACATGGATAGTGACACGTGATTAATAAGCAACCGCAGCTTTTCTAGCTCATTGGCCAGACTTGTGAAAATAAAGTTCTGAAAGGTACAAAACCAGTGTTGATAATCTTAAAGTGCTGAAATGGATTCTGGATCTATGTTTAATCTTTCAGAATTTTAGGATTTAACCCATTGAGGTAGTAATTTTATTCTATTTGTAGTAGCCTATAACGGGAATTGATTGGTGCTGCACTCTAGTAGCAAAATATGTAACTAATGACCGCGGGCGTCTACGGTTCTATCCGCTAGGGGCGCGGACTGACTGAAAACCCTTAATATCGCCGCCAGGCCTTTGGTCGTGTTAGCTGAGTTGGCTACGTCGTGGAAACACCTTGGCCAGGTGGCGATATGATGTTCGTGAGTTCGATTCCCGCACACGACCAAAACTGACCAGTTGTGCAACTCTCAATGAGTTAACCGGTCTGTGGCAACGTTGGTGGGAGGGCCCAAGTAAAATTAACGGTGGCAGGCTTGCTTGGAAGTTGACGGGATCGGTTAATTCTTTGAGACTTGCACATGGTCAACACTGATTTTGCTAATTTTTACTTATGTCTACTGTGTGTGTGCCAATGCGACTCTCTAAACTGAAAGAAAACAATATTTTAATTAAAATATGCCATTAATCCATTTAAAAACACCAATTTTATACTCCAATTCACACGTTAATAAAATTACAAGTAAGGAACGAGACCTGCTCGTATGTCTACGCCAATGGGTTAATGAAAAAACCTTAGATTTTTTCAGGCCTTAATTATCTCTCTATGAATTTGTTTGCCCAATAAATTAATATGAATAAAAGAAAACAATCATATCTTAAACCAAGGTTTTACTGAGCAGAACAAGGCATTACTGAAGCATATACAAGATGATTATAAAACTACAAATAAAACATGAGAACTTAAACAGCTGTTAGTAAAATTCTATGATAATAAGTTAACACATTACCGGTACAATTAGGATATTGATAAATTACAATTTCAATACCACAAAGATTTTCCTGTGGTGACCTTAATAATGCGTGAGTGATTTAAAATAAAAATCATTTGAATCCAGAATAAGTTAAAATATGTGTTCGTTGTTAAATATTACAGTATGTTCAATTTGTCATTGAATTTATAAAAACTATTTTTAATTTTGAGCATGCCCAATTAGATACGGTAGTTTATTTAGTAAGTAATGCAACCCCTGCCAATAAAAAAAGTTCTTTACCTAAACTGTTTGTTTGTAAGTTAATAGGTTGATCTATAAATTAATGCCTCCCTAATAAGTTGTTCTCTTCCCTATAAGTTATATGGAATAGGACCTACTAGGCAGTTTATTATGTACCAAGTCTAACAGATTTCTTTTTAATAAGGAATCGGTATTATCGGTAGGCCCCTATCACAATTCAATTTTCAAAATTTTCAGAATGTCAAATAATATTAGGCCCCTACTACTTATTTAATGGGTACAGTAAGATAAGCGTCCACCAGAAAAGTCGAATATAAAATATCATACCACTGTGATACATCGATATTGCAGATGAGAATATCAAAAACAAAATGAAAAAAAAAAAAAAAACTTGACAAAAACAGTGCTTTGCGGGGTTAGGTTAGCGTATTACAGTTTATGTTAATTAAGGCTAACCTAACACCATTGGTATAGATTAAGTTAACTTATTGTAAAGTAAAACACTTCCATGATTGAGTAATAAAAACAATCCCAATTGAATGGGAATATGGTTATCGGTGTGTCAATTAAGGTTACCGAAGCGAATATTTTATATTCGATTGTTTGGTGGACACTTATCATACTGTACCGTACCCTAAATAACAAGAACAAAACATATGTTTAAACAAGACATGGAAGAAAGGATGGGTGCTTATAAGGCAACAAGTGCTAGAATTATGTTATTTTAGTTAACAAATACCCTGAGCTTGGCAAATAGTTAGTAACCAAATAGCCCAGAGTAGCCCTGAGCTTAAACTTCTTGATTTTTGGCTCACACTAAGCGTACCGGTATGGTACCGGTACTACTTTTAATTGTAAGGCCTAGACACAGTCAAGATAAAATATCACTGAGATGCTAATTACAGGATTGCTGCAGGGTAGGCTTTCATAAGCGGAACGATATAAAAAGCCGAATGAAACTGTTTGATATCGTATATCATTAGGTCGATATTTTTATAGGTTGCAAAATATTTTATAGTCTGTATGATAAGTTATGAAGCCATGTTTGTTGTTTTAGTTTGTTTTAAAATTAAACTTAAAATAAAAATGAAATAAACAAACATGACATTATAATGTTGTTCCTGGCAATACATGTTTAAGTAATAGTGGAATCAACGTCTATTATCTGGACAAATTTTAAGACACCTAAACTGAAACACAACATAACCGAAACCATAACCGAATACCCTAAATAATCGTTATATACCGTATCGAACAATTTCATTCGGTTTTTAAAATCGTTCCGCTTATGAAAGTCTACCCTTGCTGCACCCAAAATGACTTGATAAGTAATTTGTATGTTTAAAGAAACTAAAACTAGGAGATAGATTTCACTATGAAACCAATGATCAAATAAAAAGTAATGCTAAAGATCTATAGCCTACAACAAATCTCATAAAATTGGTACCGTAACCAAGCTTACATAGAAGAAGTTACAACTCTTGCATATGCCAGTAGAAATGCCACATAATAACATTTAAATTTGCTAGCCTAAAACTTGTTTGGCTGCAGTTTAGTTTACGGCCCATATTCATTTGATAGAAATTTTTGATTAAAAAAAAATCAAACTGCTGGCGATTGAAAATATTGATAGGCTATTAAGAAGTATCGGTTATAATCAGCCGTTTTATAAACAGCTGTTTTTATATCGCACAAATTATTAACACAAGTTATATTTTGTATAAATACAAATTTCATGACTAACAAAAGATAAAAGAATATTTAATAAAATTAAGTTAAACTAAATTAAACAAAACAGAGATGAATAAATAAACCAAACAATTTAAACGAACCTCCCTGCAAAACGATAACCAATCTGTAATTGTTGCCCTACTTGTTTGAATGATCCTTGTCCTCGTTTTGCGAATGAGGAAATCATAGTTTGTAACATTAATATAAACATAAACAATAAAGAGTAAGAATGTAATTGATAATCGATTTTCTTGAAAAATCTAATGAAATAACTTAATCAATATTTTTAATCTAAACTTTCAATCGAATGAATGTGGGCCGTAACTAAACTGCAGCCACTTATTTTCCTACCATTTAAAAAATATTGCAAAAGGTCTAGTGCAACTCAAGAGATGAAATCTTAATCTACAACCGAAGTTGCTTACGATATTGCTGCTTTATTCTTATCCCCAACAGGAGTTCCATGCATAGGCGAATTTCGGGGGTGGCAAGGGGGGGCAGTTGCTCCCCAATAATTTAGAGAAAATATTATTGTAATATATGGAAAGTCACAATAAATCACGATCACGACCATTTTTGCCCCACCAATCAAAATACTGAAATTAGGCCTACGCTTATGGTTGCATGATCATTTCTACCAGTGAACATTCCAAGTATACCCATAAACATCAAATATATCATGATCATTCTTTAATACTAAACAAAGTTAGCCTTCCTGGCAAAGTAAGAATGTGAAACATTTAATATGCTTTCATACAAAGTAGGACCCTAATCCTGATAAATGTCTCATCTTACAATAAGTCCGATCACATTAGAATTCTGATTGTAAATATCATAAACAAAACTTCAGTAGACGAATCAAGACTACAATTAGAGTTAACAAGGTTAATATTTACTGAACATACTTGAACAATCTGCCACGAGAAACACAAATGACAAAGCAGGAGTTCAGGATAGACATGTTCAAAGTAGGACACCAAATTTCTGAAATTACACGCTAAGCATGGATTATTCGAAAAGAAAATAACGCTTTAAAAGTACAAAATAAAGTAGAGAACTAACAACAGTAAAAACTATTGCGATTTTACCTAAAAAACAAATTACATGAACTAATCTTGATGGTAGAACATCACGCTTTTCCACAGGAGATGATCAAGACGATGCTTTTTTTTGGCAATCAGAATATCAGAATCTACAACAAGGAAATGAAGTAGATTTCTTCCCACCTGTTTTCAATATGAAAACAAGACTACCAATACACAAATTATAATTTGTAACGTACAAATAAAGTTATGATTTTGACAGAACATAAAATCATGTTTTATTTGAACCAATCCATGATATAAATACTAAACATTAATTGTACAGTGTGTAGTCAACGCTCCAGTAATAATTACTCAATTATTTACGTTCCGGCATTCAAAACTGTTTTGATAATTTATGTTCCCTTATTGTAAATTGGTTCTTCTCACTTCTGAGAGTTTTAAGGCATCAGGGAGATCCCTAATAATTCAAAGTAAGAGTTTATATTCTAATGTACTAGACAACTACTCAGCATAGGACCAAGACCGCAATATATAACGAGGTCTTGATAGAACTGGATAAACAATTATGTCTGCAGAGAAGGGTACATATTTTTAAATGTCTTTTGTAAAAAAACTTTTTGATAGGGCATATTACATCCCGTATTTTGTATTTTAAATCTTGTGTCTAACATATTGGCTAATAGTTGGTTATAAATAAAAAATGAATAAAGTTGCCTGAACTAAGAGGTTTTATAGCAACTACTAAGACCACTATTTAACCATTCTGAGACAGTAGAGAAGAATACATTACATAAACATTTAATTATATTACATATACATTTGAATGAACAGCCCAACAATTAAGATAACTTGCTCAAGCCTGTTCGCTCCTGTTGTATATAAATTCAAATTAAACAGTTTTTACTCTAATACTGTAGGTCTCTTGAATGTTAACACTTGGTTAATCATATCCTGACAGTCGTGGTTTAAATAATGAATGGTACTCCTCGTACTCTACCGCAACTGTATCATCATGTTATCATTCAAAGTAACTATAATGTTTATATGGTGGATCAGTGAAAGACATTACACGGTGTTTTCAACGTTACGAACTAAGATGCGTCGCGGGGCAACCTAAAAGAGCAACACACAAAAAATACTATCATATCCTCTCTGGCTATGACGAGCGAGGAGCGATTAGAATTAATACTCCCGTAGACGAGACAAATGTCTTGAGACACGATGTCTGAGACACCAGTGAGTAACCCGACTAAGGCTCTCACCTAAACCAACCTGTGTTTTGAATGGGAACTTACACACTGCTAGAGTCAGCTGTGCGACGTGACACATCTGCTTCAGACACGTGTCTCGCGAGACCGGTTGGTCGGTGTTTGGTAAGACATGTCTCACGGGAAGTAGGTCCGCAATGGACCAGTCAGCCGTCTGAAACAGCACCCGCAATCGCAAAGGCAACAATGCATGCAACATGAGACATATGAGACACGAGACACGAGACACGCATGAAACATACATGTCTCATTCAATGTCATCAAACAAGACAGATGTATTGAGACACGATGTCTGAGACACCAGTGTGTAACCCGCCTAACAGTTTTTATTGATACACTAGCTGGCCCGACAGATGTTGTCCTGCCCTAATGTCATTGCATTTGTTTTATGTGAAATACTCATAGTTCATTTTCAAAACGAGCTCGTTCGCTTCGCTCACTCGCCTCCCGTATGAGCTCGTTCACCACGCTCAGTCACCTACTTTTATACATTGCTAACTTCGGCATAGAAAAAAGAGTTTGAGTTGCCATTCCAGTAGATTTGTTATTTCCATAATGAACATATGTTTATTCCTTTCAAGTATGTTTGGATATAATCCTTTTTGTTAACAGCTTGTTACGCTCCCCTCCCTTAATATATCTTAAAACTTCTTACCCTTGAGGTCCTTAATGACCCAGAGTCAAACTCACTCCAAATTTGCTAGCTGGTGTGCAAATTATCACACTAACTATTTTGTCTTACTGACTAGCACTGACTCTAAGTCCAATATTTGTCCCTCAAGAGGATATCTTTTCTTAATAATGACAATCAAAATCTAGAAGATGTCATGTTTGAGATTTTAACAGTGCGCTGGGCCCAATAGAGGACACTGTGGATCTCTAAGTTGTCTAACTGATGATTTTCAAAAATAATGTTCAGATCCAAAACAATTGTGTTGTATTTGGAATTTAAGCTTTTAATAAAATGATTTAGTCTTCTGATTTTTAAATTTAATTCGCTGTAATAAAGTGTTTCCGGAACTGTTAACAAAAAACAAGTCTTTCCCGCGTGTGTTAGGATGTTCACAATAGTTTTAATGTTCTTAGTGATGGTGGTATGCGTCATCCCTCGCCGCAAGTCATTGGTTCCTATGAGCAGCAGACATCTTTGGTGTAGTAGCGCCACCTTCCTCCGTACGTCGGGAATAATTTGATTGGCGGTCGCTCCGGACCATGCGGCATGGACGTCACCGTGAATGTCGCCCCTCCCCACTGCTCTCTACAAATGGGAGTCTCCCACACAAGACGTCCTGTGACATATTACAGTGAAAGACTTATTGTTAACAAGGCTGTAAGAGTGAATATGTTACAATCTTTACCATTTCCCCACAAGAAATGCTTATTGGTTTTAAGGTAAAACGAATTTTTTTATCTGGTCGACGTGTACTACTTGCTTCTGAGTCTGGTCACCATCCAAGGTTATCTCGACATTGACTGGTGATGTCAGTTCAGTGATAGTGTACGGTCCCTTCCATTTGTGGTTCAACTTAGCCGTGATACCTTTATTTTTGTTACTTAATGAGTGTTTTTGCAAAACAATCTTATCACCAACCTGAAACGATGACAGTAACCTATCTCTGTCATATCTTAACTTCGTTCTATGGTGTGCCCTATTAAGATTCTGAAAGACTGCATTTAAGTTTGGCCCCTCCGTGTCCTCTGTCTCGAGATTCCATAAAAACTGCAGTGGGTGTGTCAACTCCCTACCCAAAAATACACGCGCTGGGGAAAATTTCGATGCTTCGTGTTTCGCTGAATTGAATGCTAACATTAAAAATGGAAGATGTACGTCCCAAGCTTTATGATTTTGATTATGGAAAATTCTCAATGCCGTTACCAAATTCCTGTTAACTCTTTCCGCAACATTTGCTTGCGGCCTGTATGCTGACGTAGTTACATGTTTTATGCCAAGTCCAAAGAGAAATGAAAAAAACTTTTGTGATGTGAAAACCGATGCGTTATCTGAAACCAATCGTTGTGGTATTCCATGTTGTGCAAAAATATTGTTTCTAAGAACACTAATGGCCGAGTCTGCAGTTTGCTTTCTAACTGGATATAAAAAACAATATTTTGAGAAATTGTCAACCAACACAAAAATCGATTCATTTCCCCTCTGTGTTCTTTGCAATGGCCCCACAAAATCGCAAAACCACTGCTCACTACAATTTGTGGGTATCTTGGAACATAAATGTCCTATCTTCTGATTCTGCGCTGGTTTTGAAAGTTGACACTCTTCACACGATTTTACAAAATCCCTAATGAACGGAATCATTCCCTTCCACACAAATTGCCTTTGTATGCGATTCATCGTTTTAGCTATGCCTGCATGCGCGAACATGGGGTTCTCATGAAAGTACTTTACCACAAAATTATACATGGACTCCGGAACAACAACCTTGCCCTGCTTCCCACGCCTTTGAAAATACAAAATATTATTCCGTAAACAATAATCTTGCACTGGAATTTTTTGTTTCAAATCTGATATAATCAAACTTAATTGTGGATCCTGCGCCTGTTTTTTCCTAATATCTGTGAACAATTCCGAAAAAAATTGCAGCGTACAGCATGCAGAATTCTCGACTATTTTAACGTCATTGCTCTCGCAATAATCCGTATTGCCCTTGAAAATTCTACACAATGCATCTGCTACTACATTTAACTTGCCCCTAACATGTTCCACTTCAAAGTCAAATTCCGATAATCTAAGCGTCCACCTAGCCATTTGTCCCGTGAATTTATTCTGCCTCATAATATATGTGACTGCTGAATTATCTGTTTGCAATGTGAATTTTTTGTTTATATATGGCCTAAATTTTTCCACTCCAAATAAACATGCCAAAAACTCTTTCTTATGCATCGGATATTTTCTTTCTATCGCACTTAAGGTACGCGAAGCAAAATGTACTGGTAAAAGACTATCCCCTTCCCTCATCTGTAAAATTGCCGAAATTGCCTCATCACAAGCGTCACATGTAATTACAAATTCCTTTGTAAAGTCTGGGAGTGCTAATTTTGTAGACGTTGCCAAGGCTTCTTTCAATTTATTAAAAACTTCCTGGTGTTTACTTGTCCAGTGAAATTTAACCTTTTTTCCGTAATTCATTTAACGGTGATGCTAACTGTGAGAAATCCTTAATAAACCTGGAATAAAAATTTACCATTCCCAAAAAACGTTGCAACTGTTTTAAATTGTGAGGTCTTGGATATTGTAAGATAGGTTCAATCCTATCTGAATCCAAGGAAAGCTTGTTATTTGAAATAATGTGACCCAAATATTTTATCGCTGTTTGACCCAATTTAATTTTATCTGGATTTATGGTAATATTAAATTCCTTTAATCGATTTAAAACCTTAGTGATATGCTGTTTATGTTCCTCCCAATGTTCGCTATAAATCAAGCAGTCATCCAAAAAGTTGAAAACGAAATTAAACTTAAAATCCCCCAAAATTTCGTCCATAACTCTCGTTAAAGCCTGTGACCCAATTTTCAATCCCTGTGGTACTGTATTGAACTCAAACAAACCATACGGCGTACAAAAGGCCGTAAATTTTCTTGACTGTTTATCTAATGGAAGTTGAAAAAAGGCATTGTTCATATCCAGTGTCGTAAAATATTTTGCCCTACTTAAAAATTCAAAAGCCGAGTTTAAAGTTGGTAATGGATGTGCGTCGTAATTAATAAACTGATTGATCTTCTTGTAATTGCAAACTAGTCTAAATTTGCCCTTTTCCGCCTTTGCTACTAAGAATGCCGGGGCACAATGCATACTTGTCGATTTACTAATAACCCCACTTCCCAACAACTCATCTGTAATCTCCCGCATTGCGCATAACTTGTCCGGTGTCATTGGATAGGGTGGGGAACAAATTGGTTTATCAGCTGAGCAATGGATATGATAAGGACTAACCTTTGCCTTCCCTATAGTCTTCGTAATCACCGTAGGAAATTCGCCCTTTAATTGCTGTAAAAAGGAACCTATTTCCCTCGAGTGAATTGCGCTCGCTTCTGCTACATTTAAGAATATATTGTTCCCCTCTTGCTGTTGCTTAACAAAAACATTTCCCATTGGAATGTGGATCTGTCTATTAAAACCAAAATTGACTGTATTGTTTGAAAAATTCAAATTCATTTGCGCCCTCTGCATAAAGTTTACTCCCAAAATAATCGGAAATGGAAGTGAATTCACCACAAAAAAATCAAATGTCCAAGAAAATTTCCCTAGCTTAAAATACAATTTGATCTGCTTCCTAACGGTCGTATTCCGTTCGCTTATGGACTTGATAATCATTTTTGTTTTCGAAACTTGTTTAATGCCTGGTGATGTTCTAATGTTGTGAAAAAATTTCCTATCAATTAAACAATTCGTTGCCCCTGAATCGATCAATGCATCCTGTTCCTGAAATTGCGGAACAAAAAATTTTACTGTGGGCAGACACAAGGAAAAATTAATTGGAATTTCAGCCACGGAAGTATTCCCTTGTGTCGACAACGCAATCACCTCTTCATTGAGTTGCCCCGCGCATTTCCCTTCAGACAGAAACGCGCAATGTGGCCAAAATCCTCACAAGAAAAGCATTTCCCATGAGGTTTACGAATGAGAGTCTGCTGCGTTTGCATGGCGCCACTGCCAATCTGTGGAACTACAGGAAATGTGTTGAAATAATGCATATCTGCCTGCAATGAGGCTTGAACCGAATTCGCTAGCGTCTTAAGTTCACAAATGGTTGTCGGCTTCTCCGCAAAAATTAAACTGCTGCGTATTCTTGGATTCATGTTTGAAAAAATCACTTCAATTAAATAACTATCCTGATAATTACACTGCAATGCCATAGCCGCGGATGTCACTTCATTTACAAACGTCATAAAATTCTCCTGTGGCCACTGCAATCTTTTAATAAATCTGTCGATCGCTCTTTCTAACTGTAACCCAGGGAAAAATGTTTGCAAAATTGAAACGTGTAAGGTTTCCCACTGAAGTGAAAGCTCTAATCCCTCTGCCCAAACTTCGAAAAGATGTCCCTGTGTTTGTGGCAAAATTAATTTAATAACTTCATTCTGACCCCCCTTAATAATTTTGAAAATTGAAACTACCTGCCTCAAAAATTGAATCAATTGCGCCTCATTCTCTCCCGAACAAGGTGTCAACTTTTTGACCAGTTCAATAACTACCGTTCGGTCCGTTTTCGACAGGTTCCCCTCCCCTTGACCTGTTTGCTCACGCGTGGTCCACCTGTTCGAACGTGTGTCCCGTGTCGGCGTTCGTCCAATGTTCGTTGAATTGACACCCGGTTGAAAATCTCGTGAGCCTGTCGGCGCATATTCCAAATCCTCTCCTATATTCCCCCCCCTAATTTGATCAATCCCTGATGGCTGCATCAAAGCCGAGGCACCTCGTGAACCTTGGTCCGCGCGGTCCCCTTCGATCTCAACCACGACCGGAGCCGACCTGTCTCGCGCGTTACGAGTCGCATGTCTAATTGCGCGATCCCTGGCGGTTGTAACATATTCCCTCGCATAATACTTTTTTTTTCTAAGTATACACAAATGCTTTCCTCACCAAGATTGTATAATAACAAAATACCTTAAATGTACCTGGTCATACCTCTCGCAATATCAAAAATAATTACTCAACCCACAATCAGTTATATTACTCTGCTACCACTTGTTACGCTCCCCTCCCTTAATATATCTTAAAACTTCTTACCCTTGAGGTCCTTAATGACCCAGAGTCAAACTCACTCCAAATTTGCTAGCTGGTGTGCAAATTATCACACCAACTCTTTTGTCTTACTGACTAGCACTGACTCTAAGTCCAATATTTGTCCCTCAAGAGGATATCTTTTCTTAATAATGACAATCAAAATCTAGAAGATGTCATGTTTGAGATTTTAACAGTGCGCTGGGCCCAATAGAGGACACTGTGGATCTCTGATAAATGCACGTTGAGTAAATTATAAAATTCAGATCTAATTTAGCAGTTTATTCAAGTCAGGCAAAATCAACAAATACCTTTACATTACCAACACATTTGGGGTCTGTGATGTAAATCTGATAATTATTTTCCTGTCAACAATTGCATAAATTAAGTGGTTTCAAAATTATTATTTTCCTTTCAATTATAACTTTAAATCCTCCCTCGACACCTAGTTAGGTCTATGCAGGTGTGCGAGTGCTACCAGTTGTAATTTGTTTGTTTTAATATGCTATTTGGACCTTGTGACACCAAGCAAGCGTGGGGTTGGGAATAAACTTATTATTTGAATAACCTTCCTCAACTAAGCCTTCCTGACCTCCAACCCACACTGTTCCTCCTATCAATAGTCACAGTTTGTTTAATTTAATTCAATTAGGTCCGCTTTACCAACTGTACGCTCAGCACCCCTGACCTCCTACTGAAATTTATTTATTTTATTTATTTGTTTGAAACCCCATTAATTATGCAATAGTTAATTTTATTACTCAGGGTTTCTGTCACCCCTAAAATTTAACTTTGACACCCAAATGAATCAGTTTACAGATTTTACGTTAGAAATCATTGCCTACGAGATACTCCTACTTCCCCAATCTTAAAATAAATTTAACAACAAGCTCAAATCAATTGGAGTTCCTGAAAACAATAACAAACAGTAATAATGGATACAGTGAGAGCATATGACACAGATCACAGGCAATAAATATTTAACATTAAACTTAACAATTATAACTTACGTACTTATACATGGTGAAGTGCACAAACTTTCGCTAAATCAAACCAACTAATTATATAACAAATAAATATTCACTAAATAACCATTCACTATTATATATTCCCACCCCATAAAATTCCCTTTATTATTTGTCACTTGCGCAAGATTTTACAATTTAGAATGACTCTACAGGAAAATTACAAGTTTGCACGTGCTGCTCAATTTAACGCTTTTAATTTACGTGAATTTAACAATCGTTCAGATTTCGCTACTTCAACCGTGTTTCCGTATTTATCTCAGAAATAGTTAAACGTTGGCGGCACCGCCCGAAAAACAAATCTAGAGAGTTTTGGAATTTAGGCGAAGGTTACGAAGTAATTTATAACAGTTTTTATGTTACACTACCAATAAACCGCGGCGAAATGAGATGGAGTCCTGCCTGCATTCGTTTAAATAGTTCTCCCCTCTGTCAGCAATCATGCGTCAACCGCCTAACTCCTCGTTCTAGTTTTTTCCAGCACATTTGCCCGCCGTTCTGTCTTTCCTGTCTTGTTCCTTTGTTTAAAAAAGATTTATTTAATTTCCTATTATAACAAGCTGTTTGGTGTAACCATAGACTGGTGTAACTAACTGAACTTTGATCAAGTGAATGGGAACTTTGAAGGCCAGTGGGACAGAGCCCTTAGGTCGGAATCAAAAAGTTTCGTTTATAATAACCTTGTCGTGACTTTAACGAACACAAAAAAATATTCTATTTGGTGCACTCATTCTCAAGTTATGGCGTGACCAAGGGAAATAGGGATTCATTTATACATATTAAGATTTATTTATTGTTTTATATATTTTTCAAAATATTTTGTGTTTAATTGTAATGGTTTTGTTTTTTTGGACATAATGATTGGGAAATTAAAAAAAAAAACACTCGAAATTATAAGCACAGGCTACAGGCTACATAGGCACGTGCAAAGTTGTCCACGACACAATTAAGGGGGGCAACGCAACACAAAAAAACATAGGCTAACTAAAAGTCAGCAATTTTGGCGGTAGTCAGGCAGCAAGGTTCGTAGAGCTTTCAGACCAGGTGTGCTTATTTACATAAGAGTAATGTTCGCAACAAAGATGTCTTACGAGAGCGTCCAGCTGATTCATAAATCACATACCATAAAGTGTTGCCAACCTTAAGGGTATAATAATGGTACAGCTATTTTTAAATTGTCACTGAACATGCAGAAAGAAAATTTAAACCCTTAATTCATTAATCTAATAATACAAATAAATAAAAAAAATATTCGTTTCTTCATAAAATAGCAGCTTATCATAGAATTAAAGCAGTTAAACAATGTTAATTCTAATTACACTCGTGAGGAAAATACCCCCGTAGCAGCAAACCTGCGTACTCAGCGAATTTCCAATGCATATATATGTATCTTAATACCACATAAAACCACATACCAAGTTTCATCAATATACATTCATAAATAAACGATTTATGACATTTTAATTATTCTCCATAAGAATAACATGGTGGCTGAGTATGCAGGTTTGCTGAAGCAAGGAACACAAAAAATGGTGTTTTATACAAATATCAATATAACTCATTTAGGTAAAGCCACCTACCAAATTTCATTAATTTATTTTCATAATTAAGGGAGATAACACGTTACTTATTCTCCATAAGAATAACATGGGGCTGAGTACGCAGGTTTGCTGCTACGGGAGCCTTTGGCAAAAAATTGTTTTTTTGAGCAAATATCAATGGTCCACAACCAGATGAAGCCGTATACCAAGTTTTGTCAGTATACGTTCATAAATAAGCGAGATATAAAATTGTTCTTTTCCTCCATAAGAATAACATTAGACAACGTACTGTGTTTAGCACTTTCAATATCTCGGTAACCAATTGACGTAGAGAAATGATCAAAATACCAAATTGTGTGTTTTTTTAAGTTGAATCCAATGGTAAAAACTAAAATTTGACTATTTCCAAAATTATATGTAAAAAATTCAAAAAACCCATTTTTGGGGTACAAGACCCCCCCAAAATACCCCTTCGGATAAAGCGATCTGGCTGGTTTTCGAACTTAAAGTCATAAATGTTACTTTACACGTTTATACCAAATTTCATCAAAATCGGATAATTTTTACGAGAGTTATCGTGCTCACGGACACACACATATATATATATATATATATATATATATATATATATATATATATATATATATATATATATATATATACAGTTTCGAACGAATGGTGTTTTTGGGGTCTGGGGACCTCAAAACGAAAAGTTATCATGGTCCCGGGCCTAGGTCTTACCATGCCGACTACGGTAATAGCTTCTTCCCTATAGGGGAAATTCGCTAATATGGGACTCATACGAGAAATATCGTGTTTCCAGTAACATTGCAGATTGGATTGGTGATCACGTGACCTTCCAGCTGATTTTACGAGGTCTCTTCCGGTAAAGTAGAAAACCTTAAATAGATCGACTCAGTACACCTGGTCTGAAAGCTCTACGAACCTTTGACAGGAAAGGGCACCACAGGTTGAAGATATAAACTAACCTTCAACTAGTTCGGACTTCCGCTAGTTTGGACTTAAATAACATACGACTTTAAAAGTCAAACAGATTGAAATTTTAGGTTACTACATGTTGAGCTAAGCAGGGTGCCAGGGTGCACTTTGTCCCAGGCTCCCAATCTTTAGGGGCCCAGGCCGAAGGAACAACTTTTGTCAAGATATTCTCTATTCATAATCAATAGTATTACAAAACTCTATGATTTTATTAAGCAGGGAACAGTAAAGTTGCATGACTTGAAATACTTTAGCGAAAAAACAAAACAAAAAAACCCCTTAGCCTAAAAAGAAGAAAAAAGTTCAAACGTTAATGTTTAAGGTTATGTTTGTTGTGTAAATATAGTATACACCAAGCCGAAACCTACGATGTCAAAATAATATGTACATCGGGGGCTTAGGCCTATAATTTGCATTGGAATTGAATATTCTGTTAGTAAGCACACTACTTTCATTAGGTAAGTGAGTGAAATAATTGTATGCTTTCTGACAATGTTCAGAATGCTCGGCCTCTTAATCGATATGAAGGTTGCAAAAACAAGCCTGGAGAAAATGAGAGATATTAAATATTATAGGACCTGTATGACTAACGGGTAGGGAAATTGAGGTTTATCAACCTGAATGCAGATTGCACAATATTATCTCTATGAGGATGGTAAACAGTTAGGCCTACCGTATTTTTCTGGTATTGGCCTAGTGCCTACTTATTGGGTAAAGTTTCCCAAGTGGTTCAATTCATTTCACCGATGTTCTTTCTCAATATATTACAATTGAGTGTAGTTTATTTATTTTATATAAATCCTTTCCCATATTTTACACAGGCCTAGGCCTTATTATTTGTTCCCCAAGGGTGAGTAGTGAGAGCGACTGTTAAATCAGTTGCTCAACATTGGGGTAACTTGAATATGCCTTGCACTTATGTTATTGATTATGTACAAGATCCATCATAACTTATATATCTTACAGTACTACTGGGGTACTTGGTAATTCATCTATTTGGTCGTACGTTATACAACTTTAGTAATTATATCGACCTCCAGACACCAACGATTTTTACAATTTTTTTTTTTAAATATTCAAAATAATGTCCTCATTTCGAAAATGGTACTCATTTTTCGCGGAAACGTCAGGAAAACCGGGAAAACCACCAAAATATATTTGTTCTCAAATATTAGGTTGTGGCTACTCAAAATGTGCGGAATTCCGTCATGAACACGATAATGTAATTATTTTTTGAATCCGTTAATGTTTGAACGGGAAAACCGGTAAAAACGGGGAAAACCACCGAAATATTTTGTTTTCAAATATTAGGTTGTGGCTACTCAAAATGTGCGGAATTCCGTCATGAACACGATTATGTAATTATTTTTTGAATCCGTTAATGTTTGAACAGAAAAACCGGGAACACCGCTGAAATATATTTGTTATCAAATATTAGGTTGTGGGTACTCAAAATGTGCGGAATTTCGTCCTGAAAACGATTATGTAATTATTTTTTGAATCCGAAAATTTTTGAACGGGAAAACCAGGAAAAACCTTAACAGCAAGTTGTTGTCAAAAACGTGTTTAATCCAATAAATCTAGGGGGCCCGTTGGGATTCCGGGTTACTTGGGGGAGAAATTTTCTTCAGACTAGGTTAAATATATTAAAAGGAAATTTTTCCCCACAGCGGGAAAATTTCCCAAAATGGGAGAATTTCCCATAAACTTAAAATTTATCCCAAAGCGGGAAATTTTCCCATAAACTGGAAATTTACCACAAAACGGGAAATTTGTCCTGTTTCGGGAAATTTTTCCCTTAAACAGGTATCCCGCTATACAGCGCTCTGCGGAGTTAGGTTATGATATTAGGGTGAAGTAGGGTAAGTGCAACCACGGGGCAAGTATGGCCACGGCTGCTTATGTAGCTAACAAATTATTATTTTTGAGAAATAACCACTTGGTTTGTAATTTTAGAATGTTTTCTTTATATATTCAGCAAAATGTTTGAAAAAAATCAGCTTACATGCATTTGTTTTTTATTTTTAGAAAATGTTTACATTTTGAATCTTAATGCAAGTTCAACCCTGAAACTTTGACATTTTTTTAAATTTTTCTTTTTCAACCTATGATAACCAAAGTTGGCAGTTTTATGAAGTTTAATATGTAGTTTTCAGAAATATGCCTTTTTTTTGGTGTTGGATTAATAACTTTGAAATGAGAGCCATGGCTACACTTGCCCCGTCGTTTTTGCACACGGGGCAAGTGCAGCCACGGAAATTGGGGTAAGTGCAACCATGCATCCGTGCAACCTTCCCGGTAGCCTTTTCTTCTTACAACCTTCAATAAATTCTCAAAAACTCTTCTTGTAAATAGTGTTTCAAAGTGTAGAACAGTTTAAGTTTTAAAGTTGAGTTGCTGTATTTTAATTTTAATTAATTTGGTCAAAAGTGTGAAAAAAACAAAAGTACCGGTAACCATTAAAACAAGAAAAAACATTAGGCCTACAATCTCCTAATAGGCCAAACTATAAAAATGGTTTTGTAAATTAGTGTTTTAGAGTGTAGAACAGTTTAAGTTTTCAAGTTCAATTGCTTTACTTTAGTTTAGTTCATTATGATAAAACAATTATTATGAGAAACTGTGACATTAATATTTTGTCAAAAGTATAAAATTAAGGAAAAATAAGAAAAAGAAGACCATTAAAAACAATAAAAACATGAAAAGTTGTAGAAATGATGTTCTAACCAGGTGTGAATCATGTAAGTATCCTATATATTTTCATTCAAGCAATAACGTAAAAAAACTTATCTTTGATATTTTACCCATTTTCCCGATTATCGCGCGTTGACTCGCGACAAAGTTCGTATCTCCCAAACGGTTTAAGATAAAAAAATGAAAAAAATATTGACAGAATTAGTGAAAAACAAGCTATAACACACTTGCCCCAGTTCTCATTTACATTGCCTCTTATGGAGGATTCTATGCTGTGGTTGCACTTACCCCGGATGCATGGGGCAAGTGCAACCAGTGGACATGTTTTTTTATTTTATTTTTTTTATTATTTATGGTAAACAGTAAAAATATTCTAATTGTAGGATATTGTAGCTAGATAAACCCTAATACTGTGTGCTGAGTTTTATTTATCTCTCCTTAATAGTTACTTCACAGTAACAGATCAAAATTGAAAAATAAATAAACCTGGTTGCACTTACCCCACTTCACCCTAATACAATATACACAAATTAATCACCTGATACAGAAAATTGGTATTTATTTATCATAACCTAACCTAACCTAACTCCGCAGAGCGCTGTATGGGAAATTTCCCTTTTTTGGGAAATTTCCCCCAAAACGGACATCTCGCTGTACAGCGCTCTGCGGAGTTAGGTTAGGTTAGGTTAATATAAATATACACGGGAAAATTTCCCAAAAACGAAAAATTTCTCATAAACTAGTAATTACCTCAAAACTGGAAATTTTCCCCAAACTGGAAATTTACCACAAAACGGGAAATTTGTCCTGTTTCGGGACATTTTTTCCTTAAACGGGAATCCTGCTATACAGCGCTCTGCGGAGTTAGGTTAGGTTAGGTTATGATATTAATACAGTATACACAAATTAATCACCTGATACAGAAAATTGGTATTTATTTATCATACCCTAACCTAACCTAACTCCGCAGAGCGCTGTATGAAAAATTTTCCCTTTTTTGGGAAACTTTCCCTAAAACGGACATCTCGTTGTACAGCGCTCTGCGGAGTTAGTTTAGGTTAGGTTAATATAAATAAACACGGGAAAATTTCCCAAAAACGAGAAATTTCTCATAAACTAGAAATCACCCCAAAACAGGACATTTTCCCACAAACTGGAAATTTACCACAAAACGGGAAATTTGTCCTGTTTCGGGACATTTTTCCCTTAAACGGGAATCCCGCTACTCAGCGCTCTGCGGAGTTAGGTTAGGTTAGGTTATGATATTAATACAGTATGCACAAATTATTTTCCTGATAAAGCAAATTGATAAATATTTATCATAACCTATCCTAACCTAACTCCACAGAGCGCTGTATGGGAAATTTTCCCTTTTGTGGGAAATTCTCCACAAAACGGGAATCTTGCTGTACAGCGCTCTACGAGGTTAGGTTAGGTTAGGTTAAGATGTATACACAAACTATTTCCTGATTTGTATTTTTGAAGATTTGTATTTATTTATGATAACATAACCTAATCTAACCTAACTCCGCAGAGCGCTGTATGGGGAGATTCCTGGTTAAGGGGAAATTTCTCGTTTTAGCGCTTTGTAAATGGGTTGGCACTACCATTTCCACCGGATCCGAAGGTCCCGCTACCGTTTTTGTGGGAAGAATAACGATCAATGTCTTTATATTGTGACAAAATTTAGGCAAATCATCGATGTAAGACGGTTGGCACCACCGTTTCCGCGAGATTCACTACCATATCCACAGATAGCACTTCCGTTTTCGCGTGAACGCGAAATGTATTGTGATCGCACTTAAAAAACAGTGTAATCCTTTCCGTCTGTTTTATTTCTGTCATTGTGAATTATGAAATGGTTTGTGTGATATGCTCTACAAATTTTTGGGATGCAGCTTCATTCACTGCTGAACAAATAACATTGTTTATGATTAGTCACTGTGTCTTAAAAGCAAATACTACTTGTGGACGATGTGGCTCAGAAGTGAAAATTAATCAGAAATTGTTGGAGTTTCGTTGTGGAAAATCCGTCTCAGTAAATAAACAGAAAGCAGCAAAATGTAATTGGCGTGCCTCAGCCAAAACTGGATCATTTTTAAATAACACTAGAATTGATCTTGTAAAGTTGTGGCGTATAATTACTTATTTTTTGTTCCACAACCCTCCTCGACAAAGTTTCCTGGAAAAATCTCTGCAGTTAGGTCCTAACACTGTTGTGGACTGGTTCAGCTTTTATCGTGAAGTGTTGTTGGACTACCAAAAGAGAAATTTTGAACGTCTTGGTGGCCCTGGAACTGTTGTGGAACTGGACGAGGCAAAATTTGGGAAGAGGAAATATAATAGGGGACGGAGAGTAAAGGGACAGTGGGTTGTTGGAGGTGTTCAGAGGGTAACACGGGAAAGTTTTTTTGTGCCTGTGCCCGATCGTACTAAACGAACGCTTGTAACGCTGATCAAGAAGTGGATTCGGCCGGGAACCATTATCATTACAGATTGTTGGCGGGCGTACTACGCCATAAGATCGAAGTTTGTGCACCTGACTGTTAATCACAGCAAAAATTTTGTAGATCCACAGTCAGGTGCCCATACAAATAATATTGAGCGCCGTTGGCTTGATATTAGAGCTGCGGCGCCTAAATATGGACGATCAGAAAAACATTTCCAAGGTTACCTCGCAGAATATAGTTTTAAGAACCGGTACGCCCCAGAATACCGCCGGCACTGTTTCTTCTCTGCTGCTGCAGACCTGTATCCCCCTAAACATTGAGTAAGTACACTATGTTTAAAATGTGATTTATGTGTTTGTAAGTGATGCCAAACATTACAAGCCCAACCTAATTAGGGGGATTATCGGGTCCAGGACTAAATTCCGCACAATTTTATCACCCACAACCTAATATTTGAAAAAAAAACATTACAATAGTTTTCCCGTTCTTCCCGGTTCTCACGTTCAAACATTATCGGATTCAAAAAATTATTACATATTCGTGTTTAGGACGGAATTCCACAAATTTTGAGTACCCACAACCTAATATTTGAAAACAAACATATTTCAACAGTTTTCCCGTTTTTCCCGGTTTTCCCGTTAAGACTTTATCGAATTCATAAAATAATTAGGACATAATCGTGTGCAGGACGTAATTCCGCACATTTTGAGTACCCACAACCTAATATTTGTAAACAAATATATTTCGGCGGTTTTCCCAGTTTTCCCGATGTTTCCGCGAAAAATGATTACCATTTTCGAAATGAGGACATTATTTTGAATATTTTTCAAAAAAAATTGTAAAAATCGTTGGTGTCTGGAGGTCGATATAATTACCACAACTTTTGATGTCCTGATGTTATATTAGACAACATATCTTACCACATTTAAAACGTTTAAAAACCAATAATAATAAACTCAAAAGTGATCAATGTATATATCATTCGAAAGATCACATTCTGAACTTTTATTTTATTACATAAATGAACCATGTAGCAGCTGTATAACAATGTTACGACGATTAGAAATCGAATGAATTTTTGGCGCAACGCAATTGCTGCAGCCGACGCTCTGACAATGGCAAAACACAATATTAGTGAATTTCCCTATAGGGAAGAAGCTATTACCATTGACTATAAATACTGAAGTAGACTTCTCATTGCCATTGTAAAATGTGTCCCTAGTTTTATGTATGCCAGGATTGAAAGAGGTCGTAGTTTACAACAATCACCAACAGAGTATACTGCTGTCAACTAATACTTATCCTCTCAATGAGGGGATAATAAATCAGTTGGTGTGTCAGGAAGCAAACATAAGTTGATTATCACTTGCTTTCTGGGGTGGAGATATTTTAAAAGTTAACGTAAATAACTAAAATAAAAAGTTGACAGCTGCACAATCTGTCGGTGACCCAATGAAACTACTTCAATTTTAAATTCTAGCATACACTAAAAGTGGGACAGCTGGGTCATATGGATGGGATGTCTCCTTCAGTATTTATAGTCAATGCTATTACCGTTGTCGGCATGGTAAGACCTAGGCCCGGGACCATGATAACTTTTTGTTTTAAGGTCCCCAGACCCCAAAAACACCATTCGTTCGAAACTGTATATATATATATGTGTGTGTGTGTGTGTCCGTGAGTACAATAACTCTCGTAAAAATGATCCCATTTTAATGAAATTTGGTATAAACGTGTAAATCAACATTATGACTTTAAGTTTGAAAACCAGCCAGATCGCACAATCCGAAGGGGTATATTTTGGGGGGGGGGGTTTGTACCCCAAAATGTTTTTTTTGAATTTTGTACAAATCATTTTTGAAATTGTCAAATTGTAGTTTTAACGTTGGATACAGCTTAAAAAAACACACAATTTGGTATTTTGATCATTCCTCTGCGTCAATTGGTTCCCGAGATATTGAAATTGCTGAACACAGTACGTTGTCTAATGTTATTCTTATGGAGGAAAAGAAAAATTTTTTCTCACCTATTTATGATGAACGTTTACTGACGAAATTTGGTATACGGCTTCATCTAAATGTGGTCTATTGATATTTGCTCAAAATAATACATTTTTCCAAAGGCTCCCATAGCAGCAAACCTGCATACTCATCCCCATGTTATTCTTATGGATAATAACTAAATGCTATGTCTCCCTTAATTGTAAACGTAAATGAATAAAAACTGGTATATGACTTCACCTAGTTGAGTTATATTGATATTAGCATAAAACCCCATTTTTTGTGTTCCTTGATGCAGCAAACCTGCATACTCAGCCCCAATGTTATACTTATGGAGAATAATTAAAATTGTATAGGCTATACCGCTTATTTGTGAATATATTTTTATGTAACTTGGTAAGTGGCTTTATGAAGTATTAAGACATTTATATCTCCCTTGCAAATTCGCTGAGTATGCAGGTCTGCTGCGACGGGGGTATTTTTGAAATTACCCAGCTCGGGTAAGTTTTCTCGCAGGAAGGTTGGTACCAATGCACATCTAAAGAGTAGCGTTTTATGTTGGTATTGATTTTTAGAATGAAATATTGATTGGACAGGTTATATGATTTTATGAAAACAGGTGTTTCTGGTTTTTCTGGGGAATGACCAATCCGACCAAATTGGTCGGATCAGAAAATCGTTTCAACTAACGAGAATACTTTCACATTTGGCCTCGGTCTTACCGGATACTGTACTATCTATTTCACTGGCAGTAATTTGACCCATAATTATTGCCTAATTCTCAAAAGTGACATTCACTGAAGTTGTGCATTGGTAGGCCAGAAGTAAGTGGGCTTTAAAGACTTGTTCAAATATATGCCTATTACGTGTAGCCTATTTATATCCACATCAAATTAACAATACAGAATTCAAAGACAAATTGTTTACACAATGACTATTCTGAGAGGAATGTTTATGTGGTAAGTAGTTCTTTTTCAGGGCGAATAAATTTTAGTTGTAAAATTGAAAAAAATTGTCTTTCATTCTTGTAGCAGCAACCTATAGAACACCTGGTGGTTTTTATGATACAATTTTTTTAGAGAAGCTTGACTTAAGTATGGATTTTTTATGTAAAAAGTATAAAAATATTATTTTTGCGGGTGACATAAATATAGATGTTCTTAAACCATCAAGTAGTGTAATTTTAAAAGAAAACCATATGCATTATTTAGTTGATTTTCCTACAAGAGTGATGCCTAATAGTGAGAGTGGCATTGACAATTTCATTAAATCCATCGCCAAAAGAAATTTGATAGTAACTGGGCTTATTACTGAGTTATCTGACCACGATGGTCAACTATTACTTAACAAACAAAAGAAAAAAGCTAAAGATACAGTTTTAACTCGCTATTGTAGAAAATTTCCCATTGAAAATATAAATTGTTTCATACAAAAATTAGAAAAAGAGGACTGGTCAGATTTGTATCTTAGAGCCTCAATAGAAAATAAGTGCCTATAATGTGTTCTTCAATATATTGATGTATTACTTTGACGTATGTTTTCCTAAAAGTAAATCTAGAGTTAACTTTAAAAGTGACTGATGGTTTTCGGACAGATTAACATAAATTTAAAGATGATATTATTAGTTTAACCCAAACTGTTAGATTAAAAAAAGATAATGGTTCAAGAGATATTTTAAAACAGAAATACCCCCGTTGCAGCAAACCTGCATATTCAGCAAATTTCCAACGAATATATAACTTAACACATATTAAATCACTTAACAGGATTCATAAGCAATATATTCATAAACAATTGATATTTAAAATATTAATTATTCTCCCTAAGAACATTGGGGATTAGTACGCAGGATTGCTGCAACAAGGAACACAAAATAATGGGTTTTTGTGCAAATATAAATAGAACTCATCTTAGTGAAATCACAAACCAAGTTTCATCCATTACATTAATAAATAAGCGATATCTAACATTTTAATTATTTTCAATAAGAATAATATGGGAACCAAGTACCTAGGTACCTAGGAATGGGGGTACCTAGGTTTGCTGCTACGGGAATCATAGGTGAAATTTTTTTGTGTAAACAACAATTAACCACAACCAGATGAAGCCATATACCAAGTTTCGTCAGTTTATGTTCATAAATAAGCGGGATATACAATTTTTCTTTTTCTCCATAAGAATAACATTAGACAACATACTGTGATTAGCACTTTCAATATCTCAGTAACCAATTGATGTAGAGCAATGATCAAAATACCAAATTGTTTGTTTTTTATACTGAATTCAATTGTAAAAATTAAAATTTGATTTAAATACAAATTCCATGTGAAAACAACAAAAAACCCATTTTTGGAGTACAAAACCGGTCAAAAACCCCCCTTTGGATGGTGCGATTTGTCTGGTTTTCGAACTTGTTCATATAAATGGTACTTTACACATTTGTACCAAATTTAATTAAGATCGGACCTTTTTTATAAGAGTTATCGTGCTTACGGACACATGTATATATATATATATATATATATATATATATATATATAAATATATAAATATATATAAATATATATATCACAATTTGAACGAATGGTGTTTTTGGCATCTGGAGACCTCAAAATGAAAAGTTATATCATGGTCTGGGGCTTAAGTCTTACCATGAGACAGGCGCGGATCCACGGGGGGGGAAATGGGGGAAATTCCCCCCCCCCCCAAGGCAAAAGGTTGGAGTTGCGCGCGCACCCCCGCACCAGCGCCAGTGCTACGTCTGCCCGGCAGCGTCATCTCGACCTGTCATCTGATTGATGCGTCGAAAGCAGCGTCATCAGTCAGATTAATATGCCTGTAATACTACTACAGGGAGTTCACAGACCGGAAATTCCTGGAAAATCGGATAATTTTATGGAAATTTTGGCGAAAATTCGTTAATTTAGTTAAACGTCCTTTTCGGCCATTCTCGTTCATGCGGCTCGGTTGTCGTTCCCCATGGAGGTAGAAACCATGGAGAGCTCGTCAAAAGGACAGAAAACGGTCCGCGCATTGTCAGGCTAGACCCAAAGTGTAGGACACGGCAAATCTGAGTAATCCCGAGCGATGAGTACGTTGTCGTTTACATGCTCCTGTACCTCTTAATAATAATACAACTACAATGAAACTTATATATTCATTTTCTGCATGAATGTCCGCATCTAACAGTATCAATATATTTTAGTTAAAAATTATGTGTAATTTGTAATAATTAAAATATTAGAGTGTTGTAAGAACATGACATAAAAAAGTCAGTAAGCGAGAAATTTTTTTATTCCTGAGGTAAAAACAAACTTCCAGCGAGAAAGTTGTAACTAATTAAGTCTTAAAAAGACTTAAGATCTTTAAGATCTTCAAAATTTATTCGAACAAATTTTTGATAGAGCTTCTAGTTTCTTCAACAATCCGATATAAATCAGTTCTATGTTCAGTTCTATGCGCGCCGCCGTCGTCGTCGTCGTCGAGGACCACGGCCCCACGCCGTACTACCACATCAGAATAATTGCTCCCCATTTTACTTAGATTTTTATAAAAAGTAAATATATAAATATATATTGGACTCCATATTATATTGAGGTTATTATTACTTAACTCAGCTTTCAATTATGATAAAAAAAATTATGATAAAATCATGATTAAACATTACATATTAAATATTATAAATGAATATGTAATTAAATTAAATGAAAAATAATATGAAACTTATTCGTTGTACATAGTAAAATGTTATGCAAGAATAAACATATTTGTTTTGTTACAATGTGGTCGTGAAGCAAAAATTCCTCACTAAATACTTTATTTGTCCATTTCCTAAGTTAAAATACAGGAGTCATTACCTCGATATGTATTGGATTTTTTTTAAACAACTTTGCCTTTTATTTAAACCCTTCTCCCTTTAAAATTTGTATCACTTAAACATTTTTCCTTCTAGTTCTAGTAGTTATTTATTACATCGTTAAATTAGATTTTATTTAAATTTTACATGTTTTCAGGTATATAATCCTTAATTTTATGGTCACATTTTATGATTTTAATCGTGAACATTGAAACAGAAGAGAATCAACATCTGTTTACAGAAACTTAAGTTATACCTCCCTAACAACTATTCAAATAGACCTATAATTTGATCTTGTGTGAATAAATAAGGAATAGCTCGGGGAACTGAAATATAAAGTCATAAAACACGGCCAAATCTCTGATTTTGCCCGTTAAAATGCGTTTCGGACTTCGCTTTTGTATATAAAACATGACCCGGCTTTATTTTTTACTGACAAAATACGGTCCGATTGCCGTTTTGAGCGATTAAGTACATTTCCGGCATTAAATACGGTTGGTACTC
Organism: Allygus modestus; assembly: GCA_963675035.1. Taxonomy (NCBI): domain Eukaryota; kingdom Metazoa; phylum Arthropoda; class Insecta; order Hemiptera; family Cicadellidae; genus Allygus; species Allygus modestus. The sequence goes on along the minus strand of OY776112.1, from coordinate 175,839,727 downwards.
AATTTTCGGCCGATAACAAACTTTGTGGTCGTAGTTTTTGGCTAGTAATTGCTGTAAAATTGCCGATAACATTATCGATTTTGGCTGATAACACATACCCTGTCAGTAAATTTATCTAATAACACAGTTTGACCGTTTTCAGGCTAAAAATATGGTACGATTGACGTTTTAGACGGCAAAATGAGAATATATTGCTATTTTAGGCCGATAATATGTATCTCGGGTGTCTTTTAAAATCGCCGTATCTCGGGCGATAAAATTTGTTTCGATCTTAGTCTCGGTAAAATCTTTGTTTTCGACGATAACATGCTTTGATACTTCCGCTGGCGGTTGGCCTTTGAATTGCGGTTTGGGTATAATCTACTGCGGTATTTTTGGCCGATAAACTACGTTCATTGGTCGTTTTTGGTCTAAAGGTTACGGTGACCATGAAATGCGGTCAAATTGCCAGTTTTTCATCCGAAATAACAGGTACAATTTCTGATTTTGGTCCATGAATTCTATACAGTCGTCTTTTTAGGCCAATAACACACAATTTGGTCAATAAAACGCATTCAGCTATTTTTTACGGCCAATAAAATTATTGATATGGAATTTTTTAACAAATTTCCGGGGGTGGAATCCTGGACCCCCCACCCCTGAAGGGTATTCCATACCCCCCCCCCCGGAATCCCCGGCATTTCCCCCCCAACTTGACTCCCTGGATCCGCCCCTGCCATGAGACCTACGGGAGTAGCTTCTTCCCTATAGGAGAAATTCGCTAAAAGAAAACCTATTTAACTAACATTCAGTCAACAAAGAAAGATTTCATTAATAAAAAAATTTAAAACTCAGATAATATTACTAAAAAGTAATATTACTACGTACTTGGAAAATTGTAAATTCTGAGTTTAAAGCCGGGATTGAAAATAATGAGAAAAAAAAAATAGTTTTGAATGGCAAAACATATAGTGAACCTGAGGATGTCTGTAGGATTTTTAATGATTATTTTGTAAATGCAGTTGAAAAACTTGTAGTCCCAAATTTAACATATAAAAGTTTCAAATGATGTACCTACAATCAAACAAAATGTGAGGTTTTACCTTAACCCTGTAAATGATGAGGAAATCAGAAAAAATAATTTCCTCTTTTGACAATAAATGTTCTGCTGGGTTTGACAAAATTCCTATGCCCTTGATTAAATATGCTAAAGATTATTTAATTAAACCTTTGGTGCATGTATAAATTCATGCATGTATTGTATAAATTCATCTTTCATCACTGGCAATTTCCCCGAAAAGTAAAAAATAAAAAAAAACTTTATTTAAAAAAGGAAATAAAACTAATCCATCAAACTATCGGCTATTATCAATTTTACCTTCAGTATCAAAAATATTTGAGCATGCAGTTCTCATACGTTTAAACGAATTTCTAAAAAAAAAATGGGTTAATAGATAAAGAACATCATGGTTTCTAAGCTGGAAAATCTGTATTAACAGCTGGTGTAGTTTCAATTGAATCAATTATTGATGCTATCGACAGGGGTGAACACGTAGTTGGCATCTTCATAGATCTCATGAAAGCTTTTGACAGTGTTGATCATACAACATTTCATAACATTCTTCTGAGTTTTGGTATTAATGGTGTTAAAACAATAAAAAAAACTAAATAAAATCGAAAACACAAATTTTTTGGGAATGTTTTTAGATACAAATTTTTCCTGGGATAGCCATATTAATTTTTTAACAAAACGTATTGTAGGTATATCTTTAGGATTATACATTCTAAAGACATTGTCTCGTTTCTGTCAAATTGAAACATTAAAAATGATATATTTTGCTCACAAACACTCACTTATTGCTTTTGGCATAGTGATGTATGGAGGAAGGAACTAGTACAAAAAACTTGAAAAATTCTAGTTCTTCAAAAAAAGGCATTACGGATAATATTTAATCTAAATTATGATGAGTCTGTCAAAGATTGTTTCCCCAAACTGGGTTTTTTAACTGTATTTAGTTTATAGGCCTACGTTTTGAAAACAATAGTGATAGCAAAAATATCTCAAAATGATTTACCAAAATTAGGTGATGCACATGGCTATCAAATACGTAATAGAAATATGTTTGCCATTCAAAAAATCATAGATTAGAGCTTTTTAAAAAAATCAACTTTTGCTGGTATTAAACATTGGTACAGGATTTCAGAAGAAATACGCTTATTATCAGACACTAACAAGCTTAATAATACCCCGTCGCAGCAAACCTGCGTACTCAGCGAATTTCCAATGCATATATATGTGACTCACTACTACATAGAGCTACTTACCAAGTTTCACAAAAATACATCCATAAATAAGTGATATATAGCATTTTATTTATTCTCCATAAGAATAACATTAGGGTTGAGGTCGCAGGTTTGCTGCAACGAGGAAGATAAGTAACATGGTTTTTTTTCAAATTATCAATATAACTGAACCAGGTGAAGCTATATACCAAGTTTTATTAATTTAGGTTCATAATTAAGGGAGATATACAACTTTACTTATTCACTATATGAATACAAAATTAGAAACCAAAAAAGTTATGGTTTGAAAGGAAATGATCCGAATATTGGCTTTCATACCTAGCCTAGGCTACGGTACTTTAATTTTTTTCATCAGTGGTACCTAGTGAATTAACAAAATAAGAAAACAAAAAAGTCATGGTTTTAAAGGAAAGGATCCGAATAGTTACTTTCATTAGATTGTGAAGAATGTAGCCTATTAAAATTTGTCAAACAGCCAAAATTACCCGTCACGAATAAACACATCAGATTGGAGAGAGGATTCTCTTGACTAATGCAGGGTGATAGAAACTTTAAAATTCCAGGAGAATGGAAGGGTACACTTTCATAAGTGGAATAATAAACCAAAGCCGAATAAGTTTTTCAATACCTATATTGATTAGATTGATTGTAAAATATTTTATCTTTTATATGTTAGTTACTACGTAATGTTTATTTTTTATTTTTTTGTCAAATAAACTTAAAATAAAAATGAAATAAATGTTACCCTACCGGTATAAACAAAATGATTTATTTACAAAACATAAAACTATAAAACGTAACAAATTTAAAAGGTTTCCAGGATACAGATTTCTGATATACCGTACCGAGAATACATATTTAAGTATTAATGGAATCAGCGTTTCTTATCTGGACAAATTTCAAGACAAAATCTTTCACATCTTTGAGACTGAACATAACCGAAACCAAAACCGAATAACCTAAATAATAGCTAAACCGTATCGAACAATTTCATTCGGTTTTAGCGAATTTCCCCTATAGGGAAGAAGCTATTACCGTAGGTCTCATGGTAAGACTTAAGCCCGAGACCATGATAACTTTTCATTTTGAGGTCCCCAGATGCCAAAAACACCATTCGTTCAAATTTTTATATATGTGTGTGTGTCCGTAAGCACGATAACTCTCGTAAAAAAGGTCCGATCCTAATGAAATTTGGTACAAATGTGTAAAGTACCATTTTTGAATGAGTTCGAAAACCAGATGAATCGCACCATCCGAAGGGGGGTTTTTGGGGGGTTTTGTACCCCAAAAATGTGTTTTAGCGAATTTCCCCTATAGGGAAGAAGCTATTACCGTAGTCGGCATGGTAAGACCTAGGCCCAGGACCATGATAACTTTTCGTTTTGAGGTCCCCAGACCCCAAAAACACCATTCGTTCGATACTGTATATATATATATATATATATATATCTCTCTCTATATATATATATATATATATATATATATATATATATATGTCTGTGAGCACGATAACTCTCGTAAAAATGATCCGATTTTGATGAAATTTGGTATAAACGTGTAAAGCAACATTTATGACTTTAAGTTCGAAAACCAGCCAGATCGCTCTACCCGAAGGGGTATTTTGGGGGGGTTTTGTACCCCAAAAATGGGTTTTTCGAATTTTTTACATATAATTTTTGAAATATTCAAATTTTAGTTTTCACCATTGGATTCAGCTTAAAAAAACACACAATTTGGTATTTTGATCATTTCTCTACGTCAATTGGTTACCGAGATATTGAAAGTGCTAAACACAGTACGTTGTCTAATGTTATTCTTATGGAGGAAAAGAAAAATTTTATATCTCGTCTATTTATCAACGTATACTGACGAAACTTGGTATACGGCTTCATCTGGTTGTGGACCATTGATATTTGCTCAAAAAGACAATTTTTTACCCAAGGCTCCCGTAGCAGCAAACCTGCGTACTCAGCCCCATGTCATTCTTATGGAGAATAAGTAACATGTTATCTGCCTTCATTATGAAAATAAATTAATGAAATTTGGTATGTCGCTTAACCTAGATGAGTTGTATTGATATTTGTATAAAACCCCATTTTTTGTGTTCCTTGCTTCAGCAAACCTGCATACTCAGCTGCCATGTTATTCTTATGGAGAATAATTAAAATGTCATAAATCGTTTATTTATGAATGTATATTGATGAAACTTGGTATGTGGCTTTATGTGGTATTAATATACATATATATGCATTGGAAATTCGCTGAGTACGCAGGTTTGCTGCTACGGGGGTATTTTGGGGTTTTCACATGTAATTTTAATTTAAATCAAATTTTAATTTATGCCATTGAATTCAACTTAAAAAAAACAAACAATTTGGTATTTTGACCATTGCTCTACGTCAATTAGTTACCAAGATATTGAAAGCGCTAAACACAGTACGTTGTCTAATGTTATTCTTATGGAGAAAAAGAAAAATTGTATATCTCGCTTATTTATGAACATAAACTTGCGAAATTTGGTATATGGCTTGATCTGGTTATGGTTTATTGTTGTTTGCACAAAAAAACAATTTTTCGCCTATGGTTCCTGTAGCAGCAAACCTAGGTACTTGGTCCCCATGTTATTCTTATGGAAAATGCTTAAAATTTTATATATCGCTTATTTATGAATGTATATGGATGAAACTTGGTATGTGACTTCACTAAGATGAGTTCTATTGATATTTCCATAAAAACCCATAATTTTATGTGCCTTGTTGCAGCAAACCTGCGTACTCATCCCCAATGTTATTCTTATGGAGAATAATTAATATTTTAAATATCACTTGTTTGTAAATACATTTCTTATGAATCCTGTTAAGTGTTATAATGTGTTATGTTATATATTCATTGGAAATTCGCTGAGTATGCAGGTTTGCTGCGACGGGGGTATTTTATATTATCGCTTCATCGTCATTCATTCATCATTTATGAAAGTGTAGGAACCCAAAAGGAATGTTTCTGAAAAACACTAACCTTATTTGTGAATTCTACAGTAAAAAATCTTTTAGAAAAAATAAAACAGGCTACGTATAAGTTATGGGTCCAATACTTTCTATTTCAACCAATTATGAATATTCAACAGTTCAGGATAAGATAACGAAGTTTAAATAATTATAGAGCTCTTGTTATAAAAAAGTGACATTTTTGAAAACAAAACATCTAGCCAAAGAGTAATAAAGACTAACATAAGTTGTGAAGAGGGGATTTAATTGGTTAACTTATTTGTTGCCATGGAGACTGGAGGATATAGAAAGACAAAATAGCTAGGATAAACTGAAAAATACCTGAAACTCATTCTGATGTAATATAAAAATAAAATTACGGCCCCTGTATATTCCCGACACAGACTTGCTTGCTACATTGAAAAATATACTCGCTATTGGCTAAATACAACGGCTAATTCATGTACTTCACAACTTGCCGTTAAATTAAAACATGTTGTCAATATTAGCAAAATATGTACGTACCACTAACTGTTTGTACATTGTCTTCAGTTGTTCAGTTGATCATTAAAAGTCCACATTTCTGAACCCATTCATGGCCATGACGCCTCTAGCTTCCACATACAAAAACCCTCAAGTGCGAGGCCTTCATAGGCGCAAGGCCCTTGTGCGGGTGCACCTGTCGCGCCGCCCTAAGGACGGCACTGGGTGCTTATCACATTAAGTAGATACCTTGGGTTAGGTAAGGTTTATATGACGGTTTGGTCTGTTGGATTCATTTTAATATGTCTGGCCATTCCAAGTAGGCCTACAGTTTGCCTCAGCAAACTTAAGTTTCTCACGAAAAGTAAGTGGACATTTAGTAACTCGCAAATATAATTATAAGCTAAGCCTATCATAACATTCCCACCGTATAGACTACCAAGACAGACTTATGGTTAGAATAAATTTACAGCAAGGCTAAATTTTAAACAGTTTGATGATTGACCAACTTGGGATGGTTGACAAACTACAGTATCATTGGCTTACCTAAATTAGTCAAAGGATACTGTCTCTTTTGACGATTAAAACTTTGTATACAGTATTTAAAGTCTATTAATAACATAAAAAGTTTGTTTTTAGTCACACCTTGTGCTATAATCATCCATGTTATGGCTACAACTGTAAGCATTAGTTACAGTTATATTAATATAAAAAACTATATTAATGCAGCTATATTAATACAAAACCTGAGTATTATTCATACACAAACTATCTACAAAAGAACACAGATACAAAACCTCCAAGATGTATGGTTGTGTTTAGTAGGGATGTATAATGTTGGCATTCTCGCCGATAACACTTTTTATCGTATTAAATCCAACTTGAACCGAAGTGCTTCACATAGGTTATGTGTATAGAACTCACAAGGAAAGAAGATTTACATTTGATTATTGCTACGGTATAACATTAATGAAATTATTATTGAACTCAAAAGAATTACACATATTGAATTTCTAACAGAAAGGTGAAGGTAGGTAGAACCACTAAGTTTTAGAACAAATTAAATAAATAAACCGTTCGTAATGTAGTCTCTGACCTGAACACAAACTTCAATCAACAAAATTACAGCAGCTGAGCTATGTATTTTGACAGTTCAAACAACAAGGTACTACAAAGCTCAAAATATGTACTGAAATAATGTTCAATGAAAAAAACTGATAATTATTAAAATGTAATAATAATTCACCAATTATAGTTTATTTAAAGCATTAAACCGTAAAAACGTTACCCTAAAAATTTCTTGACAATCCATCAAACTGTTAAAATGTAGATAGCGTCACACTACTTCAAATTCCAAACTGAGTATAAGTATTCATCACTAACGTTCATCCAATTAATTTTTTCAGTGTTTACCCTGATGGAGAAGGAGAAATCATTGATAAACCTCAAAAACATTCTACCTGCAGATGTGCTGTACACCTCAGAAGAATATAGAGAAGGGATCTCCTCGACTGACCTTCTTTCTGTTGAGAGTGTTTCAAAAAGTACCTTGTAAGTACAGTTACGTTGAGAGTAAACTTATTGTACCAAGATTTGTGATTTGCTGGTGATTCAAATCAAGTTGTACTTACTTACTTGGTTACTTGGTGCTCTGCCCAGTTGGCCTAGCTGAAGGCACGGGGTTTCGTCAAGATGTTGACTATGACCACAATCCACCAGTTACTATAGATAACCTAATAGTAGTGACATGCCTACAAAAAAATTATTTTCATTAAGGATGTCTCCCACGGAATATAGATGAATCGACAATCCCATACAGTAACTTGTTCCATTGGATTGTTTCATGCATTTATAAATGAAACAACGGTAATGGTACATTCAATCCAAATGGTGAGCTAATATATTTTGACCACTTTTAAACTAGCAAATCCTAAATTCACTTTTTCACTTATAAGTAAGATGTACAGAACGCTCTCAAACCCTAGAGTAAGTAGCACCAAAGTACTCCGAAGGAAGTTAATACATTATTGAGAAATCGCTCTGGTCTAATCTATAATATTATAAAGAAGAGTTGGTTTCTGTCTGTCTGTCTATCTGTCTGATGTTCCGGGTGAACGCAAAAACTACTTAACCGACTGGGCTGAAACTTTACACAAAGGTAGATCTTGAACCCATGCAACACATAGGCCTATTCACTTCCTTAAAATCCCCTCGGGCTACGCCCTGTGAACGTTCTAAGTTTCAATGTTTACATTTCATAAGAAAGTAAACATTCAGAAACTGTAATGCGAACAGCTGAGGGCACTTACATTTGACAGCTTAAAGAACAGAAGCAAGAACAGCTGTTTCAAGCTAACTTACCTTTCTATAACACGTGCGAAGAACGGGTACATTCTACTAGTAATATTATAAAGAAGAGATGGTTTTTGTCTGTCTGTCTGATGTTCTGGGTGAACACAAAAACTACTGAACTGACTGGGCTGAAATTTTACATAAAGGTAGATCTTGAACCCATGCAACATATAGGCCTATTCACTTCCTTAAAATCCCCTCGGGGCTAAGCCCCGTGAACGTCCTAAGTTTCAATGTTTACATTTCAGAATAAAGTAAACATTCAGAAACTGTAATGCGAACAGCTGTGGATACTTCCATTTGACAGCTTTAAAGAGCAGAAGCAAGAACAGCTGTTTCATGCTAACTTAATTGCAGATTGCATTGACTATAGATTGGGTAAAGAAAACACCTGTGCGAAGAACGGGTACATCAGCTAGTAAAATATATGGTAAAGTATATTTGTCGTATGTTTTGAAATCCATTGCTATCGTACACAACATAAAAAAAAAACAAGCAGACTGAATCATTGTTTGTGAAATTCGTATGGCTACAGTGTTGGGTGAGAGGGGATGAGGGGGAATCATATGGGCAATTAACAATCAGACCATTTTCATGCGGTCTACTCTAGTTCCTGAATTTTCTGGTCCAACTGGTTATAATCAACATATACTACTGTGTTTCTCTAATATAAACAAGAATTCAAAGATCTTTTCAGAGATAACATTATTTATACTTAAAGTGCACAATTGTCGAATGGTTATTATTGAATCCTCTATAGCCTATAGTTTTGTAATACAGTCAACTCCCGATTATCGGGGGTAATGACCGGTTGGAGGGTATGGATAACCCAAAACCACAATTAAAACAAAGGGATTCAATAAATTGAATATTACAAATATAATAGAGGTTAATCAGCATTTTTATTTTTATACTACAATATTGTGTTTTAATGTCATTTAAGATATATTTATGTAAATTAAATACTTTAGAAAATCGTGATAACATCTACAAACAATCAAGATAATAATTAATACTGTGGTTGATAGCAGTAAATACTATCCAAAACGCTGAATGATAGGTTGAAAATCTCTAAACACTGAATTCTCTAAACTACACCGAACAGTATGTTAATTAATTCTGCACTGGGGGAAAAACCCCATGAGGATGAACAACAGCGGGAAGGGTGATTGTTTTGAGATGTTTCTATTTTTAGACGTCCGCGTCCGAATGTCCATCTGACCGTCCAGCAGGTGCAGTGGCTAGAGCAGTGTCAAGGTCATTGCTCCCCATCACCCGCCCACGGCTCATTAGCAAGATCAAGTTTCATGTCGATAAGTTGGTTTGAGCCACCTATTTCTTAATAATTATTAATATTTGAAATGTCGCCACCGCACAAGTGTCTTTATGGTCAATTGGTAGCAGCCCTTTACCAAGAGATAGAACCATATTCATACAGTCAACTGATATAGTTTGTTCACTATTAAATTATAAAATTGTAATTTATTTGTAATAAACATGTAACATTTTCCAGGTATAAGGGATTCCAAAGTAAAAAAAATTGCAAAAGAAAACAACTGAGAGAGCGGCACTCTGAAAGTTCAGATTCAAGTAATGATGAAAATTTTAGTTCAGAACAAATGTTATCCGAAGACGATCAATTAGAACCTGTAGTAGATATAAATGAGTCAGATGAGCAAGTAAACGTGACAACTCCTCCAACTTCAGACGATGAATCCAATGACCTGGAATGTAGTCACTGTAGCAAAACATTTATTTCCAAGAAGACTTTAAAACGCCACTTTCAAGTGCACAATCCGAGCAAACCATACACCTGTGATATATGTAACAAGCGTTATAAACGTCTCTACGATATTAACGTCCACAAAAAACTGCATAGCAGTAAAATCAAACTGACTTGTGATATATGTGACTTTACCACATTCTACCATTCGGCAATCGCCAACCACCGAAACAGGCACGCTCAGAATTATAAGTACAACTGCGATCTTTGCGGGAAGGGGTTCTTCGTGAGGACATGGTTCATGGAACATATTAACTACCATACGGGTGAAAAACCTTACAAATGCGACCTCTGCGGGAAATGCTTCATGTACTCGAGATACCTCACAGCTCATAAGAAAGACATGCATTCCACGTTGAATGGCATGAAACCTATCAATAGGTGTCCTTTTTGCGATCAACTATTTTCTCACAAGAAATCGTTGCAGCACCACATGAGGTCTCACACAGGAGAAAACAAATGCCTCTGTGATATTTGCGGGAAGGAGCTGTCCAGTCGGGATCATCTGAAGTTACATCGGCGCATTCACACAGGGGAAAAACCTAACATGTGCAGTATCTGTGGGAAAGCGTTTGCCAAGAGGTGCAACCTGATCAGCCACGAACGCATCCACACTGGGGAACGCCCTTATGTGTGTGACTTGTGCGACAAACGCTTCAACCAGCACTCGGCGCTCGTCATCCACCGCAGACTCCACACGGGCCAGCGGCCGTACCTGTGCAACATCTGCCAGAAGACCTTTGTCTGCCAGTCGACACTCACTACGCACATGAAAGGTAGTTGTGTCGCCAAGTCGGTGGTTCCCAAACTCAGTGTTGCAGCGCCCTCGGACTCTGCTGAACACTCGGAATAATCATCCGGGGCACCGGTCTGAGCCTGTAATCAATGGGGCACTCATAGAGCCATCACCCTTGTGGATCGAGAGTGTCTGTATGCATGAGAACGGGCGCTGCAGGTCTAAAAAGTATGGTAACCACTGAACTAAAACTAGTTTGAATTTACGTTGGAAAAAAGTATTCCTGTAAAACCTTACTATCTGTTTGTTTCATTGACCCCAGAAGAAACAAAAATCTCTTTTAGACAAAAAACAAAAATCATTTATCTGACAAAAAACCAATGGACCACCACCGGTTGTAGTTTCTCAAAGAGTAATTAAATTTTGTATTTATTTACTAAAATTACCCCATCTTAAATGGCCTAATCTGTGTCACTTCTCTCTGCGCCACGTCATTGGAAGCTCCAAGGTCAAACCCTTACTCCTTCCCTCCATGTCCCCCGCCCTCTTGTGAGTCGTTGGCTTAGTAGTGGCCCTGTCGTGGGTTCAAATCCCAGTCCTGGCATGCAAATTTTATCAGTACTGTACAATGCTCACATCCAACCGAACTGGCCATTATTTATCTTTTTCAAATGGTCAAAACAAATTTCCCTCTCAACTCGTTGCCTTGGTGCAACTTGCACTGCCACCACATCACTGCTGTCTGCATAACGAAAAAAGTGTTGGTACGGCCAGCTCAGCTGTTGGTTACCTGTTGGTTTGATAATGTTTGTCAAGAGGATTAAAAGAGGTCGGTAGAACTTTGCACAAAATTTTGCAGGCTCAATTTTCTTAGTCCAAATAAAAATAAACTAATCAAACTCCATTCTAGCGGCCCCTCGACTATATAATCACGACTAATCAGGTACTTTACCTCCGTCAATAATCCAATGAAGAAAGTGAATCCTTACGCTGACATGTTTCGTTGTAGCTACAACATTGTCAAAGCAGTTAAAATTTCAAATAAATAAATAAACACTCACACACTACACTGAGACGAAACACGAAAAACATTTAAACAGATAGGCCTATTATGGTGCGCGACGTGGACGGTCATGTAGTTACAACGAAACATGTCAGCGTAAGGATTCATTTTCTTCATTGTATTATTGAGGGAGTACCTGTTTAGTCTATATAATAACAACTTTTGTACTGTAATAGTGCTTAGTAATCCAAGAAGAGCTCAGTCTGTTCTGCAGTGGTTCATTTAAGTTTTTGGGCTTTCCCTTCAATCTGTTTGATGCAGTGACTCTAGGATTGTTAGTAACAAAATCATTATCAGGAATAGAGGTAGGAACGGCATTTCATGTAGGAGGTGAAACTTCTCTAGGTCAAAACATTGTTTGAACTCAAGAATGTTGCATGGCAAACGTTGTGATATGGCATGAAGCCCAAAGATTGATCAAAAATGTGGGCTTAGGAGCCCAAAGATTGAAAAAAATTTGTGATAACCCCTGAAATAATGTAGTTGGGAATTGCAGTACAGTACCGTATAACTTGTTGGTGTGATACAATGCACTAATTAGGTCGAAAATTATTTTATTTACTCAAGAAAAAGAAGTTTGTTGTTTAGGCTTAATAATTTAATGACAGTAAAAAGCTGACTGTCATTATTATTTACTTATATTATGACCTATTATTGTTTAATAACTTAAGTTAAATAATAGTTTTATCATTTATGTTCATTTGTAAGGGAAAGTGTTTCTTAATTTTCGTGTCTCCTTAGGTAGAAATATTAAAACAACTTGGGGATTTATTTGTCAGCTACAATCAAGCTTTAATTTAGTCAAAGGAATATTGTTTATGTAGTTTTTTAGTTGTACATTAACATCCTTCTTGGCAGTTAGTACAATAGACAAATATTTTTTTATGATAAGAGGTGAATTGAGATATGTTTGTTTGTTCTTTGAGATAGTTAACACGTTTTGAACAATTAACAATGCATAATCAGCCACAATCCTTTCCTAAAAAACACACTGCATTGTTTGTCAGAGTTCACACATGAACACGTAAACAGATCAAACAATAGAAAAACAAAAGATGAAACAAAGTATATCATTTTAACATTAAAACACCCCGACACACATGATGGACATACTGCCTCCTCTGTTGCTACTTACTTTATGACAACTAGTTATAAACAGTTAATATCGTTTCGATGGTGGTATACTGTAAGCTTAAGGTGAAGTAACTTTTAACTTTATTTTGAGCGATATCTTGTAACACGTGGGATTGGGGGGGCAACTGCAAGTTTTAACTCAAATGTAACCCCCTTCAAGTAACACTCATTTCTATAGAACTCTAAAAAATGTACAAGTGGTGAAAACTGGAGATATTTATCTCTTCCCTAACGAAAATGGTGGTTAGATCCGTTTATAACAAGTTTTCACTTAAAGTTGGACTGGCCCAAGATGAGTGAAGTAAGGAGGTGGGCCAGACTGAGTCGGGACGCAGCCGGTTACGTCACCCGAGACCTCGGCCGCTACGACCGCGGCGCTAACATATACTTAAGGATATTACCTTATAATCAATATTTAAAGATGGATGGATGATGAATATCTTATGAGAAAATAAAGTAAACATGATTGGAAATAGAACTTGTATTGAAAAAGTAAGTAATCAATCATAAACATAAACAAAAACATTTAAACAGATAAAAACAACAAACATGTGATTAGAAATAATAGTAAAGACTTAAGTGGCAAAGTTTACTGTAGCCACATACTGACCACTGACATGTTGATTTTCAAGCTGATCATTCCGTCTTCCTCAGTCAGTAAATGTTATTGAGTCGTGGCAGTTAAATGTGTATAGCTTGTATCCAAAGTGATTAGTGTTATTTGAGTTGTGAGTGTATTTTGCTCAAGAGTTTTACTTTCACAGTCACGATTTGCTTTAATTACTGCCAAAGTGCGTAATATGTTTAGCACAGCAGTATTTTTCCCCCCATTTATGGTTATAGTGAAATACATAGTTAAAAGATTACATGCCATATTCACACAAAGTTTATAGTATTCGTTTTTGGATGAATATTAGTTTTGATTAGTATTAAAATATAAAACTGAAAATTGCTTCTCCCTTACTTTATAGTTGGAGGGTATCCAATTAGGGGTCGTATAGATGTTACGTAACGCATCTTTCGTCATTTCAGATCCTCCCCCTCCCCATAAGGCCTAACACTCCATAACGCTTAAGCATACTCCTGATCCTCTCTCTTGTGTTACGCAACTCAATCATTAAAAACTTAAAAAAAGCTTAAAACATAATTTTATGCGTAATTTGCCAAAGATCTGTTATTTGTTTAATTTGCATTCTATTTTTTCCAAAATTTATGCACACCAAGAAGACTTGTTTCTGATACGCACATTAATGTAGGCCCTAAACTATTTCAGGTAAAGTTAGTTAATTAAGATTATAACTAAAATAAAAATACAAATGTTTGACAGAAAAAGTATATAATAACTGCGTAATAAATGACAATGCATTACTAAAATGGGATCATAAAACTGGTATAAATAATTTTATTTTCAAGGGAAATAAAACATCCAAGCTAAAGTTTAACTGACTGATGTGAATAATATGTGGAAAACAACCATTGGTACCAAATGCTACAGAGTGGATTACATTAAATAAATATTAAATCATACACAAATAGAGGTGTTGTAGTGATTTTACGATCCAAAACCAAGCTGTAAAGTGATGAAGGAATTATCCAAAATCCACTCTTAATTTATTTGTATTTTTACTGGTACAGAATAACGTACATTAAGTAATTATTATTATCTAACTTGGACTTGAAGACACCTCACATTAAGAAAATCTGTACAAAAACAAATACAAAGAAAAATTACATTGCCTTTAAAAGTCATTGAATTGTTCCTGCGAAGGAGATTTGTAATATAGATGAAGTTTTACAATTAGCAAAACGTTGAGAGCAAAAAGCTAAAATTTAAAATTTAAAAATCAAGAAAGTGACAACTTAGATTAGACTGTTATAACAAAATGAACAAGACACGAGTTAATGGTATAATATAACTTTTAACAACCGACAAAAAACTCAAAAACTGAAAAAATACATAAGATGCAATATTTTGTGTTATAGTGACATTAAGTATTAATTGATATGAACATTACCTAATATAATAGTACTCGCTTCGCTCGCTGGGGGCTCCGCCCCCAGACCCCTGTGGGGGGCTTCGCCCCCAGGTCCCTGTCGTAAATTATACCCTTAACTGATGTATAATGTAGCCTTTAAAAGGCGTATTTTGAACCTTATAAGGGATACGACCACCGTTAACAACCTGAAATACTATGACTTTGGGTAACTAAAAGCCTCTGCAACAAATATGACATGATTTATAAGGGATTTTACCCTCGACAGTGCGCAACATAGAAAATGTACCCGAAAAACACGAAAAGTCTACAAGAGCTCAAAAACTTTGATTTTTTTGGGTGTTTAAGATACTTAATCTGGGCGTGGGAGTATTTCTTAGTACTAATTGCAATGTAGGAATACTGTGTGATAAGTATTAGGCCTCTAAGTTCTATATTAGAGTGACAAACCATTAAAAAACACAAACAAATTTGTGAAAAAAGTTAAATTTAAAAAATCTAGCGCTATCTAAGGGTGAAAGGGGTGAGATACGGCAAAATGTCTTAGGACTAAAGTTGTAGTTCGTCTGAAATCCGTGGCACATGGTGGTCTTCGTTTTTCGATAGGACAACCCGTTCGGCCTCTAGAGCTTAAATAAAAACATACTACATTTTGATTTTTGTATTCAAAATTATTTATTTTATTGAGATAGTTCAAACTAAAAATAGTAGGATTTGGGAAGAAAAGGTGCAAGGCACATGCATGCCAAATCTCACGTCTCTAGCTCAAGTATTATTGGTGTCACGTGTATGTCCAATAATATAAATTGGGACAGAACCCCCAATACACCACTACTTATACTAAGAAAACGGTCATATCTAAAGATATTTACAGTTTTTCATTTTTCGACAGGTATAAATAATAAAAAATGGTCATATTTCTGCTGCTATTTACTAAGTGTGATGTAGACATACTGCGTGCCCAATATTAGGCCTCCATCAAGTATATTAACGTGATATGAAATAAAAAACGGCCAAAATATTTCGAAAATATGCCGAAATTTGAAAAATCTAGCGCTACCTAAGGGTGAAGGAGACGAGATACGACAAAAAGTCATAGGACCAAAGTTGTAGATCGTCTAAAATCCGTGGCACGTGGTGGTCTCCGTTTCTCGATAGGACCAACCATTCGGCCGCTACAGCTCAAATAAAAAGGCACTATTTTGGACATGTTCAAAATTTCCTCCATTTTGAATTTTTTTGAGGAGGTTAAAATAAAAAATTGTAACTTTTTGGAATTTTCCTGGGGGTTACAAGGTACAAGCTACATACATGCCAAATTTCAGGTTTCTAGCTCTTCTAGAAGTGGTCTAGAATTCGTATACCTCAGTCAGTCAGTCAGTCAGTCAGTCAGTCAGTGAGTTACACATGCGGCTGTATATATTATAGATTCAGGATATTTATGTAAGGACAGTGTTAGTGAAAAATGTACTTTAATAATATGCATGCAAAGATTATTATTAAATATTCCGATTAACCTTTAAAATATTAAAGGTATGGTAATAAACAAGTAAGCATATTGTATTAATTTAGTAACATGTTTTTTTAATAATAAAACATTATTTTTTTATGAATTAAATATATTTTCTTTGAGTATAGTTTCTTATAAGTTATTATAGTCTGTATGTCATAAATGACACAAATGTCGACAACTTGTCTATATTTTATAGGAATATAAAGGAATTCAAAACCTATTAGTCTTAAATTTAAAAATATATTATTTTGATACTTTTTTTAGTTTTCAGAAACACTGAATAGAAACAAAACACATTCAGAGTCTTTCAGTGCTGTAGTAAGTTTTAAAAAGAGAATACACATAGAAGCAGCGGCCGGCCGGGTCTCCGGTGACGTCATCTCGCTTGGCGATGGGCGCGGGGGGAAGGAAGTCTGGCCCACCTCTATACTCCACTCATCTTGGGACTGGCCACCATTCATTTTAGTTAGGGAAGAGATAGCAATGACTAGTTTTCACCATTTGTTTAACTTTTAGGGCTCTTTCAACCTCCCTGTTTGACCAAAAGAAGAGTGTAAACTTGAAGGCGGTTTACATTAAAAAAAATTGAGTTGCCCCCAGTATTCCCTTTTCTTTTTTTTGTGGGGGGGCACTCAACATTTGCAAAAACAATGAGTAGGCCTAGTACTTTTTTGTTTGAAAATCATTGTTGGTGGTGAGGATTTTGTAACAATTATTGCAGCCATTTGCCTAATCTGTGATGAGAAATGTCAGCAGTAGTTTCTTATTTTAACAAATTAGACTTTTCCTCAAAGTGATATGACTATTCAAAAGATATTTATTTGTTTTGTATGGTTAACCCTCCGAGTGGCAGCCACATTTTTGTCAGTGTTTTCTGTTGTGACAGGTGTTTTCTATTTTTTTTATAGACAGGCAGACTATTTTTTTTAGAAAATTGTATGAAATCCAATTTTGAAGTAAACATATCAATTGCATATTCAATTTGTTCAAAAAAGACAGAAGAATGGGAAAAAGCTAAAATAAATCAAATCCAAAGTGATGGTTTAAAAAAAAAATAGAATAATTAGACAAAAATTGTTTGTTGGATAGAAAATTCAAAAGAAAAACTGATTACACATAATTTTTTTATTCAAAATTCAAAATAAAAATTGTAGAAGATTTATTTCTCTATAAAAAATATCATAATTTAAACCAAAACTATTTTTTTTTTTTTCTTTAATGATTTATCAGCAAAAATACCGAGAAAGTGCAAAACTTGGATTTTTACACGTACTCTTTGACATGTCCAAAAATAACCCCTAGTAATAAATAAATATAATAAAAGTATGTTTTTATTGAAGTAAATACATCCTACATAATAATTTAGCACAAGTTTGAATAAAAAAAATGTTTATTACTGTTTTGATAACTAAAAAAACTATAGGCTAGGCATATTAGGAATATAAGTGGCAGTTAGCGGAAAGTTTAGGTACAGTCCTAATCACCATTATTCTTTATGTTTTTTGGGTCGCTGAACACGAATATGAGGTTTGCTGACAGATATTATGCCCGGAAAATGTTTTTTTTTGCGAAAAACTTGAAAATTTGGTCAATTTTTTAGGTTTTTTGGCTAAATCTCGGTAAATATGGATTTTGTGAAAAAACTATGCATTGAAAAATTAAAGCACATAAAATTTACTACAAATTTCACATATAATACCTTTTTCTACGACAAACCGTTACGCCGCTAGAGCGCACTAAAAATGGCCAGAAGTACCAAAAATAAAAATAAACGCTAAATGCTGCCGTTTTACATTAGGTTTCCGTGGAAACGACCCATGTTACGATAATTTTAACTATATTTGAAGGAGTTTCATGGTTTAATACTTTTGTTATCATTAAATTACGATTTTGGAAAACTTTGGACTCACCATGGACCAGTAGTGTGTATATAGTAATTACACTTTTTATAGTATTAAAGTTGTCAGGTTTTAAATTTGTTTAAACTCAGTCAAATCAATCAATCAATTAAAACAAGAACAGCTGATCAATCAAAACATCTGATATTTATTAATTTACCTTTGTTATTGTTGATTCACAATATTCATTTTTTTATTGTGTCATTTTTTAAGTGGTTATTTATCAATGTCGCTATGTCTGCGTGTTTTATTTGTGAATTGCCGCTAGAAGAGCAAGGTTTAAAAGTGTCAACAGTGAAAGAAAAAGGAGTTTTATCGTTTACTGAAGCTAGCAAAAAAAGGAAAGATGGCAAAAGTGTTAGTTTAAAACGACAAACGTCTGTCAGAGTACATGAAAAGTGTAGGAAATCATATACAGACGACCGATCTATTGTTGCCTTTTTAAAAAAGCAAGAGGAATTATTAAACACTGCTAAACCTCAACTAACCAGATCAGCAGTAAACAGGTTTTGCTTCAAATCTCACTGCTTCATATGTGGTTTTGAAATAACTGATACTTTTTTGGCTGTGGAATACAAGAAACCCCTAAATGAACGGGATGTTGTATATCAAGTACGTGACAAGACTCAAAGTTTGAGAAATTCTGTTATTAAGGATGCCCAAGATCTTGATAATGAGTATGGACGGGATATACTTCGCCGGATTGAGCATGTTCCTGACTTGGTCGCACATAATGCACAATATCACCACAGGTGTCGTATAGAACTGTCTGCAAAAGCAAAACGACCAACAGCAGCTTCTAAAAAGCGAGGTCCATTTGCACTTGAAATTGATGCTGCAATGCAATATGTATATAAATACCTTGAAAGCAGCAATGATGAATGTCAGTTCTCATTAGACAAACTAATTGGAGAGATAAAAGGAGACTATGTGCCAGAACCCAAAACAGTCAAGGCCAGACTTGCAGAGAAATATGGGGAGTGTATAATGTTCAACACCAACAAGAGAAAGAAGACGGTTGTTTGTTTCAAAAGTACAGGGGAAAAAATATTGAACGATGCATGGTATGAGCATAAGTGTAAGTCTGAAGCAGAAGAGAGGCTTCGTGTTGTGGAAGCAGCGGCAACAATTATTTGTGATGACATCCGATCACAGGTGTATGATGTCAAAGAGTACCCTGCTCCAGACCGATTTCTAGAAGAGGTGAAGTCAGTCATTCCTGAAACACTCGAACATTTTCTACAAACTTTGATTCTGAACAGGAAAAAGGGGGAAGATACTAAGAAATGGAAAAATAAATGCCAAGCTATTTCTCACAGTATTATCAGTGCTGTAAGGCCTCGGTCGTTTCTGTCAAACTTACAAGTGGGGTTGGCAGCGTTTGTCTATAAAAAGTTTGGATCCCGGAAGTTGCTCGATGTATTGAGTTCGTTGGGATTCTGCAGCAGTTACTCAGAAGCGGTGCGATTTGAAATTTCATCAACCCTGAATTCACAGGAAAAAGTAGTTGAAAATGGATTTATGCAGTTTGTGTATGACAATGCAGACTTTAACACTCAGACAATAGATGGGTACAACACATTCCATGTCATGGGAGGGGTTGTTACTGTTTCTCCAGCTTCTGCTGTACCTCCAGATACACCTATTCAGAGAATGACAAAGATACCAGCTGCAGATGTCGTTGGAAGATTCGGCCATGTAAGTTTAAAACATTTTGAAGCAAAAGAGGGTGGCGATGGGTTGAATGCCATTAAAATTAAAGATCTCTCCTACAAATTTGGTGCATCCCAGAGCACGTATCCATCAGCTCTTGAAATTCTATGGTTGTTCAGTAAGCAAAAAAACTTTTCCATTGGATGGAATGCATTTATGGAACAAGCAACAAAGGGTCTCGCCTTTCAGAGAACGTACACCGCGTGCCTTCCTTTCATCAATTCGCCTCCTTCCGAGTATGACACAATCTACACTGCATTGCTGGAGTCAGCCGAGAGGTGCAAGGCTAATGGACAAAAATGGTGCCTGGTCACATTTGACCAACCGCTCTACAATAAAGCACGGTTCATTGTAGCTAATAGTGATGACCCCATGCTTAAAAATGTGGTAATTCGACTAGGCGGGTTTCATTTACTCATGTCATATTTAGGATCAGTGTGTTACCCAATGAATGGCAGTGGATGGAAGGATTTAGTTCACACCTGCTACGCCATGAATACAATTGAGAAAATGATGACCGGCCATGCATACTACAGAGCTGTAAGAGCCCATATTTTAGCACATGCTGCTCTTATGAAGATCATCATGAACATGATAACCCTCCCCTCGGGTACAGTAACGCAGCTGGAAGAAATTCTGTGTGATTTTGATCAATCTGTGATCCTTTCCGCGGACCCTTCTGAATGTCAAGAAATCAGACAGCAGGTTTATGACCAGCTGGAACGTTTGAAACAGCCCCCATATGGTCCAACCTCTAAGCTGTGGGTGCAGTACATAGAAATGGTAAATCTTATAAAGTTGTTCATTCTGGCTGAGAGGACTAGGAATTGGGAGTTACACCTGGAAATAGTCTGGAGGATGCTGCCTTATTTCCATTCATCAGGCCATTTTCATTATGCTAAATCCGCACACCTGTACCTCCAGGACATGTTGAACTTGAAGGAAACTATGACTCCCCATGAGTACCAACAATTTGCTGATGAAGGTTGCTTTACGGTACGTCGGTCAGCCACCAAGTTCTGGTCAGGAACGTGGACTGATATGCTGATAGAACAATTCCTCATGAGGAGCATGAAGGTTAGCGGGGGCCTGACCCATGGGCGAGGGGTAGAGGAAGGCATTCAGGCAAGGTGGACCATGTCGTGGACAGCAGGGCACCACGTTTGTGAACAAATAGAAAATTACTGCGGTGTTTCATTCGAAACCTCACATCAGCATCATGGTCTGGGAGATGCAAGAATCATACGTGATAACAAGGATTGCGCCAAGATGTATGACTGGTTGCAGGAACATTTCCCGTTCCCACAAAACCCCCATTTATTTTCTCTTAGCACAGGGGTTGTTGCTGACCACAGGGTTGACAGCCATAGTGCTTGGGAAAAAGGGATGAAAGGCATTGAAAGAGTTGTTGACAACTTTAACTTTGGTAATGTCAAATTCAGACGAGCAGACCGAGTCCAGCCACTTGCCATAATGAACAACGCGATGAAAGTAGAGAACGAATTCTTCACCATAAACCCCACGACATTGTTTCAACGTATCAGCGTCGCTAAGAATTCTGATGAAGAACTAGAACACTTCTTGTCTTACGACCTGGGTCCATACTCTTTCTCGTTGTTTGATAATAACGGTTTGCGAAAAGGAACCAAATCAAATTTGTATAAAGCACTTGTCCCCGTTGAAAACAAGCACTTCCATGGTCAAGTGCAGTATGTTATCGATGGTGGGTTCCTACTACACAAAGTTGTGTGGCCAGAGCATCAACCCTTCTCTAAACTATGTGACAGATACATTGACTACATTATAACCAAATATGGAGCTCAGATAAGAGTTGTTTTTGACGGCTACCCCGAACATCTGCAAGGTGGAACAAAAAGTTCCGAACGATTGAAAAGAGCAATGAAAACTACTTCTGCAGATATTCTCTTTGATGAAAATATGACCCCAACCACAACGAAAGAAAAATTTCTAGCCAACCCTAATAACAAGAAAAGACTAATTTCCATGATAATAAGTAAGATGAACTCACAAAATATATCTTGGAAACAAGCATATGAAGATGCGGACACATTGATAGTGAAAGAAGCGCTGTCATTGGCAAACTCTAATGAGAACGTCGTCGTTGTTGGAGAGGATGTTGATTTATTGATTATTCTAATTGGTTTGTGTAAAGAAAAAAACGTTTTCTTCTTGAAGCCAGGAAAGGGCAAAACTCCATCGACTACATACTCTCCACTCCTTGCTGTAAAGAGCAAAACTGTTGCAGAGAATATTCTGTTTTTACACGCAATGAGTGGATGTGACACGACTTCTGCAACATTCAACCAGGGAAAATTGAAATTTGTGAAAACACTCACTAAAAATCCTGACCTCGGTGATGTTATCAATGTTTTCAAAAACAGTTACGCTACTCCACAAAGCATAGCAGAAGCTGGAGAACGATTCTTGGTCGAAGTGTATGGCTATAACGGGAGGACTGCACCCTCTTTAAACCACCTGCGCTTCCTCAACTACAAGAAGGCAGCGTTTAAGGCATCATCAAAAATAGCTGCGCTTCCACCCTCAGCAGGTGGAGCAACACAACACAGCTACAGAGTTTACCATCAAGTACAGCAATGGATGGGTGTTGATAAGCGAGCCGAGGATTGGGGTTGGAAGAGGACCACCAACGGGCTCGAACCAATCACAACCCTTTTGGATCCAGCTCCCCCCGAACTGCTTAAGTTGGTAACATGCAAGTGCACCAAAACCTGTGCACGAAACTGCAGCTGCAAAAAGGGGGGGCTAAGTTGCACTGATCTATGCATAAACTGCGTTCACAGATCATGCAACAACGCATCGGTGGCCCTTGACCAACAAGAGGACGAGGCTGAAGATTTGGATCTCAAAGATAAACCTGGCCCTCAGTTTCCTACGCTTGAGGAATCCTTAGAAGCACAGGAGGATGTGGAAGAAGCAGATGTTTCTCTCCTCTCGGGCCCACCGACGAAAAAGGGGCGGATGGAATGCCAACCTTCAACCTAAAGAGATTGAATTACATGATCCTACCAACCAACCCTTAGATATTGATGAGGTAATTACCATTATTTAAAAAAAACTATTGTACATTTAATTATACTGTTTCTACATGTATCAAATAATTTTAATATAAAAGTCATTCTACATTTGTTTTTTTTTCCACATTTTTCCCGATTTGATTTTAGTCAGATATTTCTTTCATGTGGAGGCTTGTGGTCAGTGGACATACTAGTTTGTTTATTTTTAAGCGTGTTTCAGTTTATTATCATGAATAAATAGTTAAAATTATCGTAGCATGGGTCGTTTCCACGGAAACCTAATGTAAAAAGGCAGCATTTAGCGTTTATTTTTATTTTTGGTACTTCTGGCCATTTTTAGTGCGCTCTAGCGGCGTAATGGTTTGTCTTAGGAAAAAGTATTATGTGTGAAATTTGTAGTAAATTTTATGTGCTTTAATTTTGCAATGCATAGTTTTTTCACAAAATCCATATTTACCGAGATTTAGCCAAAAAACCTAAAAAATTGACCAAATTTTCAAGTTTTTCGCAAAAAAAAAACATTTTCCGGGCATAATATCTGTCAGCAAACCTCATATTCGTGTTCAGCGATCCAAAAAACATAAAGAACAATGGTGATTAGGACTGTACCTAAACTTTCCGCTAACTTTCCTAAAATGCCTAGCCTACTAAGAAAATATTGAAAAAAGGTTTTTGGATTCAGTCATATAAAAAATTGTAAAAAGATCCAGTGACCTCACATGAACTATAGTTCAATTGTACATATGTTTTTATTCAAAAAATATGACATACACACATATATATATATATATATATATATATATATATATATATATATATATATACAGGGTGTCACAAAAATCTGGAACTGGCTATACATAACCACATTCTACATACAAAAATAAATCGAACATGTTCAGTAAAATTTTTTTGATTTCAACTTCGTTTAGCCACTATCCGCCATTTTGTTTTTTCACTTAAACATTTCTATTTCCGTAATGGATTAATGTATCAAGTAAAAATTTGGTATGGAGCTTTACAGGATAAATGTCTAAATCCACAAACAATATTATTTTTTTCTGACGTTTATTTTCAAAATGGCGGCCACTTTAAATTTTTAAAGTCAAATTCCATGAAAACTAGTAACTGAAACAAAATTTTACAAGATATACAATTTAAAGCACTTCTAATCCAAATCTAATGACATTTTTACTGTAAAAATTGGTTAATAAATAAAAAAGTTATGGCAATTTTTTTATAGTAAATTTCAAAATGGCGGCCATATACAAATTTCAAAGTCAAATTCCTGGAAAACTAGCAACTAAAACAAAATTTTACAAGACATAAAATTTAAAGGACTTGGTCAAATGCACTAAGGAATTTGACTTTGAAAATTTTATATGGCCGCCATTTTGAATTTATTATAAAAAATTGCCATAACTTTTTTGTTTATTAACCGATTTTTACAGTAAAAATGTCATTGGATTTGGATTACAAAGTGCTTTAAATTGTATATCTTGTAAAATTTTGTTTCAGTTGCTAGTTTTCATGGAATTTGACTTTAAAAATTTAAAGTGGCCGCCATTTTGAAAATAAACGTCGGAAAAAAATAATTTTTGTTGTGGATTTAGATATTATCCTGTAAAGCTCCATACCAAATTTTTACTTGATACATTGATTCATTACGGAAATAGAAATGTTTAAGTGAAAAAAACAAAATGGCGGATAGCGGCTAAACGAAGTTGAAATTGAAAAAATTTTACTGAACATTTTCGATTTATTTTTGTATGGTGAATATGGTTATGTATAGCCAGTTCCGGATTTTTATGACACCATGTATATACACACATATGTATGTGCGGAAGCAATTATGACAAGAATTCACACATGGGATACACATTTTAATGACAGCAAAAAGGATGTATTTCCATTATTTACGTGTATTCTAACAAAACGATACCATGAAATAACAACAAAAATATAAATAAACATAAATTACTAAACATTTATTCTAAAACAAAGGATAAACTCACGTCAGATCATCAAACACACGACACAACAGCTAAATGCGCAGAACGATGTCAACAACAGTATTTCCGTCTTTTTGTGGAGAGAGTATCCCGGTGTCAGAGTGACCAACTGGGCAAAAATGAATTCTACGTTTCGTCGACTTCAAGAATATATATAAAACAACATTTATTTGTACCTGTCACATATATTTATACGTGTTTTGCTAATCAACTTTTTATGTCTATCTGCCACTTCATGCTCACGAAAAAATTCACTGATTTATAAAATTCCTAATCAGCTTTTGGAAGGTAATATAAGGTTATAAGGTTATACGTTATATTGAATGAAATCTGAGTTTCCTCCTTGTTGCAGTGCTACCACTCGTTCTCGCCAGGCACAAAATTTACCTTTGTTGTGTTGTTTTGAAATTACTCATATTTCACGATTGCACAACCAAATATGACCGTCGCGAGTAGGTGCGTGTTTTACTCTCAGCAGTAACTCTTGATTAGATCGATATACTAATGCTATAAGACTCATTCTAGTAGTAAAATGAAACTGCAGAAACTCATCTTTCAATTGGCATGAGAATTATCCAATTTCATCGGAGTTTAGAATGCGTAAAATGCAAAATAAAAAATGTTTACGTCAATTGTCATTTTATGTCGCTTGCCATTTACAACAACACTTTGCAATCACTTTGCCACTGTGAGGGTTAAGATAGAATTTGAACTAGTTAATACTGTCCTAAAGGATATAGGTAAAGTTTTCACTTGTATTTTAATTAGGTTAGGAGGAGATAGAGATCTCTAGTTTTCCCTTATGTCAACTTTCTTAAGTTCTTAAAAAAACAGTGTCGCTTGATGGGGGTTCAAAATCATAAACAAATCATAATCCATAGCGGTCTTACTGAGGGTTTCGTGGCAACTAAATTTCATAAATCCTGTACATCTTTGTAGATCACTCAGTCGGCTCACTCAGTGATGTGTAGATTACATTTTAGGCAGGCACAGTCCTCAGGGCTGTAGAAACTCTTAGCAAATCCAGAACACCTTGTGAAGGATGCAGATTAGAGTACTTGTGTATACAGCATTGCTCATAATCACAATATGTTGATACGCAGGAGTAAATATACAGAATTTGCCATTTTACATTGCATTTTTTATTTAAAGATAAATAATTACCTATTGTTTCAACATTTTTACTCCTTTGTTATCAAGGAGGATAGCATATTTTCTGTCAAGTAGTGTTATGGTTTTGGAAATTGTATCCCGACCCTGTGTAAAGCAACTTTGAATGACAAAGGCAAACAACCTCACAGGCCATTATAATGGCATGCCATTATGTGTGCGAGACCAGACTTTGCTCTTCAGCAAGAAAGCTGGTCTGAGCATCAATATGCCACCTTCTCTATGGGGCTGGGAGAAGGTTTGTGTTTGTTATGCCAACGTTATTTTTGTTAATAGAGCACACGAATGCTTTTAGGGAAGGGGGTCCAAACCCCTGACATTTTTGTGGACACTCCAGGATTTGAACCTGTGACCCCTTGAACCGAAGTCCAAGATGCCAACTGTTAGGCTAGCGAGATGCCCAAATGATACTTGTTTGACACTCATATGATATGAATGAGATATTCCGAGAGTGGTTGGTAAGAATGGTCTCTGTATTCATCCTCAGTAAAACCCCACGTAAGACTTTAACTGCCAAAAATAAGTTAAATGGTGTATTTTAAATATCTAGATTCCATTTTCCAACGTTGTATTGAAAATGAAATGTCTAAAATTAGATATCGAAATGTATACATACTAAATGGATTGTAGATAAGAGTGTGATTGTTTTGATTGGATTCAGATCCAATTTTCTACCTTTGACTGGAAATTTTTCCAGGCTTGGACCTCGAATCAGCAAATTAGTCCAACAGTTGTGATTAATCATGAATTAATGCCCACATTTAACACAAGCACAAATTTGGATCTAAGCTAATGGTACATACAGATTTTTAAAACTATTAGTTGTTGAATTGTTCACAGGTTGTCATCGTGTTTTGGATTATAACATGAAATAATACCCATGTTTAATATTTCAAAATATAGTAAAAAATAGTTGGATGGATTCTTTAACTCAAACAAAAGAGAAGATCGGTTAAAAAAAAATCTGGAGCTTTAAGAAACTACTAAAAACCTGAATTAGTGTTCTTACCATGGGTGCTCGGATGTTAGTGTATTGCATTGCTGTTAAATATGTTTAAAGAGACTTGTTATAGTTGCTATTGGAATCAATGTATTTTACTGCCTTTTTAACCTTCTATAATTTACTGTTTATATATTTGTTTTGTAAGAGCATCAAAATGCAAGTGACAAGTTGTTATATTGTTCTAACTGTGTTATATGTCTGCAATGTGATTGAACAAAGTTGATTTTTATAAATTTCCACATTATAAAAAATGGACTGTGTTAAAAACGTTTGAATTGAACTGTTTTTACATATAATTTGAAGCTGTGAATGTGATATATGTATTCTTGGATATGTAATAATTTAATTATTATCTATTTACAAGTATGAAATTTATTTCTAGTCCAGTGTATGTTTAGTTCAATCTCTTGAAGTAATTCATTCTGTGCCAAGTTATTCTTTATGTTTGTTGTGGTTGGTAATTAAAAAATTACTGATAGGTAAATGAACTGTGTATATTAAGTGCTATTCCTGTGAAGTTGGTATAAAATTACTGTGATAGCAATAAAACGTTAGTTAAACTAATTTTGAGTCATTGTGGTATTTTAATTTGATCCTAACACAGTGATTTCTATTGCAGGATATTATATTGCAGAACAAATTTTAAAGCAGGAATCTAGCTTAGAAATGGGTGCATAGGTGATGCCCCCACATGCAAATAATAGTTTTATTAATTATAGCATTATTTCATATTTTATTGATGCATTGACAATTGGTTTTTCTAAAATGCCTTAATTTTATTTGATTTATTTTGTCTATACAATTAAATTGAGCTCTCGTGGCAATTTAGCAAAATTGTTCTGCAGTAGAGAAACAATGAACTGTTGGGGGAATGACATTGTGGATGGTTTTAAAGTTTATGTGAAAACAACATTTCATGAATTTATCGAGTGTCCATAGCTATGAAATTATGTGTAAGCACAAGTCACAAAATAAAACAAAAATGTATGGATTTAAATCAAATAAACAAACAAGTAATGTAAACAACATGTTGTAAAATATTAAAATTATGATTTCAATTTGAGTGTAACCAGTCAAATTATGAAATGACCAGAGTCTTGTAGGGGTTATTATATAGTCCCAAAAATATGACTTTTGCGTGGATATTCTATTTACTGTTTACATGCTAAGGAAAATAAATAAAGTATGAACACATGTTAACACGTAAACAAATCAGCAGCTTAAATCACATTATAAATAATCAACGCTGATTTAGTTGACACAGCAATTGGTTCATTTACAATTTTTTAAAGTCATATTTGAGGAAAAATAAGGGCAAAAATCAAGATTGGGCTCCGTTGAGATCTTCCTCATAAAATGTTCTGTGAGTGTTCCAAGTTCCAGCCTTCGAGGTTGTATGATAGCTTCAGAAACCTGCAGGAAGACAGACATTTACCAATTTTGTTCTTAATTTTCCTTATGCAATTATATATTAAGTTTATACTTGACTAATACTAATAAACCCTTCAATGAGTAGGGTTAACATCTAATGTTGTCCCATTTAGGCTATATGAATGTTTAATTACTATCAATTGAGGTTAAAAAAAATAGAACTCAACTAGGTGAAGCTACATACCAAGTTTTAGCGAATTTCCCGTATAAGGAAATATTGCATATATTCTGTGGCCACATTCTGATGACAGAAAAACGAAAAGAGATACAAGGTTAGTATAAATTTGAAAGTTGCTACGATTTACAAGACCTTTTCAATGGTATGCTTTTTGACATTTGCTCCCATTTGACTTTTTGAATTTTGGGCATAAAGGCATTTTCAAAATAAATGTTTTATAGAAATATAGATTTTCTCAAAAACGCCTGTCATGTAGCATACCAGAGTAAAGCTGAGTTTACCATGAGTAAGAAATTTGAGTCGGGAAAAAGATAACTACGAGTAGTGTTTTAGAAAATATAGGGTATTCCGTAAATGGTAATATTTTACACAACAATGGCCGCCATTTGGAAGCGGATAAAGATAAGTGAATTCTGTTTTTGCCAAAATGTTTCTTTTAACGAGACCTTTAAAATGATGTACATTTTTCCCTATGTTTACATAAGAAAACTGAGGTTCGAACCCGTGACCTTCAGTTTTTTAACATCCAGTACATAGATTTTGACGAAAATATTTTTAATATATAGCCCATATGTGTTTTAGTGGGGAAGAATTTTGTTTGATGACTTTAGACCAAACCGTTTTCCCGTTATACATGCTGGACGGGTGGTCCGACTCACTCTGTATATATATCCTCATGGGTGCAACTCTTTCGTAAAAATGGTCTGATTTTGATGAAATTTGGTGCAAATATGTAAAGCATCATTTATGACTTTAAGTTTGAAAACAGCAAGATCACTCCATCCAATGGGGTATTTTGGGGGGGTTTTGTACCCTAAAAATGGGTTTTTTGAGTTTTTTGTTATACAGTAGAACCTCGATAACATGACTCTTAAGGGGATCTCTAAAATAGTCTTCTTATCGAGGTGCACTTGTAATTGAGGGTCGTGCTATCAAGGTGGTTTTCACAACAAGACGTGTTATCGAGGTCACAGACTTTTTGCTATACCAAGCACATTTTTTATGAAACATTTCTAATAAGTTGTGTTTTAAGTAGAAAATTACTGTATAAATCAGTCATAAATAAAAGAACAAACGTACAAGTAAAACAAACTTCTTTATTATTGCGACAGTAAGAAAAAAATCAACAGACTCAGTTCACTAAAGTACAGTATAGAGTTAATAAGCTTGAAATACAGTAAACCTTAACCTATTGTGAAATACGGAATAAAATACTGTAATGTTAAAAAATTAAAAAATTGAACTTGAGACTTACGTAATAAAACCGAAACTGTACACTATAAGACAAGGAAAGGCCGGACTAGGAAGGGGGTGGGGAAGGGGTTTTCCTGTTGAGACCTGAGCCCAAGATGTTGTTGTTTACTTCAAAACATCCGTTCTAACCTTGGGAACTATGCGTGAGAAAGGTTTAGTCGTGCTATAAAGGTTCCGTAACGCAAAACGGCGCGCTATTGAGGTTAGAGTCGTGTAATAAAGGTTCACTTACCCAAAGAAGCGTGTTATTGAGGTGGGTGTCGTGCTATAGAGGTTCAGTTATTTGAAAAGGCGCGCTATAGAGGTTTATTTATCAGTAATATAAAATTACAAAAAGACGTGCTATCGAGGTATTTATTTGAAAATGAGTCGTGTTATAGAGGTATTTATAACATTGAGCGTTATGGGAGATTCACGGGGATTAGAAAATCAGACTCATTATCGACGTTTTTGTTTTATCGAGGGTCGTCGTAGCAAGGTTCTACTGTATATGATATTTTTGTAAATCTAATTTCAATTTTCACTATTGAATTCTGCTTAAAAAACAAACAATTTGATGTCTTGATTATTGCTCTTTATGTCAATTGGTTGCAGAGATATTGAAAGTGCTAAACACAGTACGTTTGGCATCTTGCCAATGATATCTTGCCTAGTTATCATTTTATTCTGACGAAACTTGGTATATTGCTTCATACCGTTGTGGCCTATTGATATTTGTAAAACGATTTTTTTTACTGTAGTTCCCCTAGCAGCAAACCTGCGAACCATGTTACTCTTATGGAGATTAAGTAAAATGTTATCTCCCTTAATTATGAACATACATTAATAAAACTTGGCTTGTGGCTTCACCTAGTTGAGTTATAAACAATTTTTTATGAGAACCAATTTTTTGTGTTCCTTGATTCAGCATACTCAGCCCCCATGTTATTCTTATGGAGAATAATTAAAATGTCATGAGACTTTATTTATGAATTTGTATTGATGAAACTTGGTATGTGACTTTATCTAGTATTAAGAGATAGATATATATATGCACAGGAAATTCGCTGAGTACGCAGGTTTGCTGCTTCTGGCGTATTTATTAATTTATATTCATAATTAAAGGAGACATTACATTTGACTTATTCTGCATAAGAATAACATGGAGGATGAGTATGCAGGTTTGCTGCTACGGGAATTATGTGTAAAATTTGCTTTTTTTGTGCAGATAACAATAGACCACAACCAGATGAAGCCGTATACAAAGTTTCGTTAGTATACACTCACAAATAAGCGAGATATAAATTTGTTCTTATTCTCCATAAGAATAGCATTGGACAACGTACTGTGTTTAGCACTTTCAATATCTCTATAACCAATTGACGTAGATACATGATCAAAACACCAAATTGTGTGTTTTTTAAAGCTGTATCCAATGGTGAAAACTACAATTTTGACTTTTTAAAATATTACATGAACAAATTCAAAAAACCCATTTTTAGGGTACAAAACCCCCCCAAAATACCACTTTGGATACGTCGATCTGTCTGGTTTTCGAACTTACAGTCATAAATTTTGCGTTACACGTTTTTACCAAATTTCATCAAAATCAGACTTTTTTTACGAGAGTTATCTCCTACAACACGGACACACACACACACACACACACACATATATGTACAGTTTCGAACAAATGATGTTGTTGGGGTCTGGGGACCTCAAAACGGAAATTTATCATGGTCCTGAGCCTAGGTCTTACCATGCCGACTACAGTAATAGCTTCTTTCCTGTAGGGGAAATTCGCTAAAAACTCTTGACAGTTGTGTGTACTGCATTCTGTGGTTAGCCCGTGGAACATTCTGTGGCTGGACCCCATATGCTCCTACGCAGTACAGAGTCAGGTGAATGCTGAGAGCAAAAGAGATTTTGTTTGCTTGTCTACACTAACAGGATTTAACAGACACTGTTAGGAGACAACAGAACCAAAACTATTAAAGTGATGTGGGCACCTGAGAATCGAACCTGTGACCTCCTGTACCAAAATCCAAGATGCTCACTGTTAGGCTGGCAAGTCGTCCCTCTTGAGTACTAGTGCTGTCTTCTTCTCATTTCCCCTCCTAGGACCTGGTTGGGTACAGACATCGGATAGTAAAGGTGGCTGAGTTCTGTTCTGACCGTACCCTGAGTCCCAAGAATGACCATCAGGAGAAGAAGTGAGGGGAGTTTTAGTCTCACCTTTGAACTTTGCTGTATTTCACACTTCATCCTATTTGCGCTATCTGAAGTTTTTTGCATTCACTGACATTTTTAAGTGCTAAAATCCACAAAGCTTCAAAACATTAAGGTAACAAATTTAATTTGTATTGTGTTTAGAAACAAGATCGAAATAGAAGAAAGGCTTTATTTTGATTAAAAATGTCTCCATATTTTTTTGTACCTTGAATTTTAATTTATTGTAAACAATATTTTGATTGATTGGTTACTCATTATCTTTATTTTCTTAAGTTTCAAAGCATAATACGGTCCTTCCTCTAATTCTGTTTCGCAAGAGGAAGTTGAATCAAATAACAAATCTCAGCATTGATCGAGATCTTTTATTTGATCCAACTTGTTCAAATGTTTTGAGGATTTTCTCAATAATGATGTACATTATTTAGCTAAAGTTTACAAAGTAGGCAATAAAACTGTAGAATTCAATTTGCTGGGTAGCGTAGTAGATGGAGTGCTTACATCATAATCTGAAGTCGACAAAAATCTGAATATTTTGTCAGTGTTTAATACTGGATCTAACTGAAATTGACCTTGGACTATCATTAATGCTTTCTAATAATAGGTTGACCTTATAAAGTGAAAAAAAACCAAGGTTTGGAACAATCCTTTGAAAATGTTAAAAAATACGCTGGGTAACACACGTTGAAAACAAAACAATGCCAGTAGGTACATTGTTAGGAGTTACCTGTTTATTCATACTTCATGCCATCTCTTGACAACTCTAACATGTCCCCTGTCATAATCAGCTGGTAAAACTGGAATGATCCATACCAGCGAGGTTAAATATATCCAGAGGTCTCGCCTCGTGTAAAAAAAGTGCAGCCTACATGGTCAACCACCATTTGCCGCTCTGCCAACCAGGGCCGTACTCAGGGGGGGAGACAGCTGCCCCGGGGCCTGGGCCCACCTGGAGGGCCCAGGCCCGCCAGGGGGAGCCCAGGCTGGTGTCTTATTTAGGACACCGTTGTCTAAAGAAAAAGGTCACCAACTCGGATCCGGACGGCAACATGGGCCCACACCACCAGGCCTACGCAAGGGCCCGTGAAAGCTGAGTACGGCCCTGCTGTAAACTCTGGTCCCATGGCAACCAACCATGTCTTCACGAGTTTTATGACAGTCAGTTGTCAAACATTTAACATGTGAAGAGAGGATTTGATTGGTTACCTGATTAAAATGCTGGTCGACCTTGTAGGCTTTGTTTTGTTACCCCAGACGAGACCTCGAGATATATTAACCTCGTTGGTTACCAGATCATTCCAGTAGCTGGTATCAAATACGATATTAACACGTTGAATTATCCATTAGGTCTGAAATCTCCAAATCACCATGACTGCAGACTGCTCAGCCAGGTAGTCAGGGAGGGTGGGACAGGGGGGTTAAATTAGGGAAAAATGAGAATTTTGTATCCCAGCAACCCCTCCCCTCCTCCCCAGTGATGTGCCTTCGTTCATTATTAAATACTATCAGTCTTTTTGTAGATATTCGCTTAGTTATTATTTGAATCACAATGCATTGTAAAAACAGGCGTGTCATAGTGATATTCATTCGTATGACATGAAAATGGTTACACTTCATTCATAAAATTGTTATTAAATTATTACATTAAAGGTTTTATTTTATAATATAAATTATGAACACTTTTGTAAAAATTGTTAAAAGTTTGGTTTAAACTTAAAAATTCTGGTTTAAGAGCGGACCCAGTTAGGAATGATTTTAAGTGCCTCCGATAGTGGTTTTCCTCAAACCCATAGTGATGAACAAACTTGTATAAAACCAATGGAAATGTTATGGTTTTGTTTATGGCGTGCTACAATTAAGTTGTTGCTGTTATTGAGTGCAATTTATAATTGTCGGAGATAGAAAGATAAACCACTTCTGTTCTATTTGTTTGCGATATCAGCGCGAAGACATCACTTTTACATCCCTCTATACCATCTGCAACAGCTATAAGTATCACTTGCAGGAATACTGTGGTGACTAAAAAAATCCTGCTACCTGTTTGCGACTACCATGGCAGTCCAGACCCTTCAGACCTTGGGATCTGACCCTCTTAATACTCCCTAACTAACCCTAATGCGTGTTGGGGTTTGGGAACTGCAGAAGGTCACAAACAAGAGCTCCCTAAGGTTGTGAGCCGACATTGATTTTGCGTAGTTAAACTTTTGTACTATTTTTGTACCTTTTTGTACATCAAAAAGAAAATATTGTACCCCTTGACTTTGGAAGTTAAAACCAATGCCAAAGTTGAACTACAGGTCTATCCCAAAAACACAAGTTTACTAAAGTTAAAAACTAATTAAATCATAATTTTGTACTCTTCTTGTACCACCAAGATCAGAAAAGGTATGTTTCCATCCTGATAAGTTCCGGGCTCATGTGACGACACACGTTGCGACAGTTTCACGGGCGTTTTTCAGCCCCGTTTCCATTAGGACAAACATGATGCGTCACTTGTAACCGGATGTGCCGGGACCGTTTCCAATACCTCTCTGCAACATGTGTCATGGCGCTTTTTGGCGGCCTAGTGAGGTATATGTAGTACATAGTTACGATTTACCCATTCTTTCTAATATAGGTTTTGTTTTTATTTGTGAATGTAATTCATTTAGAAACGAATATATAATACATGAAACTATATGGTTTTAAGAACATATAGCACACTTGTTAACTTGTTTAAAGGTAAACTAAACTAATTATTGTATGTACACAATGAATAAATACATTTTTACCCTGCATGTATATACATAACTTAAAAATTGTATCATGTACATGAACCATGCATACAAAAAAAAACCAAACAGAGATTTTATATTTAATATGGAAAGTTTAAAATATTTAAACCAGTACAAGTTGTTGAGGAAACCAGTAAACTACATTGATGGTTAGTCGACAGTTTTTGTATTAATACTGTAATAAACCACTTTAAAAAAAAACTGAACAAGTTTGCTATTGTACTATTAGACGTGTCTAATATTAATACAAGTGCAATTAATTATGGTCCCATTTCAAAGAATTATTATTGAACCACTGTTAAACAAAGAAAAACCGTTAATATTTCAATCGCTGGCGTAATTTCCATTCGGTCAGGTGGTTTAGGGCTATATTTGGACAATGTTGCACCGGGGACAGGTTGCAGGCCATTTCCATTAACCTGGGGCTCATTTGACAGTAACATGCCTGGGGAGGTTTGAGTCGTCTCTTGCGGCAAAACCTGCCCCGCGAGTTGTTTCCATTGGAACAACTCGCGGTAACATTTTACCATCTCTTGCAAAAACTCATGTTGCGACGCGTTTCTGCCCGAATGGAAACAGGGCTTAATAAAAACAAAGTCGGCTCACTGGTCTATTATATTGGTTATAACTTCCAAAGTAAAGGGGTACACAATTTTCTTTTTGCGGTAAAAAATGTACAAAAACAGTACTGAAATAAGTCATAATTGGGTTTTTAGCCAGAGGAATTGTGTTTTTTAGGTGGACCTGTGAGCCGACTTGTTTATATCAATCACAGAGCTCTTATTTGAGCAGTACAACATTTTTAATTTGTAGTACAAAATAGTACAATAATATGGCATAGTTTGATTTCCATTTTAAGGTATTTGTGTTTTTTACATAGACCTGTGAGCCGAGTTTGTTTTATTATTGAGCCGTTATTTTGAGAAACGCGTTAAGAATATTTTGAGAAACGCATTTAGTACTCTAGTGAGTCTTGTCATTATTTTTTCAAAGTAGCTCTGTTACAAGCAAGTTATCCTGAAAGGTATTGTTTCAATATGGTTTGCTTACCTCAACTAAAATAACATTTGAACTCTTACTAGATAATTTATTTAGATCTAAAACAAAATCATAAATCTTTTCTTAATTTTCTAGAACCTGTCTACAGTTTTTCATCAGAGGAGCATATCTTACATGGTATAAGCTATCTCCATGAAAGTACTAAGATAAACCAAATGACAGTTACATAAGGTAGATACCATACTTACCCTCATCAAAGAACCAGGTATAAATAAAACTCAATGTTCTTTGAAGTTAAAAAAGAACAGCTTTATTTTGTCAGATCCCTATTGGTCGAACATTTTAAAACTTTTAAGTTCATTCAAAACATACATATCCACCATTAATTTTATCAACTACAATTTCACCCGTTTTCAAATTTGTGGGAAGATATTATTATAATTATAAACAGTTTATGATAAAATTAAATAGCGAGAAGAGTGCTTTATCGAAATAAAGTTGCAATTTATTGAAAAGTATTTAAGCGGACTATTGCGAAGCGGACAGTTTGGACACCCTACGCCAAGCTGGCTACTCAGAGGTCAAAGTACGAATCACTACCTACGATCCTTCTTAAGGTATCAAAATTTGTAGATACTTATGCATTTTATTAAGAAAAATGTAACATATTATATAAATTGCATTATAATCAAATATCATATGACATGCAACAAATTTGGTTTTAGAGATAAACCAAATATCATTGAAAGACAATACAAGTTATGTTTTGGTTTTCGTTTAGCACATCAAAGAAAGCATTGCAAAATATTTTTCTACAACTGTATTTATTGATGGCAGAATTTTATATTGAAATATGTATTATATTTCTATATCTGATATTACACATCGAGTTGTTTCTTTAAGTTAAAATTTAATCAAGATTTTAGGTTAAGATCTCTTATTAGTTTTTAATCAACTTTATCCACTAACAAAACTTGTATTTGCTTATAAAATAGATATATGGTGTATATCGTACCCTAACAAAGTATTACTATCTAAATTATAAAAATTTTCAATTCTAGAAGATCATACTCTTGCTTTGAAAGATTCTTCTATTTATAAAAATCTCCTTTCAATAAAAAAGTTATTTTCTTTGAACTTATGGTGTTCTTGTTTTCCTCATACAGTGTTTGTGTTTAATTTATTACACTGTTCACTATGTTGTGATAGTGATTTTGCTTGAGTTGACTTTGATTCAAGTTTTAAGATAGGACTGATAAATAGATAGTTCTTGACATCTTTGTGGTTTTAAAATTTGGATGTTTGTAGCAAGCATCCAGTTTTAAATTTATAAACGGGAAAATTTAACAGTCTTTGAATTTTGTTTTTTGGGGATTTGCTTTGGTTACTTAAAAACAAGTTTTAACACAGCTTTCCATATACATTATTTTAAACTCGCTAGCACTTTATTTTTAGGAAAGATGGCAATTTTAAATTTTTGGACTAAAAGGTGTATTTTAATAAATTATCTGAAGCAAGTTTACAATAAAACATTTTTTTTAAATTATCATGGTACACCTCGAGAATGTGGTAAGGTATGTAATTAAATATGTATTTTAAGCCGCCAGAGATCACTGATAGGAATAAAGTGTTTTTGTATTTGATTTGTTTTTATATCAAATTAACAATTTCCAGATATCCATGTATTCTTAATTTGTACCAAGTCGTACTCAGGGTTATTTATTGAGGACAAAATATGTCCTAGTTCTTATATTGTTATTCTTAATATATTTACAGTTATTCTGTAATCACATACAGGAGTAAATTTGCATAATGAGATGGTACTAGGCAATTGATTTTGATCGGTCACACCAGGTCTTGAACCGTCTTATGCATAATGAGGTGGTACTAGGCAATTGATTTTGATCGGTCACACCAGGTCTTAAACCATCTTATGCATAATGAGATGGTACTAGGCAATTGATTTTGATCGGTCACACCAGGTCTTGAACCATCTTATGCATAATGAGATGGTACTAGGCAATTGATTTTGATCGATCACACCAGGTCTTGAACCATCTTATGAATAATGAGATGGTACTGTACTAGGCAATTGATTTTGATCGGTCACACCAGGTCTTGAACCATCTTATGCATAATGAGATGGTACTAGGCAATTGATTTTGATCGGTCACACCAGGTCTTGAACCATCTTATGCATAATGAGATGGTACTAGGCAATTGATTTTGATCGGTCACACCAGGTCTTGAACCATCTTATACATAATGAGATGGTACTAGGCAATTGATTTTGATCGGTCACACCAGGTCTTGAACCATCTTATGCATAATGAGATGGTACTAGGCAATTGATTTTGATCGGTCACACCAGGTCTTGAACTACCTTATGCATAATGAGGTGGTTGTAGGCAATTGATTTTGATCAGTTACACCAGGTCTTGAACAATATTATGCATAATGAGATGGTACTAGGCAATTGATTTTGATCGGTCACACCAGGTCTTGAACTATCTTATGCATAATGAGGTGGTTGTAGGCAATTGATTTTGATCGGTTACACCAGGTCTTGAACAATCTTATGCATAATGAGATGGTACTAGGCAATTGATTTTGATTGGTCACACCAGGTCTTGAACAATCTTATGCATATATTTACTGGCTTGCACTGAGTACAGTATGAGTGTAAATATTGAAGCGTTGTAAGACATTTTTAATTACATCCTGCAGTAATTACAATACTCACGACGCTAGTCAAACATTTTTTCTTGAGTTCTGTTATAAAATCTTTGTTAACTGTAGTCATATACTGATATCATTACACTTTAGGAAGTAATGTAATCTATATTATTCTTAAAATTAGTTTTATTGTTAAACATTCAAACTACAGTAGAATTGTGATTATCTGAGTCCTGACCAACCGAGTCTGGGTTCTGAGATAAGCGATGTTTATTCTTTGCTCGCTGTGAAAGTTTGAGCTGTCAATGTCTGTACGGGTTCGTTGTGTGAATGTAGTGACAACAATTTTATGAGGGTACTTCTTAAATTATTGATTTTCCTCATCCGCCGTCGCATTGTATCAAGTTCACTAGTCCATCATCGCTTTGCCACTGTTAGATTCAGTTGTCTCTGTGGTCACGCTAAATGTGGTTGTAGTTTATTGGTTGTCTTATATTACAGTAAACTAATTTTGTACATTATTAACTATTTGTTCTGATATTTTAAGCCCGATTGCACTTCACCTCCGTAATTTCCGAGTTTTCCTTATACGAAGTAGTGTCAGTCCCAAATACTTTGGATAATCGCGATTCTACTGTACTCAGATAAAATAACACAATGTTATTTTAAACATAAGCACACCTTAATATTTATGGCTTGTTATTTTGGTCATTACAATTACTTCTTTTTAGAGTCTTTGATATCAGTTAAACTTTTTTGTCATAAAACCACTGATAATATTTTGAGAAGGAATACAATTTTGATCTAAATTGATCCTTGTTTTTATCGAACACAATCAAAGTTGTAAAATCAACAAACAAAATATAAAATATAACTTTTTTGCATTCCTTTGATCCATTTGTACATATTTTCGTAGAGTATGGGGATGTAAGATGCATTTCATAAAAAGTTTTATTATATTACACAATTCGGTCCAGCTGATAAAATGTGTAGCAAAAATAACATCATCAAACTTCTATGTCATACAAGAATCTGTATACATTACTCTCTAAAACATATCGATGTATTTATTTCAAATCATTCCCCATATTTTTATTGATGAAAATTAATTAAATCAGCTGCAAACATCAATACATAATTTTGTGAATAAATGTTTCTTTCCCTAAAACACCGAGGATAGCAAGTGTGGCTCTGGTTTCTGTTTCTGTTTATTCTGATTCGAAATTTGATGTTTGGCTGTCTAATTCTGTTAAAAAGTATTTACTTTGTTCAGAATAAAAGTAAAAATGATTTAACATGTCACTGGAAGTGGATCCTCAGATAATGCACTCTCCGCGCAAAGTCAAATCCTCAACATCATGCGACGCAAAGTTGCATCCTACAATTTAGGCTAGATAAATGAATCCTCTGAATCCTAAAAAAATACTTATATCAATGCCCCCAAACATATTTTGTTAGCCCAATTTATTAAGCTTAGGAAACTAATTTTCACTTAACTTCTTTTAGCGGCTGTTGTCAGAAAATTAGGAAAACAGCGACAATATTTGATTTACTAATTTTGTGGTTTGTGTGTTTTTTTTTTACTCAAGGATTAAATACGTAAAGAGAAAGGAGAATGAGTAAGGAATTCACTCAACATGAGAGGAAGGCTAATGGGAAAAGATAATTTCTCATTCGTGACATAAAATCAAAGAGGTACCAATCAAGGAGTTACCTTTCCCACACCACAGGTCTTCAGTATTTTATTGTTTTAATCTAAGAATAAAATTGGAAACCGACTGTCACACTTTGATTATCACATTAATTTTAATTCTCGACAGTCTAATGGTAAGTCCAAACACACATTAGTATTAAAATGTAATTAGATAAATTAATCTTCTTTAGCTGGTCCAATTGAATTCCTCTCTTATCCATAATATATCCACACATTTCTTAGGCGGGAAAATTGTTAAACATATTAAACTGACTGTATTATTTTAAGAAACAGTTTTTAAAATACAATTTTTAATTCACTATATGAATATTAAGTATTCTTTATCAACATGGTTGTACAATAGATGCTTTCGACTTTATATTATTTTTTTTTAGAATTAACCTTTAAGGATTAACACCGATAAGATTCAGCTCGATGAAACAGCATCGAGTGGTTATTTATAAAAGTCGTTCATAAATTAAAGCACATAACCTCGTGAACATGCAGTTAAAGTAACACTACACAGTAATCACAGTATTGGTAACTTAATTAATCAATTTATCTTTTTCACAATAGCGACTTACATTCGGTTTAGTTCAAATTATTTTAATTTTTACAATACAACATATATCTTAATATTATATTTTTATCAAATGGTAATTTCTGTAAATTAGGTTGATAATTTCCCACACAATGTAATGCATGTTGAATAAGCAACCTACTAACAGAACTTATGCAAGTCATAGCTAAGAAGGGTGGCCAAACGTCCCGGTTTGGCCGGGACAGTCCCGGTTTAGACCACTTTTGAGGGCGTCCCGTCGGTTTCCAATAATTCCTTACAATGTCCTGGTTTCGTGCAAAAATAAAAAAATAGATATTTTTACTATCAAAGATAATAATTTATCAATAGTTCATCGCAATTCATAAAAGCTTGAAAAAATACAACTGTATTCTAGTTTTAAAAAGTGCACGAAAATTCAGGTTATAGGCAGGAAAGTTTTTATACGTGGTAGTAATAAATATAAAAGATTTCTATTTTTCAGCCAAGCCATTGTTTGTTATTTTAAGTTACACGAAGTTGTTATGATTTATAAGTTTTTAACTGTGTGAGTAATAAATATGAAGAAAAATAATCTTAGTTTTGATTTTACAAACCCATTTCGATGGAGTAAGGCTATAGGTTTTCGGACTTCAAAAGTTCTTAAAGATGGTTGCTTATTCAATGGTCCAAATACAGGAGTTTTTGATATTCTTAAATAAATATATTTTGAATGAGTGACAGTTGACAACAGTTTTTGGCCCAAGGAAGAGCTTCAAAGATCAAACATAACTATCTCACCTTAATTTTTCTTGTTGCTTGATTCTTATATACCTGCATTAACTGTTCAGTGGAAAACAAAGATTCATAATTTAAAAAAATACGTTTGAAGTAGTGAAGATGTTGAGATAATTACATTTCCATTTTCTTAAGCTAAACTTTCTAGCAAAAATGTTGAACGAATTTATTGTTTTTTATTATTTTAAGTACATTTCACAATTGTTGTCAATCTTACTTTGAATTAAAACAAAATAATTCTTAATATTTATGTAGACGTAAGTTTTTTATTGAAATAAAATAAATCTGTATGTTAATTCAATAAAATATCTTGTATTTTCAATAATGCAGCAAAATTATACTTTTATGTGTGTTCTAAAACTATTTCAATGTCAACCTAGCCTACTCTAGAAACCTGAAGAAATGAAACACTAGGAAAAATTTACAAATTCTAACAAAAGTGAAATGTTGAGTATATACCGTCTTCTTTTTATTGTACATATATAATAGCTTAAAAATCGGTTTATCACTTCATTTTATATGTACAGATTATGTTTTTAATCGGATAGTGTTTAGTTTGTGATATTATTAAATCTGAAAATGTAAACTCCGACAGTGATTTAAACTAGTTGATTCTACTCACTAACTTTAACCATCTGAATGTATAGAATAACAAACATTTCACTAACATTCCAAGACAAAATTTTGGTTTTACAATGTAATAACACAATAAATCTTTATAAAGTTAAAATAACAAGATAAACTATAATCTAGGTATAGAAAATTTAAAACGCTTTACAATGACCGTTACCACTCTATAGTGTAGCTAAAACTTATAAGAAACACATGAATTCAATCCTGTATTGATAATTCCTCAACTGCAATACAATATAACATCAATACAAATTATGCTCAGTGGAAATGGAAGTTTTTTGTGTATGAATAAGTATCAGTAAATGTTTGATCTAAATTTCTCTCAAAAAGCCTATCAAAAATAAAATTTGTTGAAGGTTGTTCCCATAATTTATTTTACAGTAGAATATTTATTTTTAACAATAGTCGAGAGTTTTTCATATGTAGAATGAATACAACTGTCAGAGAAATTAAAACGAAAGGAGGAAATCTGTTGAGGAATTATACACATCTTTTTCAATATATCCTAATATTTCAGTGTCGAGGTACATAATTTTAGTTCACTTATAATTAGGATGACACAGGAAGAACATATAATTTGGCTTAATTTTCTTATATTAATTTGAAGACTAGTAATAGCTCGGAAAACATTTGCAAGGAAGTCCACTACGGAAGTCTCTTTGCGTTTCACACGCTTCGAAACCGAACGTAAGTTTCGACGGAAGGTGAGTACGTACGAGGATGTCACGTAACTTGAAAATACATGAAGAAAGCTGTTTTCAGCCCACAGAGTAACATACGCATGCGAAAGGCAACCATTTTACAACCGAGTTAATTTAGGAACACCACTCTAACCGACACGTAATTACATCTAAAGCGGTACGACCTAAATTATTTGCACATTTCACGTAGAAAAATCGAGTTGTCTGTGGTCCACCGATAGATTTGTTTAGAAAGTCCGAGTGGGTCGCAGGGGTGGAACAGTCGGAAACGAAACCGAACTTAAACGCTCGCTCACATAAAAATCTTTAACAACAAACATTTCATACGTTAACAAAATAGAATTCACATTTTGGTAATATATTCAATTTATACACACGTATTTACACAGGTTTTTAAGTTTGTGTTATTCATTATGAACAATAGTAAAAACGGAACATCACAATCGTGTAGTTCGATATAAGTTTGCGATGGAAATAATAAAGTATAATACACAATTAAATTATATATACACTAAGCGTTAAGGCCTATCGTATTGCCTCGAATTGTGAACTGAAGAAGATAAACTTCTGCGGATGT
The DNA here is from genome assembly GCA_963675035.1 of Allygus modestus. Taxonomy (NCBI): domain Eukaryota; kingdom Metazoa; phylum Arthropoda; class Insecta; order Hemiptera; family Cicadellidae; genus Allygus; species Allygus modestus. The sequence continues at coordinate 175,796,093 of OY776112.1, read as the reverse complement.
GCAGGCGGTACGTGCATGCTATGGTGCTGCCTCTGTCAAATATCAACTTTCCAACATTTAAAACTTTATAAATTGTACACAATTCAGTTGTAAACCAAAAACTGTTCGGATTTCATGAATTTATTATTTTTCTTTCCTCTTATTACTATCTTTAAAAAAATACTTTGTTACAATTTTATATAAATAATTTTACAAATTATATTGTAACATTAAAGTGTGTTTTATTTGAAACTTTGTGTTAAAATTACAATTGTTACCAACTGTTCATAACTTTTACTTCTTATTCTTAGTTGTTAAAATTATTATTAATTTCATTGTATTGAAACATTTACATACAGTTCATTTGTTATTGGGCAAATTTTAATTCTATTATTTTATCTTGCTATTGAATTTGTATTTGACGCTTTTCCTGTGCTTTGGAAAATATCAAAATCATAAAGTTTGAAAAAAAAACAAAAAAAAAACATATTCACTCAAAAGGGAATGACTTGTAAAATTAGAACTTAGATTAAATAACATAATTAAACCATTAAATCTCACTTTAAATGTCACATTGCGATGTCTTATTATCACAAAAGGTCTACACAGAATAAAAATTATTATAACTTGTAAAGGTCATGAAATTATTCGGATATCTTTTAAAAGGTGGAACTAATCGATACAGCTAACTCACAACCTCGTTTAATTAATTAAAACTATTGTCTTTTGATTGGTCCATGTTGCGGAGCCGGAGCCGTTGGACGGAGCAACTCTGCGGCCGTGACGCGACGGCGACACCATAACACACACGACCGCGGCACTCGACACCGACTCCAACCGAATGCTACCAACTTATTAGAATAGTATAAAGCGTCAAAAATATTATTAGTTAATTATTATTATTTAAAAAAGTTCATCCGACCTAACCTATGTTACTGAGTCGACGCGAGTGTATGTACAGGGGTAGGGGGGTAGCCAGTCAGATAGAGGCACGGTGATGTCTGCTGGCAGGGGGCAGGGGGCGCAGGGGTGCCAACGGCAGCAGCGGTTGTTGGTGTCGCAGCTCTGTCGCAGCGCGTGTCGATGACCGCCGCACGGAGTAGTGGTGTTGGCGGCCCTGCCACCCGCAGCTGCAACTGCACACTGACGCAGTCTCGTCCAATGAGCTGGATTCTCCTATTTGCCCGCTGAGAATGGACCCATTGGCAGTGATCACGTCCCCCTCCAGCCGCACCGCTCCTTGAGCAGCCTGCAACAGTCAGTCGGGGGTTAGGTTCAACACACACGCATACAGCAGATGGCCTAGATTGAAATTTGGTAAGCGTAAAATCTCAACTGAAATTTTAACAAGCCAAAAACCTTCTCAGATTAATCATTGATGTCTGTCTTGATTTTCCTGATCATACTGACAAAGTTCAAAGAAAGTAAATTTATTTACCATTCAATCAAGTTCATTTACCATTGCTACTCTCGAAATGTTCTAGCTCAAATTTCCTCAGGATTGCTTATTTTTGTGCCTGTATCCACACATAAGCTATTCAATTATATTGGGATCCGAATATACAAAAATAAATGCCAGCTTTCGCCTACATAAAAAAGCAATTATAGATTAATCTTTGATATGAAAAAGACTGCTGTAGAAACATCTCCTCAAAAACAGACATTTTTCTCCTTCTATAACATTTTTGGTAAAAAATAATATATCTTATCACTAGTAACGAAAGTGGTCTTTTCTGGTACGCTCATATCAAGTACCATAAAGAGTTTTAGGTGAAAGATATGAACGATACTTTTCATCACACTATACATAATAAGAAAACATCTATAATAACATAACATAACATAATAATGAAACATCTTTTTTTCAAACATTTTTATATGGCTTTGCTGAGTAATATTTATTGGACAACACGATGAAAACAATAATGTTTATATTGTGTTTTCGTTAATTAATCTAGTAATTAGATAAATAAGAACAGCGGATTTCAAATGCACACATCGTATTTCATTTATACTGCTAACTAAATGAATAAGAACAGCTGATTTCAAATGCAACACTGCTATTGGTAGACACAGCAAGCTACTAGCGCTACTGGTGTCAGAAAAACTAATAACAGTACGGGAAAATCTCCAGTTGATTTTCCAGGTCTAGATTGAGAAAAGCTATTTTCAGTATTCACAGCTGATATCGAAAATAGCTACTATCGGCACAGAGATTAAAAGAATATTACAGCGCCCGGAAGTTCTCATAGTGGATAATTGTAACTGATTTTTCTATTGATTACTTATTTAGCAGAAAAAAAACAAACAAAAAGCAGCAAAAAGGGAACGCAAAGGAACCTTTTTTGTTTTATGGCTGTTTCATTATTGTCTAAAACTCTTGTTTTATCTGTAAACATAAATAATTTGACTGGTAGTTTATTACAATGAAGGCTTTATGACTCTTGACTTGTTGTGCATCATCAGCTGGAAGAGGGAGAGTCAACCCCCACCATTAATCCTCACCGAGTAAATCAGAAAATAAGGTAAGTTCATAAGAAAATACCCCTGTCGCAGAAAACCTACGTACTCAGCGAATTTCCAATGCATATGTCTTAATACCGCATAAAGCCGCTTACCGAGATTCTTTGATATACATTCATAAATAAGCAGTATATAACATTTGAATTATTCTCTATAAGAATAACATGGGGGCTGAGTGTGCAGGTTTGCTGCATCAAGCAAACTATGTGTTTTTAGGCAAATATCATTAGAGCTCAACTAGGTGAAGCCACATACCAAGTTTCATCAATATACATTCATGAATAAGCAAAATATGTATGCCATTTTAATTATTCTCCATAAGAATAACATTGGAGCTGAGTATGCAGTTTGCTGTAGCAAGGAACTCAAAAAATTGGTTATTATGAATTTTTTTTATAACAACTAGGTGAAGCCACATACCAAATTTTATTAATTTATTTTCATAATTAAAGGAGTAATACTATTTTATTTATTCTCCATAAGAATAACATGGGGGCTGAGTATGCAGGTTTTCTGCTATGAGGAACATCAGTAAAAATTGTTTTTTTTTATTCTAATAACAATTGACCTCAACCATGTGCAGCCATATACCAAGTTTCATCGGTATACGTTCATAAATAATCTATCTACAGGGTGTTTCGGGATAAGTGTAAACAACTTTACCAGGAGATTCCTTACATCAAAACAAGAAAAAAATCTTATATGAACATGGGTCCGTAAACCATCATTGTGGAGTTACAGCCAAAAATCGATTTTTTCAATTTCAAGTGTAGTTATTGCACCTTTTGGCCTCTAGATTGAAAAGTTTTAAAGATAATTTGATTAAATTTCCACATTTAGATAGATTATGAAATTCCAAAGAGATATTATTGATGTTTTATACTGTAAAGTTGAGTAACGCTGAGAAGAAATAGTTGAAAAATTAAATTCTTCCAAAAAATTCAAAGCCTCAAAAATATTTTTTGTTTTTGACTGGCTAATAATATCATAACCGTTAAAGAAATTGGGCTGTAAACTTATTAAAAGTTGTAGAATTTAATGGAGAACAAAATAATAACAATTTATGTATGCATTCGACCATGATTATTTATGTAAAAACCCAAAATCTGTAGGATAACAAAATTTAGAAAGGAAAACCTCAATTATCCAGCCAGTCAAGCAAATGCATAAAACCAAAGAAAATCTTTCAGCACGAGTTTTTTTTTATAAAATCTTCAAACATTTTTAAATTTTTTAAATTTAAAATATTCTAAATCCTTAAAAATTCCACCACAGGACCCCACTGAAGCCATTTTTCGAAATAGCAGCCTTTTCCTACACAGGATAAGCTGTGAAAAGAAACACTCCTCCACAATTTATTAATACATTTATCGATTTATAAACTTGGGGCTATTACAAATAACTTGTGGGTAGTAATACTTTATTTTTATTGATTACTATATTGCAGCCGCCATCTTGGATGCACAATTATTTTATAAAATAGGCTACTTCCATCATAAAGGTAGTGTTGTGAACCAGCATTGAAAACTAAATCTTTACGGAATACAATGCCGTAATCCATTTTTTAATATTAAGCTGATCTCAAAATAAAGAAAATTCATCTTATTTTTTATAAATGTAGAATAGAGGCCACTAATTATAATGTAAAAAAGGTAATACTAAATTTTACATACAAATTTATTTAACAAAATTTAAATCATTCTAAAATTACAAATCACAATGTTTTGTGGAAATACACGTACAAATTAAAGATCTAGAGTTAAATAATACTGTTATTTACAAAACCACGTGGGTACCATGGGTGCACCTTACAAAAAGTTTTCAAAGTGACCACCATCTCTCTGCCTGCACAATCTTGCTCGTGAAATCAATGAGTTTGTTGCGGCTCGGACGACTGCTGGGTTGTTCTTAATGGACTCAGCTACATTCATTATCCTTTGCAATAATTCTTCTCTTGTTCTAGGCTTTGTTGTGTAGACTTGTGATTTCATCCATCCCCATAAAAAATAGTCCATGGGTGTAAGGTCAGGAGACCTTGCGGGCCAATGTACTGGACCGTTGTTAGCTATTACCCTTTGCCCAAATTTCTGACGCAGTAGTTCTACAACTTCTCTTGAAGAGTGAGGCGGTGCGCCGTCGTGTTGAAACCAGAGATTTACTCTGGTTCCAAGAGGGACTTCCTCTAGGAGTCTTTGTAACTCATTGAGCAGGAATGCATGATAAGTGACTCTGTTTAGATTCCCTTCGATGATAAAAGGTCCAATCAGCTTATCATTAACAAGGCCACACCACACATTTACAGAAAACCTTTGTTGAAAATGATTTTCTATTACTTTGTGGGGATTTTCTGTAGCCCAGTTGTGTAGGTTTTTTAAGTTATTTATTCCATTTCTCGTGAACTGGGCTTCATCAGTAAACAAAATCCACTTAACAACCCTCCGGTTAGCCACTACCCAATTGGAAAATGCCAGCAACAGTTATTATCGTTGTCCCCAGGGTGAAGGGCTTGCACTTTTTGAAAGTGATAGGGGTGCATTTTTTCCTTCTTCAGAACTTTCCAAACCTTTGTTGAAGACCCTAATGTTGGTTTGATAGTCTCCTAACACTCGTACCTGGACTTTGCTGCACTGCTTCAATAATATTTTCTTCAGTGTGCACATCAACTTCATTGAATCCCTCTCGCTTTCTCCTACTAACAGATCCTGTCTCTTTAAGTCGGTTGTGCAGGTCGGTAAAAACTCTCGGGTTCGGAATACTTCTGTTTGGATATCTTCTTCCGTACTCAACCGAAGCTGCCTTTGCATTTCCATTGCAATACCCATAGACAAAATGCATTTCAGTATACTCACTGTTTGAATACATTTTCACTTTGGAGTTAAAACCACCAGCATTTACTGAGAGGAAACTTGTTTTAAAGGACAGGAAACCACATTATTGCTCAACAATGCAATTAAACAGATGTGGCTTACGGAAACAGTGCTGCTAACTCACCAATGAAAACAACAACATACAAGACGGAACGATGATAAAATTATTGAATGAGATTAAACCAAAATAAACCCAATTCTGTTGTATTCTTCCGATAACTATTAAATTAATTTATGTCTTAAGAAGATTACAGTATTTGTTCTTAAACAAAAAAGAAACTTATAATAACATTTTGGTAATTTTTTTAACTGTTAGTTGACAACGTTTACTTGTGTAGCCGTCCTGCTTAGGAAAAGTCCGTTAACAAAAATTGTTTCAGTGGGATCCTGTGGTGGAATTTTTAAGGATTTAGGATATTTTAAATTTTAAAAATTTAAAAATTGTTGAAGATTTTATAAAAAAAAACTCGTGCTGAAAGATTTTCTTTGGTTTTATGCATTTGCTTGACTGGCTGGATAATTGAGGTTTTCCTTTCTAAATTTTGTTATCCTACAGATTTTGGGTTTTTACATAAATAATCATGATCGAATGCATACATAAATTGTTATTATTTTGTTCTCCATTAAATTTTACAACTTTTTATAAAGTTGCAGCCCAAATACTTTAACGGTTATGATATTATTAACCAGTCAAACACAAAAAATATTTTTGAGGCCTTGAATTTTTTGGAAGAATTTAATTTTTCACCTATTTTTTCTCAGCGTTACTCAACTTTACAGTATAAAACATCAATAATATCTCTTTGGAATTTCATAATCTATCTAACTGTGGAAATTTAATCAAATTATCTTTAGAATTTTTCAATCTAGAGGCCAAAAGGTGCAATAACTACACTTGAAATTGAAAAAATCGATTTTTGGCTGTAACTCGACAACGACTGGTTTACGGACCCATGTTCATATAAGATTTTTTTCTTGTTTTGATGTAAGGAATCTCCTGGTAAAGTTTTTTACACTTATCCCGAAACACCCTGTATATAATTGTTCTTATTCTCCATAAGAATAATATTGGACAATGTACTGTGTTTAGCACTTTGAATATCTCTGTAACCAGTTTAAAGAAAATTGATACCTGTTCAACTAGGGGTGACAAATCTCAACACCAGGCATAAAAATAGGTTAAATGTACCTTATGTGAGGCTTGAAAAAACAAGGTCCAGTCATTGTATCCTGGGGCTAAGATGTCTTAATAAATTGCCCAATGAAATACTGAACTTGCCATATCGTTCGTTCAGATCGAAAATGGTGTAATGGCTGCTTAATAATCCATTATACAGTATAAATTAATTTATCGATCAACATACCTTCAAACGTAATCAACATGTAGCAGCCTAGTCTGTAAATTCAAAGCCTTTTTGCTAACATTAATTAATTTTTTTTCAGTCCTCCCTGCCCTCTCAGATGTTTTTAATGTATTTTATGCCAAGTACCTGTTTTATTGTTGTAGAACTAACCAAACCTGACTGATGTTATATTAACATGCAATTATTTGTGACGTTACCAAATGCATAATGTATGTACAAACTGGCAAATAAATTATTCTTAATTCTTGACGTATAGCAATGATCAAAACACCAAATTTGTGTTTTTTTAAAGTTGAATCCAATGGTAAAAACTAAGGTTTGTCTTTTGCAAAGATTATATGTGAACAATTATAAAAAAAATGTGTGGGGGACAAAACACCCCCAAAATACCTTTTCGGATAGATCGATCTGTCCGATTCTCGAACTTGAAGTCATAAATGTTGCTTTACACGTTTGTACCAAATTTCATCAAAATCTGACCTTTTTGGCAAGAATTATCGTGCTCACGGAAACATTTTTGAATGAATGGTGTTTTTGGCATTTGGTGACCTCAAAACGAAAAGTTATCATGGTCCCGGACCTAGGTCTTACCATGCGGACTATGTTAATAGCTTCTTTCCTATAGGGGAAATTCGCTAAAAGCTAATTAAAAAAAAAATATAAATCAAAAATTAAATATTTAGTATATTGCACCTGCAAGATGTATCGTAGATATATGGAAAATGTTTAATATCAGTTTTGAGAAATAATTCATAACAAAGTTTTTGGGTAAGCAATGCTACTTCATAACCTTGTATTTTTTGGTTTTATCCAACAGTCTTGCTGTTGAAAATCCTTTATTTTGACAGCTTGAGTTGTTAAGGTGAATATTTATTTCAATTTTATGTAAATTACCAGTTTGTAATCCAGGGATAATTTAGTGCTTATAACCTCTGAACTGAGGTCCTAATAATTGATTCCTCATAGTCCACATCCTCTTTACCTATTTAATGTCTCATAAGACATGCTGTAATATAAATAAAGTAGTTATATTATAAAGTGTACATTTTGGTGCAAAAAAAGCATAAGCTTTACAATTCCCATGACGGGGATTATTAGGACCTACATTAAATAACAACTTAAGTCCTGTTTGTACACAAAATCATTATATTTGCCACGACCTTTCATTTGAGCTTTCTCCCAATGCTGCAATGTTTTGAATGTCCACAATCAAAACTAAAAATTTTGCTTACAGTTTTTCAGTTAGTCTCATAGAATAAAAGTTATTCCACGACTATGGCATAGTATTTAATTTTTATATTTAATCTTTATATTAATACGCTAGGGGTTTTTTATTCTCCGTCATAACTCGATAACGGCTGGACGGATTTTAACGTTTGAGGTGCCAAATTAAAGATATTTTGATGTATATTTGCTAATACGTCTCTGAATTTTAAGAAAGGGTATCACTTAAACACAGTAAATGGCTGAATTTTCGGAACAGTGGCGCTATCCGACGGCGGGAGTCTAAACTACGTGTTGATTTAAAGTATGTTGTTATCATCCGTTTTTATACAAGATGTTTTGTGATGTTTGTTTACAACTGAAGAAACCTTTTGTTGGTAACAAACTTGCTCGGATTCGAGGAATAGAACAACTAGTGAAATTTAATACAATTATAAAATATTGTTATAAACCTTTTTCTACATCTCATTCATGATTGTTCTATTTATAAATTAACTATAAATTGTTAACTGAAAAAAAAATCAATCAGTATGAATTTTATTATTGTATTGCATCGTATTTGTTGTATTCTTGTATCATATTTACTATACAGAAGTACTTTATTTATACAAAATAAAAAATTGATTAATGATTGATGTGTTTTCAATTTTAAATCTACATCCCATTTTTTTATGGGATTGTCTGCATGTATATTTACTAATTAATACCTCTTATCAATCACTTAAATTTTTACTTCAAATATTTGCATTATTATGTAAAGTCTTAATTAGGTTATTTGTTTCAAATTCATTGTTGATGATGGTGTATATGTTGTTTAAAAATTATTGCGGAAATTTTCCTTTACTTATAAGTGATTGAAAATGTCTGCAACAATTTCTCATTTAGGTATTGGATTTCCAAGTGAAAGAAGCCTGAGATAAGTGATAAGAAAGAATTGTTGTGGGACACGGTTTGGTGCTACTGTTCCTGGCTTTGTGCAGATGGTGATTAATATAAGTGAGTTTTTTCTAACAAATCAGTTGAATATTTGTAAAGTTATGATTTATGATTTACCTATGTCAATTCAGCTCAGTAATTACTCTAAAATAAACCATCATTGCTCTAAAAAAAGTAATTTACAAGACCTCAACAACCTAACAAATAACAATTATAGATTTATTTTGGCATTGTCATGAATATAAATGATAAAATTATAAAGAAATTAAAGAAATCCCTTAGGTACAGGAAGTAAATTTGATCATAGTTCTCAAAACCATGAAACAAGTCAGACTAAAACAGTGTTTAAAAAAAATATACAAGATAAACAAGTTTATAAAATCAAAAATTTAAATGTATGATCAAAACTGCCACACCTCGTCTCTCAAAAGAGGCCAGTAGGCTAATTTGTGTGTAGAGCATTGTTTGTGGAGGAGCAACAAAGGGTGAAGAGCTCTTAGTTGTTGTTATACTCTTGAACCAGTCTGCTCTCGTCTCTCCGTTGCGACTGCGACTGAGTCCGTGTTCACAAATGTTCCTTAACAGTGTGACTTTGGTGCAGTCTCTACTTTGATAGCAAGGAGCTCGGTGAAAATAATCCCAATCTTAAATAATCTTTTGATGCATTTGTGATCTTTTCTAATGAAGATGATGGTTTTTTACGAGTTGTGGTAAATAACCAAATCAATTATTCTTAATCGGCTCCTAAACTTCAAAACCTCTTAACTCGAAATCAGAATGACTTTCCCATCCCAAAACTACTGCTGGTTTGAATAAATTTGGATTTTTATGATTTTATTACATTTAGAAAAAGAATTGAATGTTCTAATTTTCTTATAAAGAGCCAAACATAAACTGGTTTAGTAGACCATGTGGTATGGTTAAATTGTTGTTTCACTTCATTGATAATATAAATGATATTGCCAAAACGTATATATTTCTTGTTTAACTTGCAAATAGTTTTGATCATAAAACCATATAACATGCTCGTTAGAGTAAACTATATTAACGTCAATTTATACAACCAATCAAATCTCCCAATTCATCATCTGTCACTGTTTGAGAAGAAACCAACGTGTAACAGGAGTAAGTTCCTCAATCACCTGCCACCAGTCCTATAAACCAAAACAAGGAGAAGTCTCAAGATTGCCTATAACGAATGGCTACTTATTCAACCAGTTACTGTAAGAGGAATTCCTACTAGGAGAAAAGTTTTAAATAACCTGAATTATCGTTTTTGTAATTTTAGCGAATTTCCCTTATAGGGAAGAAGCTATTACCGTAGGTCTCATGGTAACACTTAAGCCCGAGACCATGATAACTTTTTGTTTTAAGGTCCCCAGGTGCCAAAAACGTTATTCGTTCAAATTTATATATATATGTATATCTATATATGTGTCCGTTAACACAATAACTTGAGTAAAAACGTCCGATTTTGATGAAATTTGGCTCAAATGTGTAAAATGACATTCATCACTTTAAGTTCGAAAACCAGACAAATCGGACTGCGGGAAGGGGGGTTTATGGGGGTTTTAAATTTTCCAAAAATCAGTTTTTGCATTTTTCACCCTACAATTTTTTAAAAACTTAATTTTGGTTGTGACTATTTTATAGAGCTTAAAAAAACAAATAATATAGTATTTTTAATTATTAACCTAGGTTAAGTGGTTGCGGAGAAAATCCAAAAAACCTACTCATAAAATCTCCCATGTTAATCTTAAGGGAAAAAGGTTTTTGGTTTTTCCTCAGTTTATTTTAATGTAAACTTCACATTTGCTTTTACCAATCTGTTCAGTTCCACAAAACAATCATTTTGGTGTTTAAATTGTGATTCTACGCTCAACCGTTGCAGAGATATTCAAAGTGCTAAACACAGTACGTTGTCCAATGTTATCCTTATGGAGAATAAATAAAATTTTATATCTCGATTATTTATGAATGAATTATGAATGAATTTATGTTGATGAAACTTGGTATGTGGCTTCACGTAGAACTGGTATATTGATATTTGTACAAAAAAATTGATTTTTTGTTGATTATTCCCGTAGCAGCAAACCTGCGTACTCAGCCCCCATGTTATTCTTATGGAGAATAAGTCAAATGTAATAACTCCCTTAATTATGAACAAAAATTAATAATACCCCCGTAGCAGCTAACCTGCGTACTCAGCGAATTTCCAATGCATATATATGTATCTAAATACCACATAAAGCCACATACCAAGTTTCATCAATATACATTCATAAATAAACGATTTATGACATTTTTATTATTCTCTATAAGAATAACATGGCGGCTGAGTATGCAGGTTTGCTGAAGCAAGGAACACAAAAAATGGGGTTTTATACAAATATCAATATAACTCAAGTAGGTAAAGCCACATATCAAATTTTATTAATTTATGTTCATAATTAAGGGAGATAATAGGTTACTTATTCTCCATAAGAATAACATGGGGGCTGAGTACGCAGGTTTGCTGCTACGGAAACTATCGGCCAAAATATTTTTTTAGTGCAAATATCAATAGACCTCAACGATATGACGCAATATACCAAGTTTCATCAAGAAAAGTTGATAAATAAGTGAGATATACAATTTTTCTTATTCTCCATAAGAATAACATTGGACAACGTACTGTGTTTAGCACTTTCAATATCTCTGTAACCATTTGACGTAGAGGAATGATCGAAATACCAAATTGTGTATTTTTTTAAGCTGAATCCAATGGTAAAAACAAATATTTGACTTTTTCAAAAATTATAAGTAAAAAATTCAAAAAACCATTTTTGGGGTACAAAACCCTCCAAAATACCCCTTTGGATGGAGCGATTTGACACACACACACACACACACACACACATATATATATATATATATATATATATATGTGTGTGTGTGTGTGTGTGTGTGTGTGTCCGTGAGCACGATAACTCTCGTAAAAATGATCTGATTTTGATGAAATTATATATATACAGTTTCGAACGAATGGTGTTTTTGGTGTCTGGGGACCTCGAAAAGTTATCATGGTCCCGGGCCTAGGTCTTACCATGCCGACTACGGTAATAGCTTCTTCCCTATAGGGGAAATTCGCTAAAACTTGGTATGTAGCTTCACTTGGTTGAGTTATATTGATAATTATATAAAAACCCAATTTTTGTTTGTTCCTTGTTGCAGCAAACCTGCTTTCTCAGCCCCCATGTTATTCTTATGGAGAATAACTAGAATGTTATATAGCGCTTATTATGATTGAATATTGATGAAACTTGGTATGTGGCTTCTCCTAGTTAAATTCTATTTATATTTGCATAAAAACCAATTGTTTGTGTTCCTTGTTTCAGCAAACCTACGTACTCATTATCAATGTTATTCTTATGGTGAATAGTTAAAATCGCTTATATGTGAATATATTTTTATGAAACTTGGTATGCGACTTTATGAGGTAGACATATATTATGCATTGGAAATTCGCTGAGTACGCAGGTTTGCTGCGACGGGGGTATTTGTCTTTGACGCTGTGACATTACTTAATGTTCCTTAATGAAGGTGATTCTGATTCTGATATGTTTGACTCTTTTTTTAAATCTGAGCTTCTTTAGTAAATTGCTTTTTTTTCTTACAGCTTCAATTTCGTTAACAGGGTTAAATCACAAAATTCTATAGGTTCCCTTGTTGGTATGACTAAAGGTTTGTCTTGTTATAACTAAATTGATAATTAATATAGTACTTTTTTACATTGAAAGTACACTGAAGGGCTCTGCTCAACGAGTTTTAAAAGTTGTAATCTTATTATTATGGACATTCATTTTATTTGACCAGTTGATAACACAAACTGAATAGATAGATGTTAACTGAATTATTCTGACTGTGTCCCTGTGCTCCAGGGCCTATGACAACTAACGGACCTGCATACATTTTTGGTCACGTGACTCTCTGCGGCCGACTTGCAGCCATTAATCTCATTTAAAAGCATTGCGAAAACCTGACCTACGGCCAGTATTTCCCACCTCTTCGACAGAGAAATCGCAAAATATATAAGTTTTGTATATCATTCTAAACCGCATTAAAATACGAACACAGTGGTACCAATATCATTCTAATTTTTAACATATCAAATAGACTTTTCGGGTTTACAAAAAACTTGTCCTTCCATCATCTACGGAACGCTAAGGTGGTTTTTTTAAGGAGTACTCCTCCAAATATCTGAATCGATTTGGACGTTTGAGGTATCAAAATAATTTCCATAATCTGTAGAAGTGCAGAGTTGTTTAAATATTTTGATGCTAACATTCTGATGGGCACAGGTCGGCCTTAAAGTTTGTTTCTTTCAACCATTAACCGTTGACATCAAGAACAGTAAACATAAAACCAGCTGATTTCAGTTTTGTAACGTTCCGAAAAGTGTAAACAAATGACAAGTTTCATAAAACGTAAAATATTTCACTTTAACCCATAATTAGTTTTAAAATATTAATTTTAAATTGGATGGTAACAGAATAATTTTGTTCGTCATTTTATACAGATTAATATTTGTTGTGCCTTGTCAATTAGTTTATAATTTGATTCTGAGGAGATACAAAATAAGTAAAGAGGATCGTGTTCTTACAATGTTATGTAATGTGACATTCGGCTGCTGATCGGCCGCACAGAGTCACGTGACTTTAGTGGAAGGGGGAAGTATGCAGGCCCGTTAGTTATCGTTGGCCCCGGTTGCGCCCCAGTGGCATCAAAAGCTGCCATGATATTTATTCTTATGGAGAAAAGATGTTTCTTAAATGGCTTGAAAATGGATCTTCAAATCGGCTTTCAGTTAATTGCCATTGATCCATAATATTTGGGTAGGTTTTTTATGACCCCGACCTTAGGGTTCTGTCCCAGTCGCTAAAACATTGCCATGTTTATTCTTATGGAAAAATTAGTACTCCAGGTTATTGCAAAAAAGGCTCGTCAAATCTGCTCCCAGACCATACCACGTTGTTAGGGGATTAAAGGTCTGCGGATAATTATTTTTTGCGACCTCAGGGCTCTGCCCCACTGGCTTCTTCTATCACTTCCCGATGTTCAATTTGAACATATGACGGTTCTTTAGATTTATTTTACAAAGCCGCATGTCTTGAATAATATCCCAACGTTGGATACGTCCCCGCCACCAACCTTAGGGCTTCACTCTCCTGGTAAAATTGTCATGTTATTATTTCCGTTTTTTTGCGTGATTTCAGATAATTGTCATTGATCCATAACATTTGGGTACCGAAGGTTTTTTATGACCACGGCCTTAGGGGAGCACCCTGGTCACTAAAACATTGTCATGGTTATTCTTATGGAAAAAATGAGTACTCCAGGTTATTGCGAAAAAGGCTCCTCAAATCTGCTCCCATACAGTATCAGTTTGTTGGGGGACCAAAAGACTTTGGATAATCTTTTCCCGACCTCAGGGTTCCTCCACACTGGCTTCTTCTATCACTTCCCAACATCCAATTTTGATGTGTGATGGTTCTTTGGAATTTTTTTACAAAGCTTGAAGTCTTGAATGATGCCCCAACGTTGTACACATGCCCTCCCCACCAACCTTAGGGCTCAGCCCCCAGGCAAAAATGCTATGTTATTATTTCAGATTGTACACGTGATTTTTGCCAACTGTCATTCATCCATAACATTTTGATACTTTTTTATAATCCCAACCTTAGGGCTCCACTCCATTATATGGAGAACATAGTACTCCAGGTGATTGTGAAAAAGGCAAATCTGTTTCCAGACCATTCGAGGTTATGACGATAACAAACTTCGGTTAATTTTTCCTCCATCCTTAGGGCTCCACCCCACTGGCTTCTTCTATCACTTCATGACTTCTGAATTTGACAAGTGATAGTTATTTGGATTTGTTTTAAACCCTGCAATTCTTGATTGAAGTCCCAATGTGGGTACGTCCTGCCCAGCAACCTAAGGGCTCCGCCACCTGGAAAAGCTGCTTGTTATTTTTTCAAATCTGTTTTCAATTTGAGCCAGTTGTTATTGATCTACAACGTTTGGATTACTATTTTTATAACCCCGAGCTTAGGGCTCCGCCCCACTGGCTAAAACGATGCCGTGTTATTCTTATGGAGGAAAATATCTATAATAATAAAGTAGTACTCTAGCTTATTTAAAATAAAGGATCCTTAAAACTACTTATCCTGTTGTAGGGGACCAACAATATTTTGAATACGTTTACCTCTCCCCAAGTCTCAGGGCTCCATTCCAATTGCCTCAAAAGTGGCCATGTTAAAAATACGATATCTAAAAGGCTCTAAAACGGCCCCTAAAACCTGTTCCTGGACCATACCACATTGTTGGTATGGATACGTTTTTCCAAACTTAGAACTCCACCTCCGTGGCCTAAAAAGTTGTTATGCTATGGTGAAAATATTGATCTTGGAGCGATGAAAGGCGCTCAGTCTAGGTACTAATTGATAATGCACTATCGGTTATTATTGTTAACGAGAAATAACAAATTAGTTCATCAGTTTTTCTCACCAAATATTATGTGTGAACACTGGAACATGCACCATTTCTCCTTACCCTTCTCTCCAGGCTAGGAGAAGACTTGGTGAGATCTGACTTTTCCTCCAGCCTAGATGCGCATACATATTATATTCATTTAGGACACCGTAAAAATAATTCAGTTTTAGTTATTTCAGCTCTAGTGATTTAAATCAACAAATTGAATGCCTACATTTAATAAAAGTGATTTTGATGTAAAGCAAGTTGTATTGCCAGAAGTGTGAGTAATAAAGAAGGTTTATTGTCAAACCCGCAACGAATTGTCTCTTTCTGTTGTGACGAATAGCATCTGATGTTTGTGCTCTCCATCATTTGCACAGTTCCAACCAAACAGCCACAACATTTCCATATTTGGTCTTTTATTGGTTTTATGAGCTGTTTTACCTTATTAATTTCAATCAATATTGTCTTTTGAGCTGTTATTTGAGTAAATTCATGTTTTTTAACTGGGCAATTAATATTTTTGCACGTTATAGAAACTAAACTTAAATCATCAAATTACTTGTGAAATAAAACATGTGAATGCAGGAAAACTGCCTGTGCTACAAACATATACCGTAACAAAAATGAATTGCATGTAGTCAAATGGAAAATACAAAATTTGAAAGTGTTATGAAACATGCATATCAAAATGTTTGTTAAAATTCCTATATATGTCAAAATTAAAAAAATAAATACCAAAATTCTCTCAGGCTTCTATTATTTTATATACAGTCCGATGTGTAACTGACTCACTCATGAATTCTAGACCACTTCTAGACGAGCTAGGAACGTGCAATTTGGCATGCATGCACCTTGTACCTAGAAACTCCCGATAAAATTGCCAAAAGTTACGGTTTTAGCGAATTTCCTCTATAGGGAAGAAGCTATTATCGTAGTTGGCATGGTAAGACCTAGGACCGGGACCATGATAACTTTTCGTTTTTTAGATCCCCAGACCCCAAAAACACCATTCATTCGAAACTGTATAATATATATATATATGTATATATTCTTAAGATATCAAATCCAAATACCACTGACTGATGACTCACTGACACTGAAATTTGGAACATACCTTCCTCTTGGGTCTTAGGTGCTCACTAAGAAAGGGTTTTAAGAAATTCCTATAGGGCTCTGCCCCACGGGGAGTCAAAGTTCCAATCCTGTGTTATTCTTATGGACATTCACTTTGAGTTTGAGCTGATGAAAATACAAACAGCTGATCTTGATTCGTAGTAGTTCCACGGGATAACCACAGAATGCAGCACACATGACTATCAGTTTTGATATATTAAGATTATTTGCGGGGCGAAGCCTGCGGGAACAGCTAGTATATATATATATGTGCCCGTGGGTGCGATAACTCTCGTAAAAAAGGTCCAATTTTGATGGAATTTGGTATAAACATGTAAAGTTCAAAAACCAGACATATCGCTCATCCGAAATGGTATTTTGGGGGAGGGGTTTGTATCCCAAAAATTGTTTTTTTGAAGTTTTTATATTTAATATGTTGAAAGTCAGATTTTAGTTTTCACCATTGAATTCAGCTTTAAATACACACAATTTGGTGTTTTGATCATTTCTCTACGTCAATTGGTTACAAAGACTGCCAATACAAAAATTGCTAAATACGTTGTCCAATGTTATTCTTATAGAGAATAAGACAAATTTTATATCTCGCTTATTTATGGACGTATACTAATGAAATGGCGTGGTCTTCATCTGGTTGTGGTCTATTTGCACAAACAAATTTTTTAGCGATGATTCCCGTTGCAGCAAACCTGCGTACTCAGCCCCTATGTTATTCTTAGAGAGAGTAATTCAAATGTAATGTCTCCTTTAATTATGAACATAAATTAATAAAACTTGGTATGTGGCTTCACCTTGTTTAGTTATATTGATATTTGCATGAAAAGCCATATTTTGAGTTTCTTGTTGCAGCAAACCTCCTTATTCAGCCCCCATTGTTTAAAATGTAATTGTATATAACTAATCAGGAACTTTTACTGTAATTTTAATTTCATGTTTAAATCAATTCACATTAGCTATAAGAAATTCAAAATGTTCTGTAAGCACAGAGAGAGAGGGGAAAGCATTCTTCCCTCATTGTCACACAATGTCGTACGATATTCCCCTTAAACCCCTCAAAACATCATACGACACTTTTCTACGATCGCCCATTGGTTGAAAATGGACTCTCCCAAAAACCATGCGATCGCAAACGGAGTTTTCCTCAATACAGTTCCTTTTGGGCGGTCTTGCTATTAACTCCGCGATAATCAAGCTCTCAATTTTTTTTGTGGTCATAGTCTTTATTATGTCCTGATTTATCTCCCTATTCTAAACTCAATTTGTCAAACTCCATGTTTTATACATTGTATTAATTTTAAATGTGTAACCTTTTAACTAATTTCAATTTATAAACTCAGTGTCAGTGTCCAAGTGCTACAGCTCCTCTTCCAGAACTTTGTTTTTGCGCTTTACGCGGGAATAAGTGACAGACGGCAAATTCGTCTCCAACAGGTATCGCGGTCATGCAAGAAGAAAGTGATGTAGATATTCGTGAGATTCCGTCTCCTCATCTCAACATCATCAAGCGCCAAGACCTAGGCCTACCTGGGAGACTCCACTACCCACATCACCGGCACAGTGAAACAAGAGACGAATATTTCCCCCCTCTGTGGATAAGTCCAAGGTACTGTTAAAAATTATTTTTTAATTAATATTTACAAGTGAACATTTTGTTATATTTAAACTACCAAAACTAGTTCGCCCAAGCATTTGATATCTCTACTGGTCCTCTGTACTATTTCACAAACTAATAGTGAAATTAATTCAATACCCCCTAATTACCCCACACCCATGTTATTCTTACATTTCTTACATTCTTACACTCAAATGTATATCGCTTATTTGTAAATGAATATTGATGAAACTTGGTATGTGGCTTCACCTAGTTGAATTTTATTTATATTTGCATAAACACCAATTGTTTGTGTTCCTTGTTTCAGCAAACCTATGTACTCATCCCCAATGTTATTCTTATGGAGAGTAATTCAAATTTTATATATCGCTTATTTGATGTGAATATATTTTTATGAAACTTGCTATGCAGCTTTATGTTGTATTAAGCCATTGGAAATTCGCTGAGTACGCAGGTTTGCTGTTAACAGGGGCAGTATTCCATTTTAAAACCTTTAATTTTTATTCAAGCCGATTTAAATTAATTTTGCTGTTCCTGTTGCACAGAACTCAATATGATATATAATAAAATATCAGGAACAAACAGCCAAACAAAAAGTAATTAAATATAATAGTATCAAAATTATAATTTTATTGGTTACGAAAGCCAGTTTATTTGTAGAACTCTGAGTAGTCTTTACGTGTTTGAGGTTATCCTCGATATGATAATATACAATTAATAATAAATATGATAATAATAATGATAGGATAGCTTGTAGCCTCTTTTTTGTTATTTTGTTTTTTCATATTATATTTCTGGATTTTATCATAGTTTCTGAAGGTAAAGATGTTTGTATTGAATCAATTCATACTCAATACAATCAGCACTGCCCGGGTCTCGGCAGGCGCGGATCCACGGGGGGGGGGGAAATGGGGGAAATTCCCCCCCCCCAAGGCAAAAGGTTGGAGTTGCACGCGCACCCCCGCACCAGCGCCAGTGCTACCGCTAGCATAGATTAAGCATACTCTTATGCTTAATCTGTGGTGCTACGTCTGCCCGGCAGCGTCATCTCGACTTGTCGTCTGATTGATCCGTCGTCAGTCAGATTCATATGCCTCTAATATTACTACAGAGAGTTCACAGACCGGAAATTCCTGGAAAATCGGATAATTTTACGGGAATTTCGGCGATTCTTGTTCATGCGGCTCGGTTGTCGTTCCCCAGGGAGGTAGAAACCATGGAGAGCTCGTCAAATGGACAGAAAACGGTCCGCACATTGTCAGGCTAGACCTAAAGTGTAGGACACGGCAAATCTGAGTAATCCCGAGCGGTGAGTGTGTTGTCGTTTACACACTCCTGTACCTCTTAATAATAATACAACTACAATTAAACTTATATATTCCTTTTCTGCATGAATGTCCACATCTAACAGTATCAATATATTTTAGTTTAAAATTATGTGTAATTTGTAATAATTAAAATATTAGAAGGTTGTAACAACATGACATAAAAAAGTCAGTAAGCGAGAAAGTTTTTTATTCCTGAGGTAAAAAGAAACTTTCAGCGAGAAATGTGTAGCTAATTAGTTGATATTCAAAATTGATTCGAAAAAATTTTCAATAGAGCTTCTAGTTTCTTCAATAATCCGACATAAATCACGGCTATGTTCAGTTCTATGCGCGCCGCCGTCGTCGTTGAGGACCATGGCCCCACGCCGTACTACCACATCAGAAATATCGCTCCTCATTTTACTTAGATTTTTATAAAAAGTAAATATATAAATATATATTTGACTCCATATTATATTGAGGTTATTGTTACTTAACACAGCTTTCAATTATGATAAAAAAAACATTTATCGAGATGTAATCTGACTCATGATTAAACATTCATATTAAATATTATAAATGAATATGTAATTAAATTAAATGAAAAAAATATGAGACTTATTTGTTGTACATAGTAAAATTTTGTGCAGGAATAAACATATTTGTTTTGTTATAATGTGGTCGTGAAGCAAAAATTCCTCACTAAATACTTTATTTGTCCATTTTCTAAGTTAAAATACAGGAGTCATTACCTCGATATGTATCGGATTTTATTTAAACATAACTTTGCCTTTTATTTAAACCCTTCTCTCTTTACAATTTTTATCACTTAAACATTTTTCCTTCCAGTTCTAGTAGTTATTTATTACATTGTTAAATTGGATTTTATTTAAATGTTACATGTTTTCAGGTTTATAATCCTTAATTGTATGGTCATATTTTATGATTTTAATCGTGAACATTGAAATAGAAGAGAATCAACATCTGTTTACAGAAACTTAAGTTATACCTCCCTAACAACTATTCAAATAGACCTATAATTTGATTTTATGTGAATAAATAAGGGATAGATTGGGGAACTGAAATACAAAGTCGTAAGTAAATATGTGTAGCTAAATATTTAATCAAAATTATGAATGAACTTATGGTTTTGCGTCGAAACTCAGAACTAAGCCTCTATATCAGCCAATTCTATAATAACCAATCCTATAAAAATCATATTGGTGTTCAAAGTTGAAGAATATGACAAGGAACTCGAATACGAAAGATACTTAGTTTTGAATAAACTTTTCTACCAAAACTATAAATTCGACAGTATGGAATACAATTTTTTGTGTCAAAATTCAAAACTAAGCCTCTTTAAAAGCCGTACAATTGTTATTATATAGTTATTTTCACGAAAAGAGTTGACTCATGTATCGAGTAAATAAAATATGGGAGTCATTGAGTCGTAAATTAATTAATTTCGATGAAAATCCAGGTTGAGTACGTGAATATCGAGATTTGTATACTAATATTGAAACTTACACGTGTTTTTACATCATAATTAGAGGTTAAATACATTTGAATTTAGTACCAAAAGATAAAGAATTTATTCAGTAATACGATTCCAAAAACAATTTCACTATAAAAAAATCCCTTGCACCGTAAAACCTCATTTAACTGAGGACGTGTCGCCAATAATCCATAAGACGCTGTACTGAGCGCTGCGACCGAGTCCTACACTTGAGATGTGACCTTGAGCCCGGCCGGACCGAATTTTGGTCTATCCCGACCATGGGCGCGAGCATGGTCTATCCCGACATGGTTTCTACCTCGCTGTCGTTCCCAGTCAATAAGACAAGTTTTGGTTGTCATTTTCAGACAATAAGAAACGTTGCCAATTGTCATTTCGGGCCATTAAATGCAACTTAATTCCTGTTTTTGATCTATCCGATGCGGAAAAATAGGCATTCTTTGGCGATAGATCGGGGTCGAATCGCCGACTGTATTCGTAAATACCCCCGTAGCAGCAAACCTGTGCACTCAGCGAATTTCCAATGCACATATATGTATCTTAATACCACATAAAGCCACATATCAAGTTTCATTAATATACATTCATAAATAAACGATTTATGACATTTTAATTATTCTCCATAAGAATAACATGGCGGCTGAGTATGCAGGTTTGCTGGAGCAAGGAACACAAAAAATGGGGTTTTATACAAATATCAATATAACTCATGTAGGTAAAGCCACATACCAAATTTCATTAATTTATTTTCATAATGAATGCAGATAACACATTACTTATTCTCCATAAGAATAACATGGAGCTGAGTACCCAGGTTTGCTGCTACGGGAGCCTTTGGTAAAAAATTATTTTTTCGAGCAAATATCAATGGTCCACAACCAGATGAAGCCGTATACCAAGTTTCGTCAGTATACGTTCATAAATAAGTGAGATATAAAATTTTTATTTTCCTCCATAAGAATAACATTAGACAACGTACTGTGTTTAGCACTTTCAATATCTCGGTAACCAATTGACGTAGAGAAATGATCAAAAAACCAAATTGTGTGTTTTTTTAAGCTGAATCCAATGGTAAAAACTAAAATTTGACTTTTTCAAAAATTATATGTAAAAAATTCAAAAAACCCATTTTTGGGGTACAAAACCCCCCCAAAATACCCCTTCGGATGGAGCGATCTGGCTGGATTTTGAACTTTAAGTCATAAATGTTGCTTTACACGTTTATACCAAGTTTCATCAAAATCGGATAATTTTTACGAGAGTTATCGTGCTCACGGACATATATATATATATATATATATATATATATATATATATATATATATATTTATATTTATATATATATATATACATTTTCAAACGAATGGTGTTTTTGGGGTCTGGGGACCTCAAAACGAAAAGTTATCATGGTCCCGGGCCTAGGTCTTACCATGCCAACTACGCTAATAGCTTCTTCCCTATAGGGGATATTCGCTAAAAGTGTATTAACTTCTTCCTTTGAAGTTGCCTGTTGGTGATTATGTATTGCGGAAATTTTCCATCACTGATTAGAGAAAAAAGTTTCACAAAATTTCAGGATAGTGATAATGATGACCAGTGTTCTCACCGTCCACACTGCGTTAGTGAACTAAATCCAAACCGTTTTATTCCATGAATTATTTTTTAGAACTATCATAAATTGCAAAATAAATTTCAAGCTAATGCACTCTAATAACACAGTAGTCTCGGGGCTTTCAGGAACCACAGCACCAATCTTACTGTTAACATAAATAAATATAAAAGCTATACTTGTTTTTCTATTAGCTTACATTTAGTACTGAATTAATCTAGGTATATACAGTACACTGCTCGTAGATAGATTTCCAGAGGACTTATGTCTTGTATTTTCATAATTGCTGAATGAGTTTTTCCAGTGGAGAATGCTGGTCTTCAAACACTCTGCTGTGTGTGACTCTGTGGATTCAAATCCGTAATTTTTATAATGCTTCAGCTTATTGCCTACATAATGTTGTCAGTAATGATTTTATTTTATGATAAGTCTGCATATTGTTTGATGTTCGGTAACACTGCATTTTATACATTGATTTGTAGATCAGCTGAAACGATGTATAGGGCCTATAATAAATTAATTTATACTAATTTAAAAAAAAACTATTTTAAAGTAAAAAAATACCCTGTCTCAGCAAACCTGCATACTACTCAGCGAATTTCAAATGGAGATATAAATGTCTTAATACTACATAAAGCCACTTACCAAGTACTTCAGTCCATTATACTTAACAAATTCAGTCATTTTGGTGTTTTTGACCACCAAGTTATGGCAAAATTTATGTTTTTACCGATAAAACACGGCCAAATCTCTGATTTTGCCCGATAAAATGCGTTTCGGACTTCGGGTGACTTTTAAAATCGCCGTATTCGGCCGATAAAATTAGTTTCGATCTTAGTCTCGGTAAAATCTTTGTTTTCGATGATAACATACTTTGATACTTCCACTGGCGGTTGACTTTTGAATTGCGCTTTGGGTATAAACTATTGCGGTATTTTTGGCCGATAAACTACGTTCATTGGTCGTTTTTTGTCTAAAAGTTACGGCGACCATGAAATGCCGTCAAATTGCCAGTTTTTTATCCGAAATAACAGGTACAATTTCTGATTTTGGTCCATGAATTCTATACAGTCGTCATTTTAGGCCGATAACACACAATGTGGTTAATAAACGCATTCGGCTATTTTTTACGGCCAGTAAAATTATTGATATGGAATTTTTAACAAATTTCCGGGGGTGGAATCCCGGACCCCCCACCCCTGAAGGGTATTCCATACCCCCCCCCCAAATCCCCGGCATTTCCCCCCAACGTGACTCCCTGGATCCGCCCCTGGGTCTCGGCGAGGGTTACGGGATGTATGCTTATCATTATAATTGCCAACACTAAATTCTCCGATTACCCCTCACACCCCGATTAAAATAACGTAGGAAGAGACGAGAGCCAATGATGAAGCTGACATTTCATTGTGTCATCAAACGTCTTCAATATAACTGACTTTTTACTACACTTCCAAATACTTAAATCTCTTTAAGAACACTTTTGTATGATAATATCAAATGCATCCGCAAAAAGAAGATTTTTTTAAAGTTTAAACTTTACCTTTAAATTAGCACTAAACCAGAGTGATAAAAGCTTTAGCATCATGTGTACAGAAATGATTCTCTGCATTGCCTTGACTTTGAACATATAATTAATGATTTGTCAGCCAAGAAATGCAGAAAGGAGTTTTTACTGTCTATACTGCATGAAATACTTTTTAATAAAGTCTATCTAGCAGTATGTTGATAAAAAACGTTCAAAGAGTTCCTAATCAATGGGAATTGAATTCAAACATATTTCTTTCATACATGCTATGTTTTTTTTATTTTATTTTTATTAGTACTATAATGTTTGTGGTAAAGCTATTAAACGGGATTTTTTTATTTATAAATTTGTGTTGTTATTTTAACTAGTCATACTGTTTTTTATTGCATATTAACTGAACATATTATTAGCTTATTAAATGGGCTTAAGAGAGCTAAAACAATACTCAATCTTGTAAGGAAAATAAAATAAAACATTTTATTTTGTGAGTTTTTAAATTTTTTAAATTTAAATAAATTATTTTTATTTATTTGTATATTTTTCTCAACTCAAGAGATATTTAATCATGAAGTGTCCTTATGATTTACAATTGTTGAAATATAAATCGCGTGTATTTTATAAATTTTATCTGTAGATATTTCATGTAAATATATTGTGTTGATATTTAGGCCTAATTTGATTTTTACTATAACTGAAAAATGTATATAAATATGCACTGTGAAATAGATTAAGAACCTTTGACAATGTTTATGCATGTAATTACATGTTTCGAACAATAAAGAAATTTGAATTTGAATTTGAATTTGGCGTATTTATTGAAAACTTGAATATTAAAAATAATAAGGTTATATTACGGAATAGAAAAAATAACTTTCATATTTATATATATTTACATACATACATGCTTGTATTTATGTTAGGGGGCCCCCATTTTCCTATATGCCTGGGGCCACAGAGGACCTAAATATGGCCCTGTTAAACCACCGAGCCGCAAAATGATTGTATAGCTAAAATTCCCATCGGTGGGCTGGGGAACAAACCAAAGTCACAAGCTCTAACCACTGTACCACTACTATTGGTTGTTTTTAACAAACAGTTTATATAAAAAAGTACAACAATTTAAAAAATCCACTCTTCTACGACAGAAGGAGCCGAGGACAGTTCTCATTCTATTTCTTCAGCTTGCCAACAACTGATCCCTGGAAAATCTACGTTACTGTCCTATATTTCTACAGTAGTCTACGTTACTGTTACATATTACTGTATTAATATACGTTACCATCACATATTACTACAGTACTCTACATCACCATCATATAGTTACCTGCTACTACAGTAATCTACATTACCGTCAAGTTACCTATTACAGTAGTAATCTACATTACCATCATAGTTACCTTCTCTACTACAGTAATCTACATCACCATCATAATTACCTGCTACTATAGTAATCTATGCTACCGTTATAGTTACCTGCAGGGCCTCGGCCTCGTCCCGCCGCTCGTCCTCGGTGTTCATCGTCACAAACCGCAACACAAGCAAATTGAGCGAAGCGGCCACGATGGCCAACCCAAAAAGAATAAAAATTAGCGCAAAGGCCACATATTCTGGCTTTTTGTCCAGTGCATTGTCTTTTTGTAACGCGACCATGTCGCCGAACCCGATAGTGGTGAGGGTGATGAAGCAATAGTACACGGAGTCAAAGTAAGTCCACCCCTCGTACCGACTGAAGGCCGCGGCGCCCCCTGCTATCGTCAGGCTGCTGAGGGTCATCACCACGCAGATGAGGTTCAGCTCGGAGGCTTCCACGTTCTTGCAGCGCAGCAGCTTCTTGACATTGCGGATCACCACGGACGAGAACTTGTTGAGCCGCTCTCCGATGCTCTGGAACATGACGAGGCCCAGGGGGATTCCCACGATGGCGTAGCACATGGTGAATAGCTTGCCTCCCACCGTGTTGGGCGTCGAGTGTCCGTACCCTGGCCAACAAACGCACATTAGCATACAATAGGAAACCGGCAGATTGTTAGAAAAGCAACTAAGCCGAATGTTAACCTAGTGTACTATTTAAGCATTAGTTGAATAAGTGGAAATTATAATTTGAAAAAGTTCAATGCTCATCCTTAATCTTTTACTCAAATTCCATATTTAATCTACTATGTGGCAAGAGCATTTTACAGAATACTTTTTGTTAATAGGATACAAATTTTGTTCAAATGACTTCTTTGTTTTTCTTAAGCCGAATTTAACCATTAAGAAATAAACAAAGTGTCTAATGAGCTGTTGCGCACATAAGTTTTCAATTTATAATACAGTAGGCTCTCAGAAATCCGGATTGGCCTAGTCCGGATTGGCGATTAGCTGGAATTATCCAAATGTCATGGTGTTTGCATTGTTGGGCGCTCTGTGCAAAGTAAAATTAATGTTGTTTATGATTTATGAAGCAGTGGAAGTTGTTGCGCAGTCAGAAGTTGTAAGACTCATGCCAACCTCCGGGCAATCTGGATTTTTCAAAATCCAGACAGGCCTTCCTCTACATTAGTCCGTCTACTGTATCTTTATTCTAAACGGGGCCAAACTCAAGCTCCTTTAAAGTAAAATTATAAACAACCAGATTTTCTCCATTGTGTTAAAAATAATAAGGACAATGTTTTAACATTTATTCCTGAGGGTGCTCTTTATGTATTTATGTCTTAGAAGATATTACTGAAAATTTCTTTAGAATTTAGCTATTTATCAGAGTAGTTGGCTAGATTAAAGCATGCAAAACTTATATTTAAATTGTGGTTTAAAATTACTAATTTTAACCTTTACAGTTATTTACATTTACAAATGCTAAATAATTTACCTACTTTTCTACACAGTTTTTATGATTCTGACAACTTAAATTTCCCCTAATTCCAACAAATACATAATAGAATAGAAATATTATTATTATGTAGAATATTATTTAATAATAAAGATTTTAAGCAATAAAACAAAATTTGTTAAAATAAAGTGATGAAAACTAACATCAGAATTACAAAAATTTGTACCGCCGAATCTTTAATTAAATTTAAATTTGTTTCAGTTGGACCCGATGATATATATCACCGCCTAATTAAAGTTCATTATAAGTGGCTGGGAGCAGATTTAAATCATAATGTTGTAGTCACACAACATAACAGCAGCACAATTAAACCAATCCTGTGATTGCCCAGTTACTAATGCATGCACTACCTCTGCTCTGGGTTCACACCTCCGTAAGTTATAAATCATTATTTGGCTATTCAACCTCAAAATTTGTAATTAAAACACACATTTTTAAATACACAACATTTGGACGTGTTGTGACAAAAACCTATAATGACGTATATAAATATGTCCATTACGATTCCTGCATTTGTATCAAAATGAACTAAATATTAAAGAAAATTTCTTAGTGCTTTGCCTCGGAGATTTTTGAAAAATTCAATTTTTGCATAACGGAGTTGAGGAATAGTTTTGATAAAATGTTTATTAGCTGTAAATAAACAAATTGGTAGCAAAGATATAAGTACTTATAAAAGCTCACATTTTTCAACATGCAATCAAGAATTTAAGATCATTTTGCTGAGAACTGAGTGAGGTTATCTGGTAAGGGGCATAAGCGTAATTTCTGAATTTTGACTGGAGGGGCAAACATGATCGTAATTGTGATTATTGCGACTTTTCCTATATTACAATAATATTTTCTCCAAATTTTTAGGGGGCAACCTCCAAATTACCCCTATGGTAAGGGGATATAGTTCACAGAATTAGATCATGAATAAAATAGCCAATTTCCCATAAATGGCATAACAATTTCTGAAGGAGGACTGCTGAAGTCCTTTCCTCCTTGAGGGTTTATCACACTCCAATGTTTCGCCAATTAATTCCATTTTCCTCGAGAATATTTTACCAACCTAAACAAGTGAGGGAAGCTCCATTTATATATAAAAATATAAAAAAACAGAAGCTGTAACGATTTGAGAGGAGACCAATCAGTCTTCATCACTGAAGGAGCCATCTGTAAAAATAGTGTTTTTCAACTGAATTAAATTCAAATAAATTAAAATGTTTCTATTTCAAATACACTGCACGCATTATTCAGACAGAATAGTGAAACAAAGGTACTTTTTCCAAATCATAAGCTAAAACTTGTACAAGCATAAGCTTGTTTATTGTATAACAAACTTCCAACTAACACCCTCAATGGAACTTCATTGAAAAAAGTTAAAACAAAACCCCTGGTCAACTATTTAAAGGAGCATATGTTTTATTCATACGATGATTGAACTAGTGAAGTAGAGTTAAGTGGCCTACTTAACCATTTGACGTGAGTTTTTTCTCCCATGTACTTGTTAGAGTTAAGAACTATTCGTTTTACAACCATGACATATCACCTACCATTAAGATAATTACTCTTGTATGGTGTATTTTGTGGATTTGTAAATTAATAAAGGAATAAGTTATAAAAACATAAAACGTTAAACAAGAAATTCTTTTCCTTGAAAAAAATGTTTTAATGAAATGTATTAACTTTCTTAGAAGTAAGCTTTCTAGAATGAAAATTCCATACAACTTAAATTCATCCAGTCATAAAAAGAAACAATATATATGTGCGGTAATTATGTAATGTTAGTTGAAAGCAAAGCAAAAATTTCCTGGATGAAACGAGGGATCCAAATTATATAAATGTGGCAGAACTGTGTTCTACAACGCATGAGTAATGGTTGATAAATACTGCAAAGCAAACACCAGTGAGAAGTGATGATAAGAGGGTAAAGTGGCAGCAGGGGAGGGGGCAAGAGGGGGGGAGGGCGTGACTCAAAAAGAACCTGGATTGATTAATTAACATCGCTGTTTGTCAGACCAGCCTACACAGTGGCAAACTTTTCTGATGTTGCGTTCTGCTTTGGCAGAAATATAAGTTTGGTGTTGATCTCCCTCCTCTGTTTCCTTTCAGTCTTGCAGTAGGAATGTAAAGCCTTCCGCAAATCAGTGAAGTACAGAGATTAATGATTTTCAGCTCGACCCAACTGGCGTTGAGAGGTTGAGTCATTTACTTCATTGATTTTTAAGATAAACTCCTTGTATAAGATTTGAGATTGAATATTTACAGTAAAAGTATGTTTTAGGAGATCAACGTATCTGTAAATTTTTTCAGCTATTCAGTTTGATTTATCGTTTCACTTCCAACTTTTGTTGTTATAGATCGTGAAAATCTGCACTTCATGATCATAATGTAATAGTTTTTTTTTAATTCCCAAAACAGTTATAGACGGAACATAATTGGGCACGTTAGTATAAATAACGTTGAACTCACACAGATATCCAAAGATCTAGATCTGTTTAAAAAACATAGCTACTTTAGCTTAATGGCAAGCTAATGCAGTTACCATTTTTGAAACAGATTTATGTTTATAACCTACTTCTAATTTGGTAAACAGTAATGCAACTATCGTGCCTTAGAGCTCATTATACATATTAACTTATTATATTCAAATAAAAGGTTAGCCTCCGTAATTTCTTTAAAATTCAGTTTGATTTATGTCACTAAGACCAGTTATAATGTTAATCAGTAAAATGTGCTCAGATGTAAGTTTAATTCATTGGATTGGCTTTTAAAAATTCACTATACTTACTTTACCTTGTAGAGAACATACTTTTTGCAATGCACTATATAGGTATAGTCTGTACTAAAAGTCCAGGAATGATTCAATAGTTAACTAAATAAACAACCCAACCAAAAGTAGATAAAAAACAACTTATTACAATTAAAAACCAATTCTTAATTAATTGAATATTTTAAAATATGAAATAACAACATTTAAAATATCAAATATAATTATAATAATTATTAGAAAACTATTTTTTATATACACAATCGTACAATATTCAGAGGTCTACAATAGAAAGCAACCCATTACCGTAGAGTACACATTTGGTTTACAACAAACGGTATTAAAACCTAGTATTAAGAAATATAAAACATTAAAACAATGAGACCTTGAGGGGCTTTGGTTTTGATTCGCTTACGACTTGCAATAATTATTTCAAATTCTTGGCAAATATGTATTTTGGCAAATTAATGCCATCCTTGGTGCCTTGATATCCTGGTTACGCCATTGGAAGTCACATGTTCTTGGCCATAAAGGTCAATTCTTGGGGTAAAAATGTTAAAAACCCACATTTAGTCCACAATTACAATTATACGGACACAAAACCCATACACAAACAAAGATGAATGCCTGCAGCCATGCCAGGTGAAACCGGAAATAAAGTCCACATGGTGTCAACTGTTGTGATGTTCATTTGTGTGTGTGTGTGTGTGTGTGTGTGTGTGTGTGTGTGTGTGTGTGTGTGTGTGTGTGTGTGTGTGTGTGTGTGTCTGTGTGTGTGTGTGTGTGTGTGTGTGTGTGTGTATCTTGTATCTATATAATTGTAATTGTGAACTAAACGTGATTTTTAAACGTTTTCACCCCAAAAATTCACTTGGCTTCACAACCAAGAAACTATGACTTCTGATGGCATAACCAGAATATCAAGCCACTAAAGATGGCATAAATTTGCTGAAATATGAATACGCCAAGAATTTGAAATAAGGATTGCAAGATGTAAGTAAAAGAGTTGTTATTGATAACTACAATCCATGGTACAGTAAAATTCAGTATATCCGAGTATTAAGAAATGATCTTTGATGGAAGAGAGAGGCCTCTGACATTCCCTGATCAGAGCTCACCCACCTATCGTTGTAAGCACAGTTGTTGCATAGTAGAAGGCCCCGGCAAACTTCCACTGCTGCCCTGCTTTGTGTGGCTCCGCCTTCAGTACCACTGTCTCCATCACTCGAAAGTCGTCTGGCGATATGTTATATTTCTTGATAATCATCTTTTCGATTGCTGCAACAAACAAATAACCATGTAATTGAAATAAGCTAACTGATAAATGCTTTATGTAAATGGAAGAAGGAATCGAAGTGCACAAAAATATAAAATATAACGTGTGGTATGGTGTGGATGAGTGGTCACTTCAACCTCAGGGAAGATGCGGTTAAGAGTAAGAGAACCATGGTATTTTTATTGAGACAATTAATGGGTATCTAAAGAAAAAATTGTGCATAAGAAAGGTAAGTCTGATGAATATTGCTCTGTGCTTGTACTGTATAGAGATGACTTAATGACCACCAGAAACATAGGAGATATACCTGAATTAAACGTTAATAACACAAATATTTCTTGAAACCCCGAGCATAGCTCGATAATGTATCTAGGAGTCCATCTAGATAAAAAAAAACTAAATTGGAAAGTTCACATTAATACAAAAATAACACAAGCTCATGCTAGACTAGCCCTTTTTTCCCCAATTATAAATAGAAATTCTAAATTAAAAACTAGAAGTAATCTACTCCTTCTCACTTATGATTGCCAGGTTTGGGGAACCGCAAGTAAAACCCATTTAAAAAGATCCAGACCTTCCAAAATAAAATTCTACGAATATCTGTAAATGCACCATGGTTTATTAGAAATTCTCAACTCCATAAAGACCTCGAAATTCCAACCATTGAAGAATTCCAAAACAAGTAACAACGAAATAATACATCAAATCATTGTCATCAGATCATCAAACTTAAAATAGTATTTTTGAACCACTCGCAGAAGAAAAGAGGTTGAAACGAAGAAGAATCAAAGATCAGATAATCTAAAGTACTATCTTCAAATTGACATGGAAAACCTATGCTAATCGGAACATTACATAAACAGTTGACATGAACTTCATGCCAACTTCACAACAAAAATTTTTTTGTTGTGTATTAGTTAAGAGGTGCCAAGTTTGTGTTTCCTCAGCATGTTACACTGTTATATAGTTCTAATGTTGTAGTAAACAATAAAGTGTAAAATAAGTTTTTTGTATTGATCCTGTTAGTAAAACTGTTAAAAAAAGAGGGGAAAGTTACTCCCACCACATACTTCCTTAAGTATGCCATTGGATAAAGTGATTTGATTGTTTTTTTTTAAATATTTTAAGATTCTATCACAGCTGATTGTTAAACACCATGACTAGCTAGCCATCAAGTCACCTCCATACAGTATTGTAATAAGCAAGAAATACCTATTATTAAATTTATAGTCTCATTACTGTAATTATTGTTAAACTTCTGAAGGGACTTTTATTCTTATGTAGAATAAATCAGATATTTAGTTACAGTGATAACAAAACTTTTTACATTTTAATTCAAACGCTTGTAACTATATTGACATTAATTATCAGTTGTATGTTTTTAAATAGTCTCATTACATTAATTTTAATTACAATAATTATAAATGCAACTTGAACCAAGTGTTAGTAATTTAAGAGTTTGTTTTGTTTAAATAACAGATTACCTATAGACAGTATCAATAAATTAAAAACAAATGCTACCCAAAGATAGTATTAGTAGAATGTATGATGGTGCCACCAGTGTGTTTAAAAATAAATCACTCAAATACTCATTTTACATAAAAACAAATTGTAAATAAAAACTTATATTTACATAGGTAATATAGGTTTTTATTAATAATTAAGTGTTGGTTTAGACGTAAAACGTCTGTTTTTTTGTTGTTTTTTTTTACTGCGAGTGATTTATTTTTCAGCTTACTGGTGGCACCATCATGCAGCGACAAGTTCAACTAACTCAAAAAGGTAAAAATAAGTTGATGACTTTAAAGAGTAGATGTGATCTCAGCAGGTATTGGGAGTGGGGTAGTGGAGACCACTAATGCTGACATTGTGAAAATATTGAATCAGATTTTAAACCCCATAGTTAACTAACAGCTTATATAATGAAGAAGCTCACACAGGCATGGTGCAAAAAATTGATGATATCATGATCTATTTATTATATAGATCATATAATTTTGTGTATGTTAGTATGTTATAAGTGAGAAATTCTGACAAGTTCTGTAAAACACTGAATATGTTAGGACTTTACTGTTTTATGTATGTTAATTACAATATATGAAGTAAAGTAATTTAATTGATAAAACTTTTGTATGTACAAAATTAAGTTGGTTATTTAATTAAATCATATTAATACAAAGTTATTGTAGTAAAAATAAGATGTTCAATCAACTGCTATGAACAGAAACAGTTGGTTGAACAACGATACATGTAACGACTGATATTTCACATCGATAATCCTTCGCTCAGTGAGGATTAGGCAAAACTAATTTGATTTCCTCCTACACTCGGGATTACGCGGAACTCAAACTGGGAAAATATTGACAGTCGTCAAGGCAAACAAAGTGTTCAATAAAACCCGGATCACAAGTGTATTTCTCTGTCCAGACCCTCTGTTGATATGTTGCCTGGTAGTTAGTGGCAGGCTCATTGGATGTATCGGAAGCCGATAAA
Organism: Allygus modestus; assembly: GCA_963675035.1. Classification (NCBI taxonomy): domain Eukaryota; kingdom Metazoa; phylum Arthropoda; class Insecta; order Hemiptera; family Cicadellidae; genus Allygus; species Allygus modestus. Next base: position 175,762,588 of record OY776112.1, on the reverse strand, counting down.
AACATGCACACTCAATGTTTACGCAAAACCTTATTACTCACTTTTGAGAAATTATCATAGGAGAATTTTTATGAAAAAGTGTAGGAAGAGATAAGAGCGAATATGAGAGTGTTATTGAAAACACATTTTTACATTATAGTTTTAGAGAACAGCAACTTGTAAAAGGTTTCATGATCAAATAATATCAATAATCTTATAGTATAGAATTTATTAATGTAATAGATAAGAATAATATATCCTATACTCTAATATGAGTAAGGTTTGCGTGAGTCCGTGCTTGCTTGCAACTCTGATCTCAAAAACGGCACCAACAATTTATTTCAAATGTTGGAAATAACTAATTTGTGGGATAAAAATAAGTTCTAGACAGGTCTCCCCAGGAAAAATAAAATAATGTAAAAAAACAAGAATGAAAAGTTAAAAAAATAACATTGGGCTTATGGAGTTTAAAATAAAAACAAAAGAATTGTAACAAGATGTTCATAATCAACCAGGGAACTGTCAAATTAATACTAGTATTGTTTATAAGTACCTGGGGGGCCGAGCTTTGCTAGAGGAAGGCCAGTCAGTTTGTTTAGATGACTTGGAGTAGTATTTCACTACTGTCAAACCACTACTGTGTTCTACCCCCTTCTGATAATTGGATTTTTATAACTCATTTGCCTCTTTTCTACATTTTTAAGGTCACTCCATTTGTTATTTATAGCTCAATTTTCCTTTGATTTATTTTACTACTCTATATAAGTAATCTTAACTCAACAGTTTTAATCACTGCTCTCAGGAAACCACAACATGAGTATTAATTCGACAGTTCATTGATTGATTATAAACAGTTGTTACAATTCTTTTGTTTTGATTTTAAACTCCATAAACCCAATGTTAATTTTGTTAACTTTTAATTTTTGTGTTTTTGCACTATTTGGTTTTTCCTGGGGATGAGACCTGTGTAGAACTTATTTTTATCCCAGAAATTAGTTATTCCCAAATTTTGAAGGAAATTGTTATCACCATTATTGAGATCAGTGTCGCAAGCAAGCAAGCACGGACACACGCAAACCTTACTCATATTAGAGTATAGGATAGAATAGGACTGATAGGAAAAGTTTTGTTAACATGTGGTTTCCTGAGAGCAGTGATTAAAACTGTTGAGTGAAGATTGTATATATAGAGTGGTCATATCCGAAATAGTTCAAAGGGACATTGAGCTATAAACAACAACTAAAGTGACCTTAAAAATGCAGAAAATAGGCAAATGAGCTATAAAAATATGACAATCAAGCTGGGGGAAGTGGTGAAATATTACTCCCAGTCATCTAAACAAGCTGACTGGCCTTCCCCGAGCAAAGCTCGGCCCCCTAGATACTTGTTTAAAAGACATATGCAACACCTAATGAAAAATATTAGTTAAAGTAATGTTTTAAGACAGCACCAATGTGTTTTGATATCAACAATAAGCAATCTCTAAAATAAAAAAATTTCAAATCTAAGAATGATATCATATTTATTTTAGACTTATTGAAAATAATAGCTGTGCTAATGTAATTCATCATTGGACAACAATGTAATGCACTTTGTGGACAAATCTAGGCATTTTGTAAAATATCAAATACAAACAAAAGTTATGATCACCATAATATTTAGATATCATTACTCTAGTTATAACACTTAGGAAGTAATGCTAATCTCACAAGTTAAAATAACAGGTTTAATTACAACAAAATAAATAGTTAACGAACATAAATATCACAGTTCCTTTCATTCGTTAGTATTCAAAAAACACGAATAGCGTCGTAATTAAATGAAGAAGAAAGTATTCATGGAGGCTCCGACACAGCAATTAAATTTGTGAAAGGCGAGTATTATGCAGGAAGAAAACTGACGTTCCCTCGGCCGCTTATCCCAGGCATTTAACTCACCCTCTTTTAATCAATTAAGCTAAAGTTGCAAATTAGAATAAGTGTTTAAATTATCAGAGCCTGCTTTTGGCGTGAATAGCTCCCACAGAATCTAAAATGTGGAAGAAAAGGAAGTCAATTCTGAGAATTACTGATTAGTAATGTATTGTGGGGCGGATAAATAAGATGTTGTAAATGTAGAGTTGTTTCGTTTTTAAAGATTATTGTCTTTATTGACTGAGTTGTTATTTAAAACACACATAGAAACTTTTTTGTATACTTCTCAAGCTTTTATAAAAACTTGTAACAGTACAACAATGTGTTCTTAAACATAAAAAATAAGTACTTTCAATGCTTTGAGCGCCAAGCTAGTGAATACAGTGGTTGAATCTTTGTTGTTTTATTGACTTTAAAAAGTTATATTGACTGTCTGAACACTTACAATTGTAAAAAAATGTGCTTCCAGTTGATAATACACACACATACACACGCACACACTCTGGGAGGATAGGTAAAAAGGTAGCAAAACACCTGACCCAGTAAAAAGTATAACCCGTGTTATCCAGTGTTTGCTTGGTGGACCTTTGCCACAGATTGGCGAACTCTCCATAGGTTCCACATAAAAACCACCAACAGAGACGGGATTTGAACCCTCGATCCAAGTGAAATCTCCTGGCCGGAAGGATAGCGCCTTAGACCACGCACAGCCACTGATCAGACTATCAGATGTAGTGGACCAAGCGGTACTGTATTAGAACCTAGGCGCTGGGCGAGGTAGTTCAGTTTGTGTCTACCAGGTTACACACCACATGTCCTGGCTGCAAAACTGCAGACTGAGTACATATAGGTACAATCGCTTGTGCAGCAATTAACAATGTTTTTGGTAGCACATTCAAAAGCCGATATATCTGTCCATAGCACTGAAAGGGTTAAACTGATGAAACTGATTAATAAGGTGTTGTAGGGTTCCATCTATGATTAATTGACTAATGCGACATGAACCACTAAATCACTGTTTAAGACACCAATGCAACTAAGATTGTGAATGTGTTAGGAGCTTAGACTGAGTAGGCAAGGAATAGGAGCTCAATTAACACATCGATGCATTTTGCATTAAGTCTTGCTGAGTATCATCATCATGTCTTGCTGTATCATTATACTGTATCATATTGCTAAAAACTGTATAAAAACCCTCAAATTGTAAATCTATATTTAAAACGCCAAATTGTCAATGAATGTACTCAAATGGGGAGTCTACTGTAACGAATTTGAAGGTGTTATTGTAAGAAAACTCAATGTTGCGTATAAAATTGTTTTTTTTCATACATGTGTCAAAATTCAAAAAATTACCGATGATTCCCCTCAGGGCTGATTAACCTTTGGCATTAAACATTATGTTTGGATCCTCCAGAGTCAGTAGAGGGAGCAGATGCTGTACGAAGATTACTTGGCGCTAAAATACCTTATCTCAGTTCCATCTGTTTAGAGGCGATACAAAAAAGCACCATCGTAAAGGGCCCGTTGGCCGTGCTGTTTTACAGCCAATCACCTTTTCCCTTGAGTCATTCTTCTCAGGGACTTGGACTTGGCACTTTCTTGTGATTAGTTTTATTATTTTTGTTGCTCTTACCCTGTTTCCCGTGGAGAGAATGTTATATGAACCAAAATTCACACAACCTTGAAAATATTGAGAACTAGCTGTAACCCGCATACTTCGCCCTGCAAATGATTTATAAAAACAACAACTATTACAGTTGTGTGTGCTGCATTCTGTGGTTAGTCCGTGGAACTACTACTAATCAAGATCGCAGCTGTTTGTATTTTCATTAGGTAACAAAAATGAATGTCCATTAGGAATACATGGGGACTTTGTCGGGATCTCTGGCGGAGCCCTAAGGTCAAATCAGGATGAAAACCATTTAGTCTTCCTATATTATGCCTAAAGAATCAGTGTACAAAATTTCAACCCTCTACGTAAATGGGAAGTAGGAGAATTCTTGATGAGTGAGTGAGTGGGGGCCTTGCCTTTTATAGGTATAGAAGATTTACACCCTTATATTCAATTAATCAACAAATTAATCAATCTAATTTACTCAATACTTTATCCCCTCTCTACCACTGCTCAACCCCATCAGTAACCTTCCTGCTGTGGTGGCAGTAGGATATTCAGAGTATGGAATTTGCTCTGCTTGACCCTGATATAAAAGTGTACACTGTACAGTATTACCATTGACTATAAATACTTAGTCAATGGTATTACAATATCCCCGTCGCAGCAAACCTGCATACTCAGCGAATTTCCAATGGAGAAATAAATGTCTTAATAGTAAATTAAGACCACTTACCACTTACCACTTACCAAGATTCCTAAAAATATATTCACAAATAAGCAATATATACAATTTTAATTATTCTCTATAAGAATAACATTGGGGCTGAATACGCAGGTTTGCTGCATCAACGAATATAAAAAATGGGTGTTTATGCTACTATCAGTATAACTCAACTAGGTGAAGTCATATACCAGTTTTTATTCATTTATGTTTATAATTAGGGGAGACATAGCATTTAATTATTATCCATAAGAAAAACATGGGACTGAGTACGCAGGTTTGCTGCTATGGGAGCCTTTGGCAAAATTTGTTTTTTTTTATAACAAATATCAATAGACCACAACCAGATGAAGCCATATACCAAATTTTGTCAGTATACGTTCATAAATAAGCGAGATATAAAATTTTTCTTTTTCTCCATAAGAATAACATTAGACAACGTACTGTGTTTATCACTTTCAATGTCTCGGTAACCAATTGACATAGAGAAATGATCAAAATACTAAATTGTGCGTTTTTTAAGCTAAATCCAATGGCACAAATTAAAATTTGACTATTTCAAAAATTATATGTACAAAATTCAAAAAAACATTTTTGGGATACAAAACCTCCCCCAAAATACCCCTTCGGATTGAGCGATCTGGCTGGTTTTCGAACTTAAAGTCATAAATGTTGCTTTACACGTTTATACCAAATTTCAACAAAATCGGATCATTTTTACAAGAGTTATCGTGTTCACGGACACACACACACACACACACACACACACACACACACACACACACACACACACACACACACACACACACACACACACACACACACACACACACACACACACACACACACACACACACACACACACAAAGTTTCGATCGAATTGTGTTTTTGGGGTCTGGGGACACCAAAAAAAGTTTTCATGGTCCCGGGCTTAGGTCTTGCCATGCCGACTACGGTAATAGCTTCTTCCCTATAGGGGAAATTCGCTAAAAATAGCATAATATCATTTTGGTTTCACACACATATTCATCACACGTTGCTAGGAGTTAACGGATAATTCTCATCTCTCATTGATCTTCAATTACCATTTTATATCATACAAAAAAAATCCGTTGCTGAAAGATTTTTTATGATGAAGATCAACCCAACAAATTAAATACCCCTATAGCAGCAAACCTGCATACTCAGCGAATTTCCAATGCATATACATGTATCTTAATACTACATAAAGCCACATACCAAGTTTCATCAATATACATTCATAAATAATCGATTTATGACATTTTAATTATTCTCCATAAGAATAACATGGCGGCTGAGTATGCAGGATTGCTGATGCAAGGAACACAAAAAATGCGGTTTTATACAAATATCAATATAACTCAAGTAGGTAAAGCCACATACCAAATTGTATTAATTTATGTTCATAATTAAGGGAGATAACACGTTACTTATTCTCCATAAGAAAAACATGGGGGCTGAGTACGCAGGTTTGCTGCTACGGAAAATACAGGCAAAAAATGTTTTTTAGTGCAAATATCTATCGACCACAACGATATGAAGCAATATACCAAGTTTCATCAGGATAAGTTGATAAATAAACGAGATATACAATTTGCCTTATTCTCCATAAGAATAACATTGGACAACGTACTGTGTTTAGCACTTTAAATATCTCAGTCACCAATTTATGTAGAGCAATGATCAAAACACCAAATTGTTTTTTTTTAAGCTGACTTTAATGGTGAAAACTAAAATTGGATTTACTAAAATATCATATGTAAAATACTCAAAAAAAACATTTTTGGGGTACAAAACCCCCCCAAAATACCCCTTTGAATACTTTGGATACTTTTCTATCTGTCTGGTTTTCGAACTTAAAGTCATAATGCTGCTGCATAATGCTGCTTTACACGCTTATACCAAATTTCGTCAAAATCGGACTATTTTTACGAGAGTTATCGTGCTCACGGATACACACATATATATATATATACTTATATATTATATATATAATATACTATATATACTTATATATATATATATATACAGTTTTTAACGAATGGTGTTTTTGGCATCTGGGGACCTCAAAACGAAAAGTTATAATGGTCCCAGGCCTAGGTCTTACCATGCCGACTACGGTAATAGCTTCTTCCCTATAGGGGAAATTCGCTAAAAAACATTTTTTACATGGATATTTTCCTCACTGAGCAAAGATATTTAGTTTTTAAACTTATTTAACGATTTAGTATATGAGCTAGCTCACACCATGTAATAGCTTATACCATAAGTTAATGCAGAACTGTTTTTTTTTCATAAAAATGCTGATTTGGAAATGGAATAACAATTTACATATATTTTTACTTTCTCCCCCTATACATAGTATATGGAGAAAGTATTGTTTTCGTAAAAATTTTTGAATTTGAGTTGTTAGTGGAAATATTTGTTTTGGTGCTCCCTGAACCCAAAAAAGTGGTTTTTACGTGATGTCTGTCTGTGTGTGTGTGTGTGTGTCCGTGTGTGTGTGTGTGTGTGTGTGTGTGTGTGTGTGTGTGTGTGTGTGTGTGTGTGTGTGTGTGTGTGTGTGTGTGTGTGTCTGTGTGGATGTTTACAGAGCTAGAGCCCTAACCTATGGGCCGATTTTTATGAAATTTGGTATGTAGATACTAATCCACGATATCTCCAGGCGTTTTTTTCATTTTTTTGAATTTTTGATTTTTAAGGGTAATTATCCCCCAAAACCCGCCAAAAAACATGAAAAATCCAAATTTCTTAAAAACGGCTCTAACGATTTTGATAAAACTTTCGTGGTTTGTAGAACTTTAGGTTTCCAACAAAATGACACCACCCGCATTTCTGGAAAAATTCGGGTTCAGAAATTACAGGACTTAAAACATCAACAATTCAGTTTTTTTGGATTTTTCATAAAAAATCATAAATGTTAAAAAAGATTACTATTCACCATTAAAAAGAGCTCAAAAAACTAAATAAATTAGTATTTTAAATTACTATTCTTCGATTGCTAGTTGCGGAGAAAATTGAAATTTTCATTTAGCAGTAAACACAGTACGTTGTCCAATGTTATTCTTATGGGGAATACAAAAATAACTATTTCTCTCTTATTTACTGATCAATTTCATTAAAATTTTATATGCAGGTCAAGTTAGCATTGACCAACAGATGATGTTCGAAATGTGTTGCTATTTAACCCTGGGGGGGGCAAGGGGGCATTTCCCCTCTCAAAACTACTGTGTGTAGCAACGGACTCTATAGTGCCTCCAAAAAAGCAATTTGGGTGGATATTTCTGAAAACAACTATTTCAGACAATTTTCTGTACATTTATCTGTACTTCATATTCTATATTTAGTAAATAACAAATATTTTTATCATTAAAGTTTGGCTAAAAGGGAGAAAGTGTGTGTCAGTTTCCTGATACCGTTTATTATGTTAACCCTTATGGACAAAAAACAACTTTTTAGGGCGATCTGTGTCTTCAGAATGGAATTAAGTATCGAAAATTGAAATCATTATGTGTACATGTGCAACTACGGATCAACACAATTTTTAATACCTCAATCGTCAGAATCGGTTCAGCTGTAACGATTGTTTACAACAATCACCTTTGCATGTCACAGATAGAAGATTGGCCTATTTAATTTCCCTTTCAAAGACTGATACGTTTGTTTGAGTATTGAGAAATGAGAAAGTTTATTTTTCACTAAGAAAATGCATGCAATAGGCATTGTCAATATAACCTAAAATGAGATCGCACACAGCACGCTGACGTTAGGAAAGTGCTACCCCAGATTGAATGATCCGCACATTGTTGTTCAACGCCTTCAATGAGATGCAAACCCCTTACTTTAAGCGTGCGGAAGGCAGGTATATAGGGCGCACACCCTTAACACCTTTAAACAAATCTAATAAATCGTTTAAAACAACACTATAGAAACAATTTTTTGGAAAATTGATAAATGTTATTTCTGTCTGTTCTGATGCTCCTGGTTATATTTAAATTGAATGTTGTACATTATTATTATGGTTAGGAAGAGGTATAGTCAGGATATCAAGTTGGTATAGGGATATTATGGATGATAAAACTACATCAAGATATGAAAAACAGCCTTTTCCAGTGTAAAATCCCCATAAGACAACGTACTGTGTTGAGACAATTAATATTTTATTTAATAACTCGGTAAATATTTGTGCTAGAATTATGAGGGAGAGCTTCCATTTTTTGGAATTTTACGTACAATAATGTGACATTCGGGGCTTTTCTGACCCTTTTTGGGCCCAAAACTCAAAATTTGAAAAAATTAAAATCCTAAAAAAGGGGGTTAGAGTTGTTCATTGTTTTGCCCAACGAACTTGTCCAACTGTTTACAGAAGGGAAGGTTCCTACCAAATTTCAAGTAAATCGGGCAAAAATTGCGACCGATAGAGTGCGAACACATATACAACTTCTATGGTGGTCCCGGGCTTAAGTTTCACCGTGCGGGTCATGCTAATAGTTCACTCTTCCATAGGAAATTCACTAAAAATGCATTTCATACGTTGTGAACATGGCCACTTGATAAGTTGATTTAACTCGAATTAAAAACATCCACTGCTCTATGTATTATAAAAAATGTGAAGAATCAAGACTCGAAACCAGAGACACCGAGTCGCGAGGGATGTGGAATTTCACAGAGGTCCACAAAGAGTGATATCCCGGTGTCCACTCGATTAGACACTTTGACCTAATGAGCTAGAGTCACTACGCTGATGCGCCCCCAGACTGAACCTACTTGCCTGGAATGCCTGATAACATTGACTCTGACAGGCTTGCATCTGCATCAAGACATCACCGTAATGTGTTCATAGTGGATATCCGATTTTCATTTTATTCTGTTATGTTTTGCAGGTTTTCTCAATCGTTTCAAGTATAATGTGAAATAAAAATTAAATGTTACGAACTGAGAGAAGTAAAATATTGTTTCATTGCAAATATAGTTTAAATATTAAATATTAGAAATTAGTTAAGATTTTAAAGAAAGTTGTCTTAATCCATTCGTGTTGTGGAAAACAATGTATTCTAATAGAATACATGACCCCTTGAATAGCAGCTAACTTATAGATGGTGGGATGCCCCATTTTTAACTTTGTTTATTTTTATTCTAAATGTTTCATTGGTTGAAGATGGTAAGTATATTCTTGTTTGATTATTTGACATTCTCATATTCCACTATAAAACTATATTACGGTAAGTAAATTTAAAGACATTTCAGATGACCTTACAACATTTTTACAATCCTAATAATTTAGTTCTTAAACAAGTTATGAATAAAACAACTAATCCGTGTTTATTTCAAAGTAAAAGAGTAGCATTCTAAAAGTCGAAAATAAACTCTCATTTTTATGATTTCATAGCTGAAAATTTTGATTTCTGGGTTTATTGGTTATCCCCTAAAATTTCCAAAAGATAAAAACGGAATTTTCGCTTGAACATAATAACATACTCCAGTAAGATTAAAGCCAATTACCGTTTGTAAAATCTGATAAGGCTCCGTCCCGTTGGTACCGGTAAAGCAAATCCCAGTAGGGAACACGTTATTTGATCAGATAGTTTTTAACTTAAACTCAAGTCCATCATGCGAGGGGATTCATGGTGAACTGTAGCATATGAATACAATAGATGAATAAATAATGAATTAATTCTATCGGGTATAAACCCAATCTAGAATAAAAGATTATCTCTAAAAAGCCAATGGATTGCAGAGGCAGAGATAATAACGGCAAAACTTAATATCCTTTTCAATATTATCGGCCTGAAAAGAACTTGTTCTGCAATTCATTGTCATAGAGGGACTCATCTGAGGGGCTTATTGGTTCCAAAACAAATCCTCTTTTGTACTTTGTTTGACTTGAAGATTCGGATTTATTGAGGTTTATTGGCCTTTGACCTCGAGTGTTCGTGTTCGTGATTTAAGACTCACTAACTCTAGAGTTAATCTAACAACTATCGCTTCGTGGCCTGCTAACTGATGATGTTATGTAAGAAACATTCACCACGAGGCAAAGCACATCACAATAAACCCAGCTCCAGACGCATCTTGACCCGACACCGACACCTCATCCTCCTACACTCCAATCCAAACAAATTTATTTTTTATTCTATAACTCACTAATTTTAATCTTTAAACTCAGTCACCACACAATAAAGATAGTAGTGGCTGTAGTGCATTGGTGAGGTAACAGTTGTTTAATTAGGGATGGTATTGCGATGTAGATGGCAGTGAATGTGGAGGTAAGACATGCGACAGAGGTGGCAGTGGCCATGTTGCATCGGTGTGAATAATAGTTGTTAAACAAAGATGGTAGTGCAAAGAAGATGGCAGTAGATGTGGCGGCAAGATATGATGAAAGTGGAAGTGGCTGTGGTGCATTGATGTGGTAATAATGGTTTCGTAAGGGATGATAGTGTGATGCAGATGACAGTAGCTTGGGCATTATTGGTGTCGGTGTGGAAGTGGGATTTAATGGAGGTGGCAGTGGCTGTGTTACTTAAATAAGGTTAAGGTAACCGTCGTTTCGTAAGGGATGATAGTGTGATGCATATGTCAGTGGCTTTGGCAGTATTGGTGTCGGTGTGGAAGTGGGATTTAATGGAGGTGGCAGTGGCTGTGTTACTTAAATAAGGTTAAGGTAACCGTCGTTTCGTAAGGGATGATAGTGTGATGTATATGGCAGTGGCTTTGGCAGTATTGGTGTCGGTGTGGAGGTTAGGAGGTAGGATATGATGGAGGTGGCACTGGCTGTGTTACTTAGGTAAGGTTAAGGTAACCGTAGTTTCGTAAGGGATGATAGTGTGATGCATATGGCAGTGGCTTTGGCAGTATTGGTGTCGGTGTGGAAGTAGGATATGATGGAGGTGGCACTGGCTGTGTTACTTAGGTAAGGTAAAGGTAACCGTCGTTTCGTAAGGGATGATAGTGTGATGCATATGACAGTAGCTGTGGCAGTATTGGTGTCGGTGTGGAAGTAGGATATGATGGAGGTGGCAGTGGCTGTGTTACTTAGGTAAGGTTAAGGTAACCGTAGTTTCGTAAGGGATGATAGTGTGATGCATATGACAGTGACTGTGGCAGTATTGGTGTCGGTGTGGAGGTAGGATATGATGGAGGTGGCAGTGGCTGTGTTACTTAGATAAGGTTAAGGTAACAGTCGTTTCGTAAGGGATGATAGTGTGATGCATATGACAGTGACTGTGGCAGTATTGGTGTCGGTGTGGAAGTAGGATATGTTGGAGGTGGCAGTGGCTGTGTTACTTAGATAAGGTTAAGGTAACCGTAGTTTCGTAAGGGATGATAGTGTAATGCAGATGACAGTAGCTGTGGCAGTATTGGTGTCGGTGTGGAAGTAGGATATGATGGAGGTGGCAGTGGCTGTGTTACTTAGGTAAGGTTAAGGTAACCGTCGTTTCGTAAGGGATGATAGTGTGATGCATATGGCAGTGGCTTTGGCAGTATTGGTGTCGGTGTGGAGGTTAGGAGGTAGGATATGATGGAGGTGGCACTGGCTGTGTTACTTAGGTAAGGTTAAGGTAACCGTAGTTTCGTAAGGGATGATAGTGTGAAGCAGATGACAGTGACTGTGGCAGTATTGGTGTCGGTGTGGAGGTAGGATATGATGGAGGTGGCATTGGCTGTGTTACTTAGGTAAGGTAAAAGTAGTTTCGTAAGATATAGTGGTGTGATGCAGGTGACAGTGGCTATGGAGTGTTGGTGTCGGTATGGAGATTAGGAGGTAGGATATGTTGGAGGTGGCAGTGGCTGTGTTACTTAGGTAAGGTTAAGGTAACCGTCGTTTCGTAAGGGATGATAGTGTGATGCATATGACAGTGGCTGTGGCAGTATTGGTGTCAGTGTGGAGGTTAGGAGGTGGGACATGATGGAGGTGGTACTGGCTGTGTTACTTAGGTAAGGTTAAGGTAACCGTCGTTTCGTAAGGGATGATAGTGTGATGCATATGGCAGTTGCTTTGGCTGTATTGGTATCGGTGTGGAGGTTAGGAGGTAGGATATGATGGTGGTGGCAGTGGCTGTGTTACTTAGGTAAGGTTAAGGTTACCGTCGTTTCGTAAGGGATGATAGTGTGATGCATATGGCAGTGGCTTTGGCAGTATTGGTGTCGGTGTGGAGGTTAGGAGGTGGGACATGATGGAGGTGGCACTGGCTGTGTTACTTAGGTAAGGTTAAGGTAACCGTCGTTTCGTAAGGGATGATAGTGTGATGCAGAAGACAGTAGCTGTGGCAGTATTGGTGTCGGTGTGGAAGTGGGATTTAATGGAGGTGGCAGTGGCTGTGTTACTTAAATAAGGTTAAGGTAACCGTCGTTTCGTAAGGGATGATAGTGTGATGTATATGGCAGTGGCTTTGGCAGTATTGGTGTCGGTGTGGAGGTTAGGAGGTAGGATATGATGGAGGTGGCACTGGCTGTGTTACTTAGGTAAGGTTAAGGTAACCGTAGTTTCGTAAGGGATGATAGTGTGATGCAGATGACAGTAGTTGTGGCAGTACTGGTATCGGTGTGGAAGTAGGATATGATGGAGGTGGCAGTGGCTGTGTTACTTAGATAAGGTTAAGGTAACCGTCGTTTCGAAAGGGATGATAGTGTGATGCATATGACAGTAGCTGTGGCAGTATTGGTGTCGGTGTGGAGGTTAGGAGGTAGGATATGATGGAGGTGGCAGTGGCTGTGTTACTTAGGTAAGGTTAAGGTAACCGTCGTTTCGTAAGGGATGATAGTGTGGTGCATATGACGGTAGCTGTGGCAGTATTGGTGTCGGTGTGGAGGTTAGGAGGTAGGATATGATGGAGGTAGCACTGGCTGTGTTACTTAGGTAAGGTTAAGGTAACCGTCGTTTCGTAAGGGATGATAGTGTGATGCATGTGGCAGTGGCTGTGGCTGTATTGGTGTCGGTGTGGAGGTAGGATATGATGGAAGTGGCAGTGGCTGTGTTGCTTAGGTAAGGTTAAGGTAACCGTCGTTTCGTAAGGGATGATAGTGTGATGCATATGGCAGTGGCTTTGGCAGTATTGGTGTCGGTGTGGAAGTAGGATATGATGGAGGTGGCACTGGCTGTGTTACTTAGGTAAGGTAAAGGTAACCGTCGTTTCGTAAGGGATGATAGTGTGATGCATATGACAGTAGCTGTGGCAGTATTGGTGTCGGTGTGGAAGTAGGATATGATGGAGGTGGCAGTGGCTGTGTTACTTAGGTAAGGTTAAGGTAACCGTAGTTTCGTAAGGGATGATAGTGTGATGCATATGGCAGTGGCTTTGGCAGTATTGGTGTCGGTGTGGAGGTTAGGAGGTAGGATATGATGGAGGTGGCAGTGGCTGTGTTACTTAGATAAGGTTAAGGTAACCGTAGTTTCGTAAGGGATGATAGTGTGATGCATATGACAGTGACTGTGGCAGTATTGGTGTCGGTGTGGAGGTAGGATATGATGGAGGTGGCAGTGGCTGTGTTACTTAGATAAGGTTAAGGTAACAGTCGTTTCGTAAGGGATGATAGTGTGATGCATATGACAGTGACTGTGGCAGTATTGGTGTCGGTGTGGAAGTAGGATATGTTGGAGGTGGCAGTGGCTGTGTTACTTAGATAAGGTTAAGGTAACCGTAGTTTCGTAAGGGATGATAGTGTAATGCAGATGACAGTAGCTGTGGCAGTATTGGTGTCGGTGTGGAAGTAGGATATGATGGAGGTGGCAGTGGCTGTGTTACTTAGGTAAGGTTAAGGTAACCGTCGTTTCGTAAGGGATGATAGTGTGATGCATATGGCAGTGGCTTTGGCAGTATTGGTGTCGGTGTGGAGGTTAGGAGGTAGGATATGATGGAGGTGGCACTGGCTGTGTTACTTAGGTAAGGTTAAGGTAACCGTAGTTTCGTAAGGGATGATAGTGTGAAGCAGATGAAAGTGACTGTGGCAGTATTGGTGTCGGTGTGGAGGTAGGATATGATGGAGGTGGCAGTGGCTGTGTTACTTAGGTAAGGTAAAAGTAGTTTCGTAAGATATAGTGGTGTGATGCAGGTGACAGTGGCTATGGAGTGTTGGTGTCGGTATGGAGATTAGGAGGTAGGATATGTTGGAGGTGGCAGTGGCTGTGTTACTTAGGTAAGGTTAAGGTAACCGTCGTTTCGTAAGGGATGATAGTGTGATGCATATGACAGTGGCTGTGGCAGTATTGGTGTCAGTGTGGAGGTTAGGAGGTGGGACATGATGGAGGTGGTACTGGCTGTGTTACTTAGGTAAGGTTAAGGTAACCGTCGTTTCGTAAGGGATGATAGTGTGATGCATATGGCAGTTGCTTTGGCTGTATTGGTATCGGTGTGGAGGTTAGGAGGTAGGATATGATGGTGGTGGCAGTGGCTGTGTTACTTAGGTAAGGTTAAGGTTACCGTCGTTTCGTAAGGGATGATAGTGTGATGCATATGGCAGTGGCTTTGGCAGTATTGGTGTCGGTGTGGAGGTTAGGAGGTGGGACATGATGGAGGTGGCACTGGCTGTGTTACTTAGGTAAGGTTAAGGTAACCGTCGTTTCGTAAGGGATGATAGTGTGATGCAGAAGACAGTAGCTGTGGCAGTATTGGTGTCGGTGTGGAAGTAGGATTTAATGGAGGTGGCAGTGGCTGTGTTACTTAGGTAAGGTAAAAGTAGTTTCGTAAGATATTGTGGTGTGATGCAGATGACAGTGGCTATGGAGTGTTGGTGTCGGTATGGAGGTTAGGAGGTAGGATATGATGGAGGTGGCAGTGGCTGTGTTACTTAGATAAGGTTAAGGTAACCGTCGTTTCGTAAGGGATGATAGTGTGATGCATATGGCAGTGGCTGTGGCTGTATTGGTGTCGGTGTGGAGGTAGGATATGATGGAGGTGGCAGTGGCTGTGTTACTTAGATATGGTTAAGTTAACCGTCGTTTCGTAAGGGATGATAGTGTGATGCATATGGCAGTGGCTGTGGCTGTATTGGTGTCGGTGTGGAGGTAGGATATGATGGAGGTGGCAGTGGCTGTGTTACTTAGATATGGTTAAGGTAACCGTCGTTTCGTAAGGGATGATAGTGTGATGCATATGGCAGTGGCTGTGGCTGTATTGGTGTCGGTGTGGAGGTTAGGAGGTAGGATATGATGGAGGTGGCAGTGGCTGTGTTACTTAGTTAAGGTTAAGGTAACCGTCGTTTCGTAAGGGATGATAGTGTGATGCATACGACAGTGGCTGTGGCAGTATTGGTGTCGGTGTGGAGGTAGGATATGATGGAGGTGGCAGTGGCTCTGTTACTTAGGTAAGGTAAAAGTAGTTTCGTAAGATATTGTGGTGTGATGCAGATGACAGTGGCTATGGAGTGTTGGTGTCGGTATGGAGGATAGGAGGTAGGATATGATGGAGGTGGAAGTGGCTGTGTTAGATAAGGATAAGGTAACCGTCGTTTCGTAAGGGATGATAGTGTGATGCATATGACAGTAGCTGTGGCAGTATTAGTGTCGGTGTGGAGGTTAGGAGGTAGGATATGATGGAGGTGGCACTTGCTGTGTTACTTAGGTAAGGTTAAGTTAACCGTCGTTTCGTAAGGGATGATAGTGTGATGCAGATGACCAGTGGCGGATTTAAGCAGTTACCGCCTAAGGGCTATTAGGAAATTTGCCGCCCTCCCCCCCAACTATAACTATTTCACTATAACCACTGTCACTATTTGTCCTTTTCGCCGCCCAAGTTTACCCACATGTTATATATCTTGTTTGGTTATCTTATGACAGTATCTAAAGAAGTTACGAATTAACTGAATGAATAAGTTTAAGTCATTACTATAATTTCCTAGTTGAAAGAAACCAGTAAAATAATGTATAATTGACTTGATTCACATAACCACAGTTTAATATAGCCTACTCCACATAACCACAGTTTAATATAGCCTACTCAAAGACAATCAGCCTTAGAGACAAATGTTGTTGTTAACAGCAGTGAAGCAGTGCTACTTTTAATAACGAGAAAATCCTTCAACAAAGGCCGAAAATCTATAATGGTTTCAGCGAAATATCAAAAGATTAATCTTTACACCAACGCATTGACTACTGAAAATAAATAACCTATAAATAAGATAATATGATGACACTGTAGCCTAAAAATTCTGACTATTTTAACCTTGAATTAGCGCTTTTCAATACAGTTTTCAGTCATTTTGTAATTTATACTTTTATACAAAGAATTGTTTATATGTTTTAGACGATCAAAATATAAAATTAATTGACGTAGGCCTAATCTTAATAAAACTCTACACATTTTCAAGCACTTCTTCTAGTTTTACCTCCATGATGTTGTAGATAAAATGAATTAAAATATAATACCTACAGGTGTCACTAATCTATGTCAAGTTACCTTCAAAAAGCGTGCCGTCAATTTGGTATTTTGTCCTGTTGTGGTGTCAACTTGTTGGTGGGACGGTGTCATTCGATGTACAAGGCGGCTTGTTTTCAACACTATTTCCAAAGCCATATTAAAGGGTATCTTCATTTAACTCAAATCATAACTTGGCTTCGAGATAAACAATAAAATTACATATAAATATGTCTTAAGATTATAAACTTAAGTTTAGCATCATGATTCGCCTAAAATGCGACAAGATATTAATTTAAAAACTTCAAATATCACAGTTTTTCATTTAATGAAATGGAAGATTTTGACTCCGTCCCACCCAAAAAATCTATATAGAGGTCTCGTCTGGAGTAAAAAACTGCAGCCTACATGCTGACCACCATTTTGACCCTCTGTCAACTATGCTCCCATGGCAACAACCAATCAAATCCTCTCTTCACAAATTATGTTAGTCTTTATTTGCCTTTGGTCAGATGTTTTGTTTAAAAAAAATACCTCCAGAATGAACGATTATGTGTGGTAGCCTTTGATGGTAAGTATAAGACGGCTGAAATAACTTTCTTTGTTACCTTGAGTTTGAAAATGAATCGACAATATCTTTGTAGCCTAAATGTTGTTATTGTCATCTCAAATTCTATTTATGCAACATTTCTCAGCCGTGTGCCTTAGTCATTATTGATATTGTGTAAACAATAATTTTAATGCTATGCGAATGTACGGGTAAACTTAGAAGTCCGTGAGTTGAACGTAGTCACAGTGATGCAGGCCTGGGCTACAGCCCCTATAGCCCCCCCCCCCCTAAATCCGCCACTGCAGATGACAGTAGCTGTGGCAGTATTGGTGTCGGTGTGGAAGTAGGATTTAATGGAGGTGGCAGTGGCTGTGTTACTTAGGTAAGGTAAAGGTAGTTTTGTAAGATATTGTGGTGTGATGCAGATGACAGTGGCTATGGAGTGTTGGTGTCGGTATGGAGGTAAGATATGCGATAGAGGGGGCAGTTGCTGTGGTGCATTGGAGGGTAATGGTAGTTTTGTAAGGGTTGGTAGCGTGATAGAGGTAGTAGTGACTGGTGTTACATTGGTTAGTAACTATGGTCTTATAAGGGATGGTTGGGCGATGCAGATGGCAGTGGATGTGACGGTAAGATATGGCATTGGGGTGGCAGTGGCTGTGGTGCACTGATATGATAATGGTGGTTTCATAAGGGAAGGTAGGGCGATGCAGATGGCAGTGGCTGTGGCTGTATTGGTGACGGTGTGGAGGTAGGATATGATGGAGGTGGCAGTGGCTGTGTTACTTAGGTAAGGTAAAAGTAGTTTCGTAAGATATTGTGGTGTGATGCAGATGGCAGTGGCTATGGAGTGTTGGTGTCGGTATGGAGGTAAGATATGCGATAGAGGGGGCAGTTGCTGTGGTGCATTGGAGGGTAATGGTAGTTTTGTAAGGGTTGGTAGCGTGATAGAGGTAGTAGTGACTGGTGTTACATTGGTTAGTAACTATGGTCTTATAAGGGATGGTTGGGCGATGCAGATGGCAGTGGATGTGACGGTAAGATATGGCATTGGGGTGGCAGTGGCTGTGGTGCACTGATATGATAATGGTGGTTTCATAAGGGAAGGTAGGGCGATGCAGATGGCAGTGGCTATGGCTGTATTGGTGACGGTGTGGAGGTAGGATATGATGGAGGTGGCAGTGGCTGTGTTACTTAGGTAAGGTAAAAGTAGTTTCGTAAGATATTGTGGTGTGATGCAGATGGCAGTGGCTATGGAGTGTTGGTGTCGGTATGGAGGTAAGATATGCGATAGAGGGGGCAGTGGCTATGGTGCATTGGAGGGTAATGGTAGTTTTGTAAGGGTTGGTAGCGTGATAGAGGTAGTAGTGACTGGTGTTACATTGGTTAGTAACTATGGTCTTGTAAGGGATGGTTGGGCGATGCAGATGGCAGTGGATGTGACGGTAAGATATGGCATTGGGGTGGCAGTGGCTGTGGTGCACTGATATGATAATGGTGGTTTCGTAAGGGAAGGTAGGGCGATGCAGTTGTTGTTGGTGGTGCGGCGTTTACTACAACACAAGAACTGGGGAAATTGGCCTTGATCCAGGAAGCGGCGTTGCTATGGCGACTGTGACGTCACGACGCGGACATTCATCACGCGTTGCGGCGCGGCGTTACTACAGAGCTACTAGTAGTCCTCAACTACTGACGCTGATGTTCAAGGATGTGATCAAGGCGTTATTTATATTGACGGATTACCATCCCAGGCGTAATCCATCCCAGTTGAAGAAAAAAATATTACAAGTCACATTTTAATTGCTTATCTAATGATAACATATAACAAAAAGTATCTTTCACGAAAACTTGCGCAAGTTAGAACAAGGGACTAGCAAATTATGTTATTTAATAGCGATCCTTTCAATAGTTTTCTTAACTCAGTGGTGTTAGTTTATTTGCATAACTGAATGCATCTCGTTTATAGCTCGTTATGAACGAGCAGCAACAAAAATAGAGAGTACTTTGAAATAAATATCAACATTTACATTTTGGGTGTTATTAATTTGAGTTTATTTTGAAATCCCATTAAATTAGCAAAATCCACGAGTTAATCATACAATAAAGGCAGATGTTAAAAATACTCCAAAACAGAGTAGATAAAAAGAAGGGCAGAAAAACAAGATAGGAGGGAAAAAATCATTGGGGAGGGGTGAGGCTGCGGTGGGGTCCGTTACACATTTACGACTTCAATCTTTGCCGCCTTATTATGAATGCAGGAGTCAATTTAGCCTCTTTTTGAGGGCCCGGGATGCGAGGAGGGTCGAGTGTTTGAACAACCACCAAGATCTCTCCCCCTCTCACCTCCTCTCTGCCCCTCTCCCTCCCACCCCTCACACTTAGTGGTCGTGTGATATGTGTTTTACCTTTTGATGGGTGGATAGGATTGTGTTGGGGGGGATAGATCACATGGAGAGGAAGCCGTTTGAAAGACATTTATGTAAACATTGCTATTCAGATACGTCATTTATGTACACATGGTTAAAATGGTTTTTATTCTGCGGATTTAATAATATAGGTAGTGTTGTAGTTGAAAATGCTTTGCGGGTTTAACGCAGCTTTTAAAATGGTACTGCTTGAATATTCCTGCATCTAATAAACGAATATTTAATAATAAATTATAATTTGTTACAATTAAACAAATACAGTATTATTTGTCTGAACTAACCTCTCACTTGAATCTTTATTTTAATCTAAACTAGCAATTGCCCAGAGGTCAAAATTCGACCAAAAATAATTCTAGGTAAACTCAAAGTGGCACATACGAATAATGGCTGATTGCATGAATGTTTTGCCGCATCCTGCATGAGCAGTTAAATAAATGCATATATGAACCAGTATCCTTTGCTGAATTTCAAGAATAACAACTCTTCCTCTCTCTTCCTCTCCCCCTCCATCACCACCTCCTCCATCATACCCAGGTTTAATTTTTTTAATGTGGAGTTATTACGGATAAGGGAGGGGTGTTATCATTCCAGTAGTAAGTAGGATTTTTTACTTACATTAGTTCTGAAACATCAGCTCTTACTCTTCTGTTAGCTTTTGTTATTATATCAGCTGTCAAATATACAATTCAGTTGATTACTGATCTTCCGTAAGATTAATATTGAATCTTTGAAAGCCTGTGGGGCGTAGCCCTGAGGGCCGATGTAAATCATAATGGGTTTCTGCTCATCTGCAGGACAATACCTTTCTAACGGCATGCGAGAATTTCTCCTACGATGCACACAAGCTGAGAAAAAAGGAGGGACAGTTTTATGCTTGCCTATTAATATAAAGATAAATACCAGTTATCACTGAAAAATGCAATCGTGAAGATTTTAAACATAATGTGAAGGAATTGTAAGTAACATCTTTAGATTGAATGGAAGATGAGTAAATTGGTTAACATAAACAACTCGTTGGAAAATTAATGGAGTAAAATAAATTACGTTTCGGTAAGTTAGTGGAGAATCTAAGCTGAAGTAAAAATTGTATATTGTGTAAATTATCGGATTTGTTTGATGACGTAAGTGAGTTATGAATAAATACTAGTGAGTTGTGAATGTAAAATATGGTGGCAATCTTTAACAGAATTTAGTTTTGAGAACGCTTTACAGTGTTTATAAGTTGTTGATGTTTATACATATAAAAGGTAAAACGAGTTTGCACGCAGGACGCTGACGTGAGGGAAGTGAATTTCCACATTAAAAACCTTTAACAATCAAATAACGGGGTTAAAAAAACACTTGTGCCATTTTTTTAAATGGAAAAATTTTTTTGTGGCTATTTTGATGCTCCTGGTTCCATCTAAATGCAATATTGGAATGTAAATGTTGTGCATTATAAGGTTAGGAGAACGTCCAAACAGGATAAAAAGTTGGCAAGGGGGTTTTAGGTATGATAAAACCACATCAATATATGAAAAACAGGCTTTTCCAATGTAAAATCCCCATAGACAATGAACTTTTATTAGCCTATTTACTTTTTTAATATAACTCCGGTATATAGCTGTGCTGGAATGATGAGAGACGGCTTACAATGCTCGGCTTTTTAGTCCTATACTTTAATTTGCTGTAATATTACATTTGGGACATATCTGGCCCTTTTTCGGCCAAAAAAATAAATTTAAAAAATTAAAACCACCAATAAAGGCGTTAAAGTTGTCCGATTGTTTTGCCCAACGAACTTTTCCAACTGATTACATAAATGAATGTCCCTACAAAAGTTGAAGCAAATTGGACAAAAAATGGGACCGCTAGAGTGCAAACACACACACACACATATATATATATATATATATATATATATATATATATATATATATAATCTTTAACGACCCCTAGAAACGTGTTCAAGGGGGTCACGTTAGGAACGCCTATGATGGTCCCGGGCTTAAGTTTCACCGTGCGAGTCATGCTAATAGCTCACTTTTTCATATAAAATTCGCTAACAAGTGTGTGCAAGCTTTGCTCACTACGATGAAAAAATAACAATACTAATGATGAAAATTCGATGAAAATCTCGAAATGGTATAACAAATTTACGACAGTTGTTGGTGGTCATGATCAATTGTGTGATTGACGACTCAGATTTAGGACATATTTTGCTCGAGAAAAGTCAGTGTGTGATGGTCATTTTAGAGAATATTGTGTTCTAACAACCACGGCGAGCAGATGTCATCTTCTTTAATACAAAGTAAATAACATATATATATATATATATATATATATATATATATATATATATATATATATATATTACTTATACATGTTTTGTGGTATCCTATCTGGCGTTCATACACAGCTAAATTTGACAAATAAATAAACATTTTAAAGCTTATATCCTCCACTACTGACGAATTGTAATTTAACAATTATTTACCATACAAATTATGTTTTAGTATTCTCACTTATCTATTTATCAATTTACTAAAAATGGTGCTATTTACAGTGACAAGTTCAACTAACTAAAACAAGATGAAAATGAACAATGTTTACGTGTGTATAGACCGCAAGTTGTAACACAATATGTGGACAGGTGTTAGAGTGGATAGTGGAGAACACGAATTCTAACAGTGTAAAAAATAATCAGGACTTGATGTGCAACGCATGGACCATCTAGCTTTAACAACTTTACAACATTCAAATTACAGAATATAAAATTATTTATTAAATTTTAGTCTTTGAACATAAAACGTAATTTTAAAAACTCAAATTTACAGTGGCATATCAGCAGTGCATAAGTAACAGTAGTAGCAAAGTGGTTGGGGTGCTCACTTCGCAAACTAAAGCTCGCCAGATCGATCATGAG
The DNA here is from genome assembly GCA_963675035.1 of Allygus modestus. NCBI lineage: Eukaryota > Metazoa > Arthropoda > Insecta > Hemiptera > Cicadellidae > Allygus > Allygus modestus. The sequence continues at coordinate 175,740,105 of OY776112.1, read as the reverse complement.
AAAAATCTGATAATTTTGTGAAATTCGACGCCGACCCAGCTGTCATTTGTCATTGGGCTGTTAATTAATGATGCTCTCTAAGAACAAGTCAAGGATCTTTTCTGGAAGATGGCTACCACTGGTATACCGCCACCCTGCGCGTAGCGTTAGGTTAGGCAAGTATCATAAATACAAATTATTTATCAGATACAGATAGTATGTATGCATTTATGATAAACTGACCTGACCTAACTCCGCAGAGCGCTGAATGGTGGCAAAATAAAAGCGTTTCAAAAGTGTTGGCTCTTCTAGCAAAGACCCCAAGTCAAACAGTTAGATAGTAGTGCAGTTAGATAGTAACGAGACCAGGGTTGGACCAATCTCAATTATGAGGGTAAATACACACATAAAATCAGAAATTAAAAATAAACCAATGAGAAAGAAGACTAATAAGCTGTGAAATTGAATATTTCAGGATCTGTTCCCATTTTTCCTCTCCTTCCCCCCCTTATTGTCTAAACTAACTATCACAATTTTTCCTCTCCTTCCCCCCCTTATTGTCTAAACTAACTATCACCATTTTTCCTTTCTTTCCCCCCTTATTGTCTAAACTATCACCATTTTTCCTCTCCTTCCCCCCTTATTTTCTAAACTATCACAATTTTTCCTCTCCTTCCCCCCTTATTTTCTAAACTAACTATCACCATTTTTCCTCTCCTTCCCCCCCTTATTGTCTAAACTAACTATCACCATTTTTCCTCTCATTCCCCCCCTTATTTTCTAAACTATCACCATTTTTCCTTTCCTTCCCCCACTTATTTGCTAAACTAACTATCACCAGTTTAGATAACATATTCACCAAACTCTTTACTGTAAATAGTTATTCGTAAAATAATTTCCCAAACACAAATCTGGTATTCTAGCTTACATTCATTTTAAGTTACACGTAGATAAGTCAGGAGACCTAACTAAAAGAGAGAACGGTCGGCGGGGTGCATTACCAAGATTGAAACACTCAACCGGGACCGCATTGTACTGTTCGGGGCTAAATAACCTTCCCCTCCCCATCCCTCCCCAACCGTGTAATTTCTGGACATTTGTACACTGACCTTCCTGTAAACCTGCTTAATTTATCCTCTACGTTGGTATAATAGTTTTAAACAAATAGAGTCTTATGAAAGATGTATGTATATCTAATATTTAGTTTAGTATTCAAAACATAATGTGTTATTGACGATCGTGTTTTTGTAAATGGTGGTTAATTTCTATTGTCTAATTTTGTCAACGTCCATTACGTCTAGCATGAGTTGGTCATTTTATTCTGTGGTATACGTGCAGATGAAGCTCTAAGGTAGTGTTTACATTGACTATCTATTTATTTTTGCGTTTTACTGCTGTCGCTGTGGTGTCCGGCACAGGAAGTAACAGAAATGTTATTTGTAAGTGTAGGACAAATCATAAATAAATTTAATGGTCTTTTCTAGTAGAACACTGCTCCAAAGCTAACCACAAACGACCTCAAGTAGAAAATGGTAGGTGGCCACTTTATAAAAACTGTTTTTCAAGATTAAGTTTGCGAAAATTATTTTGAAAAACCTATATAATTTATATTATATGTATGCGTAAGTGTAATGTTTTCAATGCTTTTCTATTTCCCTATTGGCATCCTTAATGGAAGTCCGGAAAAGGTTGGGGTACGCTTATGTGTTTAAAATACCCCCGTCGCAGCAAACCTGCGTACTCAGCGAATTTCCAATGCATATATTTATTAATACCACATAAAGCCGCATGCCAAGTTGCATAAAAATATATTCATAAATAAGCGATATATACAATTTTAATTATTCTCCATAAGAATAACATTGGGGATGAGTACGTAGGTTTGCTGAAACAAGGAACACAAACAATTGGTGTTTATGCAAATATAAATATAATTCAACTAGATGAAGCCAATACCAAGTTTCATCAATATACATTCATAAATAAACGAAATATGCAATTTTAATTTTTACTTTCTCCCCCTTATACGTAGTATATGGAGAAAGTATTGTTTTCGTAAAAATTTTCGAATTTGAGTTGTTAGTGGAAATATTCGTTTTGGTGCTCCCTGAACCCAAAAAAGTGGTTTTTACGTGATGTCTGTCTGTGTGTGTGTATGTGTGTGTGTCCGTGTGTGTGTGTGTGTGTGTGTGTCTGTGTGGATGTGTACAGAGCTAGAGCCCTAACCAATGGGCCGATTTTGATGAAATTTGGTATGTAGGTACTAATCCACGATATCTCCAGGCGTTTTTTTTTCATTTTTTCGAATCCTTGATTTTTAAGGGTAATTATCCCCCAAAAACCACCAAAAAACATGAAAAATCCAAATTTCTCAAAAACGGCTCTAACGATTTTGATTAAATTTTAGTCGTTTGTAGAACTTTAGTTTTCCAACAAAACGACACCACCCGAATTCCTGTAAAAATTCGGGTTCAGAAATTACAGGACTTAAAACATCAAAAATTCAGTTTTTTGGATTTTTCATAAAAATACATAAATATAAAAACATATTACTATTCACCATTAAAAAGAACTCAAAAAACTAAATAATTTAGTATTTTGAATTACTATTCTACGATTGCTAGTTTCGGAGAAAATTGAAATTTTCATTTTGCGGTAAACGCAGTACGTTGTCCAATGTTATTCTTATGGAGAATAAAAAAATTACTATTTCTCTCTTATTTACTGATCAATTTCAATCAAACTTGATATGCTTGTCAAGTTAGCATTGACCAACAGAGGAAATTTGAAATATGTTGCCCCTTAATAACCCTGGGGGGAATAGGGGGCATTTCCCCTCTTAAAACCACGAGTGTAGCAATGGATTCTGTAGTGCCTCCAAAGCAGGGATTTGGGTGGATGTTTTTTAAAACAACTTGTTTACGAGATTTTCTGTACATTCGACCGTGCTTTGTATTCTATATTTAGTAAATAAAAAGTAATTTATCCATTAAAGTTGGGCTAAAAGGGAGAAAGTATGTGTCAGTTTCCTGATACCGATTATTCTCCATAAGAATAACATAGGGGATGATTCCGCAGGTTTGCTGAAAATGACACACAAAAAAGGGTTGTTAACATCAATATAACTCAACTAGGTGAAGCCAATGTTTGATCAATACATTCATAAATAAAAAATATATATCATTTTATTTTTTCTCCATAAGAATAACATGGGGGCTGAGTACGCAGGTTTGCTGCTACGGGAATAATCCCTAAAAATTGAATTTTTGTGCAAATAACAATAGACCACGATCAGATGAAGCCGTATACCAAGTTTCGTTATTATACGTTCATAAATAAGCGAGATACACATTTTTTCTTATTCTCCATAAGAATAACATTAGACAACGTACTGTGTTTAGCACTTTCAATATCTCTGTAACCAATTGACGTAGAGAAATGATCAAAACACCAAATTGTGTTTTTTGAATCCAATGGTGAAAACTTAAATTTTATAAAAAAAACCATTTTTTGGGTACAAACCCCCCCTCCCAAAATACCACTTCGGATGGTTCTATCTGTCTAGTTTTCGAACTTAAAGTCATAAATGCTGTTTTACACGTTTATATATATATATATATATATATATATATATATATATATATACATACATATATGTATACAGTTTCAAACGAATAGTGTTTTTGGGGTCTGGGGACCTCAAAACGAAAAGTTATCATGGTCCCGGGCCTAGATCTTACCATTCCGACTACGGTAATAGCTTCTTCCCTATAGGGGAAATTCGCTAAAAGTAAATTACAATTACAATTAATGCCCAAACTGGGAATATGACATTGGAGAGAAAGTCACGTTAGAATATGCGCTTAAATTAGTGATAATTTAATTATTCGTAGCTAAAAAATAATTATTCTTTCCATGTCTTTCTTACGTTTAATAGAACGTATGGAAATCGTATTGGCACTTCTTGATTGGGATTAGCTATTGCTAGAAAAGGTGTTGTTTATTCTCACAATTAAAAATCTCAAAGTGCACTTTAAATAAAGGTAGATCTTGAACCCGTGAAATACATAGGCCTATTCAGTTCCTTAAAATACCCTCGGGCTACGCCCCGTGAACGTCTTAAGTTTCAATGTTTACATTTAAGAGGAAAGTAAACATTCAGAAACCGTAATGCGAACAGCTGAGGATACTTCCATTTCACAGCTTAAAGGGCAGAAGCAAGAACAGCTGTTTCAAGCTAATTAAAATGGAAATTGTATTCTCTATAGAACGGGTAAAGCAAAAACCTGTGCAGGGAATGGGTACATCAGCTAGTATAATTATAATTAAAAATATCGTTGTCTAGATTTGTATCAGTGATTTTTGTTAACATTTATATATATATTCATAAAGTTGTGTTATCGTTAAAAAACAATTATAAGTAAACAATAAATTACGTCGTTCATAAATCCAACACATGCAAAACAACGGAGGGATTATGATTGCAGGTCTCGTAGTAATAAATTAAATTACTCTACATTTTATAAAAGATTTCATACTCATAATAAAACTTGTGGGGAAGAAAATACACGTAAAATGTAAGAAACGGCGCGACGCTACGGTCCCCTCTACGAGAAGTGTCAATGTCGCGATGCGATATCGGCTGTTATCTATGACAGACAGGTAAGTGGTCACAAGTGACGTCATTCCATTTCCTCCGCATTGTTGTCACTTATCTGGCACTTCGAGCTCCATAACTTTGAAAAAGTGCAAACAAATCTTTGCCTCGAGATTGACTTTTTGTTTTGAGCATTGCATAAAGATTAAAACAAAAACATATTAATGCAGATCAAACATATTATGTTTTAAGTTCTAAAGCAAAATTATCAGGATTTAGTTAGTACGATGTAAATTATAAATTGTTAATGGAGGTTTGTTGCAGCATTTATCTATATCAATACAGACAAAAAACAATTTTTTAAAAATTTATAACAAATCTATATTTATAAAAAAGGATGTTGGTTTGTTTGTTTGTATATATATATTTGAAGTTTATGGACTCGGACACCGTTGGACCGTTTACCATGAAACTTGGTATATATATATATATATATATATATATATATCAAGGTCTATATATATATGTAAATTTTCACGGAGAAGGTTTTTAAGCCATCCATTTCGTCCTAACCCAATTGGGCTCCTCCCAAGAGGCCTAAAAGGGTTCCCATATAAACCTTATGGAAAGATATTGTTGTTTATATAACAGCTAATGACATGTTTACTTGAACATGTGATCTTGGTGATATTGGTTTTAGTTGGAAATAGTCAAAGGCATGACAACGTCTGCCGGGTAATATCTAGTAATTTACATTACAAATAGATTCTTTATAAATTAAGGTCACCTGCTCTGGCACCCCTACTGCTTATATAATTTAAAAGGTTTCGTAATAAATAACTTGGACTTTTACTACGAGTGACCTTATGACGCGGTAGTAACTGATATGTTCTGATTAGTTCAATTTTAACCATCCTAACTCATTGTTATCAGGTGTAATGTGATAATCTACTCTTAAATTCATTATGAATCCAATGCAGTAATTTTATGCTCTTTGAAGTTCAACCGACATGTCATTGATTTAAAAAGACTGAAAAATGTTAAAATAAAGGGAAAATCAATGTTTTTAACAGTTTTACTTATATTACTGAGTATCTAGGCCTTTCGTCGCTCCAAGAACAATATTTTCACCATAACATAACAACTTAAGGCCAATGGGGTAGAGTCCTAAGTTTTTAAAAACGTGTCTATACTAAATAACAACGTTGTATGGTCCAGGAGCAGGTTTGAGGGGCCGTTTTCGAGCCTTTTAGCTATAGTATTTTTTCCATAAGTATAACATGGCCACTTTCGAGGCCATCAGCAGAACGGAGCCTTGAGACTTGGAGAGGGGGAGACGTATTCTAATTTTTGTTGGTCCCCTACAACGTAATATGATGTGTGAGTAGTTTTGAGAAGCCTTTTTAAAATTAACTGGAGTATCTTTGAAACTTTGCAAGTCAAAATGTCTTCGTCAGTCCTGTTTTTGTATCGTTAATTGTTAGTCCTAAATCTTTTACAGTTGCACAGTACGACACAATTGTTCCATCAACGTCTATAGGAAGTACATCATTGATTTCAAAGTGAAATTTGGTCTAGTTTTTTATAACCAATGATTATTACTTGAGGGTTGTTTTATTCAGTTTAAGTGAACCTGCCTCCGACAATTTTACTGTAGAAGCTGTATCCGAATTCATATTGACTAGAGCGACTTCAGTGTCAATGAATAAACAATTTAAAAAAATCCCTAGGTTGCCTGCTTATAAACGTTGATTGTATTAATCAAGTAATTTATACAAATGGGAAAAATAAATACTAAATGCCCCCGTCGCAGCAAACTTGCATACTCAGCGAATTTCCAATGCATGTATATGTTTCTCACTACCACATAAAGCCACTCACCAAGTTTCATAAAAATACATGAAACAAGTGATATATAGTACTTTATTTATTCTCAATAAGAATAACATTGTAGGGTCAGTACGCAGGTTTGCTCCAACAAAAAAGATAAGAAATGAGTTTTTTTGCAATTATCAATATAACTCAACCAGGTGAAGCTACATACCAACATGAACAACTGGTTGGGTAGGACTTAATATATTGCGAGTAAATAAATAGTGAACAATTTGACTATGAACAACTGGTTGTGAAGGACTTAATATATTGCGAGTAAATAAATAGTGAACAATTTGACTATGAACAACTGGTTCTAAATGCTTTAAACCACAAAAAGGAGATATGGGTCTAGTCATTGAGATTTTTTGCATCGAAATTTGAGGGAGAGTTATAATTAGACTAATTTAGATTGGAATAGAATAGTTAAACATCTACGTTACATCTGGTAACACGTTAATACTATGATAACCATTTTAAGTGATGTGTCTTTAATTACTACAACACTGGAAGACTTAAGCCTGAGACGATGATAACTTTTTGTTTTAAGCGAATTTCCCCTATAGGGAAGAAGCTATTACCGTAGGTGGCATGGTAAGACTTAAGCCCGAGACCATGATAACTTTTTGTTTTGAGGTCCCCAGATTCCAAAAACACTACTCGTTCAAATTGATATACATGTTTATATATATATATCGATCTGGTTTTCGAACTTAGTCATAAATTTTACTCTCCATATTTGTGCCAAATTTCATCAAAATCGGGCGTTTCTTTCAAAAGTTATCGCTGTAACGGACATATATATCGATCGATCAGATCGATCGGACTGTGGGAAGGGGGTTTATGGGGGTTTAAAATTTTACAAAAATCTGTTTTTTGAACTTTCTACCCTAAAATAAAAAAAATCCATTTTGGTTATAGCCATTTTATAGAACTTAAAAAAAAATAGTATTTTGAATCATTAAGGTTAAGTGGTTGTGGAAAAAAGTAAAAAAACGCGTCCATAAAAGTTTCCATGTTAATCTTAAGGGAATTAGGTTATTAGATTTTCCTCAGATAGTTTCACAAAAAACTTCACATTTCTTTCTACCAATACGTTTAGCTCCACAAAACAATCATTTTGGTGTTTTAATGGTTGTTCTACGTTGCAGAAATATTAAAAGTGCTAAACACATTACGTTGCCCAATGTTATCTTTACGGAGAGTAAATACAATTTTATTTCTTGATTATTTATGAATATTGATCAATCTTGGTATGTGGCTTCAACTAGTTGTGGTTTATTGATACTTGCACAAAAAAATTTTTTATTGATTTTACCGGAAGCAGAAAACCTGCATACTCGTCCCCCATGGAGGATAAGTAAAGTTTAATATCTCCCTTAGTTATGAACCTAAATTAATCAAACTTGGTATGTAGCTTCACCTGGTTGGGTTATATTGATAATTTAAAAAAAAAATATTTCTTATCTTCCCCGTTGCAGCAAACCTGCGTACTCAGCCCTAATGTTATTCTTATGGAGAATAAATAAAATGCTATATATCACTTATTAATGACTGTTTATTTATTTATATTTTTTTTGTTAAAACCTCAACTGCCCGTCACCATAGGCTATTGACCTGTACGGTAAACTAAAGACAGCGGGTACCGTAACGGCATTAGTCACATAGGGAAGCCAGAGGTGACCGCTCGTGATCTTACAGGAGTCGGCCGGGACCGGGATCGAACCAGCCACGTCTCATTTGCTAGTCAGGCACTTTACCTCTGAGCAACCGAGTCCGGTAAATGTAGTTTTGTGAACCTTGGTAAGTGGCTCTAGGTAGTAGTGAGACCTACATAAATGCAATGGAAATTCACTGAGTACGTAGGTTTGCTGCGACGGGGGATTTTATAACAATCGTAAAAATAAATTAATCCGTGTACATTCTGGATTCTTCTGATAAGTCGTTAACACGTTGAGTGATAAGATTAACTCTCTCAATGCTGCTGGTCAAAGAATAGTAAGTTGAGAGGGAGGGAGAGAGAGAGATTGAGGCGCAAGGAGTGAGAGAGAGATGAAACGCTTATGCGGCGGCTTCTCTTAACCTGCATACACCTCTAACACCAGTATCGTGTTTTGTTTCTCTAGAACAACTCCCTTTGATCTAGCCAGTTTAATCGAATTATGTAGTCACTCTTATTAATGGCTTACTTTAATTGTCTTAGACCTGCCTTCATTGTTAAATGCTGTTTTGCTAAATAGGGAGTTTAACATTAGGCTACCTTAGGCTACATAGTAATTACTCTGTTATGTTTGCATAATAATTATTTGTCATACATTCAGCCCTCAAATCTTTGGGACTTTCATCTTTATTTTCTATAAGGCCAATTTAAAGATTTAAGTCTAAATTCTCAACGGATTTTCCGAAATTATTGAAAATGAAATACTTAACGATTCCAGTGAACAGAAATTTGAATACTCACATTTACATTTCCAATTGAAAAATCGCAATTATTTACTATTTTGGAATTTTATTTAGTAAATATTTTATTTCTCATATACAAACCCTGGGGGGGTTGATAAAATCCTGGATTCCCCTGTTAAATATAAAAAAAGAAAAGGTTAGCTATTTATTTACCATCAATACAATCCTTATAGGACTACGTGATATTGTTTTCAGAGCATTCGGTCGCTATTTGACGGGGCAACTTGGATATTACAAGTTTATGGGCTCACCGAGCAGCAATCAACGCTATCGACGTGCTTTAGTAGCCAATCCAGAAATGACCGATTGACAAGGCTGCGAGGTCCACCTAGCAATAACGTTGCGAGTTTGTAATGCGTGGAAAATCAAACATCACTAAGAAAAAAGAGATGGGAAAAAATCGTTACCAGCAATCAGAACAACAAATCAGAGAAACCCTTTCAATGCTAAAACCTTCAGTGTAAGTGAAGCAGGTACAAATGGTAAAATCAAACACCAATATTGATGTTTACATTGGTTTTGCACCACATAGCCCCGAGCCATTGTCTCAGAGGACGAGCAGTTCCTGAATTAATTGCGTGGTTTAGAATAGTTAATTTATGATAATGTTTATGTTAATTTATGTATTAAGTGCGTAAAATAGGACTTTATAGCTTGAGCAAAACCTGTTACCACGCTCAACAAAGACATTTTATACTCGAATTACATACACCATTTTTCTATAACTGCAATTTTGGATATGACACACAGCATACTAAAATTAACTTTCATAATTTTGTATTGAATTCTTAAGATTGAGTTATAATTACTGAGTCAGTTAGTTTGGTCCGAAGCAACAATAAAAATAAAGCTGTTTATTACCGTCAGCGAGCGGAAAAGTAAGTCTTAGCGAGCGAAAAAGACTTTTTCCCTTGCTAAACAGAAACCAGCTGGTTAACGATATGTTTTTAGATTGCAAAGAAGCACATGAGGCATGATTGTAAAACAATTAGTTTCAAGACTTTTTTATTTATAGCACACATTTTAATATTAACATATTATTTTATTATTTTACCGCTTCAAAACTTTTATAAGAAAAACAGTAATTAAGCACACTAATAATAGAACAATTTGGAGTACACATTTTAATAATTCCCTATTATTGATTAAATATTAAAAACGTTTTACTTGTAGGTAATAATTATACACATTTGAATTAGTTGAGCAAGAACTGGTAATCAGTGAAGCTTGGATCCTTTGGTAAAACACACCAATTACAGTACGGCACACGAGTGGAAACCCAGGCCGTTAATTTTAAAATTGGACTTATGGACGGCCTGGTTTTTCACTCGTACATCGCACTGTAAATGTAATCAAAACGAATCGTTGTAATTTGTTATTCTAGGCGTTTCGATTTAGAGCTTCCTACTCTTCGGGGAGTTATACTTTATTTGTGTATTTTTGGTTGAAATTAGTTCATTATTTCATAAATATTTCACTTTCATTGGCGGTCTAAGATAATGCAGTCTGAATTACAAGTTGAGTGGTCCATCGGGCAAAGTTGAATGGCTATGAGTGAATGAATGAGGCGAATTCGCCCACCTTAAAGAAATAGATGAGGGAGAAAAGCGAATCGATCAATATACAAGTCATATGAGCGAAGTATGTTCGTTCGATATAAAAGAAAACTGTCTAGGAGACTATAAAACTGGCCAAAACCAGCCTGGCGGTTGACATTGACTACAGCAAAAGAAGATGTTATAGAAGGTGAGTCCTTTGGCTAGCCATTATGACAAGCTTCCTTTCACCTTGGCCTCTCCATGATTGTTAACAGCATGGGACTGTCTTCCCTGTGACCGTGGTCCCTAGCTGATGAACATCACTGAATCACTGTTAGACGCCGACTCAACTAGGGCCACTAAAAGGCGAATATTAATGAGTGATGAGTTTAGAAAGGGTGAGACACCTTTTGCACCCTTTTACTGGCTAAGACCGACTGATTATTTAGCCAGGATCATTAATTAATAGCCCAATGACCAATGGCAGCTGGATCCAGTGTGGAACCTCCACAAAATCTTCTCAGGATTTTGCTCAGGAACTTCATATTATGAAGCGAGCACGCTAACCACTTGCCAGTTAGCCTAGCTAGGAGAGAAGGGCAGACTGAGACCTCCTATGAGGGAATCACGCAGCAGGAATCACGGGCTCTATAAAATGCTAATTGGCTGCTCTATCCCATTCCTGCTAGTTCCTTTCCTTCTGGTGACCTTCAAAACGTTCCCACGCGGAAGACATGCCTAGCGGCTTTGCTGGGGTTTACTAATCCAAAGTCTATAAAAGAAAGCGAGCTGAAAAAATGTTGTGAAGCTGAAAAATTACTTCAGGCCTGAACAATGGACTAACCTTCCACAAGCAAAGTAGATGGTTTTCGAGTGAGTACTTTTAAATGGCTTCAAGCTGTTTAGATCATAACGTGGTATTTTAGATTCATCATCACTATTGATTTTTAAGGTAATTTTAAACTTTAAACTGAGGTCTTTTCTCCCACGCCCCAGAGGATTAGATGTGTTTTAAATGTGGAAAAATTGTGAGTTAAATCTTACTATCGTTTATACAAGGATAATTATAGTTTTGCACAGAGCTTAGAATCTTCAGTTCTTAAAGAAGCACACGTGTTAAGAAAATGTCTGTGTGAATGTTTCGCTCATGGGCCAGATTTTTTCCGCTAATCACGTGAAAACCGCTTGGTAGAATTTGATCAAAATGTGATTTCTATATGTAGTTTACCAATACAATTTAACTGCCTATCCGGTGAGTACGCAGGTTTCGGTGCCATTTTAATATGAACGTGCCGAACGAAGCTCAGGGTCGTTTAAGTACTAAGACTTTTGAACCCAAAACTTAGATCAATAGAAACGACATGTGACCATTTAAATAACAAAGTGCGGTGATCTGAATTCATGCAGTCAACAATGAATATTACATATGACAGGCCGCAGATGTTGGAGCGACCTATTCTACTCTCCCAAGCTGTCATTTCTATATGAATAACATTATGTAGAAATTAAACTCAGAGTTGAGTTTTAAATACAAGTACCTGGGGGCCGAGCTTTGCTCGGGGAAGGTCAGTCAGTTTGTTTAGACGACTCGGAGTAATATTTCACCACTTCCCCCTACTGATAATCAAATTTGTATAACTCATTTGCCTCTTTTCTACATTTTTAAGGTCCCCTCAGCTGTTATTTATAGCTCAATGTCCCTTTGATTTTTTTACTACTCTATGTATGTAATCTTCACTCAAATCTTTTAATCTCTGCTCTCAGGAAACCACATGTTAATAAACATAAACAGCATGAGTATTACTTTGATGGTTCCCTGGTTGATTATTAACAGCTGTTACAATTCTTTTGTTTTGATTTGAAACTCCATAAGCCCAATGTTAATTTTTTAACTTTTAATTTGAGTTTTTTACATTATTTGATTTTTCCTGGGTATGAGGCCTGTATAGAACTTATTTTTATCCCAGAAATTAGTTATTTAGAACATTTTAAGGAAATCTTTGGAGCCGTTTTTGAGATCAGTGTCGCAAGCAAGCAAGTAAGCAAGCAAGCAAACCTTACTCATATTAGAGTATAAGATAAGATAAGATCTATCATAATATAACAGCATTTAACCAACGGCAGTGGTTGGTTATTTAATCATTGTTTTTATTGTTGAACTATTTTACAACTATTTGGACTATTTTTACAACTTTCTGGAAGGAATTGTGCCAATAAGGTGAAGAATGACGGAATACAACTGTAGTAGGGTTATTTTTATTTTTGCCTGGCGTTTTAGCTTATATCGTATTATTTAGGGGGAGGGCCACAACACACGACTAACTAAGCAATAACACTGCTGTGCCAATATTTGCTTCCACTAGTTCTGTAATTTAGTTCAATATGATGATGAATTGAAACCATCTGTATATAAAACTAACCTTTATATAGGTTGGTGTTATAAATTACCAATAATACCAACACCAACCCAGTCACCAGCTGAGATAGTCTGTATACCTGTCAGGTGTCCCAAAGTACGGTGATGTACATTAGTCTGTATACCCTGTCAGGTATCCCAATGTACGGTGATGTACATTAGTCTGTATACCCTGTCAGGTATCCCAATGTACGGTGATGTACATTAGTCTGTATACCCTGTCAGGTGTCCCAATGTACGGTGATGTACATTAGTCTGTATACCCTGTCAGGTGTCCCAATGTACGGTGATGTACATTAGTCTGTATACCCTGTCAGGTGTCCCAATGTACGGTGATGCACATTAGTCTGTATACCCTGTCAGGTGTCCCAATGTACGGTGATGTACATTAGTCTGTATACCCTGTCAGGTGTCCCAATGTACGGTGATGTACAGTAGTCTGTATACCCTGTCAGGTGTCCCAATGTACGGTGATGTACATTAGTCTGTATACCCTGTCAGGTGTCCCAATGTACGGTGATGTACATTAGTCTGTATACTATGTCAGGTGTCCCAATGTACGGTGATGTACATTAGTCTGTATACCCTGTCAGGTATCCCAATGTACGGTGATGTACATTAGTCTGTATACCCTGTCAGGTGTCCCAATGTACGGTGACGTACATTAGTCTGTATACCCTGTCAGGTGTCCCAATGTACGGTGATGTACATTAGTCTGTATACCCTGTCAGGTGTCCCAATGTACGGTGATGTACATTAGTCTGTATACCCTGTCAGGTGTCCCAATGTACGGTGATGCACATTAGTCTGTATACCCTGTCAGGTGTCCGAATATACGGTGATGTACATTAGTCTGTATACTCTGTCAGGTGTCCCAATGTACGGTGATGTACATTAGTCTGTATACCCTGTCAGGTGTCCCAATGTACGGTGATGTACATTAGTCTGTATACCCTGTCAGGTGTCCCAATGTACGGTGATGTACATTAGTCTGTATACCCTGTCAGGTGTCCCAATGTACGGTGATGCACATTAGTCTGTATACCCTGTCAGGTGTCCCAATGTACGGTGATGTACATTAGTCTGTATACCCTGTCAGGTGTCCCAATGTACGGTGATGTACATTAGTCTGTATACCCTGTCAGGTGTCCCAATGTACGGTGATGTACATTAGTCTGTATACCCTGTCAGGTGTCCCAATGTACGGTGATGTACATTAGTCTGTATACCCTGTCAGGTGTCCCAATGTACGGTGATGTACATTAGTCTGTATACCCTGTCAGGTGTCCCAATGTACGGTGATGTACATTAGTCTGTATACCCTGTCTGGTGTCCCAATGTACGGTGATGCACATTAGTCTGTATACCCTGTCAGGTGTCCGAATATACGGTGGTGTACATTAGTCTGTATACTCTGTCAGGTGTCCCAATGTACGGTGATGCACATTAGTCTGTATACCCTGTCAGGTGTCCGAATATACGGTGATGTACATTAGTCTGTATACTCTGTCAGGTGTCCCAATGTACGGTGATGTACATTAGTCTGTATACCCTGTCAGGTGTCCCAATGTACGGTGATGTACATTAGTCTGTATACTATGTCAGGTGTCCCAATGTACGGTGATGTACATTAGTCTGTATACCCTGTCAGGTATCCCAATGTACGGTGATGTACATTAGTCTGTATACCCTGTCAGGTGTCCCAATGTACGGTGACGTACATTAGTCTGTATACCCTGTCAGGTGTCCCAATGTACGGTGATGTACATTAGTCTGTATACCCTGTCAGGTGTCCCAATGTACGGTGATGTACATTAGTCTGTATACCCTGTCAGGTGTCCCAATGTACGGTGATGCACATTAGTCTGTATACCCTGTCAGGTGTCCGAATATACGGTGATGTACATTAGTCTGTATACTCTGTCAGGTGTCCCAATGTACGGTGATGTACATTAGTCTGTATACCCTGTCAGGTGTCCCAATGTACGGTGATGTACATTAGTCTGTATACCCTGTCAGGTGTCCCAATGTACGGTGATGTACATTAGTCTGTATACCCTGTCAGGTGTCCCAATGTACGGTGATGCACATTAGTCTGTATACCCTGTCAGGTGTCCCAATGTACGGTGATGTACATTAGTCTGTATACCCTGTCAGGTGTCCCAATGTACGGTGATGTACATTAGTCTGTATACCCTGTCAGGTGTCCCAATGTACGGTGATGTACATTAGTCTGTATACCCTGTCAGGTGTCCCAATGTACGGTGATGTACATTAGTCTGTATACCCTGTCAGGTGTCCCAATGTACGGTGATGTACATTAGTCTGTATACCCTGTCAGGTGTCCCAATGTACGGTGATGTACATTAGTCTGTATACCCTGTCTGGTGTCCCAATGTACGGTGATGCACATTAGTCTGTATACCCTGTCAGGTGTCCGAATATACGGTGGTGTACATTAGTCTGTATACTCTGTCAGGTGTCCCAATGTACGGTGATGCACATTAGTCTGTATACCCTGTCAGGTGTCCGAATATACGGTGATGTACATTAGTCTGTATACTCTGTCAGGTGTCCCAATGTACGGTGATGTACATTAGTCTGTATACCCTGTCAGGTGTCCCAATGTACGGTGATGCACATTAGTCTGTATACCCTGTCAGGTGTCCCAATGTACGGTGATGCACATTAGTCTGTATACCCTGTCAGGTGTCCGAATATACGGTGATGTACATTAGTCTGTATACCCTGTCAGGTGTCCCAATGTACGGTGATGTACATTAGTCTGTATACCCTGTCAGGTGTCCCAATGTACGGTGTTGCACATTAGTCTGTATACCCTGTCAGGTGTCCGAATATACGGTGATGTACATTAGTCTGTATACCCTGTCAGGTGTCCCAATGTACGGTGATGTACATTAGTCTGTATACCCTGTCAGGTGTCCCAATGTACGGTGATGTACATTAGTCTGTATACCCTGTCAGGTGTCCCAATGTACGGTGATGTACATTAGTCTGTATACCCTGTCAGGTATCCCAATGTACGGTGATGTACATTAGTCTGTATACCCTGTCAGGTGTCCCAATGTACGGTGATGTACATTAGTCTGTATACCCTGTCAGGTGTCCCAATGTACGGTGATGTACATTAGTCTGTATACCCTGTCAGGTGTCCCAATGTACGGTGATGTACATTAGTCTGTATACCCTGTCAGGTGTCCCAATGTACGGTGATGCACATTAGTCTGTATACCCTGTCAGGTGTCCGAATATACGGTGATGTACATTAGTCTGTATACTCTGTCAGGTGTCCCAATGTACGGTGATGTACATTAGTCTGTATACCCTGTCAGGTGTCCCAATTTACGGTGATGTACATTCAGTTTATTTTCCGTATTTACCCAGCATTTGTCCCACAATTCTACTGAGCCTTTCAGACAATACCCAAAACATTGAACCCCAACCATCCCGATAACTAAAAGCCATCGGCTCACTGCTATACTTTTTAAACTGCTATAATTTAGTTGGTAATTTATCAGAACAACTATTTATACATCACGCAGGAAAGTAAGTAAGTAAATATTATGGGAGTCAAGTCACATCAAATCAAGTGAACGATGAAAAATTGCATTTGATTCTTAATAACGCCCTGGTAGATCGGAAAAAAGGTTGAAAAGTGAAAGTTTAGGTACTCTTATAATTATGAAGTTGTAATTTTAAAAGTAAATACCCCCGTTGCGGCAAACTCAGCGAATTTCCAGTGAAGATATAAATGTCTTAATACTACTTATAGCCACTTACCAAGTTTCATAAAAATATATCCACAAATAAGCAATAATACAATTTTAATTATTCTCCGTAAGAATTACATTGGGGCTGAGTACGCAGGTTTGCTGCATCAACGAACACAAAAAATAGGTTTTGATGCTAGTATCAATATAACTCAACTAGGTGAAGTCGTATACTAATTTGTATTCATTTATTCATTTATGTTCATAATTAAGAGTCTTCATCACCGGAAGTTGCTAGACGCCATCTAGGAGTTTTGCTCCATAAGGCCAATGTTAACTTTGTGCCTCCATTACTCCTCACCTGATCGTCACATAAAATTAATTTTCGTGTCAAATTAAAGGTTTCGCCGTCTTCTAGGGAAATACAATGTCGATTTTTTTTTTAATTTGGGTACCATAGTTGCATAATAAATAGTTTAATTTTGAACTGAAACACTGTACATTTTCTCATTAATTTGTGTCAAAATCCAAATTCGACTATTGTATTTCCCTAGAAGACGACGAAACCTTTAATTTGACAACAAAATTAATCGTTTGTGACGATAAGGTGAGGAGTAACGGAGGCACAAAGTTAACATTGGCCTTATGGAACAAAACACCAAGATGGTGTCCGGCAACTTCCGGTGATGAAGACTCTTAAGGGAGACAAAGCATTTAATTATTATCCATAAGAATAACTTGAGGCTGAGTATGCAGGTTTGCAGCTACGGGAGCCTTTGGCACAAAATTGTTTTTTGAGCAAATATCAATAGACCACAACCAGCTGAAACCATATACCAAGTTTCGTCAGTATTCGTTCATAAATAAGCGAGATATAAAATTTGTCCTTTCCTCCATAAGAATAACATTAGACAACGTACTGTGTTTAGCACTTTCAATATCTCGGTAAGCAATTGACGTAGAGAAATGATCAAAATACCAAATTGTGTGTATTTTAAGCTGAATCCAATGGTAAAAACTAAAATTGGACTTTTTCAAAAATTATATGTAAAAAATTCAAAAAACCCATTTTTGGGGTACAAAACCCCCCAAAAATACCCCTTTGGATGGAGCGATCTGGCTGGTTTTCGATCTTAAATTCACAAATGTTGCTTTACACGTTTATACCAAACTACATCAAAATCGGATCATTTTTACGAGAGTTATCGTGCTCACGGGCACACACATATATAAATGTATAAATATATATATAAATATATATATAAATATATATATATATATATATATATATATATATATATATATATATATATATAGTTTCGAACGAATGGTGTTTTTGGGGTCTGGGGACCTCAAAACGAAAAGTTATCATGGTCCGGGGCCTAGGTCTTACCATGCCGAATACGGTAATAGCTTCTTTCCGATAGGGGAAATTCGCTAAAACTAGACAGGAGGTTGAATATGATTTTACGTTTCATGTGACACGTACCATTCAATCATGTGACACGTGTCACGTGGTACAATCACGTTGCAAACGTAATATGTCAGGCAATAAAGATTGCTTTCAACGTTGTTTTAATCGGTAATTTTTGGCTTAGTAAAATGTTTTTAGAAAATGTTCATCTCTGTATCACCATTACACAACGTTCAACCCAGATATGACATTCAACAAAATAAGTAGTTGTTTTATCATATTGTAGGAAAAGGGATGAATGTTTTTGATAAATATGATTATTTTCATATAGAAAATCAAGCTTTTCGTCATCACCTAATTTATAACAGGAATTAAAGTTACCTAAGTTAACGGGAATTATTAATTATTTTTAAAGGAATGCTTTATTGAAGTAATAACCCCGCTATTTTACAGATATAAATATATAATCATTACCAATAGTACGGTTTGGAAACATCACATTCAAAACGTTAAAAACGCCCTGGAAATCGTTAAAACGTTACAAAACGTTTAAAAAGCACATTTCTTATTGATTTTATATATATATATATATATAAACCCTAAATCAATAATGTTAAGCTTTGCAGTACAATGTATATATTGTTCAGTTATAGTTTTCCAATTGTTTTACACTAAATGTGGCAAAACAATCGTACGAATGTAAAAAATAAATACATCTGTTTGAGTGAATAATCTCCGTGGATTAATTTTGTCTCTTGTTTGTTTAACATTCAACATTTGTTTGTCACAATGGATCACCATGGGCTTGTCCACGACTGGGTGGATATAAATAATAGTTTGTATTTAGTGTTGGTAAAACCGATAAACAATCGAGTATTATTCGGTAAATAATTACCGTTTGTTATAGCCTAATGCTATGTTTGTAAACAACTGCGCTTCAACTCTCATATTTCTACTGAGAATTCAAACTCAAAACGTCCAATACGTAAAATTTTTATCCATTTGATTGTAAAGTAGGTCTTTGTCGCGGATAACCTTCAGTTCACAGCAGTTGGGTAAGTCATTCGATTAACCATCGACTATCGTGTGATAGACTACCGCGACTATCGCATTCGTCTACTCAACTAGCATCTAGAGGATCACAGCTTGTTAAATTGTAACTTTCCGATTGTTCGCCACGTGATTGTGGATCAATGGATACAGTATCGGACGGGCTTACGTTTATGCGGTCCCGGGTTCGCATTCCGCTTTTGCTAATTACTTTTCGGTGTCTGCATTTTTTAGTTTTTCATTATTTTGTTGTCTTATTTTTGTCGTTTACCTTTTAAAGTCTAGATTTTTGTTAAATAAGTTTACTTTATATTTTTTGGATCAAAATTACTTTATTAGCGAATTTCCCCTATAGGGAAGAAGCTATTACCGTAGGTCTCATGGTAAGATTTAAGCCCGAGACCATGACAAATTTTTTTTTTTAGGTCCCCAGATGACTAAAACACGATTCGTTCAAATTTATATATATGTATATATATATCTATATATATATATATATATCTATATATATATATATATATATATATATATATATATCTATATATGTGTCCGTGAATGCGATAACTTGAGTAAAAAACGTCCGATTTCGATGAAATTTGGCTCAAATGTGTAAAGTGACATTCATGACTTTAAGTTCGAAAACCAGAAAAATCGGGCCATGGGAAGGGGGGTTTATGGGGGTTTTAAATTTTCCAAAAATCAGTTTTTTGCATTTTTTACCCTAAAATTTTTAAAACACTTAATTTTGGTTTAGACCATGTTATAGAGCTTAAAAAAACAAATAATATGGTATTTTGAATTATTAAGCTAGGTTAAGTGGTTGCGGAGAAAATCCAAAAAAACCTGCTCATAAAATCTCCTATGTTAATCTTATGGGAAAAAGGTTTTTGGCTTTTCCTAAGTTAATTTTGATGTAAACTTCACATTTGCTTTTACCAATCAATTCAGCTCCACAAAACAATCATTTTGGTGTTTAAATTGTGATTCTACGTCCAACCGTTGCAGAGATATTCAAAGTGCTAAACACAGTACGTTGTCCAATGTTATCCTTATGGAGAATAAATAAAATTTGATATCTCCATTATTAATGAATGTATATTGATGAAACTTGGCACGTGGGGTCGCGTAGTACTGGTATATTGATATTTGCACAAAAAATTGATTTTTTGTTGATTATCCCCGTAGCAGCGAACCTGCGTACTCAGCCCCCATGTTATTCTTATGGAGAATAAGTAAAATGTAATGACTCCCTTAATTATGAACATAAATTAATACAACTTGCTATGTGGCTTCACCTTGTTGAGTTATAATGATATTTGCATAAAAACCCATTTTTTTGGTTCCTTGTTGCAGCAAACCTGCTTACTCATCTCCCATGTTATTCTTATGGAGAATAATTAAAATTGTATATATCGCTTATATATGAATATATTTTTATAAAACTTGGTATGTGGCTTTATATGGCATTAAGACATATATTATGCATTGGAAATTCGCTGAGTACGCAGGTTTGCTGCGACGGGGGTATTTGTAATATGTTACACAACGAAGAGCCACCATACAGTGCTCTGCGGAGATAGGTTAGGTTAGGTTACCATAATTTTGTCGTGAACTGCAGCAAAAGTTGTTATATTTTATATGTAATAATATTTTTATTATGATACAAAACAAAGAGCTAGAATCGGTAGTATATAATACGAAAGTCGAGGTAGTCTATAACACGATAGTCGATGGTTAATCGAATGACCTACCCATCTGTTGTGAGCTGAAGGCTATCCCTTTGTCGCTAGAGCAAACTGTTACCGCGCAACGCGTAGCGAAGCGTGGTAATTTCCCGAAAGCGACAAAGACATTTTACACTCGAATTACATACTAAATTATTCCTACCACAGAAATTTTGGATACCACAAACATACAAATTTCTCTTTCGTCTATTTTGGTTGAATAAAAGAGATTGAGGTTCAGCTGCCAGCGATATGTTTTATAACGTAATAGCTCGGTAACGGCTAGGGTACTAACCTTCATATTTGAGTACTAACTAGTAATAACCTAGTATTAACTCGTGGTGTAGTTAAAATTTCAAATATGGCCGGGCCAGCGAAATGGACCTAAATCTGCCATGTTTCTGTTACCTATTTGTTTTAAATGCTTTTATTTAGGCTAATTAATTCTGTTTTAATAATTTTGAATCGTTAAAATAATTTTTGTTAAGAAACTTTCTTTTCACAAAATTTTGCCATTAGTTTTGCCGGTTCTGAGTAAAACTTTTTTCTTGTTTGTTTTTAACTGGAACATTATTTGTGAATGTAATTGTGACTGTTTAGCTTGATCAAACTTGTAATTCTGATGTAAAAAAAGGAAAGAAGGAAGTTTAATCATTTTAAGTGTCTGTGACTGACTGAAAAAATTATTCAGCAACTTTTATTATTGGGATTCTGGGTTGTGCCAAAGCAAGGTCCCTGAGCGGAGCGACCATCAGCCCGTGGGCTCTGCGGAGAGGACATCCAGGGGTTTTCCATAGGGCCCTGGATTTTCCCCTCACGCCTGCTAAACTGGATCTGGGCCTCCTGCCTGCCTCGTCGCCCTCTGGTGGCCGCCATCGTTGCTTCGACCCGCCCAGAAATGCCACCTGCCACAAGTCTTGTTAAAATGATTTATACATTTATTTATTGTTAATTTTTTAGTCTAATAATTTATGTCATGAACAACGAAGATGTGGACTGTTGAGCTTCTATTATTTATTTAGATCGATATTTAGTCTTTAAATCACAGTTTACATTTTTTTAATTTTACTTTGGGGGCCACCCCCAAATTTAAGCTAACTGTCAAATCTTAATCATCGTTTACTGTAATATCTATTGCATTTAATGTTTTTGTTGTTATTTATTTTTTTTGATAATCTAAATTGAAAACCCCACTTGTAACTTTAATATTATTGAAACTTATTTAGAATTTGGCACTTTAAGATTTGCAACTTTGAAAATGAATGAATTGTTATTAGTCTTTTAGCTTTGTCATCTGAAATCTGTAAACTAGAGGAAAGGTGAGAGCATGACTGAAACAACTTGCGAAATGACGTCGGTGCATTTTTATGTATTTGTTGTTTTGTTAATTGAATTACAGTTTGGTGCCTCTCAGCAGTGAGTGTTTCTTGAGCTCTTCCTCCACGGCCTTCCTTGATGTTAGGAAGGGCTGTGAGCCGCCCCTCGCCCCGTCTCCATGGAGCATGCTTTCCAGTTGATAGTTCGTCTGGGTGCGGGTGCGGGGGCGTCGGTTCACTTGATAAGTCGAAGTTTTGTTATTCCCTTTGAACTTGCCTACCTAATGCTATGCTATTCTACCTCTATAAGTCGAAGGGTTGGCGGGGAACATCTCGATAACTCGAAGTTATGTGGCCGACTTAGCTTACCGGCGTACCTCTATAACTTGAAACAGGTAAACCTCTGTAACTCGAATAAGTACAGACACCTTACCTCTATAAGTCGAAGTGTTGTCTGGAGAACCACTACAAGTCGAAATTGCACATTACTGGTTCGGATTCAAACTCTGTTTGAACGACCATCCCCAAAAAGTCTAATAATAATAGGCAGGAAGAGGTCATACGGGAATAACATCGAACTGTGAGTCATTGTTTGTTTACTTTCCTACTCTACGACATGTTCACTGTTCACTGAAGGAGATATTTCGTCCTCTAATACCAATGACTACATAAACTAAAATTGTAGTTTATGTAGTCATTGCTAATACGTTTACCAAAGAAGCTGTTAAAAACATTTACTGGCTCATTTTAGACATTTTTAATTGTTAACATTATTTTTAATTTTAATTATGATTTTTACGATATGACTAATTGTGATACACTGCGTACAAAAAAACTAAATGATGTAGGCTAGGGATTACACTCTTCCATGACTCATTAATTATGTTGCCGTGATCTTCAAGAAGTCGAAGTCTGTGGAAGATCACCTTGATAAGTCAAACCTTGATATTTCAAATTATTCGATAGCTCGATTTTTCGTTTACCCTGAGGTTTGAGTTATTGAGGTTCCACGTGTTTAAAACACTTGGGGAAAACACTTTTATGTGTTGGCAAAATTAATGCGAAACCGGACAAGTCTGTATGGATGTATGGCAACATTGATTCCTGCTCGACTCAATGTAGCCATCGCTCATCATCTCGTCTGCATCCGTTGCGTCATCCTGCCCACGACAACCGGATATGACGACACGTCACTGCTGTAAAATAGTTTTCCTTCACGTTTTCCTTCACTTTGTAAAATGTTTCTGAGTGGTTTTTGTTCTCAATCATATACCATTTATCCTGTACAGTGTTTTATCCTGAAATAGGAATGTTTGATCGGTTGCTTGCCTGCGCACAAATCATCCAAGTGACGATAGCCACACTTTAACAAGAACGTTACATTTACTCATGGTTGAATAGCCTCCAAAGCTGATAAACAATATAATAAGGTTACTTTACCTTCATCTTTAGTCTTTAGCCTGTTGTTCACTTGTTTCCCAACGACTCCAGATGAACAGTGTGTAATGCTATTTTTTTTTAAATATTACTATTATTGTTATTGTAATATTATTTACTACACTGTATACTACAATATAATATTATTTATTATATATTATGATGCGATATAATATCAATTTTTGTATAAACAAAAATGTGCTGATTTGCTTCTTTTTTAAAAGCATCTTTTTTAAAGTGACTGAAAATCTTTAAAATCAAGTTACTCATGAGTTTCCCATGAGTAACCCGGTATAATGTTATAAACGTTTAAATGCAATAAAAAAACCTGCATGAAAAATTACATAAAAATCCTTAAACGTTAAGTTTTATTTTTTATTCAATGGAAAATTATTTTTTTTTTAAAGTGTGGGTGTTATTACTACATATCATGTAGATTATTATTAGTAATTTTTTACTCGCTTACTTCTAGCTTGGCACTTATAGGATGTTCTAATTTTTAGTTACGAATGTTTTTGATTACCATTTCAGGCAGTTAAGTTTAGATAAATCCACGAATAGAGTGCAATAAGATTTAGTAATTTATCTGACCTGAATAGAGTTTGAATTTAATAAAAACCTTGTAAGCTGTTTTAAAAATGTAATATATTCTGAACACAGTGTAATCAAATATAATAATTGTGTTCACGTGTGTTCGTGGGGAGGGAATGTGAGAGGATTACTTTCACATTGTTTCAGCTGATTTTCCGAGCATTGTGACAGCCATATTAGACACAACCAAACTTTCTCCATTTCGTCATATGAGGTGTATGTAACAGCATGTATACATTTTGACTTTCGACTTAATTAGAATATCCTTGAATCAACGTTTATTTTTATACCGAGATAAGAGTTGAAATGTCTTTCATTAATGTATGGTCAGTTTTAGCGAATTTCCCCTATAGGGAAGGAGCTATTACTTTAGTCATATATATGGTAATGAAGACAAAATTTCCTCATGGTCTAAACTTAAGATAGATCATGCCACAGTTGTTTTTAAAAACCAATTTACATATGATTTTTGTTTATATTTAATTTTTGTATTTTGTTAAATGTTATAGTTTTAATTTATACATTTTTTATATACTTTATTTTATACACCTGAAGACGCGGAAAGCAAAATATAGTGTGATGTTTAACTAATTTTTTCAGTTTCTCATTGATATAGATAGCTATATATATATATATATATATATATATATATATATATATATATATATATATATATATATATATATATATATATATATATATATATATATATATATATATATATATATGCACAGTTAGTATCACCATCAGTTACCATCATTCGTTTGAAACGTTATATATATATATACATACATACATACAGTTAGTATATATACAGTTTCAAACGAATGGTGTGTTTGGGGTCTGGTGACCTCAAAACGAAAAGTTCCCGGGCTTAGGTCGTACCATGCCAACTACGGTAATAGCTTCTTCCCTTTAGGAGAAATTCGCTAAAACTATATATAGCGGTATGGATGCCAAACGACTCTATATACTAACACAAATGTATGTATATATATATATATACGATTGTGTATGTGTCCGTGAGCACTATAACTCTCGTAAAAAAGGCTCGATTTTTAGAAAATTTAGTACAAACGAGTAAAGCAACATTTATGACTTTAAGTTCGAAAACCAGACAGATCGACCCGTCTGAAGTGGTATTGGGGGGTTTTGTACCCCAAAAATGTTTTTTTGAAGTTTTTACATGTAATATATTTAAAAGTCAAATTTTAGTTTCACCATTGGATTCAGCTTCAAAAAACACACAATTTGGCGTTTTGACCATTTCTCTACGTCAACTGGTTACAGAGATATTTAAAGTGCTAAACACAGTACGTTGTCGAATGTTATTCTTATGGAGAATAAGAAAATAAATGTAATCAGGAAACTGACACACACTTTCTCCCTTTTAGTGCAACTCCAATGAATAAATTACTTTTTATTTAATAAATATAGAATACAAAGTACAGATGAATGGACAGAAAATTGTCTAAAATAGTTGTTTTCAGAAATATCCACCCAAACCCCATTTTGGGAGGCACTATAAAATCCGTTGCTACACAAAGTGGTTTTGAGTGGGAAAATGCCCCCTTGTCCCCCCCAGGGTCAAGTTGTAACATATTTCGAGTATCCTCTGTTGGTCAATGCTAACTTAACCTGCATATCAAGTTTGAACGAAATTGATCAATAAATAAGAGAGAAATAGTAATTTTTGTATTCCCCATAAAAATAACATTGGACAACGTACTGCGTTAACCGCAAAATGAAAATTTAAATTTTCTCCGCAACCAGTAATCTTAGAATAGTAATTTAAAATCCTAAATTATTTAGTTTGTTGAGCTATTTTTAATGGTGAACAGTAATCTGTTTTATATTTATGTTTTTTATAAAAAAAAACAAAAACTGAATTTTTGATATTTTAACACTTGCAATTTTAATATTTTAAGTCTAGTAATTAAAAATACTAAATTATTTAGTTTTTTAGCTCTTTTTAATGGTGAATATTAATATTTTTTATATTTATGCTTTTCTATGAAAAATAAAAAAAAACTTAATTTTTTTATGTTTTAAGTCCTGTAATTTCTGAACCCGAATTTTTACAGAAATGCGGGTGGTGTCATTTTGTTGGAAAACTAAAGTTCTACAAACGAATAAAGTTAATCAAAATCGATAGAGTTGTTTTTGAGAAATTTTGATTTTTAATGTTTTTGGCGGTTTTTGGGGGATAATTAACCTTAAAAATCAAAAATTAAAAAACACCTGGAGATATCGTGGATTAGTACCTACATACCAAATTTAATAAAAATCTGACCATTGGTTACGGCTCTAGCTCTGTACACATCCATACAGACAGACAGACATACACACAGACATC
Source organism: Allygus modestus (assembly GCA_963675035.1). Classification (NCBI taxonomy): domain Eukaryota; kingdom Metazoa; phylum Arthropoda; class Insecta; order Hemiptera; family Cicadellidae; genus Allygus; species Allygus modestus. The sequence goes on along the minus strand of OY776112.1, from coordinate 175,713,621 downwards.
ACGTAAACATATTTTTATTGGGTTCATGGAGCACCAAAACGAATATTTCCACTAACAACTCAAATTCAAAAATTTTGGCGAAAACAATACTTTCTCCATATACTATGTATAAGGGGGAGAAAGTAAATTGATATCTCGCTTATTATGAACGTATATTAACGAAACTTGGAGTACGGCTTCATCTGGTCGTTGTCTATTGCTATATGCACAAAAAAGAAATTTGTACCGATGATTCCCGTAGCAGCAAACCTGCGTACTCAGCCCCATTTTAGCGAATTTCCCCTATAGGGAAGAAGCTATTACCCTAGGTCTCATAGTAAGACTTAAGCCCGAGACCATGATAATTTTTTGTTTTGAGGTCCCCAGATGACAAAAACACTATTCGTTCAAATTTATATATATGTACATATATATATATATATATATATATATATATATATATATATATATATATATATATATATATATACTAGGGGCTTGTAGGGGCAAAAGCCCCTAAAAAACCAAAATACATAAATTTTTTATCAAATATTATTATACTGTCTTATGTTTTTAATAAAATGTCCATTCCTAAACAACTATACATTGCTGTAGTTTAAAAGTAAACAAACTGAATAAGTACAGCTGGTATCAATATCAAAGGCTAATTTAACTCTGTGGCACAGCTGTTTTAATTTCAAAAGATGTAAACAAATTAAACCCCATGTTGTTTTAATGGGAAAAGTTTTATTCTGTTGCGAATTTATGGTAAAAAAATAAGAAAAATGAATAGTTTTCCCTCAAAATTCACGTCAAGACCTTTAAAATGATACCCCTCCCATCCTTCTACGGCCATCCAGTCACTCACAATTTCTTTACAAAAATTTGACTTACGGAATTATATATAGAGATATATATATATATACGGACATATATATGTGTCCGTGAATGCGATAACTTGAGTAAAAAAGGTCCGATTTCGATGAAATTTGGCTCAAATGTGTAAAATGACATTCCTGACTTTAAGTTCGAAAACCAGAAAAATCGGACCATGGGAAGGGGGGTTTATGGGGGTTTATGGGGGTTTTAAATTTTTCAAAAATAAGTTTTTTGCATTTTTCACCCTAAAATTTTTAAACAAATTAATTTTGGTTTTGACCATGTTATAGAGCTTAAAAAAACAAATAATATAGTATTTTGAATTATTAACCTAGGTTAAGTGATTGCGGAGATAATCCAAAAAACCTACTCATAAAATCTCCCATGTTAATCTTATGGGAAAAAGGTTTTTGGCTTTTCCTCAGTTTATTTTTATGTAAACTTCACATTTGCTTTTACCAATCTGTTCAGTTCCACAAAACAATCATTTTGGTGTTTAAATTGTGATTCTACGCTTAACCGTTGCTGAGATATTCAAAGTGCTAAACACAGTACGTTGTCCAATGTTATCCTTATGGAGAATAAATAAAATTTGATATCTCGATTATTTATGAATGTATGTTGATGAAAATTGGTGTATGGCTTCACGTAGTACTGGCTTGTGTTTTTTGTGTTGATATTTGCACAAAAAATTGATTTTTTTAGCGAATTCCCCCTATAGGGAAGAAGCTATTACCGTAGGTCTCATGGTAAGACTTAAGCCCGAGACCATGACAACATTTTTTTTAGGTCCCCAGATGACTAAAACACTATTCGTTAAAATTTATATATATGTATATATATATGTGTGTGTGTGTGTGTGTGTGTGTGTCCGTGAATGCGATAACTTAAGTAAAAAATATCCGATTTCGATGAAATTTGGCTCAAATATGTAAAGTGACATTTATGACTTTAAGTTCAAAAACCAGAAAAATCGGAATATGGAAAGGGGGGTTTATGGGGGTTTTAAATTTTCCAAAAATCAGTTTTTTGCATTTTTTACCCTAACATTTTTAAAACACTTAATTTTGGTTTACACCATGTTATAGAGCTTAAAAAACAAATAATATGGTATTTTGAATTATTAAGCTAGGTTAAGAGGTTGCGGAGAAAATCCAGAAAAACCTGCTCATAAAATCTCCTATGTTAATGTTATGGGAAAAAGGTTTTTGGGTTTTCCTAAGTTAATTTTAATGTAAACTTCACATTTGCTTTTACCAATCAACTCAGCTCCACAAAACAATTATTTTGGTGTTTAAATTGTGATTCTACGTCCAACCGTTGCAGAGATATTCAAAGTGCTAAACACTGTACGTTGTCCAATGTTATCCTTATGGAGGACAATTAAAATGTTATATCTCCATTATTAATGAATGTATATTAATGAAACTTGGCATGTGGCGTCACGTAGTACTGGTATATTGATATTTGCACAAAAAATTGATTTTTTTTTTTTATAATCCCCTTAGCAGCAAACCTGCGTACTCAGCTCCCATGTTATTCTTATGGAGAATAACTAAAATGTAGTGACTCCCTTAATTATGAACATAAAATAATAACAATTGTTATGTGGCTTCACCTTGGTTGAGTTATATTGATATTTGCATAAAAACCCATTTTTTTAGTTCCTTGTTGCAGCAAACCTGCTTACTCAGCCCCCATGTTATTCTTATGGAGAATAACTAAAATGTTATATAGCGCTTATTTATGATTGAATATTGATGAAACTTGGTATGTGGCTTCACCTAGTTAAATTATATTTATATTTTCATAAAAACCAATTGTTTATTTTGCTTGTTTCAGCAAACCTACGTAATCATTACCAATGTTATTCTTATAGATAATAATTAAAATCACTTCTATGTGAATATATTTTTATGAAACTTGGTATGCGGCTTTAAGTGGTATTAAGACAAATATTTTGCATTGGAAATTCACTGAGGACGCAGGTTTGCTGCGACGGGGGTATTATTTTTATAAGTAAAATGGAGAATAAGTAAAATGTAATGACTCCCTTAATTATGAACATAAATGAATAAAACTTGGTATGTGGATTCACCTTGTTCAGTTATATTGATATTTGTATAAAGACCCCATTGTTTGTGTTCATTGTTGCAGCAAACCTGCGTACTCATCCTCCGTGTTATTCTTATGGAGAATAATCAAAATGGTATATATAGCTTATTTATGAAACTTGGTATATGTGGCTTCATCTAGTTGAGTTTATATTTGCATGTAAACCCATATTTTCTGTTCCTTGCTGCAGTAAACCTGCTTACTCAGCCCCATGATATTCTCATAGAGAATCCTGTAATTAAATGTTATATATCGCTTATTTATGAATGAATATTGATGAAACTAGGTTCGTGGCTTCACTTAGTTGAATTATATTTATATTTGCATAAAAACCAATTGATTGTGTTCCTTGTTTCAACAAACCTACGTACTCATCCCCAATGTTATTCTTACGGAGAATAATTAAAATTGTATATATCGCTTATTTATGAATATATTTGTATGAAACTTGGTATGCGGCTTTATGTGATCCTAAGACATATATTATGCATTGGAAGTTCGCTGAGTACGCAGGTTTGCTGCGATGGGGGTATTTAACTTGGAGTGACTGTGTATTTGAATTTGTTTATGTTCACTCGAAACAAAATGTTTCCATAGGTTTAAACCAATACCAAAATTACGTCACGCACTTTGAGGGGGGGAAGATGTGACGCAGCGTTGCGCAACGCACTAAGTTGTAATATAGTGTTAATTTTTTTTAAATAAAAAACTCACATATAAATCAAGATTACAAGAATCAATGATGCAAATAAAATCAATAGTTCGCCCATAAAGAATTCGTAAATATTTAATACTGGCTGTTACCCGCAGGCTTCGCCTCGCGAATTATTTATAAAAACTATGATAGTTTTGTGTGCTGCATTCTGTTGTTGGCCTGTGGAACCACTACGAATCCAGATCAGCTGTTTGTATTTTATCAGCTCAAACAGAAATGAATGTCCATAAGGAATACATGGGAACTTTGAATCCCCGTGGGGCATAGCTCTATCGGATTTTCACAACTTTAATATTCCTATATCTTACTCAGGACTAACAAGTACTTCTCTGCAAAATTTCAGCTCAATTGGTCCAGTAGTTTTCACGTGATGGAATTCAGAGTTACGCACAAACATCCACACTTTCACATTTATAATATTGGTAAGTGGGGGTTGAGTAATTTAGATGAATTATTATTTGTGATATCGAACTTTTGCTCACTAAAATCGCTAGGTATTTTTTTATCTTTAAAATGAGCAAAACAAAATCAACGATATCAGAAAATCCGTTGAGGAAAAACGGGCTTTAGAAGTGGTCAAACCTTATGGGGGAGCAGGTAGAAATGGGGACATTTCCGTGGGTGAAGAGCCCTCTTAAACTAGTACTGTTATTTTAAGTTGTTTCTCAAACCTCCAATTTATAGTTTCTCAAAAATATAAGTGGTTTTTACTGCTTTTTGTTTGTTCTTTCAGGATTTATTACATAATCAATAGTTATTGATACTTTAGAGACCAGTGCTAGTCTTTTTTCCTTAATGTATCTTTATTATTATTTGCGTTTTGAAAGGGAACAGTCAAAACTCTGGTTTGTTCTTTATTATTTAGTTTATTGGTACGAAAGATTTTTAAATAATATAATTTTTCATTAAAAATACAGTTTTATTTAAATCATTGCAAAGCTTGTACAGCACTATGTTAATACCTGTAACGTTTTGAAGAATTTCAGCTTTTTAAAGTTTACCATGATGGCATCACATGACTCAAGGGAGAGGGTGGGGGTATCACAAGCATTGCGTTGCGTTATATTGAGGGTGAAGGGGGTTAGCCATTATGAAAACGTGCGTTAATTAATATTTTTACCACACCTAATGACTATAAAGAGTCTCTAGAATAATGATAGACTTGCCCATGAGCAGCTTGTGCGTTGAGATATTTGAACTTGTCGCTGTCATTTGGTGCCACCAGTACGTCGAAAAATAATTAAGTGAGGATCCATAGTTAAATTATCGTTTTTAAGGTTTTGAATTGCTTGTTTATTTTTCGCATTTAGCGAAGACGGTAATCTTAAAAATTATAGCTCAGTTATTGGTTTTGATGAAGTATTAAGGGATATGCAGCTTTCCAAAAAACACCTTTACGAAATAATATATAAAGATCATATCTCTTAACTGCAGTGACATCTGCAGTGACTTTACGTTAGCGAAAAATAAACTCCAAGTGTTCGTTTCATGATTTGTGATTTTTACCGACACATTTCCCTGGAACACCTTTTAAATATGTTCGTTAATTTGTCCGAATCTGATTTATAGATTGTTTTTGGACTGATTTCTTATAAACAATATAAATATATCTTCTTGGTGTAGTTTGTGATAATCGTTACGATATTTAAATCCTAAAAGAACCTCTAAACAGGGTCTCATTGATTCCATATTACAATGTTATAAAATAAATATAATTTTCTCTTTGGACTTGTTGCGTACCAGTGGTACGCTCGAAATAGATGGCCTGGTATTATCTTATTTGTGTTTAAACTGTATTATAAGAAATCACAATTAAAGTGAAGATGTGTTTTGTATTGTTTAAAACACAATGGTAATGATTAAAAACATTATAGTTACATAATGGTTGTATTAAAACCTATTTAGTAATATCGATACGTAAACCGACAATCAAGAAGACCTTTAGAACATTCTAGCACTCAATAAAAAACTCAATTAGGCCTTGCAAATAAGCTCAATAAAATAGTTATCACACCATGAATATTGATCGAACCATGATAACATTTGGTGGGTAAGTTTTAATAACGACTTGAAAGTTAAACCCTCCAAGAATTCATTTACCCGATTCTGAGATATTTTCGGGGTTTATCATGCAAATTGCTGCGATAATGAAGCAAGACACCGGCAAGGCCTGCAGTGCCGTATTTGCATTTTCATCACTTTTGCTACCGTTTACAATGAACTCGATATACAGACTTATCTTTTTTTAATAAATCATGAAGTTCATCGCAGTCTGCGATCGAGTAATAACTCTTAGTAGGTCGTATAATTCGGTACTGACACTGAGAATGTGGTATCACAAAACAAATTATTCTTCCAAATAAAAAGTAGCGTTGATGTATTTTTAAAATTGTATCTATCGTTTGGTTTGAGTGGTTGTAGATCTGTATAACATAGACAGATCGCTTTGCCTCAGAGAATTATCTATTTTAGTGTTAGACAATTGGACCTACTGTCCAATTGTAGATTGGATTTATAGAGGTTCTCTAGTCAATACTTCGAATTATAGAGGTACGGCAATTGTACATATTCGAATTATAGAGGTTCTACTTCTAAAACTTAAGACTTATAGAAGTGTGGTGACAGGCTATGAGTATTGCAAAAATTCGAGTTATCGAGGTGTTTTCTGTTAACCCTTTGACTTATAGAGGTAAAATAACATGGAATTAGGTAGGCAAGTTCAGGGGAAAGACAAAAATTCGATTTATCAAGGAATTTGACTTATTGAGGTTCGAGTTATCGAGGTTCCACTATAATCTTAAAATACCAGCTTCACTATAAATTTAATTATACTTGATATTTTTCTTACCTTAAAATAATTTAAGAAGCATTAGACGAAGATTATTTAAATAATTCATTGATTAGAACTTAAATTTTGTTTAAAATGTAACTGGTACATACCACTGGTTTCAAGTGTAATACGGTAAATATAGAAGTAACATGGTACAATACAGTTGATTTTGACCAATCTCATCGACAAGCCTAATGAGAGAATGATAGTAACATAACATATAAGCGGTCTTGGACAGTAACAAGGCTACACAAGACATCTCACTCATTTTACACTCATAATTCATTAATATTCGCATTAATACTTGTAACAATGTGTATCGATGTCTTACTTAATGAAAAAAGCCACAGGAGCGGATGTCCTATCACTGTTCAAGTCATACACAGTGTAAGTGTAGATAAAACGTGTTTTGGTGTTGTAACCGTGAACCAGGTTTATTTTTGAGTCACAGCGCGATGGAATAACACTTGTTGTCATCAGGTTTTCATTCATCTCCACCAGGGTTTGTAGCTGGGTTGTAAACAGGGGTTTCGGAAAACCATTCAATCATTTAGGATATTCTTGTAAAGGTATGAAGGTCCTAAATGCATAATTTATTAATTATCTGCCTGCATGTAATTTTGAATTAACATTTTTGCTACCCCAGAACCACTAAGAATACAAATGTGAAACTTGTTAAAACAGTTTTTCAGTAAAATTTGTAAATCATTATTTTTACACGGACAAAATTGGCGAGTATTACAAATCTTAAAACTTACATTTATGAAAAGTGATATATACGATTATATCCGAAAAATATGGGGTATAACTTTTTGAGGCGTTCCTCTTTTACCATTTACATGGGAGTTGATTGATATATAAACACACCAAAAAATCCCCTTAATCTTATCCGGTCCTCTGCGTCTTCTTCAACAGCCCTAACTTCACCCTCTAGGCCTTTACCATAACTCTGGTGGCCTCTGGTTCCACCATCTCTATTTTAATCCTCAACAGGGTCGCCTTCCTTCAGGATTAGATTAGGTCTTATCACTTTCTTTGGCGGATATCCCTCTCCTCTTCTCATTATATGTCCAGGCAACTGATTTTTCTACACCTTATTTCACTTATTAACTCTGCACTACTGTAGACGTTAATAGCATTCTATAACTCCATGATAACTCTATTATGTTTGCTTCTCCATTCCCCTTTGTTCACAGGTCGGCTCATATATTTTTAATGGTAATTTAATCTCCAAAAATATCAAGCTTTTTCTTTATTTTTAGCGAATTTCCCCTATAGGAAAGAAGCTATTACCGTAGGTCTCATGGTAAGACTTAAGCCCGAGACCATGATAACTTTTGGTTTTGAGGTCCCCAGATGCCAAAAACACTATTCGTTCAAATTTATATATATATAGAAGGATTAAATAAAATTATTTCCCACTAAATCGACCTCAAGGAGTAACGTAAAAATATTTTTAACTTGTTTAAAATACAGGGTGTACCAAAAACTGTGAGCCACTAGTTCGAATCTCGGAAATTTCGAATGTAAACATATGTCATGTTATTCACCATTTTAAAGCCCATTAACAGACAAAAATTTTGGTGGAAACAGAACTCAAATAACTTTAACCATTTCAAAATGGCGGCCATTTTTGCGAAAATATTAACATTTACAGAATACCCTGTATCTGCTAAACCACAAGATATAATTTTATTCTGATTCAAATTTCTTACTCGTATTATACTCAGCTTTACCCTGATATGAAACATGCTAGTGTTTAAAACATATAAAAAAATAATAGAAAAATATTTTTTTTAATGGTTATATGCCCAAAATTAAAAAAGTAGGGTAGTAACGTAGGCTTGTATCAAAAAGTATATAATTTTAAAGGACTAAAATAAAAATCCGTTATGCACAACTACCAATCAGCACGAATATTTTGGTACCTCAATTGTTAAAATCGGTTTAGCAATGACGGAGGAGTTCTCTTAACGAAAATCGGTTTAGCGTATTAATATATTAGCGTATTAAAGATTTACATTACAATCAGCTGAATAACTGAATAAAATACAACTCCATTAAATTAACATCGAAACTTTGAATGCCTGCGAGGCGAAGCTCTGAAGGTGTTTGGTTTTCAAACCCACAAAAGGCACATCTAGAGAATACGAAACATGTATACAAAATAATAGTTTTAGGGGTATAAAATCGCCAAACAAAAATAATTCTTTAATATTACAAATTATTATTAGAGGTGAAAATTCTTCAATAAAAATGACACGGTAAGTTGAATATGCAGTGAGGTACATTGCAAATTAGCTGAGTACGCAGGTTTGCTATGACGGGAGTATTTAATGTCATAAATTGACAAAAGAACACATCTGGCAGAAGTAAATACGAAATAAATGGCTGCTGCAATCCAGCGGATAGACTATTAACTCACTCACATTATAGGAAACGTTATCTTTAACTAGTATTGGTTTTTTAATCTAAACATTTCAAAAATCTTTGATGAATTGAATTAAAGCATGTTAAACGAAGCGTAATTTATTTATTTAATCATAAAACATATGAATAAAACCACTTTTTAGTTGTTTCTTGTAATTAAGAAACAACATTGCATTAGTATATATCTCATACTTTAAAACCAGTAATGTTTATCCAATTCCTTACCTTATGGAAATGTTACAACTTTTAAATGTTAATTAATGAAAAACTGTTTAACGAATGTGTTCCATTTTTGAACTGGAAGTGTGAAGTGTACTGTAACATTTGTGTAAAATCTGAAAACGATCCGCGCAGCCGTTTTCACGTTATTGCATTACGAACACGAGGACACAGGGACACACTGACGGTCACCGAATCATAGTCTCTGCTAATACATAGATTCCTTCACTTCGTTCCGTCAATATATATAAATCATAGAACCTGTTTTATACGTTTCTCATTATAACCATTATGATATTTATTTAAAAACCTCTAGAAGTTTCCCTCAGCCTCAATAGAATAAGCTGTTAACTTTACTTATGACATGGACTCAGTAACTTCAGTCTCTTTCTGAAGTACTTGAAAGTTGGTAACCCTGAGTTCGCTTAAATGGATCTCCGAAGTTGGCAGCAGTGCGTGTCCCTCGTACGCGCGTTTGGCGAACTTTTGGGCAATAAATCAATGATATTATTCAAACTTTAGAGTTCTCAGTGTCTTTCAAGGGAGATCGGATTCTGAAAAATAAAAATAAATTAATTTTATTTACTAGCCGTAATTATTATTTTGATAATTATACTGGAAAAAACTCAAATGTCTGTGCAGGCAAAATTGGGTCCCTAAGATACAATATATCTGTTTAGAGGTTTCCTTAAAAGATAAACAAATATTATTGTAAAGAGTTCAGGAGCTACAACAAAGAAGCTTTAAGTACAGGTTATTAAATTAAATTAAATTTTGTGACCTATGGATGTGAACATGGAGGAGTAACAAATAAATACAATAAATTATAATTACTTATCTTACAATAAATAAACTATTATTATAATAATGTTTCTCATCATATGAATTAAAATTTATTAGAAATAAACTCATATTATTCTCGAAGAATTTCTGTTTGTTAAGAAAAGTGGATCTAATTGACTTATTATTATTTTCAATTTAATTAATAGTCTGAAGATATAACATTATGTCCATTATGCCCATATTATGTAATTACGAGTTTTTGTGTACATTACATGTTGTTATAACTACGGGATGTAACTAATACAACAATTCACATCGTTGCTGGGGCAAGAGCAGGAGTGACCTAGTATCTGCAACTGACGGCGGAACTATCAAACAAGTTTGGCGAAGTTACTGCCCGTCCGTGCGATCACCTTGATGGTTGCTCTCGATGTGTGTGTCCGTGTTCCGTGTGCTCCCCAAAAGCGTTTAAGTAAACGCTCCAGTCACCAAACCTTAGCGTTGTTACCTGCTTCCCCATAAGAGTAATGTTAACTTTCAAACCCGTCCCACCTCAATCCGATATTGCTAATATATGGCTCATTTTAAAGGTCAAAACAATGCCTAGTGATTTCAGTGAGCAAAATTTCGATCTAAATATTGATAATTGTAAAAAAATACCAAAATATCCAATATAATATTATTTTTTTATGATATTGAAATTCTGCTCACTGAAATCACTATATATATTTTTATTCTAAAAAATAACCATAAATCTACAATTTTGTATAATAATTGGTTGAGGAGGGACGGACTTTGAAAGTTTAAATTGATTTTAAGGGAAAAGCGGGTAGTCGAAGAGGATTAGAGCCACCTCTTAACGACGTCGATTTGACTTATAAATGCGTAGCCAGCTAGATATTCCTGACAGCTAGATACTTGAAGTACTCCTGAGCGTCGAAGCACGAGAGGGGGGAGGGGTTGCCCCCATTAATTTTGAGAACATATTATTGTATATACTGTAACGTATGAACGGTGTCACAATCATAACGAACACTATCTTTTTTGTCAATCGAAATACTCAAATTATGCTTATGCTTCTGCACGATGAATAACTGAACAACATAAATCCAGCTTTATTATATTCATAGGGTGTTAAATGGAACGAGAAAGATGCAAGTGAACTGTGAAACCGGAGTGAAATCTATTAACTATATTGATGTATGTATATTTAGAACCAGAGAATCGATTAAAGGCATCCACAGCCTATAGGTTAAAGAACGTGCACTCAGTACGGTAAGACAAATGTATTGAAATGAAATCGGTTCATCAGGTTACTGTAAGTGTATGAATGGACAAATTGAACACACGGATTGTTTATAATGTGGGCAATTTTAGATTAAGGGAAACCTGAAAACAACGACTCAAAGCTGTGAAAGGTAAATCCATGTGATGTGAGATCTTTGGCGAAGAGGTGGGATGACAGCGAGGCGTGTCAGAGTAATATTGCGATCAAAGTCAAAGGGAAGATAGAATCCGGGTGGAAGCCCAGCCATCTGTCTACCCCTTTAGATTTCCCGAAATAAGTTTTAGGAATCAATCGGGCTATTTTTTACTTCAATATTATAAGAAAAAATCTTTCACAGTTATAATATTAGTAGGATAAATTAGAGGTTGTAGATTTTGCGATAGCAAAATATTTCCAATGTTTGCGATTTCTGTATTTTGTTTTATTGTATTTTTGTGTGCAGCAAACAAGTTTCAAAACGTGTTAATTACCATTTGATTCCATGTAATTAAAAAGGTCACCGATGACCAGCCCGCACCCAATGTGTTAAATCATATAAAATCAAATCAAATCAAAATCCTTTATTGCATTTAAAATATTTGCAATTAGCAAAGGTCAAACGATAAACACAAACCAATATTACAACTATTTTACTTAAGTAAATCAGGACAATACGGTTGCTAATGTTTATAATCTAAACATTTTCTGACATTGTAATATTCTTTATTGATTGAAAAGGTTCTGTAATTCGCTTTTGTTTCAAGTCGGCGTGTTTTTTTGCCTTCAATCTATGAAGCGGGGAAATAAAAAAAATCATGCAGGAAAAATGTTATTGTGGTTGAATCAAAGTTCCATAACATAAATGCGTAATGTTAAATTGTTTATAATGAAGATAATACTTTTTCAATGAATCTTTACATTGAGGACGAAGCTGTACATTACTTTACATTACTTTACATTACTTTACATTACTTTACATCCTTTACATTACACGAAGCTGACACAAATAATGAATCTATAAAAATAAAATTATGGTTTTGTCTGTACATTGCTTGGAATTATGAAATGTTTGCATATTTTCACGTTTTACACCCTAGGGAAGCCAAAACAAGTCTTATCTAAATTTCTGTCTGTCTGCCTGTCTGTATGTCTGTCTGTTGATAACGCTCAAGGACGGGTTTTTGTTCGTTTTTCACGGGAAAACGGGAGCACTGACATTGATGAAACTTTGTTTCTTTGTTCTATACATGCGTGAGAAGGTTTTAGGACATTTTAAACTGGCATACTCCTTTTGGAAAAAGAATGGCGGCCGCTCAAAAACGTGATTTCGTGCGATTTTGGTGATGTTTTGTTTGCTTTTCACAGGGAAACGGCTCCACTGACTTAGATAAAACTTTTTTTCTATGTTCTTTGTGTGCGTGAGAAGGTTTTAGGTTCATTGGATTTATGAAAAACACCATAGGACTCTGCCCCACGGGGTTTTAAAGATCCTATGTCTTATGGAGTCTTCTTATGGACAAAACATTTATTTAAATTGAACTTGATGATGACTTAAGAATAGTTGTTCTATAAACAGATATTGTAGTTCTTATTTAAAACGTTGAGTGAAGATTGGTAATAAATGATATAAGTATTCAGAGAGTATATCTATATAAAAACATTTTTGTCCGTACATTGCTTGGAATTGTAAAATGTTTGAATATTTTCGCGTTTTACACCCTAGGGGAGCCAAAACAAGTCACATATAAATTTCTGTCCGTCTGTATGCCCTGCGGTAACGCTCAAGGACGTGTTTTTGTTCGATTTTCACGGAAAAACGGGTGCACTGATTTTGATGAATCTTTGTTTTTGTTCTATTCATTCGTCAGAAGGTTTTAGGCTACTTTAAACTGTCATATGCCTTTTGGAAATCAACGATGGCCGCCCAAAAACGTGTTTTCGCGCGGTTTTGATTGTGTTTGTTCGCTTTTCCCAGGGAAAGGGGAGAACTGATTTAGATTAAACTTTTTTCCTATGTTCTATAAGCCTACGTACGTTAGAAGATTATAAGCTACTTCAATATTTTCAATTCACCTCAGGGCTACACTTCACGGGATGTTCAATATACCATCTAATGTTATGGACAAATATATATACTGAACCAGTTGATGACTTTTTTATAACAATTTTTATTTACAATCTGTTCAACATGAACAATAAGCAAATGTGATATAAATTATGTAACATGAGTTAGTTACGCACCACTGAGCGCACTAACATAGGAATAGGAACAGAAAACTGTAAACATAACTTTTACAAGAAGCGGGTACAAAGACCCAGAAAATGATGTCTTTTTAGTTGATGACCTAAAAATATTTATTCCATAATCAGCTGTTGTAGTTCTAATTTAAAATGTTGAGTAAAGATTGGTAATAAATATCAGAAATATACAGAGTGGTCATATTATCTAAATCTATATTTTTCAGACACATTCACTCCCTCACATTGTGATCACTGTAACTAATAAACTGTATCAGGAAACTGACACATACTTACTCCCTTTTAGCCCAACTTTAACGAATAAATTACTTTTTATTTACTAAATATAGAATACAAAGCACGGTCGAATGTACAGAAAATCTTGTAAACAAGTTGTTTTAAAAAACATCCACCCAAATCCGTGCTTTGGAGGCACTACAGAATCCATTGCTACACTCGTGGTTTTAAGAGGGGAATTGCCCGCTATTCCCCCCCTAGGGTTAATAAGGGGCAACATATTTCAAATTTCCTCTGTTGGTCAATGCTTTCAATTTGCAATGTTGGCCACCATTCTTTTTCCAAAAGGAGTATGCCAGTTTAAAATGGCCTAAAACCTTCTCACGCAAATATAGAACAAAGAAACAAAGTTTCATCAATGTCAGTGCTCCCGTTTTCCCGTGAAAAGCGAACAAAAACCCGTCCTTGAGCGTTACCGACAGAGAGACAGACAGACAGGCAGACAGACAGAGATTTAGAAAAGACTTGTATTGGCTTCCCTAGGGTGTAAAATGTGAAAATATGCAAAAATTTCATAATTCCAAGCAATGTACAGACAAAACTCTAATTTTATTTATATAGAATCATTATTTGTATCAGCTTCTTAAGTAAAGATTCAGTGAAAAGCATTATCTTCATTATAAACAATTTAACATTACGCATTTATGGTATGGAACTTTGATTCAACCACAATAACATTTTTCCTGCATGTTTTTTTTTATTTCCCCGCTTCATAGATTGAAGGCAAAAAAACACGCCGACTTGAAACAAAAGCGAATTACAGAACCTTTTCAATCAATAAAGAATATTACAATGTCAGAAAATGTTTAGATTATAAACATTAGCAACCGCATTGTCCTGATTTACTTAAGTAAAATAGTTTTAATATTGGTTTGTGTTTATTGTTTGACCTTTGCTAATTGCAAATATTTTAAATGCAATAAAGGATTTTGATTTGATTTGATTTTATATGATTGGCCCGCACATTGGGTGCGGGCTGGTCATCGGTGACCTTTTTAATTACATGGAATCAAATGGTAATTAACACGTTTAAACTTATTTGCTGCACACAAAAATACAGTAAAACAAAATACAGAAATCGAAAACGTTGGAAATATTTTGCTTTCGCAAAATCTACAACCTCTAATTTATCCTACTAATATTATAACTGTGAAAGTTTGTTTCTTATAATATTGAAAGAAAAAATAGCCCGATTGATTCCTAAAACTTATTTCGGGAAATCTAAAGGGGTAGACAGATGGCTGGGCTTCCACCCGGATTCTATCTTCCCTTTGACTTTGATCGCAGTATTCCTCTGTCACGCCTCGCCATCATCCCACCTCTTCGCCAAAGATCTCACATCACATGGATTTACCTTTCACAGCTTTGAGTGGTTGTTTCCAGGTTTCCCTTAATCTAAAATTGCCCACATTATAAACAATCCGTGTGTTCAATTTGTCCATTTATACACTTACAGTAACCTGATGAACCGATTTCATTTCAATACATTTGTCTTACCGTACTGAGTGCACGTTCTTTAACCTATAGGCTATGGATGCCTTTAATCGATTATCTGGTTCTAAATATACATACATCAATATAGTTAATAGATTTCACTCCGGTTTCACAGTTCACTTGCATCTTTCTCGTTCCATTTAACACCCTATGAATATAATAAAGCTGGATTTATGTTGTTCAGTTATTCATCGTGCAGAAGCATAAGCATAATTTGAGTATTTCGATTGACAAAAAAGATAGTGTTCGTTATGATTGTGACACCGTTCATACGTTACAGTATATACAATAATATGTTCTCAAAATTAATGGGGGCAACCCCTCCCCCCTCTCGTGCTTCGACGCTCAGGAGTACTTCAAGTATCTAGTTGTCAGGAATATCTAGCTGGCTACGCATTTTTAACTCAAATCGACGTCGTTAAGAGGTGGCTCTAATCCTCTTCGACTACCCGCTTTTCCCTTAAAATCAATTTAAACTTTCAAAGTCTGTCCCTCCTCAACCAATTATACAAAATCGTAGATTTATGGTTATGTTTTAGAATAAAAATATACCTAGTGATCTCAGTGAGCAGAATTTCAATATCATAAAAATATTATATTATATTGGATAATATAACATAAACTCGTAAACACAAAAACTCTTAAGTACATAATGTGGGCATAATGGATATAATGTTATATCTTCAGACTATGAAAATAATAATAATAACATTAGATACACTTTTCTTAACAAACAGAAATTCTTCGAGAATAATATGAGTTTATTTCTAATAAATTTTAATTCATATGATGAGAAACATTATTATAATAATAGTTTATTTATTGTATGATAAGTAATTATAATTTATTGTATTTATTTGTTACTCTTCCATGTTTCACATCCATAGGTCACAAAATTTAATTCAATTTAAGAACCTTTACTTAAAGCTTCTTTGTTGTAGCTCCTGAACTCTTTACAATAATATTTGTTTATCTTTTAAGGAAACCCCTAAACAGATATATTGTATCTTAGGGACCCAATTTGTCTGCACAGACATTTGAGTTTTTTCCAGTATAATTATCAAAATAATAATTACGGCTAGTAAATAAAATTAATTCATTTTTATTTTTCAGAATCCGATCTCACTTGAAAGACACTGAGAACTCTAAAGTTTGAATAATATCATTGATTTATTGCCCAAAAGTTCGCCAAACGCGCGCGTACGAGGGACACGCACTGCTGCCAACTTCGGAGATCCATTTAAGCGAACTCAGGGTTACCAACTTTGAAGTGCTTCAGAAAGAAGTCCATGTCATAAGTAGAGTTAACTGCTTATTCTATTGAGGCTGAGGGAAACTTCTAGAGGTTTTAAAATAAATATCATAAAGGTTATAATGAGAAAAGTATCAAACAGGTTCTATGATTTATATATATTGACGGAACGAAGTGAAGGAATCTATGTATTAGCAGAGACAATGATTCGGTGACCGTCAGTGTGTCCCTGTGTCCTCGTGTTCGTAATGCAATAACGTGAAAACGGCTGCGCGGATCGTTTTCAGATTTTACACAAATGTTACAGTACACTTCACACTTCCAGTTCAAAAATGGAACACATTCGTTAAACAGTTTTTCATTAATTAACATTTAAAAGTTGTAACATTTCCATAAGGTAAGGAATTGGATAAACATTACTGGTTTTAAAGTATGAGATATATACTAATGCAATGTTGTTTCTTAATTACAAGAAACAACTAAAAAGTGGTTTTATTCATATGTTTTATGATTAAATAAATAAATTACGCTCCGTTTAACATGCTTTAATTCAATTCATCAAAGATTTTTGAAATGTTTAGATTAAAAAACCAATACTAGTTAAAGATAACGTTTCCTATAATGTGAGTGAGTTAATAGTCTATCCGCTGGATTGCAGCAGCCATTTATTTCGTATTTACTTCTGCCAGATGTGTTCTTTTGTCAATTTATGACATTAAATACTCCCGTCATAGCAAACCTGCGTACTCAGCTAATTTGCAATGTACCTCACTGCATATTCAACTTACCGTGTCATTTTTATTGAAGAATTTTCACCTCTAATAATAATTTGTATTATTAAAGAATTATTTTTGTTTGGCGATTTTATACCCCTAAAACTATTATTTTGTATACATGTTTCGTATTCTCTAGATGTGCCTTTTGTGGGCTTGAAAACCAAACACCTTCAGAGCTTCGCCTCGCAGGCATTCAAAGTTTCGATGTTAATTTAATGGAGTTGTATTTTATTCAGTTATTCAGCTGATTATAATGTAAATCTTTAATACGCTAATATATTAATACGCTAAACCGATTTTCGTTAAGAGAACTCCTCCGTCATTGCTAAACCGATTTTAACAATTGAGGTACCAAAATATTCGTCCTGATTCGTAGTTGTGCATAACGGATTTTATTTTAGTCCTTTAAAATTATATACAACAACTACTACCGTGTTTGGAAACACTCTGCATATAAAAACTACTACTGTGTTCGGAAACACTCTGCATATAAAAACTACTACTGTGTTCGGAAACACTCTGCATAGAACAACTACTACTGTGTTCGGAAACACTCTGCATAGACCAACTACTACTGTGAGTACTGTGTTCGGAAACACTCTGCATATAAAAACTACTACTGTGTTCAGAAACACTCTGCATATAAAAACTACTACTGTGTTCGGAAACACTCTGCATAGAACTACTACTGTGAGTACTGTGTTCGGAAACACTCTGCATATAACAACTACTACTGTGTTCGGAAACACTCTGCATATAAAAATTACTACTGTGTTCGGAAACACTCTGCATAGAACAACTACTACTGTGAGTACTGTGTTCGGAAACACTCTGCATAGAACAACTACTACTGTGTTCGGAAACACTCTGCATAGAACAACTACTACTGTGAGTACTGTGTTTGGAAACACTCTGCATATAACAACTACTACTGTGTTCTGAAACACTCTGCATATAACAACTACTACTGTGAGTACTGTGTTCGGAAACACTCTGCATATAACAACTACTACTGTGTTCGGAAACACTCTGCATATAAAAACTACTACTGTGTTCGGAAACACTCTGCATATAAAAACTACTACTGTGTTCGGAAACACTCTGCATAGAACAACTACTACTGTGAGTACTGTGTTCGGAAACACTCTGCATATAACAACTACTACTGTGTGTTATTTCGTTTTGATCAGGGACTTGAAACAAAAGCGTATTACAGATCCTTTTCAATCAATAAAGAATATTACAATGTCAGAAAATGTTTGGATTTTAAACATTAGCAACCACATTGTCCTGGTTTACTTACGTAAAATAGTTTTAATATTGGTTTGTGTTTATTGTTTGACCTTTGCTAATTGCAAATATTTTAAATGCAATAAAGGATTTTGATTTGATTTGATTTTATATGATTTACACATTGGGTGCGGGCTGGTGATCGTTGACCTTTTTAATTATATGGAATCAAATGGTAATTACCTGATTCACATTTCTCGAAGGTAAACAAAAATCTCTAAAAAATAAAGTGATGCATTGGAGTTAGCGTATTATGACATTTTAAAACATCGACAGTACAGTATTATTCTATGGTTGTAACTCAATAAGCTTGATAAAAAATCTGTTTATTGGTGCTTTAAAAGAGGACAGTTAAAAATAATTTGAGGTATTACGAGTGTTTTTGGATTAAATCACACGGACAAATTGTTCGATGAAAATTGTAAATAAAGTAAATGGTTAAATGAAAGTGTTTCTTGGAACTCAAATAAATATCGGTTTCGATTTCCTCCCAATGAATGGTATGTTAACCGTTGCTGTAGGTAACATATAACAGATTTATTAATGTAACATCAAGGATAAACTTACAGAAAGATCTACGTTAACTTGTGCTTGTTAGTAAAATAAAATAAAAATTGAATTAAATTGTAAAAGAAAAGTTGTGGAAATTAAAAAAGGCAGTAAGTTACCGTCAGCTTATTGCATAGCTAACTTTGTACCTGAAATGAATTAGGCTTTAGCCAATTTGACCAAACTGAACCAGCTTTATAACCAATTTAATAAACTGTATTTTCTGGTTTTATTTCTAATATATGTTTGTCAAGTACTGAAATCCTTCGTGAGATCTTTCTGGGGTAACTGGGTCCGGGACAGGCCAGTTACTCTAAGCACCTGGCCCATTTACCCCAATTTCACAAAAACATTGGGGTAAATGGACCACCCCCTTCAGTCTTAATACTAGTAGAGACAAATAACTGATAATATTAATTCATGTTTATTTGTTTATATTATTTAACACTTTTTAGTTCTAACCTAATGTAACAACCAATTATAACTTCTCTATCCTACTAATCCTTCCAATATTATAAATGTGAAAGTTTGGATGTATGTATGGATATTTAGAGTTCCATCGCGGATAAACTACTTGGCCGATTAAGCTAAAGTTTTGCATGAACATAGCTTACATATCACATTAACATATAGACCTGATAATGAACGCATCCAACCTTAGGGCTCCTCCCCACGGGTCCTGAAAGTTCTAATGCAAATCTTATGGGAGGATGTAATTTATAAAATTACCAGCTAGCTGTAGTTGTTTGTCGATTAGGGCAAAAGAATAAGTCATAATATGGTGAAACTAAACAAAGATTTGATAGTGCTGGTCAGGTTATTATTCTTAATGTGTTTTTATTTGTCGCGAGCGAAGCTGCGGGTAACAGCTAGTTCCATATAAACGTGAATGTTCTCGCGTTTACAACATAAATCCTCACAATCCTTTGTAGGCACACATTTTAAATCGGAAGGAAAGTTACAGTATTGCCGACCTCTAGAGTTCCATTGTTACGATTTAGACTTTCGGTTTAATTGGATCTGAATTTTATTTTAACAGAGGTAATGATTACGATAACGATAGTTTTCCCACAGAATCCAGCTAATGCACATGTTATGCGGCTGCAAAGAGGCAAATTGTCGAAGCAAATTCGTCTTAGAAAAGTATCACAGTGAATTCGCGCTCTTTATAAATTATTTATCATCACTACGGATTCTGCAGTATCCAATATACCTGAGAGGCTATATTCTGCTCACAAAATTGTATGCGCAAGGAGAGCCACTTAATAACGCTATTTCGTTTAAGAATAAAAATGGATTGACAATTTAAAACATAGTTTCTTGAAAAGCATAATACGTGTTGTTACAATTAATAGGATAATAAAACTACGTATGACAACACTAGAAAATATATTTTCACTTATCAGAGTATAATAATAATACAATTAGAGAATGATTGGGCCTGATGATGACCGGTGTGACTGGTTGAAATTTGAAATCGATCGCCTTGCCCCATATTTATTGTATATTTATTTATCTTATTGTATGTGAAAGTACAGTATTAGTGCAAATATATTTTATAGTTTTGTGAAACGTAGTTTTACTATCCTGTTAATTAAAAACAGTAATTTGCATAGGGCAATTCTAATAACCATAAGATTGTCATCGAAATAGGAATACAATTGTAATTATAGTCCAAATTAAAACCCCATGACTGACTATTTAACGAGAAACATTCGTCGAAACCAGCTCACTCGGTTTGATTGGATCGGAAATGCTCTAATTACCAGTAATCCGTGGATAACAAACGATCCATCCAGCGGTAGATAGCTGGAGGTGTCGGTAGCAAGGCACTGCGCAGTGTCGATGTTGATGTTTGGTTATTATTTCATGAGGGCGCGTACTAGAGCACTAGAGGATCAATCGCCCCCCACCACAGCCGCTCCCACCCCCACCCCCTGGTGTGACGTCAATGCCGGGACACGTGTGCATCAGCTGGCCTCCCCTTCCGGCTCCGGCCTGCAGTCCGCAGTCCACTTCCGGGACTTCACGTGTCACAGTACGAATATCTGGCGTTGAATGCTGAATCTGTATAATTGTTGCGACTTTTAATTGCACACTCATTTAAGTGTAAGTTCGGCAATGAGATACTTGTGCGATTGAACTTGATGTATTCAAATTATTATACTATACTAGTTTTTCCCACGGCTCGCTTGTTCAGCTTATTGCAGTTTGATAGGCAATTAAAATCGAACAACTAGTAAAATTCTGATAATTTAAAATATGTTTTGACTTCAAACCTTTATTTAATTATGGCTTAGGGGTTGTGTCACAAACATACATTTCCAAACCAATTTTATCACCTAGACCTTCATTCAAATAAATTAAGGTCAGGCTTTCTTCAAAAACTCTTGGTTCGGTTTGGCTTTATATATATATATATGTATATTTATAAAAAAAGATGTTGGTTTGTTTGTTTGTGTATAGTTTATGGACACTACAAGTTTATGGGTAAAAACTTGAAAGTAGGCTAAGTTTATGGACTCGGACACCGTTGGACCGTTTGCCATGAAACTTGGTATATATACATAACATTTCACGGAGAAGGTTTTTAAGCCATCCATTTCATCCTAACTCAATTGGGTTCCTCCCAAGAGGCCCAAAAGAGTCCCCATATAAACCTTGTTGAAATATATTGTTGTTTATATAAAATCTAGTGAAATGTTTGATTTGATTTGATTTGATTTGTTTACTTGAGCAGGTGATCTTGTGATATTGGTTTTAGTTGGTAATAGTAAAAGGAATGAAAACGTCTGCCGGGTAAAAGCTAGTATATATATTTATGTCTACTAAATTTTAGTTGCTCATATAAAAATCCATTTTTTTAACATTTTATTTTGACATGATCAATTAAAAAATTAGAAGCAAATGAATTCGAATTGTAAAAAATACAACATAGGACAAATTATTTCAAAACAATCAGTAATACACTTAATTTTAAAAATAGGCTGCTAACCTTTTAAATAAATCAATATGTCTTTTAAATCAGATAATTTATTTTGATTGCCATAAAATATACAGGTGTAAAGTGGTTTTAAATTACCTTTTCGTCTCCAGTTCAATTTTCCGTTGTAAGGCTACAACCTGGTTTCAACGCTTCAAGCGCCATTCTCAAATAGTCTGCCAATGAGTCATCAATCTAAAATCATATCAATCGGTCGAATCGACGTTGTTATTAATTTAAAAGTACATACACACAGAAACACGGAGACGCACATCTTGAAATTTGAATAATTGGTACGGGCGTTCACACGTACAGTCATTATGTTCTTTCATACAGTTGTGTTGCACTGGCAGTACAAACGTAACTTTAAAGGAAAAATTCTACTCTGAATTGTATAATAGTTTCCTGAATTTAATTTAATTTAATATTCAAGGAATACTACAGTAAATGCTTCTTGAAAAGGGATTTGTTATGACAGGGGTTATTGAGATTGAGGCTGTACCTGATGTTAGATAAAATGTTTTATAAATACATGAAAAGGTTGAAATATTGTTTTCCTTCTTTGCATAGATAATTTGTATTAATTTTTTTATTATTCTCATTGCAAACTTTTGTACTATAAATTAGCCTATAGCTTTGACGTTAAATTTCAAATAATAATACGATAAATACCTTATTTTAACGATATAGAAAATATTAAACCTAAATTAAATTGTAAACAGTTTTCATAATGCAGTAAGGGAATATCCGCATGTTGGCACTGCATATGACAAATTGGAATACATAGTCAACAGATAATACAACATTTCTGATGCATAATTTATTAAGACTTCTTAATATAAATATTCCACTGGAAAAAGGCTAATTATTGAACATACCTTATCAGTATGTGCTTTAGAATTGAATTTTTTATCGATAAAAATTCCTGAAGCGTAAATTCAAGTTGTTGTGATTGTTTACTTTCTTTAACGAATATTGCATGCGAAAATTAATTTATTCATGGTTTGCTAAATGACTTTGTTATCGACACATTTGCTAACCCAGTTTAGCAAACAATGAATGTATTTATGTATTTAAATACAGACAATTAACTATACAATGTTTAGGTAAGATAAAAGTCATAAAAAGCGGGAACGGTATTGGTCACAACTTGACCAGATGTACAGAGGATTGACGCTGACAAATTTATGCAACTTGCAACATAGATTCGATAAATAGAGGAAAACCATAGGCATGACCGTATTCATAAAATTTTAATGTTTGTCTTTAAAATGTTTACGGAACAAGAAGTGAGGTAATCAGCTCAGCACGATGTTTCATCCCGTGTAATAAACGGCTAGGAAATATCCGACCTTTGACGATCTCTAGTGAAGCAGCCGGTGCAGTTACAGAGCCGTTTGCCTTTGCAAGTAATTACATCCTGACGCACTCCTAAATCATAATCTTCCACAGGGTTCTACAGTAGATCGGAGTATGTTGAACACAATAACAAATTAACAAAAATCTAGTGTTGTTGATTTAAAAAAAATTAAAAATATAATATAGTGGAATAAAAATAAAAATATATAGTTTTTGGGATTGGTAAGTAGGGTACTGTACGTAAGTTACAAAGGTCCTGTAACAATTAAAAACTTTATGATTATACTAGCCGGCTTTATAGTACGGTAAACAACAAGCTCCATCTAGAGCTCTCATACACATACTCATCGCCAAGAAAAAGTGAAGCTACATGGTGGCCACCATTTTACCCTCTGCACCCTTCGTTCCTATTTCTACTCAACTAACCACTATGTAATGAATTAATTTTCAATCTATGTCCAACCACTTACCAAACAGAAAATGATAAAAAGTTGTACTGTACACTTAATCTTAAATGTTTTTAGCGAATTTCCTCTATAGGGAAGAAGCTATTACCGTAAGTCTCATGGTAAGACTTAAGCCCGAGACCATGATAACTTTTTGTTTTAAGGTCCCCAGATGCCAAAAACACAATTCGTTCAAATTTATATACATATATATATATATATATATATATATATATATATAAGTGTGTGTGTGTTTGTGTGTGTGTCCGTCAATGTGATAACTTGAGTAAAAAACGTCCGATTTCGATGAAATTTGGCTCAAATGTGTAAAGTGACATTCATCACTTTAAGTTCGAAAACCAGAAAAATCGTACTATGGGAAAGGGGGTTTATGGGGTTTCAAAATTTTCCAAAAATCAGTTTTTTGCACTTTTCACCCTGGAATTTGTAAAACGCACAATTTTTGTTTTAACCATTTTATAGAGCTTAAAAAAATAATTTAGTATTTTGAATCATTAACCTAGGTTAAGTGGTTGCGGAGAAAATCCAAAAAACGTGTTCATAAAATCTCCCATGTTAATCTTATGGGGAAATGGTTTTTAGATTTTCCTCAATTAATTTTACAGTAAACTTCACATTTGCTTTTACCAATCAGTTTAGCTCTACAAAACAATCATTTTGGTGTTTAAATTGTGATTCTACGTCCAACCGTTGCTGAGATATTCAAAGTGCTAAACACAGAACGTTGTCCAATGTTATCCTTATGGAGAATATTTAAAATTTGATATCTCGATTATTTATGAACGTATATTGATTAAACTTGGTATGTGGCTTCACCTAGTACTGGTATATTGATATTTGCATACAAAATTGATTTTTTGTTGATTATCCTTAGCAGAAAACTGCATACTCATCCCTAATGTTATTCTTATGGACTACAATACAATTAAAATTATACGTACAATTTTATATCTCCCTTAATTATGAACATAAATTATTAAAACTTGGTATGTAGCTTCAACTGGTTGAGTTATATTGATAATTGAAAAAAAAACACATTTTTAACTTCCTTGTTGCAGCAAACCTGCGTTCTCCGCCCTAATGTTATTCTTATGGAGAATAAATAAAATGCTATTATCACTTATTTAGCTATGTATTTTTACTAAACTTGGTAAGTGGCTTTATGTGGTACTAAGAAAAATATTCATGCATTGGAAATTCGCTGAGTACGCAGGTTTGCTGCGACGGGCTATTAAGATTAAACAATTTAAACAGTCAACTGATATGGAACACGAAGAAAAATCAATATTTTCGTTTACTATACAACTTTTATATTTATAACAACATATTTCGATCTTACGTTTGCTGGAAACCATTGTTCCTGTGGTTTGTTTACACAAATATATTCCAGTTAGACTTCACTTTGTTACCCAAGATGTGCTAAGATAGTTGACGGTGAACTCGCAGTCGCAAAATCAAGATGTTTTGTAAATGTTGCCAAGGTAACAATGGGAAAGTCAATATCCATAAGAAAAACATTAGAACTTTGAATACCCGTAGGGTAGAGCCCCAAGACAGTTTTATACGCGAATAGGCTCATATAAACTCCCTATCTTCATGCAAAATTTCAGCTCAATTGGTTCTGGAGTTGTTACGGTGTAACGGAACATACATAACGAAAGACTGACACCGTCTTACTTTTATATGCAAACATAAATATCTCATATTCAAGCATGGGTTTTAAATGATTGAACATCAAATTAAGTTGCATATTTTATACGATCAAATATTTTCTACATTTTAAATCGTAATTTACTTTGACAATCTCACTAACGAGGTTTTTTAAGATATTGGCAGCTCTTTTTGCCTTTCTTTGCCCGTCGACATAGCCCAACGTTTTGTGTTTAGAAAGTATCCAGCAAAGCAAGGGGCAAGCCGTTACAGTACGAGTTGTACAGTACCTACTGATAAAAGTTAGCTGCAAAAAACACACAATACCCCCGTCACAGCAAACCTGCATACTCAGCGAATTTCCAATGAATATATAACATAACACATTAAAACACTTAACAGGATTCATAAGAAATGTATTCACAAACAAGCGATATTTAAAATATTAATTATTCTCCATAAGAATAACATTGGGGATGAGTACGCAGGTTTGCTGCAACAAGGCATACAAAATAATGGGTTTTTATGCAAATATCAATAGAACTCATCTTAGTGAAGTCACATACCAAGTTTCATCCATATACATTCATAAATAAGCGATATATAACATTTTAAGTATTTTCCATAAGAATAACATGGGGACCAAGTACCTAGGTTTGCTGCTACAGGAACCATAGGCGAAAAATTGTTTTTTGTGCAAACAACTATAAACCACAACCAGATCAAGCCATATACCAAATTTCGCCAGTTTATGTTCATAAATAAGCGAGATATGCATTTTTTTTCTTTTTCTCCATAAGAATAACATTAGACAACGTACTGTGTTTATTACTTTCAATATCTCGGTAACAAATTGACGTAGAGCAATGATCAAAATACCAAATTGTTTGTTTTTTAAGCTGAATTCAATGGTATAAATTAAAATTTGATTTAAATTAAAATTACATGTGAAAACCCCAAAAAAAAACATTTTTGGGTACAAACCCCCCCCAAAACCCCCCTTTGGATGGTGCGATTCATCTGGTTTTCGAACTCGTTCAAATAAATGGTACTTTACACATTTGTACCAAATTTCATTAAGATCGGACCTTTTTTACGAGAGTTATCGTGCTTACGGACACACACACATATATATAAATATATACATATATACATACATATATATATATATATATATATATATATATATATACATATATACAAATTTGAACGAATGGTGTTTTTGGCATCTGGGGACCTCAAAATGAAAAGTTATCATGGTCTCGGGCTTAAGTCTTACCATGAGACCTACGGTAATAGCTTCTTCCCTATAGGGGAAATTCGCTAAAAAGCCACCTAGGATTCAAATACACGACAGGACCGCTGCCATGATTTCAAAGTCCGTCGCCTTCGTCACATCACATACCAAAGATTCCAACCAATGATTCACACGAATATTTATTTCAAACTATTACTCAGAAACCGAGGTAATAATATGAGTAAAATTAACGCAAATTTTAATTCGTAGAATCAAGAACATTGAATTCTTAAAAACTTATAGCGTTAACATAATCCCTATTATTATTTTCAAATTATTTTTTAACTAACCGAAAGCTCTTTTTAGGATTGAAAAAGTTATACTACTTTGGGTCTTTATCCCATTTGATTTCAATGTTTGAAGGGTCACCCTATCAGTTAATAAGAATGAGTTAATGCGATCCCTAGATGGTTTAGAAACACTACACATAATGAAAAACACGATTAGTCCTCATTTATTATACTCTTCATTTTAGCTTATCAAACTTTGGCGCTGCCATTGTTACAAGATTTGTTTTAGCTTGCCAGTTATTCTAGTAAACATCAGAAAATTGTTTTGAATCTTGCTTTAACTTTTGTGGCAAAACATTACCAATTGAGTTTCCAGTATTTACATATTTTTGAACTTAATTACCGTAGTTTAAATAGTTTTAATGAATGGTACCCGGACAAGTTGAGTATCATAAGTGGAGTAACACAAAAGGAACTATCCGTTTTGAAGTGGGCCGCCATTGGAACAAATAACGAGGTTTTCCGGGAACAATGGAGAAGAGGGAGGATAAAGTGACGTCTCGCGGCCCAATAAAGGAACGGCTTCGATGTTGCCGCTGCCAAATAAAGCGAGTTTAGACGAACCTTCTTGTGAAGCAAGAACATATCCGAAATACACTTCATATTTACAAATATCACATTTATTTATATTTATTTATAATATTTAGTATTATTTACTGAAGACTTGACACCTATATTATTTTAAACTTGTCTACTTAGTTTGTGTAAGCCTATACATGTCCAAGATCTGTGGGTTGCAGTGCGGTACCGGAGTCGGTCCGCTACAAGCTTCATCAGCTATACACTATTTATTCGTATTTCTTAAACCCCACTTTAGTGGTTGGCGGCTTTTAATATTATTAAGACATAATAATTAGTTATAGGGGTATGTAGTGTGCCATTATATATTCATTTCATTTTTGGGAAGAGGAAAGTAGAAATTTAAATACTAACCGTTACGGTTACGGTTTACTATAATACCACAAATAATTATATTAAGGTAATATATGAGCAAACCGTATTTGTTATCGTGTAAAAGGTGCATCACGATATCGCTAAGGTTATGTACGCTGACACAATATCAAGCGGGGGTACTAGGGGGTTTAAATGAAAATGTAATTTGAAGGGATTGAACCAGCTAAGATGGGCTATTTCGAAGCAAGGATAATCCATGCACATTCCTGTTCGGAGATGACACTTGGCCAGCTTATAGGCAAGTAGTGAGGGGAAAGTTACCCTCAAAATAATCATATTTTACTTATGCCATTTGACAAAGTGATTTGATTTGTTTTTATTGCAAGATTTCTTCACAGCTGATCGTTAACCACCATTAAGTGTCATTGACAGTTTCTTGGATCGGCGTGTCAATAAACAGTGTATGATAAATGGAGGGGTTAACTTTTCCATAACCCCTTTTGTTTATTAGCTGGCGATCAAGTCATGTCTGTACAGTGGCGTTCGAGTAATTTATACTGTATAACTTAAAATCCGAACTAAAATATGCTACCATCGCCATCGCCTTTAATAGAAAGTAACATGGAATCATTATACTAATACAAAGATACAAGGTGTGGTTAAAAAAAGTCGGAAAACACTTTAAACTATATTATTAACTATCCTGTATTGACTTACAAGACGAACAATATACATGAAATATGGTTCATGGCAATCGATTTCGACCGGTCACACAGATCATCAGGCTTCTGTAATAAGACCTCATGATCGGTGTTTAGTTCTTAAATTAATAAAGTGTGTTAAACTTTAATATTTTGTATTTCCGAATTATTTTATTTACTTTAGTTATAAGAAACTGTCTGCAAATCCAATGCAGTACTATGGTATTATACGGATGCCACTATTTTTGGAGGTTAAATTTTTACCGGATACAAAGGATAACTACATAATTCGAAAAAACGTAATTTTATTGACTTACTGTATAAATTTTACATCATTCTGATGAGCGGTCTTTGTGTTGTGCCTCCCAAAAGGCAGCGATGTCCGCTAGGATCGTGTTGAATGCATCGCCGCCGCTAGCAGCCAGACCCGATCGCCACAGGTACTCCGCCAAATATACAGCGCGCTGCGGCAGTTATGTTAGGATGGGTTATCATAAAAATACGTACGGTTTCCTCTTCATTTCGAGGTAAATCCCACACCAAAAGAACGTCACTCATTATGAAAACAAATATAACGTAGTGCACGGCAATAAATCACTCATGACACTGACCCAGATACAGGCGGTGACAGGTGATGCACGCGCTCCGGTCAACGACCTGACCTTGGCCTATTTGGAGGGGGTTTGGCGGCTGGAAGTATGACTTATCAGGTATCATTCGATTCGTAACGAAACAAGGAAAGTCCTACAATCATTTTTATGATAACCCATCCTAACATAACTGCCGCAGCGCGCTGCATAAGGGTGGCATCCGTATAATACCAAAGTATCTAAAATGCAAAATCGAGATAGTTTTCAAGTGAGAGAGAGAGAGAGAGAGAGAGGGAAAACGTCTAGAATTCCATCGTTGCTATGCAACCAGACCAAATCTAGGAACCCATTGGTCAGAGATTATAAAATATCGAAAAGTACTGTACCTCGAGACAGTCGCAATTTCGTCTCCGCTTGTTTAAGACCGCTACCGCTATTTTGAAAAACCCGCTTTTTGTTTAGTCTCAATCCCTAAAGTATGTCATACAAATGTAAACTCTTTAAACTTTATTAATTTATATTCTCAAATAAACTCTTAATTTATTTAATCAATTAAAAGTGTTCTTATCCCAGTGTTTTGCAGACTTTATAGTGTCTTCTCCGAGACCTTCTTGTACGCGATCAAGAAATCGCCTTCAAACCGCGCCGCCGCGAATGGACTTTATTATTGGCCACCAAGGAACTATTAATGCGATTTGCGATACCTCAAGATTCGCGGGTGCAAGTTCCCGATACACATAGTGAACTTCCCGCTGTTAAAATTACCGAAGAGCCCGGGGTCCATGTAGGACGCCACACCAACGCCGCGCCGCACTCTCATGGCGGCTTCTTGGACATTCCTCTAATTATCGGGTGAGTGATCCCTTTAAACTGTTATTTGTTAATTCAGTGCAACATATGAAATGTTTATTTTTCAGGACCTTCATCCATTGCTTATTTATTCATTAATTGCAATTCTCGAGTACTTTATATCACATGCCGAACTTTTAACAAAATGGCGGCCACGCCCTTTTGTAGGGAAATTTATTAAAAAATAATAAATTCCCACTGCACCCAACAATCGGTGTGACTGGTCGAAATCGATTGCCTTCCTATTTTCTATATATATTGACCGTCGTGTATGCAATTACAGATTAAGGTTGAATACAGTTTGACATTTTAACGTTTATTATAAAAGAACTACAATGGTGATGAAAAGTTTAAGTGATCATAATAGTAAAACTAATATGAATAAACCACTAGACCGGATATTTAACGAGGAACATTCGTCAGGATTCAGTTTCTGCAATTTGATTGGATCGGAATCCCTCTAATTTGCAATCAGACCATAACAAACGACTCGCATCCAGCAGTCGGTTAAGGGGGAGGTGTGACAGCAAATATTGGATGCCTAAACCACTGTGATACGGATTACCTTCTCTGAGTGACGTAACAAGCCGCTAGATAGCAACAAACGACTCGCATCCAGCAGTCGGTTAAGGGGGAGGTGTGACAGCAAATATTGGATGCCTAAACCACTGTGATATGGATTACCTTCTCTTAGTGATGTAACAAGCTGCTAGATAGCAACAAACGACTCGCATCCAGCATTCGGTTAAGGGGGAGGTGTGACAGCAAATATTGGATGCCTAAACCACTGTGATATGGATTACCTTCTCTGAGTGATGTAACAAGCTGCTAGATAGCAACAAACGACTCGCATCCAGCATTCGGTTAAGGGGGAGGTGTGACAGCAAATATTGGATGCCTAAACCACTGTGATATGGATTACCTTCTCTGAGTGACGTAACAAGCCACTAGATAGTAACAAACGACTCGCATCCAGCATTCGGTTAAGAGGGAGGTGTGACAGCAAATATTGGATGCCTAAACCACTGTGATATGGATTACCTTCTCTTAGTGACGTAACAAGCCACTAGATAGTAACAAACGACTCGCATTCAGCATTCGGTTAAGGGGGAGGTGTGACAGCAAATATTGGATGCCTAAACCACTGTGATATGGATTACCTTCTCTGAGTGACGTAACAAGCCACTAGATAGTAACAAACGACTCGCATCCAGCATTCGGTTAAGAGGGAGGTGTGACAGCAAATATTGGATGCCTAAACCACTGTGACACGGATTACCTTCTCTGAGTGACGTAACAAGCTGCTAGATAGCAACAAACGACTCACATCCAGCATTTGGTTAAGGGGGAGGTGTGACAGCAAATATTGGATGCCTAAACCACTGTGATACGGATTACCTTCTCTGAGTGATGTAACAAGCTGTTAGATAGCAACAAACGACTCGCATCCAGCAGTCGGTTAAGGGGGAGGTGTGACAGCAAATATTGGATGCCTAAACCACTGTGATATGGATTACCTTCTCTTAGTGATGTAACAAGCTGCTAGATAGCAACAAACGACTCACATCCAGCATTCGGTTAAGGGGGAGGTGTGACAGCAAATATTGGATGCCTAAACCACTGTGATATGGATTACCTTCTCTTAGTGATGTAACAAGCTGCTAGATAGCAACAAACGACTCACATCCAGCATTTGGTTAAGGGGGAGGTGTGACAGCAAATATTGGATGCCTAAACCACTGTGATATGGATTACCTTCTCTTAGTGATGTAACAAGCTGCTAGATAGCAACAAACGACTCACATCCAGCATTCGGTTAAGGGGGAGGTGTGACAGCAAATATTGGATGCCTAAACCACTGTGATATGGATTACCTTCTCTTAGTGATGTAACAAGCTGCTAGATAGCAACAAACGACTCGCATCCAGCAGTCGGTTAAGGGGGAGGTGTGACAGCAAATATTGGATGCCTAAACCACTGTGATACGGATTACCTTCTCTGAGTGATGTAACAAGCTGTTAGATAGCAACAAACGACTCGCATCCAGCAGTCGGTTAAGGGGGAGGTGTGACAGCAAATATTGGATGCCTAAACCACTGTGATATGGATTACCTTCTCTTAGTGATGTAAAAAGCTGCTAGATAGCAACAAACGACTCACATCCAGCATTCGGTTAAGGGGGAGGTGTGACAGCAAATATTGGATGCCTAAACCACTGTGATATGGATTACCTTCTCTTAGTGATGTAACAAGCTGCTAGATAGCAACATACGACTCACATCCAGCATTCGGTTAAGGGGGAGGTGTGACAGCAAATATTGGATGCCTAAACCACTGTGATATGGATTACCTTCTCTTAGTGATGTAACAAGCTGCTAGATAGCAACAAACGACTCACATCCAGCATTCGGTTAAGGGGGAGGTGTGACAGCAAATATTGGATGCCTAAACCACTGTGATATGGATTACCTTCTCTTAGTGATGTAACAAGCTGCTAGATAGCAACAAACGACTCACATCCAGCATTCGGTTAAGGGGGAGGTGTGACAGCAAATATTGGATGCCTAAACCACTGTGATATGGATTACCTTCTCTTAGTGATGTAACAAGCTGCTAGATAGCAACAAACGACTCGCATCCAGCAGTCGGTTAAGGGGGAGGTGTGACAGCAAATATTGGATGCCTAAACCACTGTGATATGGATTACCTTCTCTGAGTGACGTAACAAGCCACTAGATAGTAACAAACGACTCGCATCCAGCATTCGGTTAAGAGGGAGGTGTGACAGCAAATATTGGATGCCTAAACCACTGTGATACGGATTACCTTCTCTGAGTGACGTAACAAGCTGCTAGATAGCAACAAACGACTCACATCCAGCATTCGGTTAAGGGGGAGGTGTGACAGCAAATATTGGATGCCTAAACCACTGTGATATGGATTACCTTCTCTGAGTGATGTAACAAGCTGCTCGATAGCAACAAACGACTCGCATCCAGCAGTCGGTTAAGGGGGAGGTGTGACAGCAAATATTGGATGCCTAAACCACTGTGATATGGATTACCTTCTCTTAGTGATGTAACAAGCTGCTAGATAGCAACAAACGACTCACATCCAGCATTCGGTTAAGGGGGAGGTGTGACAGCAAATATTGGATGCCTAAACCACTGTGATATGGATTACCTTCTCTTAGTGATGTAACAAGCTGCTAGATAGCAACAAACGACTCACATCCAGCATTCGGTTAAGGGGGAGGTGTGACAGCAAATATTGGATGCCTAAACCACTGTGATATGGATTACCTTTTCTTAGTGATGTAACAAGCTGCTAGATAGCAACAAACGACTCGCATCCAGCATTCGGTTAAGGGGGAGGTGTGACAGCAAATATTGGATGCCTAAACCACTGTGATATGGATTACCTTCTCTTAGTGATGTAACAAGCTGCTAGATAGCAACAAACGACTCACATCCAGCATTCGGTTAAGGGGGAGGTGTGACAGCAAATATTGGATGCCTAAACCACTGTGATATGGATTACCTTCTCTTAGTGATGTAACAAGCTGCTAGATAGTAACAAACGACTCACATCCAGCATTCGGTTAAGGGGGAGGTGTGACAGCAAATATTGGATGCCTAAACCACTGTGATATGGATTACCTTCTCTTAGTGATGTAACAAGCTGCTAGATAGCAACAAACGACTCACATCCAGCATTCGGTTAAGGGGGAGGTGTGACAGCAAATATTGGATGCCTAAACCACTGTGATATGGATTACCTTCTCTTAGTGATGTAACAAGCTGCTAGATAGCAACAAACGACTCACATCCAGCATTCGGTTAAGGGGGAGGTGTGACAGCAAATATTGGATGCCTAAACCACTGTGATATGGATTACCTTCTCTTAGTGATGTAACAAGCTGCTAGATAGCAACAAACGACTCACATCCAGCATTCGGTTAAGGGGGAGGTGTGACAGCAAATATTGGATGCCTAAACCACTGTGATATGGATTACCTTCTCTTAGTGATGTAACAAGCTGCTAGATAGCAACAAACGACTCGCATCCAGCAGTCGGTTAAGGGGGAGGTGTGACAGCAAATATTGGATGCCTAAACCACTGTGATATGGATTACCTTCTCTTAGTGATGTAACAAGCTGCTAGATAGCAACAAACGACTCACATCCAGCATTCGGTTAAGGGGGAGGTGTGACAGCAAATATTGGATGCCTAAACCACTGTGATATGGATTACCTTCTCTTAGTGATGTAACAAGCTGCTAGATAGCAACAAACGACTCACATCCAGCATTCGGTTAAGGGGGAGGTGTGACAGCAAATATTGGATGCCTAAACCACTGTGATATGGATTACCTTCTCTTAGTGATGTAACAAGCTGCTAGATAGCAACAAACGACTCGCATCCAGCAGTCGGTTAAGGGGGAGGTGTGACAGCAAATATTGGATGCCTAAACCACTGTGATATGGATTACCTTCTCTTAGTGATGTAACAAGCTGCTAGATAGCAACAAACGACTCACATCCAGCATTCGGTTAAGGGGGAGGTGTGACAGCAA
This sequence comes from Allygus modestus, assembly GCA_963675035.1. Taxonomy (NCBI): domain Eukaryota; kingdom Metazoa; phylum Arthropoda; class Insecta; order Hemiptera; family Cicadellidae; genus Allygus; species Allygus modestus. The sequence continues at coordinate 175,678,852 of OY776112.1, read as the reverse complement.
ATATTGGATGCCTAAACCACTGTGATATGGATTACCTTCTCTTAGTGATGTAACAAGCTGCTAGATAGCAACAAACGACTCACATCCAGCATTCGGTTAAGGGGGAGGTGTGACAGCAAATATTGGATGCCTAAACCACTGTGATATGGATTACCTTCTCTGAGTGATGTAACAAGCTGCTAGATAGCAACAAACGACTCACATCCAGCATTCGGTTAAGGGGGAGGTGTGACAGCAAATATTGGATGCCTAAACCACTGTGATATGGATTACCTTCTCTGAGTGATGTAACAAGCTGCTAGATAGCAACAAACGACTCACATCCAGCATTCGGTTAAGGGGGAGGTGTGACAGCAAATATTGGATGCCTAAACCACTGTGATATGGATTACCTTCTCTGAGTGATGTAACAAGCTGCTAGATAGCAACAAACGACTCACATCCAGCATTCGGTTAAGGGGGAGGTGTGACAGCAAATATTGGATGCCTAAACCACTGTGATATGGATTACCTTCTCTTAGTGATGTAACAAGCTGCTAGATAGTAACAAACGACTCACATCCAGCATTCGGTTAAGGGGGAGGTGTGACAGCAAATATTGGATGCCTAAACCACTGTGATACGGATTACCTTCTCTTAGTGATGTAACAAGCCGCTAGATAGCAACAAACGACTCGCATTCAGCATTCGGTTAAGGGGGAGGTGTGACAGCAAATATTGGATGCCTAAACCACTGTGATATGGATTACCTTCTCTGAGTGACGTAACAAGCTGCTAGATAGCAACAAACGACTCGCATCCAGCATTCGGTTAAGGGGGAGGTGTGACAGCAAATATTGGATGCCTAAACCACTGTGATATGGATTACCTTCTCTGAGTGATGTAACAAGCTGCTAGATAGCAACAAACGACTCGCATCCAGCAGTCGGTTAAGGGGGAGGTGTGACAGCAAATATTGGATGCCTAAACCACTGTGATACGGATTACCTTCTCTTAGTGATGTAACAAGCTGCTAATAGCACTAAATGTCGAAGTCGTTGTGAAATTACACACATAATTTAACTCTCTATATAAATATATTATTATACAGAAGGTTCTGTAAAGTAGGGAGATCTTAGATACTGGTGAACCGATTTTTATGCCTAAAGTGTCAATTTAAAGACGTCGAGATGAATGTTTTAGAAATTAATTTACTATTTTTACTTTCGACTCTGCCCCACAGGCCTCCAAAGCGTCAATATAAATCTAAAGAAAGAATATAAATCAATGGAATTGCATATTTAGCAGCTGGTGGCTTCAAATAGGTATATTGTTCAAACTGGAGGTCTGGTGGATATTGAAATATATTCAACGATAGCAAATTAACGAATACAAGATTATTAATTTTAAAATAATGAATACTTATTCGTTGGATTCACTTTGACAACTCGTTATATTTAAACGAATAGTTATTTCCTCAGTAAAACATGGTGGTGGCGACTCTCAATAATTGTGTTTATTAATTGTATCCAGTATAACCAGTAGACCTCCATGGCTGGAACATAAACAAAACACATGAAAAGCAGCAAGAACAGATGTTACAGACATCATCCATCATCATCATTATATTAAAAGAATAAGACGATTTTTGTGCAGAAGATTATGGCCAAACTACTGGGTCGATTTTGATGATTTGCGTGTCGTTTGAAAGCCCTTAAACGTCTAGATGTGCCTTTTGGGGGTCTCAAGTCAGTGCGTGGAATCAGAAACCCTTGGGAAGCCCTCAAAGTACGGTTTTGGCCCATTTAAATACCATTGAATAGCAAATCAAAACAAAAGAAGCAGAACAGCTGGGATTAAAGATACAAACATATGGTTTGCTAGTAGTAATGAAAGCCGTAGTGAGCATCAAAATACGTTTGAGGGGTTATGCAAATTAAGAAGCATGAGAAGAAAATTTGCTCGATTTCGAGCAGTAGGTCATACCAGTACTGTTATTAATGAAAAGTATGATTATTTGACTTAACTAAAAATCGAATTGTAAAACAGAAACAATTTATAAGTGTGTTAGAATTAGATTACAGATAATTGCGCCAAAGAATCTTGGGCTGAGTAACTCAGCGTGTAAGGAACAGTTTAAAGATCAAATGGAAAATAACTGAAAGAAAATAACTGGGAAAACTAAGAGACAACCTTAAATTATAGAGATGGATCGAGGAAGTTGGTCTTGACTTTTTGCCCTTCGGGATAGATCTCGCCAAGTAAAAATGAGGTAATCTGTGACAATTTATACATAGTAACCGTTTATTAAATTTTGTATTTTTATTAGTACATTGTTTTAGTGGACTCAGATTTACATTTATAACAGTAAACTATTTGTGACAACATAAAACAATCTTTGTAATCTGTCCAGAACCATTTCGTTGTCAAAATAATGTTTGGTATATTTTTAAGAGATTTATAAAGATAACGCTTTGTAATCACTTTGACAAGGAAGTCGTGAAACTGTTGTCTTTGTCTATTTAACTGACACAGAAATTATTCAGGCCTTTTTTTAATGCGTAAGTGCTGCATTCAAATATTTTAAGTAAAAAATATTCTAGCGAACATTAAATGCAAAAGCTAGTTAGCTGACCCACCAAGGAAAGCCAGATGACGGGTAAGGAATGTCTACTTGAGGTCCTCTTGGACATGTCTCGTTGGAATTTCAATTCGGAATACTACGGGCTTCATTTACTGTACTAGGCTTCGTTACCTGTGATACATAACTATTCGATTATGTGCCGACATTTACTTTCCAGCGATGTTATAGTAGGTAAACAAATAAAAATGTAAGAAGAGGTTTACTAGTTTCGAATAATTTTTGTTGACCAATTTATGCAAGCTATTATAAATGGTGCTAGTTTTGCTTTAACACTAGACTACTTGATTAATTTATTTTAAAAATTTTGTGAGTGTTTAAATTGAGGTGTGGTTTTCACACTTCTATGTAACCCTACAACCTCCCATTTCACAGAAAAAAGATTCACATAATTACCACCGTGTAATTAAAAATTCACATACTCCAATTAAAATACAATCTTGCAGATGGACGGCACTCGGTGAAGCAGTGGGGAAGCTGTTTAAAATTCTTCTCACACCTCCCTCTCCCACTCATACCCCTCCAACCCTCCTAGCCAACCTACCTCCCCTCCGCTAAGGTCATATGCACGCTCGCACGTCCACCGTCCACGTTCAGTCACATAATTTCTCCTTTGTTACCTGGACTTCAGCTGCTATTAAATTGAATATCCTTCTTGGCAAATGTATTAGAAAGCAGACTATCCTTTGTCAATTTTATAGTGAAAACGATCACTCATTAGAGGACGTATGTATAATAGAAAACTAAATTGTGTAAATTTTCGTTGCTTTGAATATTTTTTGTTATAAGCACTCGTTATTTATTTAGGGAACAAATTCTGAGTTTCACAGATAAATTAGGCCATGGACTATTACTTAATGAGATTTTAATGAGTTATGCCCTAGTCTCTGATCCAAAACGATCATAGTGGCCTGCGGTTGGGCAGAAAATTAGTTGTAGTTTCTATCAAATATTAAACTCTTTACACTTGACCACCTTGGTTAGTCATCAATGTATCTATGTTGTGTTTATCGTCTTTGTATCAATCAAAGTTCCCAAGAACTGTGAAACCACCCCGTTACACCTTTATAAAGTAAACTTTAAGTACATTACGTATTTATGTATATGTACTAACTATTACAAACTAATTAGTTTGCAGTATGTAGTATTTAATTTAAATGACGTATTATCATCTGTTATCATAAATGTAAAAACAAGAAAAACTGTGGGATTTGCCATCTGTTTTGTAAAGGTGAGAGAGAAGGTCTTTAAGTTCCAAAGTTTATAGGTGACCGTTTATGACTCTCTTCAAGTCCCATAAAACACTTTATAAAGGCGGTTGGAGAACCTTTATCTCCAAAGCTATTTATAATCAATGCGTTAGTCGTCTGGTGCACAGAAATACAAACTCAACTGTATTTAGAATAATCACGTTATAATTTTTTTAGAGGCTACGGAAATAATTGTAGGGAAATATTACATTACTACGTCAGAAAATATGTTTGTTCATCGACCAGGGTTAATAACTTGGATTTAATCAAGATTAAAGAATATCTATGAACATTTAATTTGATTTTAAACCCTTTGATTCCTGTATTTTCAAATGCCAAAAAATGAATATCTATACATAAAAGACGGATAATTTACTACACTACGTTAGTTAGTTTTTAATGGATGCATAGATATCTTTTCCCCCACCCACTGTGTAAATTCGAATTTTACTCCTTGTAATGAGGGAGTAAAGAGCTACTTTAACTCGCTAGGAAGACAAAGTAAACCCATAAGAATAACATTGACAATCTGGCAACACAGTTCAGTGGAGAACTGGCAACGCTGTAGCTATGACATGCGGAACACAATCAGCTGATGTTTCGCTGCAATAATTAACCCTGCAGCTATAGCGGAATTGGATCAGCTGATTGATATTTTGCTTCGCTCAGCTGCAATTAATGTTCCAAGTTCGGAGGTTAGTTATTACGCATTACGCAACCAAAATGGACAACGATTGTAAATGTAAATACTTATGGATACTTTTGGATTTTGTGGTGTTGGAAAAATGTTGTGCATATTACGGGAGTAAAGTACATTGTCTCCCTCGGAAAATTGTCGCCCTCGCCTACGGCGCGGCGTCAGGCGCCAACAATTTCCCTCAGGGAGACAAAGTGCACTTTACTCCCTCATTACAATGATTCAAATTCAACTTTACACAGTGGGTGGGGGAAATAGTCATTTGTGTATTAAGGGAGTAAAGTGCAACTTTGTCTCCCTGAGGGAAATTGTTGGCGCCCGACGCCGTAGGCGTGGGCGAAAATTTTCCCGAGGGAGACAATGTACTTTATTCCCGTAATGCACACAACATTTTTCCCACACCCAAAAACCCAAAAGTATCCATTAGTATTTACATTTACAATCGCTGTCCATTTTGGTTGCGTAATGCGTAATAACTAACCTCCGAACTTGGAACTTTAATTGCAGCTAAGCGAAGCAAAATATCAATCAGCTGATCCAATTCCGCTATAGCTGCAGCGATAATGATTGCAGCGAAACATCAGCTGATTGTGTTCCGCATGTCATAGCTACAGCGTTGCCAGTTCTCCACTGAACTGTGTTGCCAGATTGTAAATGTTATTCTTACTGCACTCTACTACCTTAATACACAAATAACTATTACACGGTATAAGGTATGTTTTAAACGCATTTATATGAATACATGTATCTTACTGTTTACTGGCTGCTTGTCAATAGCAATACTTTGCCTCGTACCGGGGAGACCGAGCCAAACTATGTGATATTTGATTCGTTTCGTGAGTGAAAAAGATGTCCATTCTACATGCAATCTTTATTCAATGGTCCTAGTCACCCTTTTAAACAAATAACTTGTTGTTAATTTACCTAGTGTAAGTGCTCATTTAACAGTACACTTGTTAATTTATTCACAGCTGTTATGATTATTTTGTTTTGAAACTTCATAAGCCCAATGTTAAAATTATCAATTTTAAAATAAGATTTTGATCAAATTATAAATTTTCCTCGGGTTGAGGTTTTTTATTTTTAAGGTACAAAAGCCACTAATTCCAAAGTTGTAAATAAATATTTTCGCTCGATTCTGAGATAAATTTTGCAAACAAACAGACAGACAGACATTGCTCGTATTAGAGTTAGGTTAGGGTAGGATTATTAAAAGCGATTTTTACTATATCTATAATATTATAAAGAAGAGGTGGTTTCTGTCTGTCTGTCTGTCTGTCTGTATGTCTGTCTGTCTGTCTGTCTGATGTTCCGGGTGAACGCAAAAACTACGTAACCGACTGGGCTGAAACTTTACACAAAGGTAGATCTTGAACCCATGCAACACATAGGCCTATTCACTTCCTTAAAATCTCCTCGGGCTACGCCCCGTGAACGTTCTAAGTTTCAATGTTTACATTTCATAAGAAAGTAAACATTCAGAAACTGTAATCCGAACAGCTGAGGGCACTTACATTTGACAGCTTAAAGAGCAGAAGCAAGAACAACAGCTGTTTCAAGCTAACTAAAATGCAATTTGCATTGACTATAGAACGGGTAAGGAAAACCCCTGTGCGAAGAACGTGTACATCAAGTATATATATATTTATTTCAATATACCGTATAATTAATCTATATAAATAAAATTAGAGTTTTGTCTGTACATTGCTTGGAATTATGAAATTTTTGCATATTTTCACGTTTTACACCCTAGGGAAACCAAAACAAATCTTATCTCAATTTATGTCTGTCTGTCTGCCGGTAACGCTCAAGGACGGGTTTTTGTTCGCTTTTCACTGGAAAACGGGTGCAGTGACATTAATGAAACTTTGTTTCTTTGTTCTATATATGCGTGAGAAGGTTTTAGAGCACTATTAACTGGCATACGCCTTTTTAAAAAATAATGGCGGCCGCTCAAAAACGTGATTTTGTGCGGTTTTGGTCATGTTTTCTTCGCTTTTCACAGGAAAACGGGTGCACCGATTTTTATGCAACTTTTTTCTATGTTCTATATGTGCGTTAGAAGGTTTTAGGCTAATTGGATTGTTTAAATTACCTTAGGACACTGCCCCATAGGGTTTTTAAGATCCTATGCTATTCTTATGGACAAAGCATTTATTTATATTGAACCAGATGATAGCATAGTTATTCTATAAATAGGTTTTTTAGTTCTTTTTTAAAACGTTGAGTGAAGATTGTTAATAAATAACATAAGTGGATATATGATCTAAATCTATATTTGTCAGACTCATGCATACTCACTGACATAGTGATCACTTTATCTAAGAAACGACAATGTCTATTGAAGATAAAATTTTGGATGGTGGTTCCCCTTATGCTGCAGATTCACAATAAGAATACGTTTAAAAAAGTCCTATAGGGTTCTTCGCTAATTTACTTTTATGGCAATTGTATGAGTATTAATACTTTCTGGACCTTTGTAAGTTACATTTCGGTAGGAACATAACTAATTCATCAGAAAAAAACGCAGCCTATTCCTGTTACGAAAATGTTTATGTGCTTCGCCCCCCGGAATTTCAAAATACAATATTTTAACAATCTTGCACATACTCTTGGACTGATGGATCTGAAATTTGGTAGGAATGTAGCTGATAGGTCAGTGCAGACATTTACCTACTCCAGACACAAATATACTCAAGGACTCTGGCCCAATGGCCTTTAATATAAGCGCGTTAGTCATAACACTCAAACTACTCAACCAGTAGAGCTGAAATTTGATGCCTTAAAGGAAATAAGAAACAACATCATGGGGAGTCACGGTGTTGTTCTCTGGAGATCTCACACAGACCCTTTGTCGTAAGTGAGACATGAGTGGACGAGTCTACGCCTCTCTAAAAATATATTTTATGTAGCCGACCACTGAGCGTCTGAACTTAACAGTAAATATGAAAATGTATTTTTGAGAAGATTAAGGGGTTGATCAGTTTTCTTATGCGCTTTTAAAAGTTGAGATTGGGACATTGAAAAACAAATTAAGGTCTCAGAAACATCTATCCTTCCCTCGGCACTATCGATGAATCACAGGATTTATTGATTAACAGTTTGTTACACCGAGGTTCATAAACAGTTTAATCTGGAAAGTGCCTGGCTCTGTGATTGTGCCATCCTCACGTCCACCAATGAACAAGCAACGGAGATCAACACAAATGTAGGTCTATTCCAAAGGGAGGAACGAACATATACAATATTTAATACCGTTCATTTAGCCATGACCACTGTTAGAACAGTTCGTATATATTGATTTACATTTATTTAAATAAAATCAAGTAGTCATATGTTTTTAAAACATATGATTCTTCCAAGTTTAAATTGTTTATTTACAATTATATTGAAAACAGGACCTGGCAAGAATGGTGATTTTAAAAGTGGTTTGTCAATGTTTTTAAAGTTTAATATTTCGTTACATTACTATTAATTTATTGGAATTTAAAGATTAATGTATCAAAGTATTTAAAATGTTAAATTAAACAGGGTTAATATTTTGTTGTACTTGAGTTCTTTTATTTCTAAAATCGAATCCAAAGTGTTACGTGTACCGATTTGGAGTAGCAAAAACCACAGCGTTCACTACCCGACAGAGTTCCTCGACTTGGCAGCAGTACCCGAACTATCTGCCATAGTATATTTCGTTAACTTTAATTTAATTCTACTTTAAAAGTGTAAAATGTAATTTTAATATTGTAAAATTATGTGGGTTGTTAATATTTTTAGTTAATCTGCCATTTATGTACAACCCGTACGAAGGACGGGTACATCAGCTAGTATTCTTATGTTTTATTACAGGAGCTAAAACAAAATTATAATAAAAAAACCGATCTTTCACTGGCTTTTTAATGTTGAAAATGTAATTGGTATATGAATGAAATGTAAAGTTTTAGTGATTTATTGTTAGGGAAATATTTGCCATTAGTTCGATATTTTATATTACTGTAAAAATAGGCTATTTGTAAAAGCTCATGTGCTTTACACATGTACACTTAATTGTTTACAGCTGATAATCTATATAAATAAAACAGAGTTATTGTCTGTATATGGATCGCCGGACCGCTAAACTACAAGGAGTTAAGGCATGCAATTTTCAGGGTAGGTTCCTTTAGGTTACAGCTGTTGTACCTGACTCTCAGTTTCCTCTAAATCCTCTAGGGATACTCCCCGTGGGGCCTCCAAAATTCCAATGTTAATCAAATGAGACCATACGGTTACAGTTTTCTACTATTTATTTAATGTTATTTAAATAAACAGCTGACATTAGTAATTTAGTTTTTTAACTACATTTTATACCCGGGTGAAACCGGTATAATCAGCTAGTACTTTATATATCTGTGGAATTTGGTTAGTAAATGACGCAATGAAAGTTTTATTTATTTAGTGTACTTCTTCACATAATGTTAGTCTTCCAGTTTATATTTATTTGTTACATTACATTATTACATTATTTATTTGATATCTTAAACAACTTTTTTATTATCATATTACGTGTTGTTATTACTTACGGGATGTAATAAAAGACGTCTTACAACACTTAAGATATATTTACACTTATACTGATTCACATACAGACGGTAAACATATATAAAAGATGGTACTAGGCAATCTTTTATATATGTTTACCGTCTGTATGTGAATCAGTATAAGTGTAAATATATCTTAAGTGTTGTAAGACGTCTTTTATTACATCCCGTATATATATCTTGTGCCTTAAACCAGGATTTCTAGCCTGTGAGGACATATTTGTTTCTACAATTTCTTGGAATGTTTGAATGATATGGTTTTATAATTTTATGTGTGAAGCAATGTATTTATTTATGTATAAATTTGTTGAGTGAAGACCGAAACAAATAAAGTTCGTTTTACATTTTCATTCTATTAGTACACATAATTCCATTGATAAATTTTTCGCAGGTGGTGGTTTACATCCTCTGATTTTAAAGTCCTTTTAAAATAAACTTAAAATGTTCATATCGGCTGCTAGACTTTGTGTAAATTGAAACCAAATTTATAAAAATTTCCCTGAATTGGAATTTAGGCTTTCCCCTACTCAAATTTTTAAAAAAACCTTAAAATCCCTCAAGTGGTTGTCTCACAATATTTCCGAAAAAAACTGTTTCTTTTAATATATAGGATTAAAAAACTGTCCATCAGCATTTCAGTTTTGTACTAATTTTTCTTTTAGAAAAATAATTGTATGTTTGTAATAGATTCACTTAAAAATAAACCACCGTATTATGCGTTTATAAAAATATATATAAAATATCACATAATTGTTGAATACAGTTCGTGAAATGACACGTCAGGTTCTTCATCGTGATCTGGAGTGAAAATTGTTGTAAATACTTATAGTTTACAGTTAGCTTGGAAGCAAATCAGTCAAACTTGTGGCGACATATTAAACATCATCAGAAAATAATCGTAAGACTAGATTTAGCTGATACTGGAGGGAATCTCAGGTGTTTTTGTGGTTAAAGTGTTTTAAAGTGCGGTTAAGACTAGGTGATCCTGAATCTCAAACAATCAAGTTCCACTTCAAAAACACGCCGCTGTCAACATGTGTTCAACCTTTGGGCACTTTCATTCTGTCACATATATAAAACGGCTACCAGTCCACTTTTTAAATAATTTTACATATTATTCATTAACTATGTTTTGGTTACATGATGAACAGTCCTGATGACTGAAATTGACAACGGTAATTTTTTTAAATATTTATATAAGGATAAAGTGTAGAATTTCAAGCCAAAAATATGGAATACATATTATTAACATCAGTTAACCTTTAGCTGCAAAATATAAGTTTAGGAGTAAATTGTGTAAATTATATATAAATTATCGTGTCTTTAATTCGAAAATTGAAATTAGTTAATTAGTTAGGTAATTAGTAGGGAAAGTGATTTTTTAAATCGTTATATATTCTTTTGTTGCTTAAAATTGTATCTGTGATTTTTGGATAGATATTTAAACAATTGTCGTTTTTAAGATATTAAGCCTCAAAATATGGGAAATATTAAATAGTTGTGAAACCTGAAAACGTCAAAATCAATACAAAATTGCCCTTAAAAAGTTCATACAGCAAGTTGTTACCACAGTATTATGTATTTACTAAAAACACATACAGACATGCACATGGGCACATGGGAAACAGAGCGAGATAGGCACATGTTTAAACTCTTTGTTTGTTTTAGAGCCAAAAACAAGTTCCCGAAGTCTTGACAGAGTTCGGAAAACCTTTTGTGTATTTCGTAAATCTGTTTATAAAAAAATATGTTGATTTGTTTGTTTGTATATAGATTTGAAGTTTATGGACTCGGACACCGTTGAACCGTTTGCCATGAAACTTGGTATGTATGTAAAATTTCACGGAGAAGGTTTTTAAGCCATCCATTTCGTCCTAACTCAATTAGTCTCCTCCCAAGAGGCCCAAAAGGGTTCCCATATAAAGAAAGATATTGTTGTTTCCATAAAAGCTAATAACATGTTTACTTGAACATGTGATCTTGGTGATATTGGTTTTAGTTGGTAATAGTTAAAGGCATGACAACGTTTGCCGGGTAACAGCTAGTAATTAGATAATTAATTAAACATATTGTTATTTGCATAGCGGCTAAGCGGCTACAATTAGCTTAGCTCAGATACTTTATCCACATTTTACTTCTCTTTTGTGATCTTAGTATTTTCAATAGAACAAGTAAAAATAACGAAATCTATTTATATATTATTTATCAAGGGTGTTTTTTCGGTACGCGATATCTAAAAAAAATTATTCGTGCGTTACTAAAAATAAACTATAGACTGCATCGAGAGTTAATAAATACTAACTAAACTTAATATTTTTATTCCAATCAGTTTTCTTAGAGAAACCTTTTACAAAAAATAGCTTTATAATGATAAAAGTATGGCGGCCATGACGTTATAAAATCACAAGGTACAATTAAACTCGTATGACACATTGAGCCCCACTTAATTGGATGGGCTTAATCCGCTGTGTGTAAATTTCGGCGTTATTTTATTCATGAACGCTCTAATGCAAATTTTCATACAACAAAAGTATCGTCGGTTGATTTTCGAACTTTGTCCATTAACTATTGCAACACTAAGTAATTAACCTATGCGTTCGGCGGGTTTAGCATACGCTGGGAAATTATTTGATTTTTGACCACGGACATAAGGACATTGTGTAAAAGTGAATACAGTGAAAGAGTAGTGACATGGCGAACACATAAGGTTTTACTTGAAGTTTAATTCTTATGAAGTTGTCCGCACTCTGTTAAGTATGATGAATAATGTAAATTGTTATTTTAAGTGTTGGTACTGTTACGCGCATTATGAGGCGGTTGCCTTTTATTTACTCCAAAACAAATTATTTTGGAATCTGCTTCATAGGATTATTGCTATAATCTCGGTTCCCCCGAAAATAAAACTTTTATTTAAATTGGGGACGGATTTTTTATGATTTTCTTACCATGATAAGCAAACTAGAAAATACGCCATCTCAAAAACAATACTGTACCGATTTTCCTTATACACACTTTAAATCCCAAAGAGAGGATTTTTAGTGTTGTTTAGTGAAGACTCACTTCGCTCGTTTTTTGATATGAATAATCAATACATACTGGCTAAAAACGGTTAAAATTTCCCATCCTTGTAAAATATTCCTTAACTGATTCACACCAATTCAAACCCAACATTATACGTATTGCCTGTTTTTGCAATACTAATACTTGATGCAAATTTTCAAAATTCTAATTTTATTTATACAGATAAAATATAAATTTGTTTGTTTATTACATATATCAAAGCTTGTACAATTAAAGTGGATATACATAAATAATTAATATTTTGAGGTAGAAATTTGTTCAAAATGCAATTAAAATACAAACAGAATTACTTGTTTTAAGTATTGACATATTAAAATACATAATACCCTGTTGTAGCAAATATGCATACTCAGCGAATATCCTATATGTGTCTATATTATGTTTAACTCGCTTTGATTTCTGGATACTCCGTCAGTGGTCTTCGCCAACTCAGTTGAAGTATATATTTGATGAAATGCTAATAGATCCAAAACGCTGAATGGTTGTATTCATTATGTTGATACTTATTGAACTAAAGTTACTGGGTAATCTATAGTTATAAATAGACGGTATCAGGAAACTGACTCATACTTTCTCGCTTTTAGCCCAAATTTAATGATTAAATTACTTTTTATTTACTAAATATAGAATGCAAAGCACGGTCGAATGTACAGAAAATCTTGTAAACAAGTTGTTTTCAAAAACATCCACCCAACTCCCTGTTTTGGAGGCACTTCAGAATCCATTGATACACCCGTGGTTTTAAGAGGGGAAATGCCCCCTATTCCCCCCCAGGGTTATTAAGGGGCAACATATTTCGAATTTCCTTTGTTGGTCAATGCTAACTTGACAAGCATATCAAGTTTGAACGAAATTGATCAGTAAATAAAAGACAAATAGTAATTTTTTAATTCCCCATAAGAATAACATTGCACAACGTACTGCGTTTACCACAAAATGAAAACTTAAATTTTCTCCACAACCAGTAATCGTAGAATAGTAATTCAGGATACAAAATTATTTAGTTTTTTGAGCTCTATTTAATATTGAATAGTAATATTTTAGCGAATTTCCCCTATAGGGAAGAAGCTATTACCGTAGGTCTCATGGTAAGACTTAAGCCCGAGACCATGATAACTTTTTGTTTTGAGGTCCCCAGAAGCCAAAAACACTATTCGTTCAAATTTATATATATATATATATATATATATATATATATATATATATATATGTGTGTGTGTGTCCGTTAACACGATAACTTGAGTAAAAACCGTCCGATTTTGATGAAATTTTGCTCAAAAGTGTAAAATGACATTCATGACTTTAAGTTCGAAAACCAGAAAAATCGGACCATGGGAAGGGGGGTTTATGGGGGTTTTAAATTTTCCAAAAATCAGTTTTTTGCATTTTTTACCTTACAATTAAAAAAAAATTTAATTTTGGTTTCGACCATGTTGTATAGCTTAGAAAAACAAATAATTTAGTATCTTGAATTATTAACCTAGGTTAAGTGGTTGCGGAGAAAATCCAAAAAAACCTGCTCATAAAATCTCCCATGTTAATCTTATGGGAAAAAGGTTTTTGGCTTTTCCTCAGTTTATTTTAATGTAAACTTCACATTTGCTTTTTTCAATCTCTTCAGTTCCACAAAACAATCATTTTGGTGTTTAAATTGTGATTCTACGCCCAACCGTTGCAGAGATATTCAGTGCTTAACACAGTACGTTATCCAATGTTATCCTTATGGAGAATAAATAAAATTTGATATCTCGATTATTTATGAATGTATGTTGATGAAACTTGGTATGTGGCTTCACGTAGTACTGGTATATTGATGTTTGCACAAAAAATTGATTTTTTGTTGATTATTCCCATAGCAGCAAACCTGCATACTCAGCCCCCATGTTATTCTTATGGAGAATAAGTAAAATGTAATGACTCCCTTAATTATGAACATAAATTAATAAAACTTGGTATGTATCTTCAATTGGTTGAGTTATATCGATAATTATATAAAAACCCATTTTTCTGTTCCTTGTTGCAGCAAACCTGCTTTCTCAGCCCCCATGTTATTCTTATGGAGAATAACTAGAATGTTATATAGCGCTTATTTATGATTGAATATTTATGAAACTTAGTATGTGGCTTCGCCTAGTTAAATTCTATTTATATTTGCATAAAAACCAATTGTTTCTGTTCCTTGTTTCAGCAAACCTACGTACTCATTACCAATGTTATTCTTATAGGGAATAATTAAAATCGCTTATATGTGAATATATTTTTATGGATCTTGGTTTGCGGCTTTATGTTGTATTGAGACATATATTATGCATTGGAAATTCACTGAGTACGCAGGTTTGCTGCGACGGGGGTATTTTATATTTATGTTTTTTTCATGAAAAATCCAAAAAAACTATATTTTTAATATTTTAAGTCTTGTAATTTATGAACCCGAATTTTTACAGAAATGCGGGTGGTGTAATTTTGTTGGAAAACTAAATTTCTACAAACAACTAAAGTTTAATGAAAATCGTTAGAGCCGTTTTTGAGAAATCTTGATTTTTCATGTTTTCTTGGCGGTTTTGGGGGGATAATTACCCTTAAAAATCAAAAATTCCAAAAATAAAAAAAAACTCCTGGAGATATCGTGGATTAGTACCTGAATACCAAATCTCATAAAAATCGGACCAATGGTTAGGGCTCTAGCTCTGTACACATCCATGGAGACAGACAGACAGACAGACAGATATCACGTAAAAATCACTTTTTTGGGTTCAGGGAGCACCACAACAAATATTTCCACGAACAACTCAAATTCGAAAATTTTGACGAAAATATTACTTTCTCCAAAATCTATGTATAAGGGGAAAAAGTAAAAAGTGCCTATTATGATCCGTTTCCCGATTGGGTGTTTTTACTTTCTCCCCCGTATATGGAGAAAGTATTGTTTTCGTCAAAATTTTCGAATTTGAATTGTTAGTGGAAATATTCGTTTTGGTGTTCCCTTAACCCAAAAAAGTTATTTTTACGTGATGTCTGTGTGACTGCCCGCCTATCTGTCTGTCTGTCTGTTTGTATGGATGTGTACAGAGATAGAGCCCTAACCAATGGTCCGATTTTTATGAAATTTGGTATATAGGTACTAATCCACGATATCTCCAGGCGTTTATCGCAAAATGAAAATTAAAATTTTCTCCGCAACCAGCATTCTTGGAATAGTAATTCAAAATACTAAATTATTTAGTTTTTTGAGCTCTTTTTAATGGTGAATAGTAATATTTTTTATATTTATGTTATTTTATGAAAAATGCAAAAAACTGAATTTTTGATGTTTCAAGTCCTGTAATTTCTAAACCTGAATTTTTACACAATAGCGGGTGGAGTCATTTTGTTGGAAAACTAAAGTTCTACAAATGAATAAAGTTTAATCAAAATCGTTAGAGCCGTTATTGAGAAATTTTGATTTTTCATGTTTTTTGGGGGATAATTACGCTCAAAAATCAAAAATTCAAAAAGTGAAAAAATGCCTGGAGATATCGTGGATTAGTACCTACATACCAAATTTCATAAAAATCGGACCATTGGTTAGGGCTCTAGCTCTGTACACATCCATGCAGACAGACAGACAGACAGACAGACAGACAGAAAGACAGAAAGACAGACAGACAGACAGACAGACAGACAGAGAGACACACAGACATCACGTAAAAATCACTTTTTTGGATTCAGGGAGCACCAAAACGAATATTTCCACTAACAACTCAAATTCGAAAATTTGACGAAAACAATACTTTCTCCATATACTACGTATAAGGGGGAGAAAGTAAAAAGGATGTTGGCGTGTTTGTTTGTATATATTTATTTGAAGTTTATGGACCGTTTGCCATGAAGCTTTGTATATGTATGTAACATTTCACGGAGAAGGTTTTTAAGCCATCCATTTCGTCCTAACTCAATTGGATTCCTCCTAAGTGGCCCAAAAGGGTTCCCATATAAACCTTATGGAAATATATTGTTGTTTACATAAAAGCTAATGACATGTTTACTTGAACATGTGATCTTGGTGATATTGGTTTTAGTTGGTAGTTGTCAAGGCATGACAACGTCTGCCGGGTAACAGCTAGTGTTAATATAAAAAAATAGTACCTGGGGCCGAGCTTTGCTCGGAGGAAGGCCAGTCAGTTTGTTTAGATGACTCGGAGTAATATTTCACCACTTCCCCCTACTGATAATCAGATTTGTATAACTCATTTGCCTCTTTTCTAAATTTTTAAGGTCCCTCCAGTTATTATTTGTAGCTCAATGTCCCTTTGATTTTTTTACTACTATATATGTAATCTTCATTCAAATCTTTTAATCTCTGCTTTCATGAAACCGCATGTTAATAATCATAAACAACATGAGTATTACTTTGACAGTTCCCTGGTTGATTATGAACAGCTGTTACAACTCTTTTGTTTTGATTAGAAAATCCATAAGCCCAATGTTAATTTTTTTAGTTTTTCATTTTAGTTTTTTTACATAAATTTATTTTTCCTGGGGATAAGGCCTGTCTAGAACTTATTTTTATCCCAGAGATGAGTTATTTCGAACATTTTAAGGAAATCGTTGGAGCCGTTTTTGAGATCAGTGTTGCAAGCAAGCAAGCAAGCATACAAGCATACCTTGCTCATATTAGAGTATAGGATTTTAAAGTATCCAACGATCGCAGAGTAGTGACCAAAATCTAATCGAGCTAAGGAAGATAGTTTTGTGTGATTTTTAACTAAAACGATTGAAACATGTTAACAGATTTTTTAAATTACTGAAGAAAACTGGGACGATAGATTTATCAACCAAAATAATACATCGAATCGATATATGGCAGTAAACTTGTATTATTTGTCAGTAAAATGTTTTGGTAAATTTATAGTTACACATCTTTGAATGTCTCGTTGATGATTCTCATACACAACATGTGAGTAGAAAAGAAACAGCTGTGTCTGAAGTGAGAAACAAGAAACTGTGACAGTTTGGGGCCAGTATAGAGAAATCCCACATTATCATACCCTGCAGACAAAATAACTTCAACATGTACAACGCATCGTGGTTTTAGGTAGTATCCTCTATTTTAATACAACAACGAATAATAACGAACTCGTTACCTATAAAAATACAAATTTGTTTGTATTACTTTCTGGGGGATGAGACCTGTCTAGAATTTATTTTTAACCCATAAATCACAACGTTTGAAGGAAATCGTTGGAGCTGTTTTTGGGATCAAGAGTCGCAAGCAAACAAGCATAGAGCAAGCAAACCTTATTCATATTAAAGTATAGTATAGAATAGGATAGGATAGGATGTTTATCAGGCACAAAATTTGAAAAATTTCCTTACTGTTACCATTAAACCAATATCCATAGGAATAACATCGAAACTTTGAAGAACCGTGAGCCGGAGCCGTAGGAATGATTGAAAAGCAAATCAACCTATATTATTTCAATATAACTTTAGGGAGCCTGTATAGTTAAATCGATTCAGAAGTTGTTGCGTTAAAACGGAACATTCATGACGTCAGTCAGACACCAACTTCCTTTTAAAACAGTTTAGACAGTACACATAATATTCCAAATAATGTGTAAGAGAAGTAGAAATACAAGGAAACTACATACGGCCTTAAGCCTTCGGATGGCTTGAGGCAACTTAACTTCCGTAGAAAGTTTGTGCAGCGCAAAAGCTAAATTTAAATTTTAGTGAACATGCCTAGATACCCCCCCGGATTAAGGACAGCAGTAGTAGGCAATTGCCGGTTTTGTTGCGGCAGCCTTTTTGTGGGGATCACTTTTGCGGCAGCGTTTTTGTGGGGATCACCTCTAAAAAATAGTTTTTCTTAATAATCTGTAGTCTATTTTGTGATTTTAATCAATTTTAGTTCGTTTCACCGAACTAAAAGTTGGTTAAAATCACAAAATAGTATACAGATTATTAAAAAAAACGATTTTTATATAGGTGATCTCCACAAAAAGGCTGCCGCAAGATTATGCGGTTTGGGATTAACCTCGATGGGTAGATTGTATACAACACGTTATAAACATACAAAAGTATACAAACAGTACGGTAGGTTAAAATCACAAAATAGTATACAGATTATTAAAAAAAACGATTTTTATATAGGTGATCCCCACACCAAGGCTGCCGCAAGATTATGTGGCTCGGGATTAACCTCGATGGGTAGATTGCATACAACACGTTATAAACATACAAAAGTATACAAACACTACGATAGGTTAAAATCACAAAATAGTATACAGATTATTAAAAAACGATTTTTATATAGGTGATCCCCACACCAAGGCTGCCACAAGATTATGCGGTTCGGGATTAACCTCGATGGATAGATTGCATACAACACGTTATAAACATACAAAAGTATACAAAAACTACGGTAGGTTAAAATCACAAAATAGTATACAGATTATTAAAAAAAACGATTTTTATATAGGTGATCCCCACAAAAAGGCTGCCGCAAGATTATGCGGTTCGGGATTAACCTCGATGGGTAGATTGTATACAACACGTTATAAACATTCAAAAGTATACAAACACTACGGTAGGTTAAAATCACAAAATAGTATACAGATTATTAAAAAAAACGATTTTTATATAGGTGATCCCCACACCAAGGCTGCCGCAAGATTATGTGGCTCGGGATTAACCTCGATGGGTAGATTGCATACAACACGTTATAAACATACAAAAGTATACAAACACTACGATAGGTTAAAATCTCAAAATAGTATACAGATTATTAAAAAACGATTTTTATATAGGTGATCCCCACACCAAGGCTGCCGCAAGATTATGCGGTTCGGGATTAACCTCGATGGGTAGATTGCATACAACACGTTATAAACATACAAAAGTATACAAAAACTACGGTAGGTTAAAATCACAAAATAGTATACAGATTATTAAAAAAACGATTTTTATATAGGTGATCCCCACAAAAAGGCTGCCGCAACATTATGCGGCTCGTGATTAACCTCGATGGGTAGATTGTATACAACACGTTATAAACATACAAAAGTATACAAACACTACGATAGGTTAAAATCACAAAATAGTATACAGATTATTAAAAAAAAACTATTTTCATAGAGGTGATCCCCACAAAAAGGCTGCCGCAAAATTATGTGGCTCGGGATTAACCTCGATTGTATACAACACGTTATAACCATACAAAAGTATACAAACACTACGGTAGAAAAAAAAACGAAAATAAATCAAATAATACTGTCACTAGTTTGAGATAGTAAGTATACGTTGGTGAAATATATACAATAAAATAAGTCGAACAGAGTTATTGAAATGCATAAAAAATATATTGCTTAGGAGTTTCCTAAAAGTTCCTTGGCCGCGTAGTGTGGTGAAAGCGAAAACAGTTTCTTATTTCGCGCTGCCGTAGGGTAAGCGTCTAACGGTGACCAAATCATTTGTGTCTCAACGTGAAAGCTCGGTCAACCACGACGCGTTTAGACGCCCAAAAGTAAACTCATGTCTAGAGCTAAAGTCAGTACCAGTTGCGATGCGTACGTTTAAGTTTACGATGCCAGTAAATGGCACTAAGCGCGTTCACCACGCTAATGGGTTTAGGGTGAGTGAAGTACAAATGGGAGGTCCTGTGAACCAATTGGAAGTTACGAAACATTACGTGAAAAGGGACATGTTGGTAATCCGGCTACTAGTAAACGGTGCGGATAAAGTTAAAATTATTGTAGAGAATGGCAGCTGTGAAGACAAAGTTGAATTAGTGATTCACATTGCCGGTTGGCGAATATTCGTGGACAAACCCTACGACGGCGGATTCTGTGTTCTCACTGGAAGAAAACAGCCCCACACTCCTGGATACCAGACTCTCGCCTTCGCCTTGTACGATCGCAAGTTTCTGGAGGCAGCTTGGAAGAGACCGACATCCCAATCAGAGGACGACGGCTATGTCAGCGATCCAGACTTCAATGAGGAATATATATATGATTTGTATTTATAAGCCATTTTTATTTCATAAGGAATTTAGAAATGTTTAGAGTTATAGGAAATAAATAGTTTTATTTGTAAAATTGTGTTTCTTTAAATCCTGTTTTTTCCTAGTAATAGTAAAAATTATAGCTTAAGTTAAATTTTGTAAAGCAAATATTCAATTAGTTCATGTAAACAGCCAATGATTAAATTATACTTTAAATGTGTAATGTCACAGCAGTTAATACGAGGCTGGTTAACTGAACAGTACTTTCCAAAATCATAAGGATTACTAATACGTCTAACCATCCCCATTTAAAAAAAAATGAGCCAGCGGGATGAATAGACGTTTTCAATCAGAAAACTCAAGGAAATTGCTCAGTTAGGCATAAGCGTGTGACAGCGCACAAGTCCGCTAATCCCTCTAGCATACCAGTTAACAACCCCTGACCAGCCGAGTCAGTGAGGGACAAATTCTAGTTCCCTGAGTTACGGAGACGTGAATCATCAATAACTTGAATACTGAATTAAATATTTAGTAGATAACTTAACTTTGAATAATATTTACTTTGGCTTAAACTAGGAGACTAAATGAGACCCTAGTGCTTCACGATGTGTAACATTCTAGTTCACTGAGATATGAAGATGT
Organism: Allygus modestus; assembly: GCA_963675035.1. Lineage (NCBI taxonomy): Eukaryota > Metazoa > Arthropoda > Insecta > Hemiptera > Cicadellidae > Allygus > Allygus modestus. The sequence continues at coordinate 175,658,010 of OY776112.1, read as the reverse complement.
GAATCATCTGTGATCAATAATTTAATACTGGGTTAAATAGTTATATGTTGAATTATTTTACTTTGACTTAAACTAGAGCTACAAAATCACCTCATGGGCATCTGTCACTTGACACGAATCAATCAAAAAACCAGATGAAATTAGGTTCAGGACCATGATATTTTCAAGTGATCCATAAAATTAAGTCCATAAAAACAAAATAAAAATAAACTAAAAAAAGTATATAAGCACAAACCATGTAGTATAGTCATTCAGTCAAACGCTATGTCTCAGACGATCAAAAAAGAACATCAACCCGTTGCGAGCGCTTTCGTGAGGTCCTAGAAGAGACCATCAATTGCATTATTTATGCAGAGTTCGATAACATTGTGGAAATTGACAAAAAAAAAGAAATGTAACGGTGGATTATGGAAGTTAAACACACGTGAAAACAGGATATCAGTTAGATGACTATGGACTAGATGACTATTAGATGACTATTACTATGACTCTGACTAGATGACTATTAGATGACTATTTTATGGATGACCATAAAATCCTGTGCGAGATGGATCGTGAGGTTTGTATCGTCTTAGACATTCAGTGTTTCATGGATAACAATAACCGTCTCATAATTAAGGAAATTTCTGCTGTAAATTTACATACTGGAAGTTTGATATTTCATCACATTGTTCGCCCACCATTTAACCCCAGGCTTTTGACAGCGGAGAAACTAAGAGAAAGTTACTGGGTAACGAGACATTACCACGGTCTTGACTGGAATCTTGGAGACATTCCGTACCACGTACTGTTAGTAAAGTTAAAGACAGCATTCAATTCGGACATGACTATTTTTTGTAAAGGGTCAAGAGAAGGCCATTTATTTAAAATCTGTGTTACCCCATCAGTGCATAGTAGTGAACTTGGAAAGCTTAGACTGTCTGTCTCTTGAGGTTTTGAATAGTTTATTTACATCGGACACTTTAAGATGTAACAACCACAAAGCTGTTAAGCATAGGTGTGCTCTTTCTAATTGTGTGAACTTACGTAAGTGGTACTTACTATCTAAAAAATGAATGCATCAGAAGTATATTCGTGTTTGGAACTCCTACCAGCAAAAAACATTGGTGTCTACGCTTCAGACCGTCTCCCAAGAAGGAATACACAATCAACCGCAATTTTTGTCAACACGGAGCCACATAACAAGAGAGGAACACACTGGGTTGCCTTATACCTAGATGAAAAACGGACTTTTGGAGTACTTTGACAGTTTTGGCCAGCCCCCACTCGTCTCGGACCACATCAGATTCATCAGGAGGAACTGCTCTCTGTATAAATTCAACTCTAAGGTGCTCCAAGACTATGATTCAGAACTTTGTGGGCATTATTGTTTAGGATATTTATAATTCAGATCAAATGGTTCTACCATGACACAATTTGTAAATTAATTTTCTAAAAATCTTATCAGTAATGATCAGTATATGTCTGAGCTGTTTCAGTTTTTGTAGATGTTTTAAACCAAGTCTACTTCTACAATGTAAATCTACTTAATGGTTTGTAAAATAAAAGACATGAGTGCAAAAAGAGTTTTCTTTATTTTTAATAGTAATCCCTTTTTTATCTAAGTAAGAAATAATGTTCATTTGTAAGAGCAAAGAGAGAGAGACTGACTGAGAGATTGACTGAGAGTCTGACTGAGAGACTGACTTAGAGTGAGAGACTGACTGAGAGACTGAGAGCCTGAGAACCTGACGGAGAGACTGAGTGAGAGCCTTTCTGAGAGTCTGACTGAGATCCTGACTGAGAGACTAACAGATAGCCTGACTGAGAGACTGACTGAGAGACTGACTAAGAGCCTGACTGAGAGACTAAGAGCCAGAGTGAGATCCTGACTGAGAGACTGAGAGTCTGAATGAGGGCCTGACTTAGAGCCAGACTGAGATCCTGACTGAGATCATGACTGAGAGCCTGACTGAGAGCCTGACTAACATCCTGACTGAGAGACTGACAGAGCATTTCTGAGAGCCTGACTGAGATCCTGACTGATAGACTAATAGATAGCCTGACTGAGAGACTGACTGAGAGACTGACTGAGAGACTGACTACGAGCCTGACTAAAATCCTGACTGAGTGACTAAGAGCCTGACTGAGAGCCTGAGAGTCTGAATGAGGGCCTGACTTAGAGCCAGACTGAGATCCTGACTGAGAGCCTGATAAGAGCCTGAGAATCTGACTGAGAGCCTGACTGAGAGACTGACTTAGAGTCTGACTGAGAGACTGACTGAGAGACTGAGAGCCTGAGAACCTGACGGAGAGACTGAATGAGAGTCTTTTTGTGAGTCTGACTCAGACTGAGAGCCTGACTGAGAGACTGACAGAGATACTGACTGAGAGACTGAGAGCCTTTGACGGAGAGCCTGCCTGAGAGGTTGACTGAGAGACTGACTGAGAGTCTGACTGAGAGTTTGAGAACCTGACTGGAGCCTGACTGAGAGCCTGACTGAGAGACTGAGAGGCTGAGAACCTGACGGAGAGCCTGACTTAGAGACTGAGAATCTGAATAATGGCCTTACTTAGAGCCCGACTGACAGCCTGACTGAGAGCCTGACTGAGATCCTGACTGAGAGCCTGGCTACGAGTCTGACTGAGAGCCTGAGAACCTGACTGAGAACCTGACTGAGAGACTGGGAGGCTGAATGAGAGCCTGAATGAGGGCCTGACTGAGAGCCTGACTTAGAGCCTGACAGACAGTCTGACTGAGATCCTGACTGAGAGCCTTTCTGAGAGCCTGACTGAGATCCTAAATGAGAGACTAACAGATAGCATGACTGAGAGACTGACTAAGAGCCTGACTGAGAGCCTGAGAGTCTGAATGATGGCCTGTTATAGAGCCTGACTGACAGCATGACTGAGATCCTGACTGAAAGCCTGACTGATAGTCTGACTGAGAGCCTGAGAGCCTGACTGAGAGACTGGGAGGCTGAATGAGATCCTGACTAAGAGCCAGACTGAGAGCCTGAGAGCCTGAATGATGACCTGACTTAGAGCCTGACTGACAGCCTGAGTGAGAGTCTGACTGAGAGACTGACTGAGAGACTGACTGAGAGACTGACTTAGATCCTTTCTGAGAGCCTGACTGAGAGACTGACTTAGATCCTTTCTGAGAGCCTGACTGAGATCCTGAATGAGAGACTAACATATATCATGACTGAGAGACTGACTAAGAGCCTGACTGAGAGCCTGAGAGTCTGAACGATGGCCTGACTTAAGAGCCTGACTGACAGCCTGACTGACAGCCTGACTGAGAGACTGACTGAGAGACTGACTGAGCGCGATCAGTCAGGATCTCAGTCAGGCTCTCAGTCAGGCTGTCAGTCGGGCTCTAAGTCAGGCCATCATTCAGACTCTCAGTCTCTAAGTCAGGCTCTCCGTCAGGTTCTCAGCCTCCCAGTCTCTCAGTCAGGCTCTCAGTCAGACTCCAGTCAGGTTCTCAAGCTCTCAGTCAGACTTTCAGTCAGTCTCTCAGTCAACCTCTCAGGCAGGCTCTCCGTCAAAGGCTCTCAGTCTCTCAGTCAGTATCTCTGTCAGTCTCTCAGTCAGGCTCTCATTCAGCCTCTCAATCTCTCAGTCAGGCTCTCAGTCTGAGTCAGACTCACAAAAAGCCTCTCAGTCAGTCTTTCCGTCAGGTTCTCAGGCTCTCAGTCTCTCAGTCAGTCTCTCAGTCAGGCTCTCAGTCAGATTCTCAGGCTCTTATCAGGCTCTCAGTCAGGATCTCAGTCTGGCTCTAAGTCAGGCCCTCATTCAGACTCTCAGGCTCTCAGTCAGGCTCTTAGTCACTCAGTCAGGATTTTAGTCAGGCTCTTGGTCAGTCTCTCAGTCAGTCTCTCAGTCAGGCTATCTATTAGTCTATCAGTCAGGATCTCAGTCAGGCTCTCAGAAATGCTCTGTCAGTTTCTCAGTCAGGATGTTAGTCAGGCTCTCAGTCAGGCTCTCAGTCATGATCTCAGTCAGGATCTCAGTCTGGCTCTAAGTCAGGCCCTCATTCAGACTCTCAGTTTCTCACTCTGGATCTCACTCTGGCTCTTAGTCTCTCAGTCAGGCTCTTAGTCAGTCTCTCAGTCAGTCTCTCAGTCAGGCTATCTGTTAGTGTCTCAGTCAGGATCTCAGTCAGACTCTCAGAAAGGCTCTCACTCAGTCTCTCCGTCAGGTTCTCAGGCTCTCAGTCTCTCAGTCAGTCTCTCACTCTAAGTCTGTCTCTCAGTCAGACTCTCAGTCAATCTCTCAGTCAGTCTCTCTCTCTTTGCTCTTACAAATGAACATTATTTCTTACTTAGATAAAAAAGGGATTACTATTAAAAATAAAGAAAACTCTTTTTGCACTCATGTCTTTTATTTTACAAACCATTAAGTAGATTTACATTGTAGAAGTAGACTTGGTTTAAAACATCTACAAAAACTGAAACAGCTCAGACATATACTGATCATTACTGATAAGATTTTTAGAAAATTAATTTACAAATTGTGTCATGGTAGAACCATTTGATCTGAATTATAAATATCCTAAACAATAATGCCCACAAAGTTCTGAATCATAGTCTTGGAGCACCTTAGAGTTGAATTTATACAGAGAGCAGTTCCTCCTGATGAATCTGATGTGGTCCGAGACGAGTGGGGGCTGGCCAAAACTGTCAAAGTACTCCAAAAGTCCGTTTTTCATCTAGGTATAAGGCAACCCAGTGTGTTCCTCTCTTGTTATGTGGCTCCGTGTTGACAAAAATTGCGGTTGATTGTGTATTCCTTCTTGGGAGACGGTCTGAAGCGTAGACACCAATGTTTTTTGCTGGTAGGAGTTCCAAACACGAATATACTTCTGATGCATTCATTTTTTAGATAGTAAGTACCACTTACGTAAGTTCACACAATTAGAAAGAGCACACCTATGCTTAACAGCTTTGTGGTTGTTACATCTTAAAGTGTCCGATGTAAATAAACTATTCAAAACCTCAAGAGACAGACAGTCTAAGCTTTCCAAGTTCACTACTATGCACTGATGGGGTAACACAGATTTTAAATAAATGGCCTTCTCTTGACCCTTTACAAAAATAGTCGTGTCCGAATTGAATGCTGTCTTTAACTTTACTAACAGTACGTGGTACGGAATGTCTCCAAGATTCCAGTCAAGACCGTGGTAATGTCTCGTTACCCAGTAACTTTCTCTTAGTTTCTCCGCTGTCAAAAGCCTGGGGTTAAATGGTGGGCGAACAATGTGATGAAATATCAAACTTCCAGTATGTAAATTTACAGCAGAAATTTCTTTAATTATGAGACGGTTATTGTTATCCATGAAACACTGAATGTCTAAGACGATACGAACCTCACGATCCATCTCGTACAGGATTTTATGGTCATCCATAAAATAGTCATCTAATAGTCATCTAGTCAGAGTCATAGTAATAGTCATCTAATAGTCATCTAGTCCATAGTCATCTAACTGATATTCTGTTTTCACGTGTGTTTAACTTCCATAATCCACCGTTACATTTCTTTTTTTTGTCAATTTCCACAATGTTATCGAACTCTGCATAAATAATGCAATTGATGGTCTCTTCTAGGACCTCACGAAAGCGCTCGCAACGGGTTGATGTTCTTTTTTGATCGTCTGAGACATAGCGTTTGACTGAATGACTATACTACATGGTTTGTGCTTATATACTTTTTTTAGTTTATTTTTATTTTGTTTTTATGGACTTAATTTTATGGATCACTTGAAAATATCATGGTCTTGAACCTAATTTCATCTGGTTTTTTGATTGATTCGTGTCAAGTGACAGATGCCCATGAGGTGATTTTGTAGCTCTAGTTTAAGTCAAAGTAAAATAATTCAACATATAACTATTTAACCCAGTATTAAATTATTGATCACTGATGATTCACATCTTCATATCTCAGTGAACTAGAATGTTACACATCGTGAAGCACTAGGGTCTCATTTAGTCTCCTAGTTTAAGCCAAAGTAAATATTATTCAAAGTTAAGTTATCTACTAAATATTTAATTCAGTATTCAAGTTATTGATGATTCACGTCTCCGTAACTCAGGGAACTAGAATTTGTCCCTCACTGACTCGGCTGGTCAGGGGTTGTTAACTGGTATGCTAGAGGGATTAGCGGACTTGTGCGCTGTCACACGCTTATGCCTAACTGAGCAATTTCCTTGAGTTTTCTGATTGAAAACGTCTATTCATCCCGCTGGCTCATTTGTTTTAAAATGGGGATGGTTAGACGTATTAGTAATCCTTATGATTTTGGAAAGTACTGTTCAGTTAACCAGCCTCGTATTAACTGCTGTGACATTACACATTTAAAGTATAATTTAATCATTGGCTGTTTACATGAACTAATTGAATATTTGCTTTACAAAATTCAACTTAAGCTATAATTTTTACTATTACTAGGAAAAAACAGGATTTAAAGAAACACAATTTTACAAATAAAACTATTTATTTCCTATAACTCTGAACATTTCTAAATTCCTTATGAAATAAAAATGGCTTATAAATACAAATTATATATACATTCCTCATTGAAGTCTGGATCGCTGACATAGCCGTCGTCCTCTGATTGGGATGTCGGTCTCTTCCAAGCTGCCTCCAGAAACTTGCGATCGTACAAGGCGAAGGCGAGAGTCTGGTATCCAGGAGTGTGGGGCTGTTTTCTTCCAGTGAGAACACAGAATCCGCCGTCGTAGGGTTTGTCCACGAATATTCGCCAACCGGCAATGTGAATCACTAATTCAACTTTGTCTTCACAGCTGACATTCACTACAATAATTTTAACTCTATCCGCACCGTTCACTAGTAGCCGGATTACCAACATGTCCCTTTTCACGTAATGTTTCGTAACTTCCAATTGGTTCACAAGACCTCCCATTTGTACTTCACTCACCCTAAACCCATTAGCGTGGTGAACGCGCTTAGTGCCATTTACTGGCATCGTAAACTTAAACGTACGCATCGCAACTGGTACTGACTTTAGCTCTAGACATGAGTTTACTTTTGGGCGTCTAAACGCGTCGTGGTTGACTGAGCTTTCACGTTGAGACACAAATGATTTGGTCACCGTTAGACGCTTACCCTACGGCAGCGCGAAATAAGAAACTGTTTTCGCTTTCACCACCCTACGCGGCCAAGGAACTTTTAGGAAACTCCTAAGCAATATATTTTTTATGCATTTCAATAACTCTGATCGACTTATTTTATTGTATCTATTTCACCAACGTATACTTACTATCTCAAACGAATGACAGTATTATTTAATTTATTTTAGTATTTTTTTCTACCGTAGTGTTTGTATACTTTTGTATGCTTATAACGTGTTGTATGCAATCTACCCATCGAGGTTAATCCCGAGCCGCCTTTAAGGCCTATTTTGCCAGAAGCGTCTCGTGCGTCTGTCGCTTAGCGATGATCGCTCCGCGTCAATCGCTGCCCACTGCTTTGCATTGTTTCAGGTTAGTCTATTTTCCCAGATGCGTCTATCGCTACAGCCGCCAGCGTCTGTAACTGAGCCGCCAGCGTCGATCGCGGACCACTGCTCCAAGAGCAGACGGGGACGCAGTCGCTCGCGTCTATTCGTAGAAGAACCACGTGTTTTCAATTGTTGACTGTTTGCAGTTTTTTAAAAGTTTTGTTTTTCCGATTTCTAAAAGTTTGGCGATATGTCCCAGTCAAAGTGGTGTTTTACTACTGAGGAAGATGAAAAGTTAATAGAAGCCATTTCAGTGCACCCCGCTTTGTTTGACTTAAAACACGAGTCCTACAAAGACCAACGTGTGAAGGACAACATATGGATTATAGTTGCAAGAGAAGTGGGCAGATCAGGTATTTTCACAACTGATTGTGTAAAATGTTATATGTATTAAGCTCTCCTATAGTATGTAATTAATTAACACGCCAAAATAACCAAAAACGGTTATATAACCGTTTGTATTAACTTTTGGCGGGAAAGTTATAAATTAACTGGAATCAATTTGTAGGCATCAGGATCGGGATCAAATTAAGTTAAAAACTAACACCAACCCATGCCTAATTTTATGGTTCCTTTGGAAAGTGAACTATTAACTAAGCATGACCAGCACGGTGAAACTTAAGCCCGGGACCAAATATTGAGGACGAAATAAATTTGTTTCAGTTATCGTCTCATTGTAATTTATTGTACATATTTGTAAAGGCAAAGTTAACATTATATTTAACAATTTGCATTGTCTGGTAACAGATATTGAGAAAAAACATATTTAACACTAGCAGACAGATTTGTATATGTTCATTAAAGGATGAAGTGTATTCATGTTGTTGGAAATCCTTTAGGTGTGGCGTGGTACTTTTTTTAAGCGCGATCAGTTCTGCCAACTGTAGCATCTTGCCAACTGACTTTTCCCTCTTCTGCGAAGTAAGAGGCATATGTGTTCCTCACTGCGAAGCCATTTACGTTTGCGAACCCACCCCTTCCCACTAAAGGGATGAGGTTCTCAGTAGGACGCCCCTGTGTCTGGTCAAATTCGTAGATTGCACGTCCTGTTTTTGAGAGGTAACCTTCCCTTAACATGTTGTGCAGGCAACAGCAAACAATTATCACGTCGTCGACAGTCTCAGGTTGAATTCCTATTGGGGTGAAAAATATACGGAATACTTGGGCTAAGATACCGAAAGCATTATCTGATGTTCTCCTGGCACGGCATAATCTATAATTAAAAGCGGCTTTGATCCTGTTGGACATAGCATCTTCACGAATGTAAGGTTTCATCATGTTACTATGCAGACGAAAAGCATCATCCCCCACAAACACATGTGGTAAGACGAGATTTGATTTCGGAAGTAGTTTTGGTGGTGGAAGCAAAGTACCTTCATAAAATTTAGTGCCCAAAGCCGATTTCTCAAAAATTCCACTGTCTCCCTCTTTACCATATGAACCGACATCAACATACATAAATTTATAGTTGGCGTCTACAACAGCCAAAAGCACGACAGAAAAGAATCCCTTATAGTTGTAATACAGGGAAGCTGACTTGTTGGGACACTTTATTCTCACATGCTTCCCGTCAATGGCACCCACACAGTTTGGGAAGTTCCACCTGTCATAGTACTCTTGAGCCTTGCCTTCTAAGTTCTTTTCAGTCAGGGGTGGTAAAAAAAGTGACACAAGTTTTTCCTTCAATGCAGCCAGAGTTTCTTTCACTATTTTGCTAATTTGTGTAACAGATATTCGATACTGGAACTGCAAAGAGTGATATGTCTCCCCAGTTGCCAGGAACCTGCAAACCAATAAACATAACTGTTGTTGTTTTTAACATGAACGCATATTGTACCAAATTGTAATGCCAATGTGTTGTAGTTGCAGATTGCAAAAAGAGATGGAAAAACTTTAAGGACACATTTGATAGAAAGAAACGTGATAACAATAAAACTGGATCTGAGGCACCACCAATTAAGAAAGGGAAAAAAACTTGGGCTCTTCAAGATAGGCTGTCGTTCCTTCATGCAGCAGAAGACAAGCGCAGGTAAGGATATATATATATATCACACAAACCTTTTTACTGAAATGGTCTTCGTATAAAAACATACATTTTTCGGTAAATTAGAAAGAAATGCGTGTTTACAACTGCCCCAAAGTCAGTATACTTGTTCTACTCAATTTATCTCTTATTTACTGATACATTTCATTGAAACTTGACATGCAGGTCAAGTTAGCATTGGCCAACAGAGGACATTAAAAATACATTGCCCCTTAACCATTTGGGGGGGATGAGGGGGCATTTACAGATTTATATATATAAATAAATATATATATTATATATATATTTATATATGTATATGTATATATGTATGTACATATATATATATATATATATATATATATATATATATATATATATATATATATATTCCTTATGTTATAATGACCTTCGAAAAGCATAAAAATAAAAATCTTAAGTCACTTTTGTTGTATACAGTTATTGTGTTTGTTTTCAGAAGTTTCTGCAATGTTTCTGTGGATCCTGAAGATAGTGACAACAGAGAAAGTGCGAACTTCGATGAAACGGAAGATGTTGTCGACCCTTTTGATATGAGCACCACGCCCTCTCCTCAACCAGTTGTTTCGCGTCCATCCTCTGCCAATCCGCATATCACTCATTCAGCTCAAACAACGACCATAACTCCAGCTAGAAGTGAAACTGAAGGCGGAGCTATTCGTAAAAAATCGAATTATAGGGAAAAAATTTGCTCTGCAATAGAACAAAGATCGAAGGAGAGGGATGCGATGATCAGAGACCTGTTGAAACAAGACGAAGACCCCTCTGATGACTTAAGCCATTTTTTCAAAAGTATTGAACAAACTGTAAGAAAATTTCCCCCACACCTGCAACAAAGAGCAAAACTTGAAACTTTAAGTTTGATTTCAAAAATCGAAAGTGACATGTGGTGTACTCGGTCAGACAATTTGTTTAGAGTCCCCCAACCGCAGATGTCTTCTTCGTCCCCATCGCCATCTTCAGCCAGCACCCCCTCTGATAACTGCTTATTGACTGTTGACAACAACGAAGGTGGACTCGCTCGTGAAACCAACGTCAATTTTGGACCCTGTTCCCATCATGAAGGTGATCCGAACTATAACTTTAATGGTATCTTTTAGATACTTGTGTTACAAAAGAAAGAACATTACTTTTCGTAATAATTAATGGCTTTGAGTGTGTTTACTACTTTTTCCAATTGTAATAAGATAAAATAATTACACTGTATTAAAACCTGTTTTTTTGAAAATGCTATTATTTATTAATTTTACACAATCAATTAAAAAGTGGGTCAAAACCATTTTCAGTCATGGATAGAAATTAGATTTATTTTTTATTACCTAAACAGAATGAGACTAAAATTATATTCATATAATAACATTGGCATAATAATAATTACAACACAACTTACCTTAAAGTTACAGCCAGCTTCTCTTCTGCTGTTATGGGATATGGCGTTTTGTTATTTAAAGACACCGTGTACAACTCCTTTTCAATTAAACTTAGCACAAAGTTGAACTGTGTAACGTCGAGCCTGAAAAACTCGGAAAACTTGGTCTCATCAGAACGTAGGTGATTTTCTATTAATATTTTAAAGTATCCCTCTTCAGATCTCTTTAAAAACATAGAACGCACTTCTTGCCTGGGTTCACACAACATTTCTAAAATTTCATCGTCATCTATTTCCTCCGCTAATAAATACCTCACTAATATTTGCTTTTTACGGCTCATTTTACAAACAGCACCAACACCACTCCTTTCGCCACCAAAGACAACCACTCAATGATCTAATAATCGCAACAAATAGACGTTTCTGGGAAAATAGCCCCCAGCGATCGACGCTGAGCGATCATCGCTCTAGCGATCATCGCTAAGCGACAGACGCACCAGACGCTTCTGGCAAAATAGGCCTTAATGTTGCGGCAGCCTTGGTTTGGGGATCACCTCTATAAAAATCGTTTTTTTAATAATCTGTATACTATTTTGTGATTTTAACCTATCGTAGTGTTTGTATACTTTTGTATTTTTATAACGTGTTGTATACAATCTACCCATCGAGGTTAATCACGAGCCGCATAATGTTGCGGCAGCCTTTTTGTGGGGATCACCTATATAAAAATCGTTTTTTTAATAATCTGTATACTATTTTGTGATTTTAACCAACTTTTAGTTCGGTGAAACGAACTAAAATTGATTAAAATCACAAAATAGACTACAGATTATTAAGAAACACGATTTTTTAGAGGTGATCCCCACAAAAACGCTGCCGCAAAAGTGATCCCCACAAAAAGGCTGCCGCAACAAAACCGGCAATTGCCTACTACTGACAGCATATACGACATATTTCCTACCCCTTTGATGTTGTTTAAACTTCGCGATACTAAACATAATATAAAATGACATTTTAAATACAAATCGGTGGGTACAAATTCCGCCAGTTGCAAATGCAACTGTCAGTTTAATTTAAATATAAATAACTAGCTGGCCCGACGCGACGACAGACGTTGTCCTGTCCTAACGTCAAATACTCGTTCATTTTCAAGAAGAGCACATTCGCTTCGCTCACTCGTCTCCCGGATGAGCTCGTTCGCTACGCTCACTCGTCTATAAAAAAAATCTCGAGTTGCCATTCAAGTAGTTTTTTTTATTTCCATAACGAACATATGTTTATGCCTTTCAAGTATGTTTAGATAATATAATCCTTGTTAATAGCTGTTTGTTGTAACTAACTGAACTTTGATCAAATCAATGGGAACTTTGAAGGCCAGTGGGACAGAGCCCTTGGTCGGATTAAAAATTGTCTTTGATAATAACCTTGTCCTGACATTAGCGAACACAACAAAACAAGAATTATTCAATTTGGTGCACTCATTCTCAAGTTATGGCGTGACATAGGGAAACAGGGATTCATTTTTATATATTAAGAGGGCTCTAAACCTTCGCCAAACGGCTGAAAAACACAGCTCCGTATTACTCAAATTCTGAGGTTATTAAAGCACCTAGTGACCTCCAGTGAACGATAAAATGTTTCTCATGAAATTAACTAGGTTAACAAAGTTATTTTAAGGTTTTAAGTTATTGTTATACATATTTTATTCGGGGTTAAACTCAGTGAAAATTGACCATTTTCTACTACGTAAATGTCAAACAGTTAAGATCAAATTAGAAAGTTTTTCTGTTTTAAAACCCCTATTAGTTATTCAAGATCATTTCCCGCTAGGCATGATTTCATAAAAACCAATATTTATCTCATAAATCGAGTAATTTGTGAGGGTTGTTTCTGAAAAGCGCTTCGCAAAACACCCCCGTACAGAGGACGCTCTGGCGAGCGGCGATGGAACTACCACCGCCAATGAGACATTCGTCAGTGTCGCCAACCTCTGTTTCTCTACCTATTGGGACATCGGACGGACGTAATTCCCCAGAAAGGTCCTCTGTGTCCTTGCTTCAAACTACTCTAAAGACACAATATTTGCCCGTCGTACCATACCGTCCTTCTTGATGATATAGCTAAATCAAATTTCAAATGACATTATCTGGGCTTTTTACCGTTCAAGAATGTGATCAATATCATTCAATATAATTAAATGATTAAACCTAATATACTTTAATACACCAAAAATTTGAATAAAATTAATCCTTCCTTAAACAATATTTTTTCTACAAAAATTGAGATTGTTCTAGTTATTAATGTTTACAGTTGATACAAATAGTAACAATTATATTTAGCGTTACCAAGTGCAATCCGTTTTACACTGGTTTTCGTTAACCGTATAGTAAGAAGTTTCTCATTAACAATCATAACTGTAACTCGGCGTAGGTACAACGGGGCTTTAGCCAACTTCATCACAATCTGTTTCATGTCATTTTCAAAGTGTGTGTGGTTTTAAAATACTTGTATAACGCGGCGCGGCGGCCGCGCCGATTTCCAAGAGCACTGAGCCGAGAGGTAACGAGGCGCCCCTCGACCAAGGGTGTGAGTGCATCACCTCACTTCCTGGAAGATCATCCCCTACAGCATTTTCCTTGTCCGCAGACCTTCAGTTCATCAGTTGATCTTTGTGACAGTGAAAATACCCCAAGTGTGTAAAAGGCAGAAATATTGCCATTTCGTCATGTGGAAACCTCAAGGAATGAGGATGGAAGCGTTTGGATCATGATTATTATAACAGATGATAATAATAAACCATAGTCTGTTATCATACTCAGGATGTTTTATTTCTGTTTACTAGTGATAATAATGCGGAAGCGGATTGCAGACGATGATATGAATCATATTGTCATACTTTATCCCTTTTATCATATTATCTATGTTTTACTTTCTACCCTCGCATGTATAGACATAGTGTAATACGAAATACCCCCGTCGCAGCAAACTTGCATACTCAGCGAACTTCCAATGAATTATAACATAACACATTAAGCCACTTAACAGGGCTTCATAAGAAATATATTCACAAACAAGCGATATTTAAAATATTAATTATTCTCCATAAGAATAACATTGGGGATGAGTACGCAGGTTTGCTGCAACAAGGAACACAAAATAATAGGTTTTTATGCAAATATCAATAGAACTCAGCTAAGTGAAGTCACATACCAAGTTTCATCCATGTACATTCATAAATAAGCGATATATAACATTTTAATTATTTTCCATAAGAATAACATGGGGACCGAGTACCTAGGTTTGCTGCTACGGGACCCATAGGCGAAAAATTGTTTTTGTGCAAACAACAATAAACCACAACCAGATGAAGCCATATACCAAATTTCGTCAGTTTATGTTCATAAATAAGCGAGATGTACAATTTTTCTTTTCCTCCATAAGAATAACATTAGACAACGTACTGTGTTTAGCACTTTCAATATCTCAGTAACCAATTGACGTAGAGCAATGATCAAGATACCAAATTGTTTGTTTTTTTATGCTGAATTCAATGGTGAAAATTAAAATTTGATTTTAATAAAAATTACATGTGGAAACCCCAAAAAACCCATTTTTGTGGTACAAAACCCCCCCAAAACCCCCTTCGGATGGTGCGATTTGTCTGGTTTTCGAACTCGTTCAAATAAATGGTACTTTACACGTTTGTACCAAATTTCATTAAGATCGGACCTCTTTTACGAGAGTTATCGTGCTTACGGACACATATAAATATATATATATATATATATAAAAATTTGAACGAATGTTGTTTTTGGCATCTGGGGACCTCAAAATGAAAAGTTATCATGGTCTCGGGCTTAAGTCTTACCATGAGACCTACGGTAATAGCTTCTTCCCTATAGAGGAAATTCGCTAAAAAGAGTCCCTGGACCAAAAATACTAAATAATTTTGTCTGGTCAAAAGAATGTTTTTTCATTCTCGCAAAACCGTAGACCTTACAAGTAACGATCGAAAGGGGCGCCAAAATCGGATGGGGGCGCATCATATTTTCTCCCTTATTACATATAATAGCAATATTAAACTCGAATCATCACAACTTCAATTAAAGATGAAACCCCAGTTGAAACTCCAATCCCCAAACCATATTTTTCCTCATCTAGGAAGTACGTTAAAATAATCGAAGAGAGCCGGTTAAAACAATTACTTGCATCATGTAACTTGATATTTTAACATTGCAATTTTCTTTCAAAGTATTGCAAGTTTTATCCAGAACACTCTCAATACGGTACCAATCAGAATACCCTGAAGTTGTCACAAATCGATAAAGGTCAAAACAACTTCTCAATTTGGAATTGAGGGGAGCGGAGGATTTGTTATCTGATATGTAAATTTAATGTTTAAATATAATGAAGGTGCAACATGGTGAATACACAACTTTCTTCCCAATAATGCCTTTCAACAACTTAAAAATACTAATATACAAAAAATTAACAAAATTAGCCGGGTTAATATTACATATTTACAATTTATTTATTTTACAACTACGGATTACGCACTCCACCCGCACCCCGCGACCCGTCATGAGCGCCTAGCGTTTCCCCCCACCACCCCAAAAAATGTGCCCGTGCTGGGGCACGGCTCGCACTGCCCTAAAGCCGGTACTGATTATTACCATTTCATTTTAATTGATATAATTTTCCTTTTTATTACTGAAATGTCTTTAATTTCAAACGAAGTATTTTGTATCTTAGTGCCAATTTTTACTTTCTCCCCCTATACATAGTATAATATGGAGAAAGTATTGTTTTCGTAAAAATTTTCGAATTTGAGTTGTTAGTGGAAATATTCGTTTTGGTGCTCCCTGAACCCAAAAAAATTGTTTTTACGTGATGTCTGTCTGTGTGTGTGTGTGTGTGTGTGTGTGTGTGTGTGTGTGTGTGTGTGTATGTGTGTGTGTGTCCGTGTGTGTGTGTGTGTGTGTGTGTGTGTGTGTGGATGTGTACAGAGCTAGAGCCCTAACCTATGGGCCGATTTTTATGAAATTTGGTATGTTGGTACTAATCCACGATATCTCCAGGCTTTTTTTTCATTTTTTTGAATTTTTGATTTTTAAGGGTAATTATCCCCCCAAAACCGCCAAAAAACATGAAAAATCCAAATTTCTCAAAAACGGCTCTAACGATTTTGATTAAACTTTGGTGGTTTGTAGAAATTTAGGTTTCCAACAAAATGACACCACCCGCATTTCTGTAAAAATTCGGGTTCAGAAATTACAGGACTTAAAACATCCAAAATTCAGTTTTTTGGATTTTTCATAAAAAAATCATAAATGTTAAAAAAGATTACTATTCACCATTAAAAAGAGCTCAAAAAACTAAATAAATTGGTATTTTAAATTACTATTCTACGATTGCTAGTTGCGGAGAAAATTGAAATTTTCATTTAGCGGTAAACGCAGTACGTTGTCCAATGTTATTCTTATGGGGAATACAAAAATAACTATTTCTCTCTTATTTACTGATCAATTTCATTAAAATTTGATATGCAGGTCAAGTTAGCATTGACCAACAGATGATGTTCAAAATGTGTTGCTATTTAACCCTGGGGGGGCAAGGGGGCATTTCCCCTCTCAAAACCACTGTGTGTAGCAACGGACTCTATAGTGCCTCCCAAAAAGGGATTTGGGTGGATATTTCTGAAAATAACTATTTTAGACAATTTTCTGTACATTTATCTATACTTCATATTCTATATTTAGTAAATAACAAATGTTTTTGTCATTAAAGTTTGGCTTAAAGGGAGAAAGTATGTGTCAGTTTCCTGATACCGTTTATTATCTTTAAAACCATAACTATAACCAATTCAATGTTAATTAGTGATTGTTACATCGGGCTACTTTTCATGTTTTTATTAACAGTTAAAATTTTGCAGTCTAACCTAATCCCAGAAATTCTGTAGCATATACATTACAGACAAGTTTTCTGTTTTGTACACTGTATACAAAACCTATGTGCAATACAGTCGGGTTTTTACTTTACAACTTGTTTTTCTTCATCCCTTATACAACGTGATTGATAACTATTTATCTGAGTAATGATTCCATAATATTACACAATTGCAACGTTTAAATGTTGTGTACTATTCCGAAATTAAGTTGGATCTATTCTTAATCTTTAAATAATCTCACATGTTTTATCATAGAGGGTACATTTTATATCCTACGGACATTTTTATTGACAAATACGTAAGAACTACATGAATTTTCTATGCATTCATACATTTTAATGTTTATACATTTGTTATTCATGCAAAATGGTCGTGAAAAACATTTTGAGTTCGGGGCTAAATCCAAAGTGAGATTCTCAAAGAGAATTTTAAAAGAATATAGAAGCAGTGAGGTGACAGCCAAGACTTCAGCCTGCCTCCTGCCACTGGCGGCATCGGGAGTTACCGTTGCTCGTTCAACTTCCCCACGAATCCATGGATTCCCTTTCGGTTGGCAGTAATGCGAAAAACCGGTTTAGAGGGTGGCTCGCCTAGCGCGGCCACTTGTGAAAATTGAAACTACGTGGAGCTTTGTGGGACACAGATCGTTGTACTGCACTGTGGCCACGGACCTTTAGAGCCACCTTAAGAGGCCGTTGGAGAGCAGCCATCTTGGATTTTACCTCCATAAGAACAATGTTAAACTTAAAACCATATATCTCGCTTATTTATCAACATACGATTATGAAAGATGTATCAAATTAAAGGTATTTGAAGACGCAGGTTAATTGCTCACTATTCTCTAAATAAAATAATACATTTCCAGAAATATAGTAATTTAAAGTCTATATTTTTATACATACTTTGTAGTTTTTCCTAGTCATTAAAAATAAAACTCCAAGCAAACACTAATTAAAACTTTATAAAGATTAAAACAAAATGTACCCCAAATCAATAGGTCAAACAGTAACAACAAAATATGCTTTTCAGTAAAGACATGTTTTGCGCGTTTTAAAATTGAAATAGCCCGTAGCGGTCAGCGACGATATTTCTTCTGACTCCAACGTCCTCTTAAGAAGATAATTCTCAAGAATTTCTTTTTGCCTTACTTTGCCCCTCCCTCATAGACTTCAGATCTGAGCTTGGAACGTATCCAACAGCACCAGGGATAAACCTTAAGGCTACGCCCTACCTGGCTTCCGCACGCTAAAGTAAAGGTTTTGCATCTCCCACATTGTAGGCTAAATTGTTAACCAATTAAAAATAATTTGTTCTTATTTCATTCACTAAATATTCATCTATAATCAGTTTGTTTTAAAAATCGTGATTTTAAATCAAATTAAGTGGTAGGCCATTAGTAAAGATTTCAAATTAGACGTTTTTCTAAAGCTTCCTAACGTCGGGAACAAATAAATATTTTAGAAAAAAGGAAACAAAAGAATTATTGATTGGAATCTGAAAAGTGTGAAACTGCAAATAGTTTGGTTAAAATCTGTAAAATAACAGTGCAATTTGAGAAAAAAAAGGTCTACAAGCGTAAATATACATGGCTCTGCTTGGTGGCGCAGCTATGCGAATACCGTGGAAATCTTTTGGCAGTTCCCCCACCTCTTCTGATTGGAAACTCCCCTCTTCCACTTGTTAGTGAATTTCCTTTGGAAAGTGAACTAGCATGACCCGCACGGTGAAAGTTAAGCCCGGGACCACCATAGAAGTTCCTAACATGACCCCCTGCACACGTTTTTTGGGGGGGGGGGGTCGTTCAAAATTATATATATATGTGGGTTTGCACTCTAGCGGTCGCATTTTTTGTCCGATTTACTTAAAATTTGGCAAGGACGTTCCTTTCTGTAATCAGTTGGACAAGTTTGTTGGGCAAAACAGTCGAAAAACTCTAAACCTCTTTTTTTGGGGATTAATCTTTCAAATTTCGAGTTTTTGGGCCCAAAAAGGATCAGAGAAGCCCCAAATGTACAATAAATGGATGTAAAAAGATGGGAATTAGAGAGGCGAAAGTTTTAAGCCCTCTCTCGTCATTCTAGCATAAATATTTACCGAGTTATTAAAGAAAATGTGTATCGACTATATGGAATAGTAATTCAAAATACTAAATTATTTAGTTTTTTGAGCTCTTTTTAATGGTGAATAGTAATATTTTTTATATTTATGTTATTTTATGAAAAATGCAAAAAACTGAATTTTTGATGTTTTAAGTCCTGTAATTTCTAAACCTGAATTTTTACACAATTGCGGGTCGAGTCATTTTGTTGGAAAACTAAAGTTCTACAAATGAATAAAGTTTAATCAAAATCGTTAGAGCCGTTATTGAGAAATTTTGATTTTTCGTGTTTTTTGGGGGATAATTACGCTCAAAAATCAAAAATTCAAAAAGTGAAAAAATGCCTGGAGATATCGTGGATTAGTACCTACATACCTACATTACTATATGGATGTGTATTGTCTTATGGGGGTTTTACACTATAAAAGCCTGTTATTCCTTTGTTAGAGTACTTTTATCGTCCCCAGCAACCTCACGCCTACTTTCAAGCATGTCTGGACCTTCTCCTAACCATATAATGCGCAAAACTTTATTCCCAGCTTTGCAAGTAAATGAAACCAGGAGTCTCAGAACAGTCAAAAAATAAATATTTCAGATTTCAATAAAAATTGGACAAATGTATGATTTTACACTGATTTTGAGTTTTAAAAGTTTTTATGTGGAAATTCACTTCCCTCACGTCAGCGTGCTGCGTGCGAACTCGTTTTTGTTTTACTGCATTAAGGTCAACTAACTGTTCTTTGTAAACACAACATATTCTAAATCACACCAAAACGGGTTGAAGACTTTTACATGTTGTATTATTTAACATATTTAAAAATGAAAATTGACATTTTTTGGAAGGATGAAAAGGTTTAAGGTTTATGGTCAATGGTTTAAGGTTTAACTTTATATAAATACAATGGCCGTAAGTTGGCTGGTTCTCTCAATCTAAGGATGGTTTCTTGACTAAAATTCTCCCATATGATTAACATGGAAACATTTGTTTACTTTATACTTTGTATTATTTAACAACCTAAATTGAACACTTAAAGGGATAAAGTGATAATTATTATTTTTTGTGGAGTGTCACAATGTTTGGACTTCAAATTGGTACGATTGGCATGACCACATGTTAGCTGGTTTCCCCAAACTAACGGATAGTTCCTTCATAAAGGTTCTCCTATTTAAATAGCGTGGAGAATTTTTTAAACGTCGATATATTTAACAGTTAAAATTAAATTAAAGTTAAAATTGTGTGGTTTTGCATTTCTCTGTAAATCTGCTAAGTAGAAAGTTTCAAATGACACATCGTTAAGTTTCAAATTAACTCTTACGGTAATAGCTTTTTCCCTATAGGGTAAATTTGCTAAAACACTGACCATATGTTACAGTTACACTGTTGCAGCTTACAATGTTTTACAGTTATCAAACAACACTCACAGAAATAAATAGCCGAAAATATATATAGAGTAAAGAGTTTCCCACGGATCGCGATAATGTGAGGAGTTACAAGCTTAAATAATTAAGTCTGATTGGAAACTTCAAATAAGTTGATTTTACTTGATTTGAAGGTTTTAAAAGACACCTAGTTGTTCTGAAATGATAGGTGTTAAATGTTGAAAAGTTGAAAGAACACTTTGGTGTACTTCATTTTGATTTGTTTCCGGATCACTGATCGAATTATATACACACTTCAATAATTTAGGTGTAATCGAAAGGTAGTGTGTAAAAGTAGTTGGGAGAAATATTTCCTATTTGTTGTTAAAATAAGCTAGTTATTCTTAGTTCATACTCATTTTCAAGGAAAATATAAAACAATTTTTTATAACCAATAATTTTGCATTGAAACTCCTCTTCAGTTTTCATGTGGATGTTAAGGTGATATATATAACTATATTTAAACAAATAGGCTATGTAGTTATGACTAGCTAGTCATACCTACTTATTTTAATTCGGTACTTTAAAAATTAATTATTCAAAGAAATGTCAGGTTTAACTATACTATTAAAACCTATTATTAATTCATGTTTTAGTGGACAGTCTGATCGAATTAGAATTGTATTCTTGACTTCATAATTTCCCGTCGTGAGATGTAACTTGTCAGTATGATGAAAGAACAAGCCCGTATAGCCAGTAGCCCAGTGCGGCGCGGCGGTATGGGGCGGTCAGCTGCCTGCGCTGTATGTAGTGGCCAGCGGGGAGCGGGGTTGGGAGGAGTGGATGCTCCAGGTCACTTTTACCAATGTATACATAACCATAGATTACGCATACTCCTTAGTAATCGTTTTTCCATAAGCGTGTCCCTACTTATAGGGATTTACACATTACTTTTACTCGTCGTCTACGGCGGTCGATGGTGGCGCCGATGGTGGCGGTCGATGGTACGACGTGGCAACTTCGTGTCGGCCATGTCGCTGCGAAACAGCGCTAGCGCTCCTGGTGCTTTACGTGGGAACTAAGTCAAAGCGCACGCGGTCTATCGGTCTGTAGATTCCTTTGTCTGTGTTATAACTCAATGTCCCTTCAAGAATTTTGTAAATATGGTATACGATTTTTATTCATTTGGGATGTATCCACTTTAGGTATTATATTTATTCAATGGTCCTATCATTTGTTTTTATATACCACGTGAAAGTTAAATTGACAGTTTACTGGATATTTTTCTGCAACTGTTATGATTCTTTTGTTTTGATTTAAAACTCCATAAGCCCAATTAAAAAATTGCCAATTTTCAAGGTAATAATTAGAGGTTTAAAAATTGTAAATTATTACCAATTTTTCCCGGCAGTTTCTAGGTATAAGCTACGTGCATGCCAAATTTCAAGGTTCTACCTCATCTAGAAGTGGTCTAAATTTCGTATACGTCAATGAGTTACACATCGGGCTGTATAGTTATTTAGATTTAACGGTGTTTATGATTGGGAAAATGTATTAAGAATTTGAGAATATTAACAACAAATATTGTTGTTAATAATTATTGTTGTTGTTTGTTGTTAATTGTTGTTAAGTGTGCCAAGTGTTTTTCTTGAAAAGTAAAAGAGCTATTAAAAAAGTTACTTTCAGGGATTTTTGTTTCGGTATAATTTTGTGATTATTAAATGTTGATTTTATCCGCCATTTTTCCAATATAGCGGCCAACTAGTTTAACCTAGCGGCTAAACAGCTAGGTTTAGGAAAGAAACACCAAGAATAAAAACGTTTTAAAATTATATCGTTTACCTGATTCAATAATAAAAATATGGACATTTCGTAATAAAAACTAAGTCAGCCGCCATATTGTAAACATGGTGGATAAAATCAAAATTTTAAAATCACAAATTTATACATAACCAAAATTTAGGGAATTTGCTTTTTAACTTTTTTAATAATTCTTATACTTTTCAAGAAAAATAGCTGGCACACTTATATTGATCACCCTGTAGAGCTGAGAGTTTGTAAAAATTAAGGTCGTCCAAATTCGGAAATTATCCCACAGGACGTTAAAATATCCCTCAAATGGGGCGAAAGTCCCTCGAGTGGAATCCCTCAAGTGGAAGTGAAACAACAGGAGTGCTACAGGCTGCAGACTCGGTAACAAATAGCGATGCAGCACAGCTCCAGGGCTTCCTGCGAACAGGAAATAACTTTGCCGGAAGCGACATTTGTTTATTAAAATTTTAACTTTTCATAAACATATAAACATCGAATGTATTTTATATGGTTTTGTGTTAACCATGTTTTGTGTTTTTTATTCTACTAGTGGCTTGGAGGGGCCAAAGCCCCTAACCTTGCTACAATACTCTGCCTAATAATATTTGAACATATGTATGTTCGTAAATAAAGTAGACTTTTTATGACATGTTTTAATTAAAACAATGGAGATGTTTTTAAATCACCATGCTTTTCTTATGGGGTATGTTTTACCTATTTCTCGGTTGCTGGCATTTTTTTGGACATACTGCTATTTTTCCCGAGTCCCTGGGATTGAGACCTTTAATTTGAGCCGTCTCCCATCATCCTGCAATTTGCCAAACTTCCAACATTTTGACTTAAAAATTTCCCATATAGAATTATATATATAGATGTTTCATACTCATACGATGTAAGCTTAGTTAAAGTGGGCATGATTTATAAGAGTATGATTTTCATGAAGAATCGTAAAAATGAAAGATATATATGCTTGTATTTGCCCTTAGTAAACCTCTTGGTTATGGATGTTGTATTTTGCATCATATTTTAAGTCACCCTGACGAGTGAAATGGCTATTGATTATTTATTTTATATCGTAAACAAGCTGCATAATTTTGTTTGAAAACAAATCAGTTTTATAGATTAAAGTTACAACTATGTATTTTGTTATGCATCATAAGAAAATAAATATATTCTATAATATTCTATTCTAATTTTGTCTCCCGATCGTGTTACCCAATGACCTCCTGCAACCATACTTATAAAGAAAGGTACCACAGTTTACGTAAATTGGACTGTAAATGTGACTGTTGTATGAATTATTTTAGTGCCCCCAAAATATGTTCAGTGGTTCACGTTCTATGGTGTCCCGGGTTTAAGTCTCACCGTGCCGGCCAAGCTAATACCTCACTTTTCTAGAGCAAATTCGGAGAGATACCAAAGGTGAGTTAAGTAACACTGTTTTATACAGGAAAAAACCTGATAAGGGAGAAGGGAAGTTTAGGTGAAAATAAAATTCACTTCTTATCATAACGTAATGGCGGTGACGTTAAAGAAAAGCCATCGTGGGGAGAAAGAGTCGATTAAATTCAAGAACTTTTCTTTCTAAACTGGAAAACCAAACAACTCGTCTCTCAGCTAGAACCATCTCTCTTACCCCCTTTTATTCTCTCTCCTTCCTGTCTCTAAACTCCTTATATCACTCTTAAAATGTACATATAACAGTTACATAAAGTAAGGGAGAGCTTTACATCTCTATTTATATAACTTTAAATAAGCAAATAAAGCAGATACAATCCTGTCTCTCTTTTCCATCTCTATCACTCTTATACTTCAAGTAACATTTCAGGATAATTTAACTATACTAAACATAAAATCGTTAGTTTTTAATATTACTTAATTACGCAAACTGTTCTTCACATACATTATCTGATTTCTTTGTATATGAATACAAATTATAAAATTAAAATATTTTATGATTTGTTTACTATTCCAAATGTCTGAGGAATCCGAGTACTGAATTCTGTACATCGTCGAAAATCAGTGACGATTGTTAGTGAACCTTTAGGAGAATCTTCGGCCGAATATTTTGGCGTTATACGTTAGTAGTGTGGGACAGGCTTAAGCATTTACTTAGTTTGTGAGGCTTGTGTTAGTGAGTCATAAAACAATGCAACTAAACAATGATACTGCGGCACCAAGGGAAAAGAGACATACGTGAATGACGCAAACGACGTAAATTTGAGAATGTTTATATTATTCTGCAGCTTTGCGCGTATTAAAACCGGTACCGAAACCTTTGAATATTTAAGCAAGCAATTTAGGAAGTCCATTGATAGTGTAAGCTCATCCCCTGGGCTGTCACAGCTCCATGGCACGGGTAAAACCGCTAAAAAATACACAGAGTAATAATACAATTAGAGGTATCAAAATATTCATAAATTCGTATTTGTAGACACACATACTGACTTAATTTTTTTTAGATCTAAAAACTATTTATAACAAATTAAGTCACTAACCGAATCGCAACAGTTACTAATGTACTGCATAATTGTTTAAATGTTATTTTGTCATGTTTAATTTTTAGGAATAACTGAGGTTGGTACTAATAGATATAGATTTATATTTTTAAGATTAAATCTGTTTTTTTTTAGGACTCAAAGGTCTAGAAGAAATATGCAAAACTAGCTGATTACCCGTGCTTCGCACAAAGAATTCAGGAATGACCAGCTGATTAAAATTGTTGCTACAACTACATATGTTTCTGATCTATTATACATGCTATACTCTAATATGAGTAAGGTTTGCTTGCTTGCTTGCGACACGGATCTCAAAAACGGCTCCAACGATTTCCTTCAAATGTTCGAAATAACTAATTTCTGGGATACAAATAAGTTCTAGATAGGCCTCATCCCCAGGAAAAATCAAATAATGTAAAAAAAACTAAAATGAAAAGTTAAACAAATTAACATTGGGCTTATGTAGTTTCAAATCAAAACAAAAGAATTGTGACAGCTGTTCTTAATCAACCAGGGAACTGTCAAAGTAATACTCATGTTGTATATGATTATAACATGTGGTTTCCTGAGAGCAGAGATTAAAAGATTTGAGTGAAGATTACATAAATAGAGTAGTAAAATAAATCAAAGGGACATTGAGCTATAAATAACAACTGGAGTGACCTTAAAAATGTAGAAAAGAGGCAATTGAGTTATACACATCTGATTATCAGTAGGGGAAGTGGTGAAATATCACTCCGTCATCTACATAAACTGACTGGCCTTCCTCCGAGCAAAGCTCGGCCCCCAGGTACTATTGCTTATAAGAATAACATGGAAACTTTAAAGTCCAATGGGGCGAAGCACATTGAACTGAGGGAGACAAAAGTTATTCCATGACTTCTCCAGAGAAATCCCTTTAATTTGACACCTCAGTCATCAAAATCGGTTCATAAATAAAAGAGTTTTGATGTACCCAAGAAATTCCTTAGGGAATTAGTATAATAGATGGTGTATGCATAAACAGCTGTTTTGTAATGTTGTACTACTAATACATAAATACTGATAAAAATGGGTTTAAAAACTGATTTAATTTTTTCGCAGATAAACATTTAAGCAAACTCAGTGAAAATTATATACCATCTAGCTTTTTACAGTTGGTGATTTAATTCTTCGGGTAGACAAACACATCGTAAATTTAAATACCTAGGTTAATTACCTCGTAACTTAATAAACCTGTCAGCCCAGTTGGGCCTAACTTGCACAACTCATTTAGCCTTCAGTGTGAATGAGTCTGCAAAACACAAGTAAGAAGTATCTGTTTGATAAAAAATCAAAAATTGTTTTAAAATAAAATTAAACAGTTTTTTTGGAATATTTATGGATTTTGTGATAAACATCCACTACCAATAATTGCTAACTAAGACTTTTAAACCTTAAACGATAGATCAATTTTAGCCTCGTGTTTTAGCGAATTTTCCCTGTAGGGAAGAAGCTATTACCGTAGTCCGCATGGTAAGACCTAGGCCCAGGACCATGATAACTCTTCGTTTTGAGGTCCCCAGATGCCAAAAACACCATTCGTTCAAAATTTATATATATATATATATATATATATATATATATATATATATATATATATATGTCCGTGGGTGCGATAACCCTCGTAAAATTATCCGATTTTGATGAAATTTGGTACAAACATGTAAAGTCATAATACTTAAGTTCGAAAACCAGCCAGGTCGCTTTATCCAAAGGGGTATTTTATGGGGGTTTTGTACCCAGAAAAATGATTTTTTTGAGTTTTTAGCGAATTTCTCCTATAGGGAAGAAGCTATTACCGTAGGTGGCATGGTAAGACTTAAGCCCAAGACCATGGTAACTTTTCATTTTGAGGACCCCAGATGCCAAAAACACCATTCGTTCAAATTTATATGTGTGTGTGTGTGTGTGTGTGTGTGTGTGTGTGTGTGTGTGTGTGTGTGTGTGTGTGTGTGTGTGCGTGTCCGTAAGCACGATAACTCTCGTAAAAAAGGTCCGATCTTAATGAAATTTGGCACAAATGTGTAAAGTACCACATTTATTTGAACGACTTCGAAAACCAGACGAAATGGATTTGTTGGGGTTTTCACGTGTATTTTTTAATGAAAATTAAAACAAATTTTAATTTTCACCATTGGATTCAGATAAAAAAAACAATTTGGTATTTTGACCATTGCTCTACGTCAATTGGTTACTGAGATATTGAATGTGCTAAACACAGTACGTTGTCTAATGTTATTCTTATGGAGGAAAATAAAAAATTAGATCTCGCTTATTTATAAACATAAACTGACGTAACTTGGTATAAGGCTTCATCTGGTTGTGGTTTATTGTTGTTTGCACAAAAACCAATTGTTCACCAATGGTTCCCGTAGCAGCAAACCTAGGTACTCGGTCCTCATGTTATTCTTTTGGAGAGTAATTAAATTGCTATATATCCTTTAATTATGAATGTATATGAATGAAACTTGGTATGTGACTTAATTTAGATAAATTCTATTAGTATTTGCATAAAAACCCATTATTATTTGTTCCTTGTGGCAGCAAACCTGCATACTCAGCCGCCATGTTATTCTTATGCGGAATAACTCAAATGTCATAAATCGTTTATTTATGAATGAAACTTAGTTTATCGTTTATTGATGAAACTTAGTATGTGGCTTTATGTGGTATTAAGATACATATATATATGCATATATATATATATATATATATATATATGCATTGGAAATTCGCTAAGTACGCAGGTTTGATGCTATGGGGGTAGTTTGTTGTCACCATATCAAACGTTACAGCTACATACATAAGATTTAAAATTTGTCACAATTCCCTGTAAGTGCGGTGTCCCTTTAACTTCAGTTCATTCATATTAGTTTCAGTATTCTCTCACTTATATTTCAGCCCACAATCAATCTGCAAGGCTCACGAGCAGCCATTCAGCGGGAGAGTCGGCCTCATTGTCTGGCCTGAAGACGCTCTATATCACCTCGAGAGTGGTTTCAACTAACGGTCGGCTTGTAAAGGAATAAAGAAGAACTGAAAAAAGCTTTTACTATATATACAAAAAATACGTAGTTTTTATAAACTGTCAATAGCAGAGAATATATATTATTTATTTATCTTGACATATATCATTCCACACCCAGCCCTCTAATACCAACTTTTTCGTGAGCTGTGTTTAAATTAAATTTACAGGGTAAATTCATAAATTTTTAGACATTTAAAATGGTATTGTTGTAATAATATGGTAAAATTGTAATACAATGATAGTAATGTAATATTATGGTAGTATTACAAATGTATTGTAGTATTGTAATAGTATGTTAGTATTGTAGTAGTATGGTTGTGTTGTAATAATAAGGTAGTATTTAATATTATGGTAGGATTGTAATGGTATGGGAGGTTTGTAATATTATTTGATAGTTATAAATATACATATTTATGGGTTTGAGGTATTTATTTATGTGGGTGTTTGCACTCAAACAGTCGCATTTACTGTCCGATTTCCTTAAAATCTGGTAGAGACATTCCTTTCTATAATCAGTTGGATTACCCTGACCACTTTTGATGGTAATTAAAAATTCAAACTTTGAGTTTTTTAGCCCAAAAAGGGTCAAAACCACCCAGATGTAAATGAATAATCATTTAAAAAAATGTTAAGCCCTACCTAGTGCAAATATTTAACCAGTTATTCAAGAAAATGTGAATTATTAATCACAGTAAGGTGTCTTATGGGGATTTTACATTTAAAAAAAGCGTTTTTCATATATTGGTGTAATTCTATCATCGACAGTACCCTCATTCAATCCTGACTGTACCTTTTCCTAGTCTAATGGTCATCATTGCTATCCCAAAATTGCAAATAAATAGTTCCAAGAGCATCAGATAAAGAAAAAAAATATTTTTCCAATAAAAAAATTGCATAGGTGTTTGTTTCAACACCTTATTTGATTTTCTAAAATCTGTAATATGGAAATTCACTTCCCCTCACGTTAGCGTGCTGCGTCCGAACCTTTTTAATTTCAAGCCCAGTCCTGTTGTGAATGACGGACACTGTCCCAGCAGCTGACGGTGATATTTGCGGAGGCCTCAGCAGCTGTTGTATTGTCTTGACGAGTAATCGGCTCCCAGCAATGCGCCGCCGCGGGCTTGGTAGATCATCTGGTCACTCTTCTGTCTTTACACAGAGTACACAGTCTGATCAACACTATCAAAGGATATTCGTTTCTGGGCGAAAAAATAAAAGGTTGAGTGTTTTGGTAAGTGGAAACCTAATTGTAACAGTTTATTTTCTGCCATTGTTTTCTTAACATACCAAAGGAATTGGGGACAGTACGATGCAGAGATTATCGAATAACATTGGGCTCTTGCATAAAAAATTGTCTTGAAATAGTAACTAATTTGTAATGATATATTATTTAGTTACTGTTGGGTTTATTTTTTGAGGAAAATTTTCCGAGATATAAAAGGTACACTGAAAAAGGTTTGCTGTAATAACCTTTGTCTTTTTTAAGATATTTATTTATTTACTACATTGTCATGATATATAAACAGGTATACAACCCAATTAAAAATGTAGCTGTTCGTAACAATATCACATCAACACTTGACGAAAATTGAAATCCAAAATCGGAGTTAGTAACATCGCGCACAGTTACATCAGCAATTGTAAAATGGTACTACTACAACTAATAAAATTCTATTAATATTATTGTTTTGTATTAAAAATTAGATATTTTAAATTAAAGATTCCAAAACTAAAATACCCTCGTCACAGCAAACCTGCGTACTCAGCGAATTTCCAATGCATATATATGGGTACCACTACGACCTAGAACCACTTACCAAGTTTCACAAAAATACATTTATTAATAAGTGATATATAGTATTTTATTTATTCTCCATAAGAATAACATTATAATTGAGTACGCAGATTTGCTGCAACAAGGAAGATAAGAAATGTGTTTTTTTGCAATTATCAATATAACTCAATCAGGTGAAGCTACATACCAAGTATTATTAATTTAGGTTCATAACTAAGGGAGATATAACATTTTACTTGTTCTCCATATGAATAACATGGGGGCCGAGTATGCAGGTTTGCTGCTACCAGAAAAAATCAACAAAAACCATTTTTTTGTGATAATATCAATATACAACAACTAGTTGAAGCCACATACCAAGTTTCATCAATATTCATACATTAATAATCGAAATATAACATTTTATGTATTCTCCATAAGGATAACATCGGACAACGTACTGTGTTTAGCACTTTGAATATCACTGCAACGGTCGGACGTAAAACAACAATTAAAACGCCAAAATGATTGTTTTGTAGAGCTAAACTGATTGGAAGAAAAGAAATGTGGAGTTTTTAGGGAAATTATCTCAGGAACATCTAAAAACCGTATTTCCATAAGATTTACATGGGAAATTTTATGGACACATTTTTTGACTTTTATCCACAACCACTAAACCTAGCTTAATGATTAAAGATACTAAATTGTTTGTTTTTTAAAGCTCTATAAAATGGCTATAACCAAAATCTAGTGTTTTTAAAATTTTAGGGTAAAAAGTTCAAAAAACTGATTTTTGTAAAATTTTAAACCCCCATAAAACCCCCTTACCATAGACCGATTGATCTGGTTTTCGAACTTAAAGTCATAAATGTTACTCTCCACATTTGTACCAAATATTATCAAAATTGGGCGCTTCTTTCAAAAGTTATCGCGGTAACGGACACACACACACACACACACACACACACACACACACACACACACACACACATATATATAAAACATATAATTATAATTATAATTATAATTTTTGTATATACCTGTATATAAATCTGAACGAATGGTGTTTTTGGCATCTGGGGACCTCAAAACAAAAAGTTATCATGGTCTCGGGCAAGTCTTACCATGCCACCAACGGTAATAGCTTCTTCCCTATAGGGGAAATTCGCTAAAACAAATATAAATAAATAACATTAAAACTGAGCGCAATGAATTGAAAGTAGTTATTATTATGATAACAAAATCCAGAACACAGAAGGACTAACGTTTTACGTTCCTGGAAACATGTTTTTTTAAGTAGTTGACGCCATAAAAAAAGTCAGTGGTGTAGTGTTGGGGGGATTGAGTTGAAATATATTGTGCGAAGTGAAGAAGAAACTAAGGCAAAGGGTGTTGTTAGGTTGAGTTGAACCGTGGTAAAAACTGAAATAAATTAGAAGGCGCCAAGTTCCTTAACGGTTAGACGATGCTTGACCCAGACCTTAAATCAATAAGCTTCATACATGAAAGTTTACCCACCCAAAGATGGCAATGTTTTGCCATGCAAGAGACAGGAAATGTAATTTAAGAACAAGTTGTAAATTTAGTACTGAATACGAAACAAAAATCAAGTGGGAGTGTGTTGAAGATCATTTACTACTAAATTATGAATTGTTAGATACCATGAGTAAAAATACACCCGTCGCAGCAAACCTGCATACTCAGCGATTTCCAATGAATTATAACATAACACATTGAGCCATTTAACAAGATTCATAAAAAATATATTCACAAACAAGCGATATTTAAAATATTAATTATTCTCCATAAGAATAGCATTGGGGATGAGTACGCAGGTTTGCTGCAACAAGGAACACAAAATAATGGGTTTTTATGCAAATATCAATAGAACTCAGCTAAGTGAAGTCACATACCAAGTTTCATCCATATACACTCATAATTAAGCGATATATAACATTTTAATTATTTTCCATAAGAATAACATGGGGACCGAGTACCTAGGTTTGCTGCTACGGGAACCATAGGCGAAAAAGTGTTTTTTGTGCAAACAACAATAAAACACAACCAGATGAAAAAACCAAATACCAAATACCAAATACCAAATACCAAATACCAAAACCAAATACCAAATTTCGTCACTTTATATTCATGAATAAGCGAGATATACAATTTTTCTTTTTCTCCATAAGAATAACATTAGACAACGTACTGTGTTTAGCACTTTCAATATCTCAGTAACCAATTGCCGTAGAGCAATGATCAAGATACCAAATTGTTTGTTTTTTTATGCTGAATTCAATGGTGAAAATTAAAATTTGATTTTAATAAAAGTTGCATGTGGAAACCCAAAAAACCCCATTTTTGGGGTACAAAACCCCCCCAAAACCCCTCTTTGGATGGTGCGATTCGTCTGGTTTTCGAACTCGTTCAAATAAATGGTACTTTACATCTTTGTACCAAATTTCATTAAGATCGGACCTTTTTTCCGAGAGTTATCGTGCTTACGGACACACATATATATATATAAATATATATATATATATATATATATATATATATATATATATATGTATATATATAAAAATTTGAACGAATGGTATTTTTGGCATCTGGGGACCTCAGAATGAAAAGTTATCATGGTCTCGCGCTTAAGTCCTACCATGAGACCTACGGTAATAGCTTCTTCCCTATAGGGGAAATTCGCTAAAATACCCCTGTCGCCGCAAATCCTGCGTACTCAGCGAATTTCCAATACTTTATCTTCCAACATAGATTGTCCATACTACATAGAGTCACTTACGAAGTTTCACAAAAAATACATTATTATCGAGCCATATTTGAAATTGCCTTTTTGATTGTAAACCAAAATACTAGACCTATCCAAATTGTAGATTAAAGATGGTGGTAAACCTTCTGAAAAAGACATGGGACGATTCTCTGGCAATTCAGTCAGTAATAGAAGAACGTTGGTTTGACGTGGAAAGCAGTCTAAGTCCTTTAATTTTTATTTACGTTTAAAACGATGTACGACTACAAATAATTTTAAAATGCTGAGACCCCCCTTAAACTCTGAATTTAAAAAGCTTAATCTTTAAATTGTTATAATGTCTCGTCTCACCTAAATAGATTGATGCGTAGAGATGATTAAATAAGATTGTCACAATTTTGGTCGTGATGTCACCAAAAGTACATGATTGTAGGGGACACATAATTCATTTAGGCTTAATTGGTAAATGTCATTCACGGTTAATGTATTCATTCACGGCCTACATTTTGTTTCGAGTGGTTCATTTTTCTTGTATTTGAAGACCTTTAGAATTAGGTTTAAACGTTTACCCAACCATTGGTCCCATCTGAAATTGTTTAGCTTTAAGTAAAGTAATAAACACATTTGCTTGGATAGAAGCAGCAAAGTTATGAGATCCGCTCGATACTGGACTCATTTAAATCGATGATAAAAATAAAACCAATATCCAAATCTAAAAACTAAAATGACATTGGGATTGGCCTTAAACGGTTTAAGAAATTAGTACTGTAACATTGTATTGTAACTGTTTAAACTTTTAAATCCTTAAGGTTAAATTTGTAAACTTCCGCCATTTTGAAATGAAATGAATACTCTCGTAAATGGTTAGGTTACTAAAGCTTGATCTTGATTTTTGTAAACATAATTTATTTATTATTTATATCTAGTTAACTAACAAAGCATAAACTGTTTTAGAATTCTCTCGCAATATTTGTCTGTGTCTGCTTGTCTGATGCAATAAACAACGTGACTTTGTTGGCACGAAATCAATCAATGAAAAAAATCATGCTTCAGCTAAAATTACGATATTTAATTTTAGTACCTTGTTTTATTAGCGCATTATTAACTATTTTAAATACGAAGATTTTCTAAATTTTTTTTATTAAAATGGATTTTTAAATAATTTATTAATAAAAGTATTAATAAAATATCCAGTTTAAATATTCTTAAATTTATCAGTATTCATAACCAAAAACATACTCGAGAACAGTTTAGACATAGTAATTTACAAACATATTGTGTAAACATCCTCTTTATCTTATAAAGACAGTAACGATTGATTATCAAGGCTAAAAATACAACGCAACAGTCGAATTGCACGACTAATGCACGCATGGGAAATTATGTTCCGACAACCAACGAGGGAACTTTACAGTTGGCATGACTGCAACACAACTACTCGTCGGGGACTGAACTTTTTTATTTTTATCATCGATTTAAATGAGTCCAATAACTGTCAATAACGAGCGGATCTCTTAACTTTGCTGCTTCTATCCAAGCAAATGTGTTTATTATTTTACTTAGAGCTAAACAATTTCAGATGGGACCAATGGTTGGGTAAACGTGTAAACCTAATTCTAAAGATCTTCAAATACATGAAAATTGAACCACTCGAAACAAAATGTAGGCCGTAAATGAATACTTTTACCAAGTAAGCCTAAATGAATTATGTGTCCCCTACAATCATGTAGTTTTGGTGACATCACGACCAAAATTGTGATAATCTTATTTAATCATCTCTATACGCATCAATCTATTTAGGTGAGAGAAACATTATAACAATTTAAAGAATAAGCTTTTTTAAATTTAGGAGTTTCAGGGGGGTCTCAGCATTTTAAAATTATTTTTAGTCGCACATAATTTTAAACGTAAATAAAAATACCCCCGTAGCAGCAAACCTGCATACTTAGCGAATTTCCAATGCATAATATATGTCTTGATACCACATAAAACCGCATACCAAGTTTCATAAAAATATATTCACATATAAGCGATTTTAATTATTCTCCATAAGAATAACATTGGTAATGAGTACGTAGGTTTGCTGAAACAAGGAACACAAACAATTGTTTTTTATGCAAATATAAATAGAATTTAACCAGGTGAAGCCACATACCAAGTTTCATCAATATTCAATCGTAAATAAGCGCTATATAACATTCTAGTTATTCTCCATAAGAATAACATGGGGGCTGAGTACGCAGGTTTGCTGCTACGGGAATAATCAACAAAAAATTAATTTTTTGTGCAAATATCAATATACCAGTACTACGTGAAGCCACATACCAAATTTCATCAACATACATCCATAAATAATCGAGATATCAAATTTTATTTATTCTCCATAAGGATAACATTGGACAACGTACTGTGTTTAGCACTTTGAATATCTCTGCAACGGTTGGGCGTAGAATCACAATTTAAACATAAAAATGATTGTTTTGTGGAGCTGAACAGATTGGTAAAAGCAAATGTGAAGCTTACATTAAAATGAACTGAGTAAAAACCAAAAACCGTTTTCCCATAAGATTAACATGGGAGATTTTATGAGTAGGTTTTTTTTGATTTTCTCCACAACCACTCAACCTAGGTTAATAATTCAAAAAACTATATTATTTGTTTTTTAAGCTCTATAACATGGTCAAAACCAAAATTAAGTTTTTCAAAAATTTTAGGGTGAAAAATGCAAAAAACTGATTTTTGGAAAATTTAAAACCCCCATAAACCCCCCTTCCCATGATCCGATTTTTCTGGTTTTCGAACTTAAAGTCATGAATGTCATTTTACACATTTGAGCCAAATTTCATCAAAATCGGACGTTTTTTACTCAAGTTATCGTGTTAACGGACACACACACACACACATATATATATATATATATATATATATATATATATATATATATATACATATATATAAATTTGAACGAATAGTGTTTTTGGCATCTGGGGACCTCAAAACAAAAAGTTATCATGGTCTTGGGCTTAAGTCTTACCATGAGACCTACGGTAATAGCTTCTTCCCTATAGGGGAAATTCGCTAATTAAAGGACTTAGACTGCTTCCCACGTCAAACCTACGTTCTTCCATTACTGACTGAATTGCCAGTGAATCGTCCCATGTCTTTCTCTAGAGGTGTACCACCATCTTTACTCTACAATTTGGATAGGTCTAGTATTTTAGTTTACTCTCAAAAAGGCAATTTCAAATATGGTTCGATTTAAAATGTAGAGGCCCTCGCAAGGGGTTTTATACCCGAAAATATCACCTTGGTATGTAGATTCACCTTGAGTAGCGGTAAAAATCAAAGTGTAGATCAAAGTTTTTTCATTATCTTATTATTATATAATTGAGTAAGGAATTTCTTTGTACAACTAAATTTAGAGTTCCAGTGGGCCGATTTTCATATTGATGGGTCATTCAAAATCTCTAGCGGTGCGGATCGTCAAAAAATTATGAAAGTGGTGAATTTTTCATGATTTATGGGTTAAAAACTGATAAGTGAGTATGAGTTTATTTGCTCATGCTATATGCGAAGAAAATTACAAATATCTCATATTTACAAAACCATTTACAATATATACAGTTTATTTTTGTCCAACTTTTGATGGGGCTTTATGACTTTTATCAAGAAATGCACAATAGCAATTTGTAGGAAATTGTCTATACTTTCAGAAAATTATCATCCACTTTGGTCGATTTCCCAACAGTTTTTAAGTTACAGGCAAGATACCTAAACAACCTCGGAATTTGCCGTTATATTGAACAAAAAAATAAATAAAAAATACAATGTGTGTAAGAGGTATATTTGTACAAATAAACCTGGAGTTATACTGGACGGATTTCAATATTCAACCCATCATTGGAAACTGTTAATTGTGTAGATTATGAAATAATTATGAAAGTCTGACATATATACATATTATATGAAAGCGTAAAATATTAAACTATAGGAAATACATTTAAAATTTCTAAAAGAATGAATTGTTGTTTCCAGTCGATATTTGTCTTTGTACTATCAGTTTTGGAGCTAACGCCTTATACTGATGGAAAGCAAATTTCATAAGCTTCAATAATATAACATCAGTTGTGGTAGATATTTCAACTGTTTTTTAATTATAGATCAAAATTCAACCCAACTTCCAAATTCGCAATCTATCTTACACATGAATGTAAGGGGTATATTTGTACAACTAAATCTGGAGATTCAAAGGACGGAAAGAAATTCAAAAAATAAATTTGTAAAGAAATTACTGTAACTGTTTTTTCCAGTAAACGTTTGATTTGATGTATCAGTTTTGTAGCTAACGCTTTAAGTCGTTTAAAAACTACATGAATATAACATCTGTTGAGGTCAATTTAAATAAAAGTTTTTAAGTATAAATAAACATTCAACTTAACTTCCAAATTCGCAATCTATGTTTGGAAATCTTTGTACAACTAAATCTGGAGGCCAAAGGACGGATTTAAATAGTGACCCCTCATTGGAAACCCTGAATTGCGTAGATTGTCAAATAATTATGAAAGTCAGGCATATTTAGTAATTTATGGTAGAAAAAGCGTAAAGTATTAATTTTTAAGAAAGTCGACAGAAATTTGTAAAGAAATTAATTGTTTATTCCAGTCAACCTTTGATTTTGTTGTATCAGTTTTGTAGGTAACGTCTTATATCGTTTAAAAGGAAATCTCATAACCTTCATGAATATACAATTTATTGAGGTCCGTTTTTTTATCGTTTTTGAATTATAGATAAAAGTTCAAACCAACTTCAAAATTTGCAATCTACCTTTAACAAAACACGTAAATGTAAGGGGTGTCTTTGTACAACTAAATCTGGAGTTCAAACGGGCGGATTTAAATAGTCAACCCTGCGTACATTGGAAACCCTGGATTGCGTAGATTGTCAAATAATTATGAAAGCCTGACATATTTAGTAACATATGGTGGGAAAAGCGTAAATTATAATTTCAAAGAAATTCAGAAGATATTCGTAAAGAAATGTATTTATTGTTTTTATCCAGTCAATATTTGTTTTTGTAGAAACAGATCTGTGGCTAACGCTTTACATCGATTTAAAGGAAATTTCATAATCTTCAAAAATATAACATCTGTTGTGGTCAAATTTCCTACAGTTTTTATACTATTAGCCGGTGACCCGTTCTCCGCACGCGGATCTAGCAGGGCATATAGCCAAATATTTTAAAAATTATTTACATGTCAATCACTAAATAAAATATAACTCCTTAAGATTATCATTGGAAATTTTAAAGGCTATGGGGCGAAACTCTTGAAGGTGCAGGTTTTAAAAAACTTCAAAAGGCACGTCTAGCGAGTAAGAGCTGTACATTGATACCAAACATGTATACAAAATAATAGTTTAAGTGATCAAAAATCACCGAACTAAAATCAAGAAATTCTTTCAATAATATAGATAGGTAACCTCCAAATTCACAAACCATCTTTGGCAGCATGCGATGAATGTAAGGCGTGTCTCTGTAAAACCAAATCAGGAGTAAACTTTTATTTAAATAATATGAAAGTTCACAATACATTGTTCTAGGGACCTTTTTTTTTTCTTTTTTAACAACGGGCTTTGCTGCTAGTAAAACTATAACATGGTAGAGTTTACTCAAATGTTTGCAAGACTTCGTGGGTTTCTATCAGATATTTTCAATCACATTCTGTAACGCGATTTTACATTTACTCGAAAAAGAAGAATGTTCAACTACCTAGCTTGAGGAACCTCTTGACTAACAAACTCTTCGCCATGAGAGGATATTAGTTGACGGACATAAGTTTGGCCCTTGCTTAATCATGGAGACAGTAAGAGGACCTCTGAGGCCGTTTGTGTAGATGGATCACCGGGGTAATACAATAATAAAGCTCAGCCTTAGCCAACACTTCATTCAGAGCTATTTTGTAAAACAAATTTTTATCATGAAATACCCGTATATATGAAACGATTTTTACATCGTGCAAATAAAAAGGCTGCACCTTTTACAGAAGGAGAGGTGTACTGGTTGACTGGTTGTTTTTATACAAGTTTTAAGAACTTTCGGGGGTAACAGTAAAGTTTTAAAGCGTATTGAACAGTTCCAAAATCACTAAAGGTTTGCAAAAACCACTTGTGGAATCAAGTATTTATACCGATTTAGTATATTCCCATTTATTCGGAGGCTTAAGACAAAAATATTAAAATAACCAAGTACAAGGAGGCAAATTGGCGAGCGGTTTCATCCGTCGCGACGACAGAATAAAATAAGGCAACTGTAGCCAGTTAGTTACTCATGATTAGTAAATTAATATGTTCCCATGCGTGAGTACCAGTAAGTAAAATCACGGTGCTCAACTTCGTTTTTAGCGAATTTCCCCTATAGGAAAGAAGCTATTACCGTAGGTGGCATGGTAAGACTCAAGCCCGAGACCATGATAACTTTTAATTTTGATGCTCCTAGATGCCAAAAACACCATTCGTTAAAATTTTGTATATATATATATATATATATATATATATATATATATATTCATTTATGTGCCCGTAAGCACGATAACTCTCGTAAAAAAGGTTCGATCTTGGTGAAATTTGGTACAGACGTGTAAAGTGGTATTTATTTGAACGAATTCGAAATCCAGACGGATCGGACCATCCGAAGGGGTATTTTGGGGGGTTTTGTATCCCAAAATTGGGTTTTCGGGTTTCTCACATGTAATTTTTATTGAAATCAAATTTTAATATACTCTATTAAATTTACCTAAAAAATTGGTGTTTTTCTCATTGCTCTACGTCAATTGGTTACCGAGATACTGAAAGTGATAAAAACAGTACGTTGTCTAATATTGTTCTTAAGGAGAAAAAGAAAAAGAAAAAGAAATTATATCTCTCTTATTTATGAACATACACTGACGAAACTTGTTATATGGCTTCATCTGATTGTGGTCTATTGTAATTAGCACAAAAACAAAAATTTTTACCGATTATTCCCGTAGCAGCAAACCTGCATACTCAGTCCCCATGTTATTCTTAGGGATGAAAATTAAAATATCATATTTCCTTTAAGTATGATCATAAATTAATAAAACTTGGTATATGGCTTCACTTAGTTTAGTTCCATTGATATTTGCATAAAAACCATTTTTTGGCAGATGAATCTCTTAGCAGCAAACCTGGGTACTCAGCCCCTATGTTATTCTTATGGATGATAATTAAAATCTTACATATCGCTTATTTATGAATGAATATGGATGAAACTTGGTACGCGACTTCACTTAGTTGAGTTCTATTGATATTTGCATAAAACCCCATTATTTTGGGTTCCGTGTTATTCATAAGGAGAATAATTATTATTTTATATATCGCTTGCTTGGGAATATATTTTTTAGGAATCTTTATAAGTGGCTTTAAGTGTTATTAAGACATATATGTGTATTCGAAATTCGCTAAGAACGCAGGTTTACTGCGACGGGGGTATTTATAATTCTGAAGTATTTTTACTATCGGGTAAACAATGACATTCAAATTTCAAACACAGTACAGTTTCAAAACAAAGCGAATTCTTTTGTTGGATGTCGGCCTTTTTGCAATGTATACTAATGTTGTCCACCTGAAGCGTAACCCTCAATAACTTGTTATTGGAGAAAAATCATAAATTGTATAACATCTCAAGGTTTGAAAACGGAAAGGTTCGCGTTGTAAAATTGAATTATAATTACAAATAACTTATGCACTGGATTCAAATTTGAAGAAAGTGGGAGAGAAATTGTTGTCTCTCATCATAAGATTCTACCCTTCTACCCAGCCCCAGCCCCTTGCGCCACGGATGTCTTCTGAAGTCTCCGTCACTTTGGGGTTGCGACTATACGAGCAAGATATCCTCAAACGATGAAAACGGCTTGCCTGTAATTATTGACTATTGTATACGACTGCAGTGTATAATTTGTAAGTATTCAGTTTATACATAGAGTAGGTATGCATATATCACAAACTTACAACACAGTAAGCATACAGTTTGTATATACAGTACACAGTAACGAAACAGTTTATATTCACAGGAAGTGTGCAGTTCGTATATGCAGTATGCAGGAAGTATTCAGTTTGTGTATGCTGTATACAGTAAGTATATTGTAAGTAGGTATATATACTCATCCTACAACTTAGTATAAATTATTGCCCCTGTAATTTAATGCAATCATAATCAGGGAAATTAAAAGACCAAAAATGTACATTTTTGTTCAATACGTACAATAAAACACAGATGATTGAACATGGTTTTAAATTTATTCTACTTTTATTTAGGAAATTGATCCTCTAAATATGATCTTGTTTAAAACATAGTTCAAACATTGTCTAAAAATAATCAGTGGTCATGAATGTGTCCATCTTACCTGAAACATGTTGAAGTTAATAATTCAAAAAATTGACAAATACAAAACTAACGTAAAAGTCCGTAAAATTTAAATGTTCTGAAATATACGGTATAATAGAACTAAATACTGTAGGAGTGGTATCGTTTATTTTCAGATAGAAACGGAATCGGGAAAGGTCAGCATCAACACACAGACGGACAAGAGACCGAGTGGCGAACCATGCCTCTCATCCTACTCTTCATTCGATACTAATTAAACCCTGGTATACTCCAATGTTGCACCGAATATTTGGAATTTGTATCGTGTATCAAAATCTATTACACAAAACCTCGATTCAAATAGGTTTTATTGCACTCGTAATTTAATTATTGATGCAATATGGTAAAATTGCTGTTTTAAATAGAATTTTTGAGAAAACCTTGTCAGCTACGCATCAACCTTTCATGAAAAAGATTATGAAGTTTTTTAACGCATCTTGAAGCCTCTAAAATTCGAATATGTTTAAACTCGGGCCTCTAGAATTCGAATTTAGTTTATTTCGTTTCGATAGTTGCTGTAATTCGTAACGTTACCTCTAAAATTCGAAATAAACATCTACAGTACGAACCGTGATACCGATTCGAACTAAGTGCAAAACAATCCTGTTGAAACATTAACTAATACTAATACTCAGTTTCCTCTAGATCTTAATTCATTGACGTTTGTTTTCTTTGTCTCTATAATTCGAATTTCATTCGTTCAACTCTATAATTCAAACTGCCTTTAATTCGGAATAAATTGGCTGACCCCTGAATTTGGAATACGTGAGATTCTGTTGTACTTTACTGCTGATCAACACACCGGTTATGGACAATGTGTCGTGGTTGATTAACGGTACCTTCACAATACATTAATTTTTACAACAAAAAGTCAGAAGCAATAATGCGACATAAATGTCTGAATTTAGACAAAGAATGCTCAAAAGGTAAGCCTGTTAAATAGTTTCTAAACATTTGCCACATAACCTGTTTTCATATACTAATATGAAGTATTTGATTTTTATTGAAATGTCAGCCAAAATTATTCAAACAAATTTAAAATAATAACAAAAACAATATTTGTATTGCCATTTCAACAATTTAATTTTAGTAATGTTAAAGATGACAAATATTGTTAACTACAGTAATTACAAAATCTTATTATTCATGATAATTGATAAAATAGTATTACATAACCTAGTTTGGTTTAATCTCATACACAAATGTTTGGTTCAATTTCCAGTAGTAAAAAAGGTTTTACTATATTACCGTTCTGTTATATAAATTTTGCGAATGATCTATAAATTTATCACCAATATAACTTTTTTTCATTGAAATAATCCTGTAATTTTCTCTTAACAGATGAATAATTTCTTAAATTTTGTAATTACGCTGGCAAATTATTAACTCCTGTTTGGGATGGACAATTTTTGAATAAATTTAATCTGTGTTATTGAGAGTGGAACTTGATTTTGTGAATATACCAACCCAACCACACATTAATTCACATTTGTAAATACAATGTACTATGGTTTCCAATATGTAAATACACGGTTGGGTGAATAAATGCATGCTATTGAATGTGTTTTTACACGATACCTTTTTATTTGAATAAAACATTATTCTTAAGGCTTTTTTTATATAACAACCTTAAAAAATGTTGTTTGAACATGTGCAGCGTCCGTAATAAGCTATAGGAGAATGTTTATAGGGCAGTATTTTTTCAAATGCCTTAACACATAAATATTACATGATATTTTTGAATAAATATAGTCTATGTGAAAACTCCTTGTCAATTTGTTGTCCAAGAATATTCCGAAGAATTTAACATTTTCAACGTCTTCAATTTCAATAAACTCAATTATAAAAATGTATTCCTCTTCAGACAAGATGTGAAGTGTGGAGTTGATATTGACTAAAAGGCCTTTTATTGGTTACTTATGGTGAGTATTGTCCCTACTAACTCAAAACTCCCTTAGAAGAGTCAACAATTCATTTAAATACACGATATTTGGGCAGATTGATTTAAATTAAATAAAATAACTACTGGCGATTACTCTCCGAGCAAGGCTTATTACTCAAGATTCTTCTTGATGACTTAGGATGCTTTCACATGCATTGGCCCACTTTACCTTATTGCTTCTCCGAATTCATGAACTCCTGTTCACAAGTACTTACCGCTTCTATGAAACCGCGACTAACAAATACTAATGACAGGAAAAAATACTAAGGTGGCGTCATTAATCATGAAAACGTGCAATCTTCATTTCTGCTCTTCAATTGCATATCTTACAATCCCACGAAAGTTTACAATTACATACTTTAGTGGCTGCAAGTACTTTTTATGTTAATAGGTTTTCTTTAGTTCTCCTTACTGATTGAATAATTTAGTATTGTGAATACATCGATCAATAATGGTTTTTTATTTTAGCGCTTAAATAAATATTATTGAAGTATTTTCAATTTTAGATTATTAGAGATTGACTGA
The DNA here is from genome assembly GCA_963675035.1 of Allygus modestus. Lineage (NCBI taxonomy): Eukaryota > Metazoa > Arthropoda > Insecta > Hemiptera > Cicadellidae > Allygus > Allygus modestus. The sequence continues at coordinate 175,614,864 of OY776112.1, read as the reverse complement.
AAATTATATATTTGTTCGATCATCGTATATAATCACATTAACCTCTTCAATCCATTTTTGAATAATCATATTATAGTTATTAAGTAAAAATGAAAAGTCGTAGTATTTTTTTAAATACGATCTATTTGAATTGTATTACTTATTAGTTTGAAGTGTTGAACAACAATCAAGTGAAACCTCTTGATCACCACCAGACCTTTAGTGATCTACTAACTGAGTATACTTTTAACTTGCTCTAGAGTCTATATTGAACAGTTAGGCTACTAAAAGTCAACTGTTCACTTTTCTACAACATATTCTCTTAGAATATACGAACTTAACACAGCTAGTGCGACGTGATATGTTCGTTACCTTCTAATGCTTCCCACCGACGTTTCTCTGTCTCGGACTCCAGCGCGTCAAAAACAGCAGCTCCAACAAGAAGATACGTGAATGTGCAAACTATCAAGGACAAGGTCCGGACGTTTTGCTTCTTCATTCTTTGGGGAGCACCATGCTGGGGCTGGGTGTCGGAGGCCTAGGCTCGGGCCGGGGGCCCCCACCATGCTCCCCGCACCATGCTCACGATCGGACCCTCCCGCCACTGCCATCTCCCCCATCACCCATGCCCTGGAACAGACGGAGGCACACAAATAATCACATGTTGTCAGTAGAGAAAACAAATCATCAGAGGTAGTCAGTATATAGAAGAAAATACCCCCATTGCAGCAAACATGCATACTCAGCGAATTTCAAATGGTACTTCACGAAGTCATGAAGCCACTTACCAACTGTCATCAAAGCATATTCGAAAATAAGCGAGATATGAAATTTTATTTATTCTCCATAAGGAAAAATTAAGACTGAGTATGCAGGTTTGCTGCATCAAGGACCACAAAAATCTGGTTTTTATGAAAATACCAGTGGATCCCCACTAGATGAATTAACATACCAAGTTTTACCTATTTATGTTCATAACAAGTATATCATATCCGTTTCTTATTCTCCTTAAGAATTACGTTATAGCTGCTGAGTACGCAGGTTTGCTGCCATGGGGACCACACAAAATGGGTTATGTATGCAAATATCAGTAAACCTCAACCATATGAAGTCACATACCAAAATGCATTAATAACTTTATTAGTAAGCGAGATGTAAAATATTACTTACTCTCCATAAGATTAACATTGGAAAACGTACTGTGTTTAGCACTTTCAATATCTCGATAACCAATTGACGTAGAGCGATGATCAAAATACCAATTGTTTGTTTTTTATACTTTCTTTCTTTCTTTTTTAAGTTGAATCCAATAGTGTAAACTCAAGTTTGGCTTTAAAAATAATTATGCGTAAAAAGTAAAAAAAAACATTTTTTGGTACAAAAACCCTTAAGATAGAGCGATCTGTCTGGTTTTCGAACTCATGAAAATAGATGCTGCCTTACAGGTTTATACCAAATTTAATCAAGATCGGACCATTTTTACGAATGTTATCGTGCCTACGGACACACACACACACACACACACACACACACACACACATATATATTTATATATACAGCATATTCTCTTAGAATATACGAACTTAACACAGCTGGTGCGACGTGATATATGATATGATATGGGACGATATATATGAATTTGAACGAATAGTGTTTTTGGCATGTGGGTTCTCAAAGCGGAAAGTTATTATGGTTCTGGGCTTAGGTCTTACCCACTGAGCTCTATGTTATATCTGGAGTCACTACTCTCTGCCGTAATATTTTCCAAAAACGTGCCGTCAACACTGATTTTTTGCTCCATTGTGTTGTCACCTTACCGTTAACTGGACCAATCAAAATGCATTGGGTGGACGATGTCAAAATCTTCAATAGGAAATGAAATAACTATACCACCAAAACCTCAAAAACACATCTGGCCAACATAACGACCATAAACACAGAGGCACGCTTTTTCACCTCAGAGTGGTGACTCCAGATATAACATAGAGCTCAGTGGTCTTACCATGCCACCTACGGACATAGCTTCTTTCCTATAGGGGAAATTCGCTAAAACAAATCATCAGAGGTAGTCAGTGCATAGGTAAGCCAGAAATCATCAGAGCTAGACTGTACACAGATTACAATCATCACAGTTCGTTATCGGGATTTTAGTCAAACCATCGAATGAAGAACGCAAATTTATATTCACCTACTAAGTTATTATCTCCTGAATCAACCTATCTGATCCTGATAGCAGGTAAGCTGAAAGATAGCGTTAGACGTTTTATAATTGTTTATTATGGACAATGACTACACAAACACTAAGAATATCAGGTCTTATGGGAACAATTTAGTCAAAAGTTTCACTAATTCGTTGTAGTTCTGCACCTAAACGAGATATAGCGCCCGAGGAGACAGAGCTGATCTTTTGCACGAACATGGAGGAATAATAATACTACCATTAACGCTCTTTTTTACTTTCTCCCCCTGTACATAGTATATGGAGAAAGTATTGTTTTCATCAACATTTTCGGATTTGAGTTGTTAGTGAAAATATCCGTTTTGGTGCTCCCTGAACCCGAAAAAGTGGTTTTACGTGATGTCTGTGTGTGTGTGTGTGTGTGTGTGTGTGAGTGTGTGTGTGTGTGTGTGTGTGTGTGTGTGTGTGTGTGTGTGTGTGTGTGTATGTGTGTGTGTGTGTGTCGGCGTGTATGTGTACAGAGCTAGAGCCCTAACCAATGGGCCGATTTTTATGAAATTTAGTATGTAGGTACTAATCCACGATATCTCCAGGTGTTTTTCATTTTTGGAATTTTTGATTTTTAAGAGTAATTATAAAAAAAAAACGCCAAAAAACATGAAAAATTAAAATTTTTCAAAAACGGCTCTAACGATTTTGATTAAACTTTATTCATTTGTAGAACTTTAGTTTTACAACAAAATGACACCACCCGTATTTCTGTAAAAATTCGGGTTCAGAAATAACAGGACCTAAAACATAAAAAATTCAGTTGTTTGGATTTTTCATTAAAAAATAAATAAAAAAATACTACTATTCACCATTAAAAAGAGCTAAAAAAACTAAATAATTTAGTATTCTGAATTACTATTCTACGATTGCTGGTTGCGGAGAAAATTGAAATTTATATGCTTGAAATGCTCGTCAAGTTAACCAACAGAGGAAATTCAAAATATGTTGCCCCTTAACAACCCTGGGGGGGAGTAGGGGACATTTCCCCTATTAAAACCACGTGTGTAGCAATGGATTCTGTAGTGCCTCCAAAAGAGGGAGTTGGGTGGATGTTTTTGAAAACAACTTGTTTACAAGATTTTCTGTACATTCGACCGTGCTTTGCATTCTATATTTAGTAAATAAAAAGTAATTTATTCATTAAAGTTGGGCTAAAAGGGAGAAAGTATGTGTCAGTTGCCTGATACCGTTTATTGTTTGAGTGTAGAACTTTGTCTACAACGATGTTATTTTTTTACGCTGTGAATTTGGTAAGCAGTCAAAGAAGAACTTCTGAGAAAAATCCGTTAGATCTCGCATAAAAAATGGAGACAAAGATTTGCTGCCGTAAAATCTCTGTTTTCGTTCTTTATTTTTTGGCAAAATTTATAACCGCAGGGACCGTCATTGAGGTTAAAGTAAAATAAAAATAGCGAAAGTCGTTCCTGAGCTTAGATTAAGAAACAGAAAGCACGGATTGTCAGAGAATGTAGAGTATAACACAAAAAAGAATACTGCTATTTCGTTCGTGGGCTTGCAGAAAATCAAAAACCCATTCAGTTATTAATATGAAAATTACGAGATTATACCCTTCTTGTTATGAGGATGGATGAAATTTAAATATAAAACATATGACGCTCATTTCAGTTAGTAATTAATTTCCTCTTTTTATTTCAATGATTAAAAAATCAATAGATAAACAAACATAAACACCAATATAAACATTTGAACGCGAAATGCTACACGATTTCACAGAAATATAAATATACGTTATAATATCAGTTAACGAGGGAGTCAGGTTGTTTTAACACTGTAACGTACAGGCAGTATTTGTACGGCAACTTCGCCATCAAATATTAGAGCATCATTTGTCTACATAAACATCACCCGGCATCAATACTAAACATGCAGAACTTCATATACACATTGCTGATATCAGTCAGCGACGAAGGCAGGTTGTATTTCACCATCACAACCTACTGGCAGTATTATTATACGGCAGATTCGGTGAGCAAATATTGGTACAAAAAGTACTTTACCTAATCATCCCCCACCATAAATACTAAACCCACAGATCAATATTACCAGTTTCAGATTTTGGTAACGCCAGATTTTATCTAGAGGAGTGTTATACCATTGACTATATGAATACTGAAGTAGATTTCTCATTGCTATTGTAAAATCTGTCCCTAGTTTTGTGTGTGCCAGGATTTTACGGAAACCACACCAGTATTTACACGAATCTCCAACACAGTATACTTTTGTCAACTATTACTTATCCTCTCAAGGAGGAGATAATACAACAGTTGGTGTGCTAGGAAGCAAACACAAGTTGATTATCACTGGCTTTTTGGAGTGGAAATATTTTGAATGTTATCGTAAATAACTAAAGTACGTATTTGATAGCTGCACAATCTGGCGGTGACATAATAAAACTAGGCCCACTTCAAATTCTGGCTAACACTAAAAGTGGGACAGCTAGGCCGTATAGATGGGATGTCCTTCTGTATAGTCAATGGTTATACTGTGGAAGTGGTTGTGTGTATTCGTACGGCAGTGGTGAGCAAATATTTGCCCAACACTCACTTACCTGCGTCACCACTACTACACTAAACTCACAGAACTATACAGGGTGAGTTTCTACTCGCTACATTAACTTCGCCAGTGAGTTCTACTCACTATAAGGAACAAAAATATGTCTGTTGGATTCATCTTTCTCTTGATCGTTTCGAAAGCGTTATTATTAGCTTTGTAGCTAATTTCAACATTTGTTTTTTCAAATGTTTTTCTTATTGCCTTGTTGATGCATGTGTTATATGGTACATTTATAAATTTCTTTCTTTCTATGATTTGATTCTGATTTGGTCGCTCTATTTTCTTCTTCATTAGTGAATTTCCTATGAAAAGTGAACTATTAGCATGACCCGCACGTTGAAACTTAAGCCCGGGACCACCATAGAAGTTCCTAACGTGACCCCCTGAACACGTTTTGGGAGATTGTTCAAAATTTTATATATATATATATATATATATATATATATATATATATATATATATGTGTGTGTGTGTATGCACTCTAGCGGTCGCATTTTTTGTCCGATTTACTTCAAATTTGGTAGGGTCATTCCTTTCTATAATCAAGTGGGCAAAACAATCGGAAAACTCTAAACCCCTTTTTTTGGGGATTATTCTTTCAAATTTTGAGTTTTTGGGCCCAAAAAGGGTCGGAAAAGCCCCGGATGTAAAATTAATCCATGTAGAAAGGTGGGAATTAGTGAGGCGAAATTATTAAGCCCTCTCCCGTCATTTTAGCATAACTATTTACCAAGTTATAGAAGAAAATGTGTACCAAACACAGTACGTTGTCATATAGGGGTTTTACAACAGAAAAGCCTGTTGTTCATTTGTTGGTGTACTTTTATCATCCCCAGCAACCTCACGCCTACTTTCAAGCCTGACTGGACCTTCTCCTAACCTTATAATGCGCAAAATTGTATTCTTAGCATTGCAGGTAAATGAAACCAGGAGCATCAGAACAGCCAAAAAATCAATGTTTTCAGAATTCAATAAAAATTTAAATAAATGTATGTTTTACACTGATTTTGAGTTTTAAAAGTTTTTCTATGTGGAAATTCACTTCCCTCACGTCAGCGTGCTGCGTGCGAACTCGTTTTCCTAATCATCTTCTCAATCATAGCTGTTTGATATCCGGTTTTTACTGCCAGGTATTTTATTGTATTCTTTTCTTTATTAAAGTTATGTTTGTTCATAGGCACGTTGAACAATCTTGTTATCATCGAACGGAAACCAGACAACTTATATTTCCAGGAGTGGTTTGATGTTGAGGCGATGAGAAGTTCACTTTGTGTTGGTTTCCTATAAATATAAAAAACTGTGTTTATATCCCTCTTTTTCAATTTTAATATCTAAATAATTTATGGAATCTGAGTGACTATCTTTCGTAAATTATATTCTGTCTGATATTGAGTTCAGGTAGTTGAAAAATTCTTCGCTTTCGTTTGAGATCCCATTGAAAAGACAAATTACATCGTCCACACAGCGGAACCAGTATACAATTTGTCCTAGAAAGGGGTTTGTTTCACGTATTATTTTGTTTAATTCCATGTCATGCAAATAAATATCTGACAGAAGACCAGAGAGTGGGGATCCCATTGCTAATCCATCCTGTTGTCTGCAGAAGCTTGATTTATATTCAAAATAACTCTGGTTTGTGCAAGTTTTTGTTAGTTTTATTATTTCCCTGATCTCTTGTTTTGGTTATATTGCACTCTTTTCTAAATAATTTTTCAGGATATCTAGTGTATCTTTACATGGTATATTTGAATACATGTATTTTATGTCAAACGATATGAACTAACTGTTCACTGGGATTATGACGTCTTGAATTTTACTAACTAGGTCTAAAGTATTTTTAAGCTATAGTTTTGTTCCCATGTAATATTACTCTTTGTTTTATTATGTAGATATTTAGAGTTTGTATGTGGGAGCAGTTCGATAATTCACCACTGGTCTAATAGGAATGTTCTCTTTGTGTGTTTTTGGCTGTCCCCTCATGTTTGGAGCTTTTGGATTGATAGATTTTAATTGGTGTTGTACTTGTTTACATATTGACTTGCTGTTTGTGATTGAATTATTCGTCACTTTTAAGTATTCTTGAGTAGGGCATTTGGTGAGTCCTAAAAAGTTATTGTTATTAATAAATGATGTTACCTTATTGTCATAATCAGTATTATTCGTGATAACAGTTCTGTTACCTTTATCGGCTTTTACTCTCATAGCATCATTTTCTTTTAGTTTTGATGAAATGGTTGTCATTAGTTTCATGTCATTTTCAGTTGCTTTCTTCAAACAAGGTTTTATTATTTCAGAATTTATTTGATTCAATTCATGAATGAAATTATGTTTTATAACTATGATAACTTGAGTAAAAAACGTCCGATTTTAATGAAATTTGGCTAAAATGTGTAAAGTGGCATTCAAGTTCGAAAACCAGAATAATCGGACCGTGGGAAGGGGGGTTTATGGGGGTTTTAAATTTTCCAAAAATCAGTTTTTTGCACTTTTTACCGTACAATTTTTAAAACACTCAGAGCTTAAAAAAAAACAATTGATATAGTATTTTAAATTATTAACCTAGGTTAAGTGCTTGCCGAGAAAATCCAAAAAACCTGCTCATAAAATCCCCCATGTTAATCTTACGGGAAAAATGTTTTTGGCTTTTCATCAGTTGTAAACTTCACATTTGCTTTTACCAATCAATTCAGCTCTACATTTTAGTGTTTAATTGTGATTCTACGTCCAACCGTTGCAGAGATATTCAAATTACTAAACACAGTGCGTTTTCCAATGTTATCCTTAAAGGAGGATAAATAAAATTTGATATCTCGATTATTTATGAATGTATATTGATGAAACTTGGTTTGTGGCTTCACGTAGTACTGGTATGTTGGTATTTGCACAAAAAATTGATTTTTTATATTATAGCAGTAGCAGCAAACCTGCATACTCAGCCCCATGTTATTCTTATGGAGAAAAAGTAACATGTAATGTCTACCTTAATTATGAACATAAATTAATACAACTTGGTATGCAGCTTCAACTGGTTATGTTGTATTAATAATTGAATAAAACCACATATTTGTGTTCCTTGTTGCAGCAAACCTGCGTACTCAGCTTTCAATGTTATTCTTATGGTGAATAAATAAAATGCTTTATATCACTTACTTATTCGTGTATTTTTAAGAAACTTGGTGAGTGGCCTAATGTGGCAGTGAGAAACATATACATGCATTGGAAATTCACTGAGTACGCAGGTTTGCTGCTACGGGGGTATTTTAACTTACTTGACTTAGGCCTTATTAATTGAGCTATGGAATTGTAACCACGTATTCTACCCAATTCCACTTAACACCAATAGAAAACGCATTAAATTTGCTATAAATCTGAGGTTTTACAAAGGATATGTGTTTGAAATCACCAGGCTGTAACGAAAATCAAGTAAAAAATAATCTTATATAATCTTTTTATTGCAATTTCAAGGCCCCATTTTATCACCTAAAAGTTATGCTGTGTGATGCCAAAAACAAAAAACTTCATTATTTAATAAACTTTAAAATGATGTGCTATTAATAAGGTGTTGTTAGTCAAAAATAGAGTAAAACTACCTAAATAGTTAATGAAAACCTTTTTAGCGAATTTCCCCTATAGGGAAGAAGCTATTACCGTAGTCGGCATAGTAAGACCTAGACCCGGGACCATGATAACTTTTCGTTTTGGGGTCCCCAGATCCCAAAAACACCATTCGTTCTAAACTGTATATATACATATATATGTGTCCGTGAGCACGATAACTCACGTAAAAATTATCCGATTTTGATGAAATTTGGTATAAAGTCAACATTTATGACTTTAAGTTCGAAGACCAGCCAGATCGCTCTACCCGAAGGGGTTTTTTTTTTTTTTTTGGGGGGGGGGTTTGTACCCAAAAAATGTTTTTTTAAAATTTTTTACATATAATTTTGGAAATAGTCAAATTTTAGTTTTTACCATTTGATTTAGCTTAAAAAACACACAATTTGGTATTTTGATCATTCCTCTACGTCAATTGGATACCGAGATATTGAAAGAGCTAAACACAGTACGTCGTCTAATGCTATTCTTATGGAGGAAAAAAAAAATTTATATCTCGCTTGTTTATGAACGTATACTGATGAAACTTGGTATACGGCTTCATCTGGTTGTGGTCCATTGATATTTGCTCAAAAAAAATTGTTTTTGCTAAAGGCTCCCGTAGCAGCAAACCTGCGTACTCAGCCCCATGTTATTCTTCTGGATAATAATTAAATGCTATGTCTCCCTTAATTATGAACATAAATGAATAAAAACTGGTATATGACTTCAACTAGAGGAGTTATATTGATATTAGCATAAAAACCCATTTGTTGTGTTCCTAGATACAGCAAACCTGCGTACTCAGCCCCAATGTTATTCTTATGGAGAATAATTAAAATTGTATGTACTGCTTATTTGTGAATATATTTTTTGAAACTTGGTAAGTGGCTTTATGTAGTATTAAGACAGTTATATCTCCATTGGAAATTCGCTGAGTATGCAGGTTTGCTGCGACGGGGGTATTTACCATTTATTCTTTTATATATATTAACGGATTTAAGTACATTTGGACACTCAGCTATAGTTAACAAAGTTTTTAGAGTATTTTTATTATCAGAGTATTTTTTAATTTATTTTCGTTACAACCTGGTGTTTTCACACACATCCTTTTGTAAACCCTCAGATTTATTGAAAATTGATTTTTTTGTCTTTGGTGTTAAGTGGAATTGGGTAGAATAAGAGGTTAACATTTTATAGCTCAAATTAATAAGGCAAAGTCAAGTACGTTACAAAAAATGCAAAATTCCCAATTCCGGTTGAGAATCGGACATGAGTCTATAGGAAAATTGTTGGTCCTTTTAGTGAGTAGAACTCACTGGCGAAATTAATGTAGCGAGTAGAAACTCACCATGTAGATACATTTAACCGTATCGGTTAGTATTAGGGCCAGAGATGGTTGTGTTGATGACACAACCTTAACCTCCGATGGTTGTGTAATGGAGTGTTGAAAGTCTTACAATATGTGGTAGTTGTGTAGTTGTACGGCAGTGGTGAGCAAATATTTGCCCAACACTCACCTACCTACGACACCACTACTACACTAAACTCACTAAACATAGATACATGTAACCGTATCAGTTAGTAGTGGGGCCAGAGATGGTTATGTCTAGTGGACTGTTGAGTGTTGCAATATGATGGTGGTTGTGTGTAGTTGTACGGCAGTGGTGAGCAAATATTTGCCCAACACTTACCTACCTACGTCACCACTATTACACTAAACTCACGAAACATAGATACATGTAACCGTATCAGTTAGTAGTGGGGCCAGAGATGGTTATGTCTAGTGGAGTGTTGATTACAATATGGTGGTGGTTGTGTGTAGTTGTACGGCAGTGGTGAGCAAATATTTGCCCAACACTTACCTACCTACGTCACCACTATTACACTAAACTCACGAAACATAGATACATGTAACCGTATCAGTTAGTAGTGGGGCCAGAGATGGTTATGTCTAGTGGAGTGTTGAGTGTTGCAATATGGTGGTGATTGTGTGTAGTTGTACGGCAGTGGTGAGCAAATATTTGCCCAACACTTACCTACCTACGTCACCACTATTACACTAAACTCACGAAATATAGATACATGTAACCGTCTCAGTTAGTAGTGGGGCCAGAGATGGATGTATATAGTGGACTGTTGAGTGTTACAATATGGTGGTGGTTGTGTGTAGTTGTACAGCAGTGGTGAGCAAATATTTGCCCAACACTCACCTACCTACGTCACCACTATTACACTAAACTCACGAAATATAGATACATGTAACCGTCTCAGTTAGTAGTGGAGCCAGAGATGGATGTATATAGTGGACTGTTGAGTGTTACAATATGGTGGTGGTTGTGTGTAGTTGTACGGCAGTGGTGAGCAAATATTTGCCCAACACTCACCTACCTACGTCACCACTATTACACTAAACTCACGAAACATAGATACATGTAACCGTATCAGTTAGTAGTGGGGCCAGAGATGGTTATGTCTAGTGGAGTGTTGAGTGTTACAATATGGTGGTGGTTGTGTGTAGTTGTACGGCAGTGGTGAGCAAATATTTGCCCAACACTCACCTACCTACGTCACCACTATTACACTAAACTCACGAAATATAGATACATGTAACCGTCTCAGTTAGTAGTGGAGCCAGAGATGGATGTATATAGTGGAGTGTTGAGTGTTACAATATGGTGGTGGTTGTGTGTAGTTGTACAGCAGTGGTGAGCAAATATTTGCCCAACACTCACCTACCTACGTCACCACTATTACACTAAACTCACGAAATATAGATACATGTAACCGTCTCAGTTAGTAGTGGAGCCAGAGATGGATGTATATAGTGGACTGTTGAGTGTTACAATATGGTGGTGGTTGTGTGTAGTTGTACAGCAGTGGTGAGCAAATATTTGCCCAACACTCACCTACCTACGTCACCACTATTACACTAAACTCACGAAATATAGATACATGTAACCGTCTCAGTTAGTAGTGGAGCCAGAGATGGATGTATATAGTGGACTGTTGAGTGTTACAATATGGTGGTGGTTGTGTGTAGTTGTACGGCAGTGGTGAGCAAATATTTGCCCAACACTCACCTACCTACGTCACCACTATTACACTAAACTCACGAAACATAGATACATGTAACCGTATCAGTTAGTAGTGGGGCCAGAGATGGTTATGTCTAGTGGAGTGTTGAGTGTTACAATATGGTGGTGGTTGTGTGTAGTTGTACGGCAGTGGTGAGCAAATATTTGCCCAACACTCACCTACCTACGTCACCACTATTACACTAAACTCACGAAATATAGATACATGTAACCGTCTCAGTTAGTAGTGGAGCCAGAGATGGATGTATATAGTGGAGTGTTGAGTGTTACAATATGGTGGTGGTTGTGTGTAGTTGTACAGCAGTGGTGAGCAAATATTTGCCCAACACTTACCTACCTACGTCACCACTATTACACTAAACTCACTAAACATAGATACATGTAACCGTATCAGTTAGTAGTGGGGCCAGAGATGGTTATGTCTAGTGGACTGTTGAGTGTTGCAATATGGTGGTGGTTGTGTGTAGTTGTACGGCAGTGGTGAGCAAACATTTGCCCAACACTTACCTACCTACGTCACCACTATTACACTAAACTCACGAAACATAGATACATGTAACCGTATCAGTTAGTAGTGGGGCCAGAGATGGTCATGTCTAGTGGAGTGTTGAGTGTTGCAATATGGTGGTGGTTGTGTGTAGTTGTACGGCAGTGGTGAGCAAACATTTGCCCAACACTTACCTACCTACGTCACCACTATTACACTAAACTCACGAAACATAGATACATGTAACCGTATCAGTTAGTAGTGGGGCCAGAGATGGTTATGTCTAGTGGAGTGTTGAGTGTTGCAATATGGTGGTGGTTGTGTGTAGTTGTACGGCAGTGGTGAGCAAATATTTGCCCAACACTCACCTACCTACGTCACCACTATTACACTAAACTCACGAAATATAGATACATGTAACCGTCTCAGTTAGTAGTGGAGCCAGAGATGGATGTATATAGTGGACTGTTGAGTGTTACAATATGGTGGTGGTTGTGTGTAGTTGTACGGCAGTGGTGAGCAAATATTTGCCCAACACTCACCTACCTACGTCACCACTACTACACTAAACTCACGAAATATAGATACATGTAACCGTATCAGTTAGTAGTGGGGCCAGACATGGTTATGTCTAGTGGAGTGTTGAGTGTTACAATATGGTGGTGGTTGTGTGTAGTTGTACGGCAGTGGTGAGCAAATATTTGCCCAACACTCACCTACCTACGTCACCACTACTACACTAATCTTACGAAACGTAGATACATGTAACCGTATCAGTTAGTAGTGGGGCCAGAGATGGTTATGTCTAGTGGAGTGTTGAGTTTTACAATATGTGGTAGTTGTGTAGTTGTACGGCAGTGGTGAGCAAATATTTGCCCAACACTCACCTACCTACGACACCACTACTACACTAATCTTACGAAACGTAGATACATGTAACCGTATCAGTTAGTAGTGGGGCCAGAGATGGTTATGTCTAGTGGAGTGTTGAGTTTTACAATATGTGGTAGTTGTGTAGTTGTACGGCAGTGGTGAGCAAATATTTGCCCAACACTCACCTACCTACGACACCACTACTACACTAATCTTACGAAACGTAGATACATGTAACCGTATCAGTTAGTAGTGGGGCCAGAGATGGTTATGTCTAGTGGAGTGTTGAGTGTTACAATATGGTGGTGGTTGTGTGTAGTTGTAAGGCAGTGGTGAGCAAATATTTGCCCAACACTCACCTACCTACGACACCACTACTACACTATTCTTACGAAACGTAGATACATGTAACCGTATCAGTTAGTAGTGGGGCCAGAGATGGTTATGTCTAGTGGAGTGTTGAGTGTTACAATATGGTGGTGGTTGTGTGTAGTTGTAAGGCAGTGGTGAGCAAATATTTGCCCAACACTCACCTTCTACGTCACCACTATTACACTAAATTCACGAAACATAGATACATGTAACCGTATCAGTTAGTAGTGGGGCCAGAGATGGTCATGTCTAGTGGAGTGTTGAGTGTTACAATATGGTGGTGGTTGTGTGTAGTTGTACGGCAGTGGTGAGCAAACATTTGCCCAACACTCACCTACCTACGTCACCACTATTACACTAAATTCACGAAACATAGATACATGTAACCGTATCAGTTAGTAGTGGGGCCAGAGATGGTCATGTCTAGTGGAGTGTTGAGTGTTGCAATATGGTGGTGGTTGTGTGTAGTTGTACGGCAGTGGTGAGCAAATATTTGCCCAACACTCACCTACCTACGTCACCACTATTACACTAAATTCACGAAACATAGATACATGTAACCGTATCAGTTAGTAGTGGGGCCAGAGATGGTCATGTCTAGTGGAGTGTTGAGTGTTACAATATGGTGGTGGTTGTGTGTAGTTGTACGGCAGTGGTGAGCAAATATTTGCCCAACACTCACCTACCTACGTCACCACTATTACACTAAATTCACGAAACATAGATACATGTAACCGTATCAGTTAGTAGTGGGGCCAGAGATGGTCATGTCTAGTGGAGTGTTGAGTGTTGCAATATGGTGGTGGTTGTGTGTAGTTGTACGGCAGTGGTGAGCAAACATTTGCCCAACACTCACCTACCTACGTCACCACTATTACACTAAATTCACGAAACATAGATACATGTAACCGTATCAGTTAGTAGTGGGGCCAGAGATGGTTATGTCTAGTGGAGTGTTGAGTGTTACAATATGGTGGTGGTTGTGTGTAGTTGTACGGCAGTGGTGAGCAAACATTTGCCCAACACTCACCTACCTACGTCACCACTATTACACTAAATTCACGAAACATAGATACATGTAACCGTATCAGTTAGTAGTGGGGCCAGAGATGGTCATGTCTAGTGGAGTGTTGAGTGTTGCAATATGGTGGTGGTTGTGTGTAGTTGTACGGCAGTGGTGAGCAAATATTTGCCCAACACTCACCTACCTACGACACCACTATTACACTAAATTCACGAAACATAGATACATGTAACCGTATCAGTTAGTAGTGGGGCCAGAGATGGTCATGTCTAGTGGAGTGTTGAGTGTTGAAATATGGTGGTGGTTGTGTGTAGTTGTATGGCAGTGGTGAGCAAATATTTGCCCAACACTCACCTACCTACGTCACCACTACTACACTAATTTCACGAAACGTAGATACATGTAACCGTCTCAGTTAGTAGTGGGGCCAGAGATGGTTATGTCTAGTGGAGTTTTGACTGTTACAATATGGTGGTGGTTGTGTGTAGTTGTACGGCACTGGTGAGCAAATATTTGCCCAACACTCATCTACCTACGTCACCACTACTACACTAAACTCACGAAATATATAGATACATGTAACCGTATCAGTTAGTGGTGGAGCCTGAGATGGTTATGTCTAGTGGAGTCTTGAGTGTTGTGTGGAGTTGCACGGCAGTGGTGAAACAATATTTGCCCAATACTCACCTACCTACGTCACGACAACTGCACTAAAGTCACTGAACTATAAATACATGTAACCGTATCAGTTTGTGGTTTGGGGGCCAGATATGGTTGTGTCTAGTGGAGTGTTGAGGGTGTTACAATATTGTGGGTGGGTGAGCTCTGGTGGTTGGAGTAGTTGTACGGCTGTGGCGAGCAAACATATGCACAACATTCACCCACCTGATCACTCCATATGCCAAAACTACCATCATTTTCTGGTGTTTAACTTACATCGTTGCAATTCACCCGTATGGTGGTACTGTCTATGTTCAACAACAGCACCAGCTTCTCAACCATTAAGTGCAATGTTCAGTTTTGCTAATTAAATACCCGCATTCATTATAAATTTTAACACCGCTGGATCAATTTGTCTTGTTATTTTAGTGAATTGAATTTATACTATTTTTTTCTAGGTAAATTAGATTTTCTTACAGTTGTATTAAATTATGAGACAATTTCGTAAATTCAATTGATTAATACGTTTCACAGTTACTAACGAGTCGTACCGTGAAAGAACGAGTTTTTGTTTATAATGGTTTGCATTTTGGGAAAAGTAGAAAAGTTCCAAAGTTTTCGTGAACAATGATAACGATCTTGCAGATACTTTATGGGTAGAAGCCTTTTTGTTATATTAGTCATTATACATACTAAACATTTTCATTCGTGATGAGTATTTTAAAGAACAAATCTGCTATTACCGTAGTTGGTATGGTAATAAAATCACCAGAGACCGTTCCTATTTATCGTTTTTGAGGTCTCTAGATGTCTGAACTACTTTATTCCAATATCTATACATCAATGTATACGGCACAGACCTCTTGATTGACATTCTACGTACTGTTTGTTACCATCACGCGTAATGTTTGAATCTAAGTATGAATATGTGTGTACATATCTGACAGATTGCGAAAGTATATTATTCCATCCCGATTGCATGGAAGTTCGCTTCGTGCCCAGGTCTATATAAAGAGAATTTAAAAATGTAAAGATTCCTGCACTTATCAATCCCGCTGGATTGTTGAAATAATTGTTTTCTAAAGTCCTAATAAATGTTAGATGACCTCAATATACCATGAATGGTGTGTAAACGTGTAACGAAAAACGTCACTAACGGTGTTTATCTCTGGCATAGAGTGTCGCCTTATTATACATGATTTATACTACCTTTAATTTTACTATTATTTTTAAGTAATTAAGAATTCTCCGTTATTTAGTAATTAAATGTAAATTAAAAACTTAATTATATTTACTCCAAAATACTTAATGTTACATAATATTACGGTTACTTTATTTAACAAAAACGTCTTAAACACTAAATCACAAAACGAAACTAAACCGTAAAAACGTAATTTGTTTAATTTATGTGTTCAACAATTAATTCAACATACAAGTAACACAATAGAGTTAGTGAAGTATTAGTGTAAAGCAGATTATATCGTTCTAACAAGTTTTAAATCGGCTTGGTGACGATCACAGTTCTAAAGCGGAATTGTATACTTCATTGTTTTATCGGAATTGTTGTTTAACTCCTGTTTTTATAAAAGCATATTTAAATGGTTTTAGTATTTTATTCATATGGAATCTAGATAACGATGTTACACTGTTATCTATGTTTTACGCTTGGGGGTAACTTCACCCGCCGGCGCCGCTTCAAAAATTCAAATCTATAGCGCACATCTCTGTCAATAACATGAGTTCTAGCTGATTGAATCTCTGAACTACACCCTTCACAAAGCGGTATAACTGCATTCCATGTCATAAAATCAAAGCAAACTAAGATATACCCTGTTCAATGTTATAATCTCTGAGGAAAGAATTATAATCTCTAGATTTTATAACTGCAGAACTGAACAATCAACTTCTATTTAAGTTGTTCTAACGTAATTTTCAAGCCTTCTCAACTAATTTTCTTCCTTTCCTGGTCCAATACTAGCAATGAGAATCTACCGTTCATAATATTTCCTTGATTAAAGTATAAACTAGTTGTCCTGTTGCTCGAATTCGAGCAAGTTTGTACCCAACGAAAGGTTACTTCAGCTGTAAACAAAAATTACTGAACATCTGATATTAAAATGGATGATAACAACGTACTTTCAATCAACACATAGTTTAGACTTCCGCCGACGGATAGCGCCACTGTTCCGAAAATTCAGCTCATCACTGGATGATGCCCTTTCTTTAAATACTGAGACGTATTGGCAAATCTATGAAAAATACATTTAATTTGACACCTCAAACGTTAAAATCCGTCCAGCCGTTATCGAGTTATGACTGTGAAGAAAAAAAAACCATAGCGGGGGTCCTAAATAGCGGGGGTTCATAGCGGGAGAATATGGGGTCCTAAATTGAATGTTAAATCTTCAGGCGGCTGTTGGAGAGCACACTTAAACCCAAAACGGAAGGGTGCTTGCTGTATTCGGCTATCAACGACAATAGTATTATTTGTATTTCGTTCGCGTTGGCCGTCCTGGTCGACGTCTTATAGTCTCCATTATGTCGAACGATTTTACTTTCTCCCCCTATACATAGTATATGGAGAAAGTATTGTTTTCGTAAAAATTTTCGAATTTGAGTTGTCAGTAGAAATATTTGTTTTGGTGCTCCCTGAACCCAAAAAAGTGGTTTTTACGTGATGTCTGTCTGTGTGTGTGTGTGTCCGTGTGTGTGTGTTTGTGTGTGTGTGTGTTTGTGTGTGTGTGTGTGTGTGTGTGTGTGTGTGTGTGTGTGTGTGTGTGTGTGTGTGTGTGTGTGTCTGTGTGGATGTGTACAGAGCTAGAGCCCTAACCTATGGGCCGATTTTTATGAAATTTGGCGTGTAGCTACTAATCCACGATATCTCCAGGCGTTTTTTTCATTTTTTTGAATTTTTGATTTTTAAGGGTAATTATCCCCCAAAAACCGCCAAAAAACATGAAAAATCCAAATTTCTCAAAAACGGCTCTAACGATTTTGATTAAACTTTCGTGGTTTGTAGAACTTTAGATTTCCAATAAAATGACACCACCCGCATTTCTGGGAAAATGCGGGTTCAGAAATTACAGGACTTAAAACATCAAAAATTCAGTTTTTTGGATTTTTCATAAAAAATCATAAATGTTAAAAAAGATTACTATTCACCATTAAAAAGAGCTCAAAAAACTAAATAAATTAGTATTTTAAATTACTATTCTACGATTGCTAGTTGCGGAGAAAATTGAAATTTTCATTTAGCGGTAAACACAGTACGTTGTCCAATGTTATTCTTATGGGGAATACAAAAATAACTATTTCTCTCTTATTTACTGATCAATTTCATTTGATATGCAGGTCAAGTTAGCATTGACCAACAGATGATGTTCGAAATGTGTTGCTATTTAACCCTGGGGGGGCAAGGGGGCATTTCCCCTCTCAAAACTACTGTGTGTAGCAACGGACTCTATAGTGCCTCCAAAAAAGCAATTTGGGTGGATATTTCTGAAAACAACTATTTTAGACAATTTTCTGTACATTTATCTATACTTCATATTCTATATTTAGTAAATAACAAATATTTTTGTAATTAAAGTTTGGCTAAAAGGGAGAAAGTATGTGTCAGTTTCCTGATACCGTTTATTTTGGTTATGTTTTGATTTTGTGCAAATAAAAACTAGTGTTTTGTTGCCAGCTGTACGTTCAATAACCATTTTTCAGGGTCAGATTTTATTTGTTTAACCACTTCCTTAAATAAACAGCTGATTTTTCGATCGTTGGTTTGTAACTGCATATCATGTCTATGGGGAAAATCGCGACTTTGACCCCATATTTTCCCATGTCCACGGTGACGTTTATACATTTTTTTAATTGATGGCAAAACTACATGCTAAGACCTTTCTAACGACACCTTGGACATGGTGATCGGTAGCACCACCGCTCCAAAACAATTATGACAAAAATATGCCTAGCGTATTAAAAATATAGATACTTTAAAACCTTAAATATTGACATTGCTTCATGAGATTTAAGCGTTTGCTTTGTTTACATGTTAACAAGACGTATTAAACATACTCTAGTTGATTTGCTAGCTAATTTTAAAACTGGGTTCTAAAGTTGAACATTTTAAATGATTATTATAAATAAGTAAATGTGTTATAAAGCTATATTTGTGTGTGATTACTTAACTAGAACATTCAATAACCATTATCCTCTGTAAAATACATCTTAGCTCAAAATAACGACTAAAATAGTCGAGTTAAAATGATTACGAATTGTTACACAGATCTATGTTGTTTATTGCTTTTAACGTAATTTTACCGCAAGTCGTGGTACTGTAACGGCCAACGATCACCGGCGTGGCGTCGGAATCGGCCATCAGAAGGTGGTCATCCATTGGTCCTATTTGGCCTCATTTTCAACCAGTTGAACTTTACGTACCCTTTTATCAGACGTCATAAAACCTATCGTTTTACTCCTCCTTCCTACTGTCTGCAAACTAGAAATGTTTTAGCATGGTATAAGATGTTTCAATTTATCGTTTGTTAAAATAAAAGTCGTTATTGTTCTTAGTTTTGGATTACTTAGAATGGCAGTTGACAGCAGTTCGCAGTTTATAACTTGCATTTTTAGTAATTAAATTCAGGGGGGAATAGGATACTTAAAAAGAATCGACAAGAATAATTGACTTGGAAATTCATATTTTACAAGTACCGTTGGAAAACACTACACTGATAAGAGTGTCAGTTTTAAACAGCTGCCAGTAGTGTGGGTCCTGCATCGTGTGTCATTAGTGAATTTCCTTTGGAAAAGTGATCTATTAGCATGACCCGCACGGTGAAACTTAAGCCCAGGAACACCATAGAAGTTCCTAACGTGACCCTCCGAACACGTTTTGAGGTGTCACTAAAAACTTTATATATATATGTGTGTGTGTGTGTGTGTGTGTGTGTGTGTGTGTGTGTGTGTGTGTGTGTGTGTGTGTGTGTGTGTGTGTGTGTGTGTGTGTGTGTGTGTGTGTGTTCGCTCTCTAGAGGTCGCAATATTTCTCCGATTTACTTCAAATTTGGTAGAGACATTCCTTTTTATAATCAATTGGACAAGTTCGATGGGCAAAACAATCGGAAAACTCTAACCTCATTTTTTGGGGATTGTAATTTTTAAATTTTGAGTTTTTAGGCCAAAAAGGGTCAGAAAATCCCCAAATGTACACTTATTGCACATTAAATTATTGTACGTAAAAAGTCAAAGATTGAAAGCCCTCCTTATAGCACAAGTACCTACCGAGTTATTAAAGAAAATGTTAATTGTCGAAATACAGTACGTTGTATTATGGGGATTTTACACTGGAAAAGGCTGTATTTCATATATTAATATTGTTTTATCACCCCCAATACCCCTATACCAACTTGTTATCCTGAATATACCTCCTTCTAACTTAATAATGTACAACATTTACATCCTATTAGTGAATTTAAATATAACCAGGCACATCAGAACAGCCAAAAAATAACATTTTTCAATTAAAAAAAAAAATGTAACCAGTGTTGGTTTAAACCTTTATTTGATACTTTACGGTTTTAATGCGGAAATTCACTTCCCTCACGTCAGCGTGCTGCGTGCGATCTCGTTTATGTTATTATTCTAGATTTTACATACATCAGTAAAATTGATTGAATAACTTTATGTCTCAAAAATTACCTTTTATTATGTAACTGAATATTAAGCAGGATTATAACAAACTACTTATGACATTAAATATTTAACAAAAACCTACTGTCGGCGAGAGGAAAGAAGACCCCTAGTTGGCATTACATGTTTACAGTTCTATGGTTCTTACGTCTCAAAACGCAATGCAAGTAAGTTTTGTTACGGTATAATGGTGTCAGCAGGAACTTACCTAATAGTAACAATGAATGCCGCATAAAGCGCTAGCGTTATGACCATATGGTAGCGACTGCTATTTTTATGTATGCCAGATTCCAGAGGTCATCTTGGCTCTAAAGTAAAATTTATAATCCTATACTCTAATATGAGTAAGGTTTGCTTGCTTGCTTGCGACACTGATCTCAAAAACGGCTTCAACGATTTCCTTCAAATGTTCGAAATAACTAATTTCTGGGATAAAAATAAGATCTAAGCAGGCCTCATCCCCAGGAAAAATAAAATAATGTAAAAAAACTAATACCCCCGTCGCAGCAAATCTGCGTACTCAGCGAATTTCCAATGCATATATATTTGACTCACTACTACATAGAGATATTTACCAAGTTTCACAAAAATTCATCAATAAATAAGTGATATATACCATTTTATTTATTCTCCATAAGAATAACATTAGGGTTGAGGACGCAGGTTTGCTGCAACGAGGAAGATAAGTAATGTGTTTTTTTTTGCAATTATCAATACAACTGAACCAGGTGAAGCTACATACCAGGTTCTCTTAATTTAGGTTCATAATTGAGGGAGATATACAACTTTACTTATTCTCCATATGAATAACATGGGGGCCGAGTATGCAGGTTTGCTGCTACCGGGAAAAATAAACAAAAAACTTTTTTGTGCTATTGCCAATATACCACAACTAGTTGAAGCCACATACCAATCATCAATATACATTCATAAATAATCAAGATATCAAATTTTATTTATTCTCCATAAGGATAACATTGGACAACGTACTGTGTTTAGCACTTTGAATATCTCTGCAACGGTTGGACGTAGAACAACGATTAAAACACCAAAATGTTTGTTTTGTTGAGCTAAACACATTAATAAACATAAATGTGAAGTTTTTAGTAAAACTATCTGAGAAAAATCTAAAAACCTTTTTCCCATAAGATTAACATGGGACACGTTTTTTTGGATTTTCTCCGCAACCACTTAACCTAGGTTAATGATTCAAAGTACTAAATTATTTGTTATTTTAAGCTCTATAAAATGGTTGTAACCAAAATTGAGTGTTTTAACATTTTGGGGTCAAATTTGCAAAAAAACGATTTTTGGAAAATTGTAAACCCCCATAAAACCCCCTTCCCATAGTGCGATAGATGTGGTTTTCGAACTTAAAGTCATAAATGCTACTCTCCACATTTGTGCCAAATTTCATAAAAATCGGGTGTTTCTTTCAAAAGTTATCGCGGTAACGGGGACACACACACACACACACACACACACACACACACACACACACATATATATATATATATATATATATATATATATATATATTTGAACGAATAGTGTTTTTGGCATCTGGGGACCTCAAAACGAAAAGTTATCATGGTCTCGGGCTTAAGTCTTACCATGCCACCTACGGTAATAGCATCTTCCCTATAGAGGAAATTCGCTAAAAATGATAAAGTTAAACAAATTAACATTGGGCTTATGGAGTTTCAAATGAAAACAAGAGAATTGTAACAGCTGTTCATAATCAACCAGGGAACTGTCAAAGTAATACTCATGTTGTATATGATTATTAACATGTGGTTTCCTGAGAGCAGAGATTAAAAGATTTGAGTGAAGATTACATATATAGAGTAGTAAAAATAAATCAAAGGGACATTGAGCTGTAAATAACAACTGGAGTGACCGTAAAACTGTAGAAAAGAGGCAAATGACTTATACAGATCTGATTATCAGTAGGGGGAAGTGGTGAAATATTACTCCGAGTCATCTAAACAAACTTACTGGCCTTCCCCGGAGCAAAGCTCGGCCCCCAGGTACTTTATACGTTAATTATATTAGCTTTTCCCAACAGCTTCGCTTGTTCACCTGTATTACAGTTTATGGTCAAATTTCACAGCTGACCAAATTCCAACATAGATACATTTTTTTAAAATTGTCACTCTTATTTAATTTCTGGTCTAGGAAGAGGTTGTACAAAAAACTAACATTTTCCACCAATTTTCTCATCTTTCATTCAATGATGTATGGTTCAGAGGTTTCAAACCCCAAATCATGGTTCATTAGAAGGTTCATGGGATGGCCTGGCTCTATGTTATACATTAACGTTTTCAATACTTCTCAAAGTTACAAACTATAATTTTGTCTGTTTCCTTGTTGTGTTGTATAAATTATAATTCTCTTATACTGAAGGTAAATTACCAACACATTTAGAAGTGAAATATACTAAATATTAAACAACAGTCCTTTACTATGTTTCAAAAAGTTCTCTACCAGGCCGCAACTTTGATCAAAACATCTTTGATAAATAATAAAAGGACCTACATTTAAGCGACCTACCCAGGCAGAAAAGTAGTAATGGGCACTTTCGTAAGTGCGCCACGTTTCAATTATTGTACGCACTCCATAGCTTCAAACACGTTTACATGTGATAAATTAGCAAGATAGATAGGCGGAGTGTGCGGGAGCCGAGTGTGTGGGTGATAATTATTTGAGGACATCTTCCACCAGACATACACGTATACACGCACCCACACACACACACACACACACACACACACACACACACACACACACACACACACACACACACACACACACACACACACACACACACGTACACAAACACACACCCATGTGCATGTAATTCACCCACGTGCATGTAATATGCCCTCCCTCGCCCGGTTGCCTTCATCTATTTAGATAACCACATATGGTAATACCCCTGGCAAATATTAGTCTTTCACATCCCTTATTGCTGATGGACTTTCGTGGTTAATGTAACTTCCTGTTGGCAATTAGTGTTCCTATGACGCACGATGGTAACATGTAGATGACGTATTTTAAATCATATTAACGGTTTTAGATTAATAAAATGCAGTTTTAACCGAGGGGGCTAAATTTTCGATGTGAAATAAGTTGTAATAACGGTTTTCCGTGGAGGTTTTGTTCTTGAGTTTTAGCATATTTCCTTTTTCCTCTATGCGAGTCTAAACAATAAAGAAAATCAACATAAACAATAAAAATAAACAATAAAGAAAAATTACACTTTTGGTTCTGCGAGGTAATTTACGAATTTTTATTGAATACCGTGTTTACGTCAATATGAAATTCGCGTGAAAGGATGGTTACTAAAATTGAATGTGGACGAGGCCGACCTTACTATCACGGCAGGTTACCAGCGCACCAGACCCGACCCTTGGCCTGACTACTGATTACTCTCTCCAGCCTTTCCACTACCGAGCTCGTCCAGCTAATACGACATTTTATGAAATCGCGCATTGTCACCATTTAAATAAAAAGCTCAGTAAAAAATAATCTAATTCCTCCAAATTTATTTTAAAACCATTTCTATCCCTCTTTTTTCCTTGTTAATTTTTTACATGATAAAAAATTTAATTATTCCAAATTCAATAAACTTATTAATTTAAAAAATAAGAAGGTCAATTTATTATTTCACAGCAACGCAGCAGACGCACAGTCCTATGATGCCTATGTCTGCTGATCCCCATGACCATTTTTTAAAATTTAATTTATATTTCAACTGCTTATTTTAATTTTTTATTTAACTTTTCCACAGTAGTATAGATTTTATTAATAACTGTATTATATAAGTGAAATAGTAAAGCTGTAACTATGTTGGAATAAACGTTTTGTTCATGAGTATGCTTACAAGTATGACTACACCAACATATTATTTTTTTACAAAAAGATTTTTTCCCAGCTAGTGTAAAATTGTTTGATTTAAATTTGCTAAAACACAAACAAATTTCAACACTCTTCTGTAGGTTCGGCTGTTGATTGCCTTGCATCCGGTTCACTCCATCTTACTGCTAGACTTTTAATACGAGCACTAAATGTTGTTATAGTCACGGATGGGCTAGTTGAAATGTTTTCAGTTACTGCACGTTAGCAGTTGGATATATTTTAAATTATACCCTTGGTTAAATTGGATGTCTTTCATAAGGCCATTACCATCAACATCATTATCAAGGTGGCGTGCCGAGAGCCCCACCTCGTGTTAAGGTCACTGATAAACTGATAACTCACTTCTCATTTATTAGATTAACAAAAAACCTTTATCTAGCTGGGTAGCTAGATTAGGGTTGTTTTCTTAAAATCAACATGAAGGTTGCAGTTAGTTTCGTTCCTGGTCAGTGCATTGCGTAACATTAATCGGACGCTCTTGATTCGGTTTAATATTTTTGCAGACGGAGGTTAGTATTACATTTCGATAACCCAACTACGATCTAACAATAACTGGTATTCTTTATACTCTCGTAGACAAGTCTGGAACTATCTGTTCCTCTAGATATTTGAGTATTTTAATATGGCATTTAAGTGGCTTATGACTAAAACTGATAATGATAAAGAATGTATGTGTAAAAAAAACTATATCGCACGCAGCACGCTAATGGCTATGACGTTAAACCAGATTTTACTTTTACTTTATTTCCTTGTCCTAAGCCTTGTTCCTTGTTCTAACGACGCTTGGAATTGGGAAATAAAATAACTATATAACTAATTACGTAATACAATTTTACTGCGATTGCTATTCTACCAGAGGGAAATACACTCTATGCCTAATAGTGCTCAAACTACTGTATAGGTTAGTATCCTGTGATAATGTTATGTTTTATCCTGAACTAGCAGCTAATCCCGCGCTTCGCAATGGGAAAAAACATTTCAGAGTAGAAAAACTAAGCAGTTATGTGTGCTGCATTCTGTGGTTAGCCCGTGTAACTACTACGAATCAAGATCATCTATTTGTAGTTTCATCAGCTCAAACAAAAACGAATAACAAGAATAAGAATAACATAGTACGTCCCGTGGGGCAGAGCCCTGAGGACTTTTCAAAACGAAAATAGGCCTATGTGTTTACTTGGTATATAAGGAAAATTCTTGTAAATTTTCTTGCCAATCGGTTCTGTAGTTTTTGAGCGATTGAGGAACAAAAAGCAGAAGACAGAAAGACACACCATCCCATTTGTATATATTAGTATGATATATCTGTTTAGTTACACAGTAAAACTATGTTTCCTATCCTGTGTGTTGACACCTGCTTATCTCCGTGAATGAGAATAAAACAGTAATAATGAAAGATCATTCTCACATGATAAACATTAAAACTTTTACAAAATATGAGGCAGATCCTAAATGAAGGACAATAGTTTGATGTGGCTAAAACCTTCTTAATGCTGCACATAACAACTGAAAATGGTGGTGAAAATTCTATGAATCCGTTTCTTATTAAACCTGGTTCATAACCAAATCTTGGACGACTCTGACGTATAACACAACAAAATATAAACAGAAGAGTTGAATTTGTTTTTATATCAAACAACCGATAATGAACAAGCTCATTAAAACAAGGCGACTTGTTGTGAAGGGCTTTCAGCTTGTACGGGTGTGGGACATGAGTCGTGCTCGTCACCCACTGATTGACATCGGCCGATCCGATGCCAATAAACCAGCTTTAGTGTTCTTCAAACTCATCCGGGAGGATTACAGTGCGTGTTTGTGAAGTAAATGCCAGTTGCTGGGCTTTGTATTATATATGTCGCGATAAGTATAATGCACGCATTATATTTAAATGTGCGTTTACACTACGCAATATCCTTTCGCAAGTCAGGAAAAACAATAATACCCCCGTCGCAGCAAACCTGCGTACTCAGCGAATTTCCAATGCAAATATGTGGGTATCACTACTACCTAGAGCCACTTACCAAGTTTCACAAAAATACATTCATTAATAAGTGATATATAGCATTTTATTTATTCTCCATAAGAATAACATTAGGGTTGAGGACGCAGGTTTGCTGCAACGAGGAAGATAAGTAATGTGTTTTTTTGCAATTATCAATACAACTGAACCAGGTGAAGCTACATACCAGGTTCTCTTAATTTAGGTTCATAATTAAGGGAGATATACAACTTTACTTATTCTCCATATGAATAACATGGGGGCCGAGTATACAGGTTTGCTGCTACCGGGAAAAATAAACAAAAAACTTTTTTTGTGCTATTGCCAATATACCACAACTAGTTGAAGCCACCTACCAAGTTTCATCAATATACATACATAAAAAATCAAAATATAACATTTTATTTATTCTCCATAAGGATAACATTGGACAACGTACTGTGTTTAGCACTTTGAATATCACTGCAACGGTTGGACGTAAAACAACAATTAAAACGCCAAAATGATTGTTTTGTAGAGCTAAACTGATTGGTAGAAAGAAATGTGGAGTTTTTAGTGAAATTATCTGAGGAAAATCTAAAAACCGTATTCCCATAAGATTAACATGGGAACTTTTATGGACACTTTTTTTACTTTTATCCACAACCACTAAACCTAGCTTAATGATTCAAATTACTAAATTGTTTGTTTTTTTAAGCTCTACAAAATTACTGTAACCAAAATCTAGTGTTTTCAAAATTTTAGGGTAAAAAGTTCAAAAAACTGATTTTTGGAAAAATTTAAACCCCCATAAAACCCCCTTCCCATAAACCGATCGATCTGGTTTTCGAACTTAAAGTCATAAATGTTACTCTCCACATTTGTGCCAAATTTCATAAAAATCGGGCGCTTTTTTCAAATGTTATCGCAGTAACGGACACATACACACACACATATATATCTATAAATAAATAAATAAATAAATATATATATATATACATATATATACATATATATAAATCTGAACGAATAGTGTTTTTGGCATCTGGGGACCTCAAAACAAAAAGTTATCATGGTCTCGGACTTAAGTCTTACCATGCCACCTACGGTAATAGCTTCTTCCCTGTAGGGGAAATTCGCTAAAAATTAAATAACTTAACGAGGTATACATCTATAGAGGTCTCGTCTGGGATAAAAAACACTGTGCCAACATGCTCTCCGCCATTTTGACCCTCTATACCCTCGGGTCTCCATGACAACAATATTTTTACCAATCAAATGCTCCCTTCACAAGTTATGTTAGTATTTCTTCCGCTTTGACCAGATGTTTTGTTTACAAAAATATCATCCAGTGAGGCTTCACTTTTTTAACACTATACGAGAGCTCTATATTATTTACATCTCGTTGAAATAACTGTGAAAGCGTCATAGAGCTAAATCAAATCGGAAAGCTGCTTGTTACACAAGGCTATATAATAATACCAGATAATATAAATTTCTAAAATTGCTAATAACCATCTGTTTTACCCAGGCAATGCTATTTTAAATATTAAATACACTCTAGTGTAATCAGGGGTAAGATCTACATTCCACGTTGCTGAGGTGCCTAGTGCCTAGGGTAAACACAAAGAAACCAGTGCCCAGTGCCTAGTAAAAATGCAGAGGAACTAGTGCCCATTGCCCAGTGCTATTGGAACCAGTGTCCAGTGCCTAGTGCTTAGTGTAAACGCAGACCAACTAGTGTCCATTGCCTAGGGTAAACGCAAAGGAGTACCCAGTGTCTAGTAAACGCAGATGAATCAGTGCCCAATGCCTAGTGCTTAGTGTAAACGCTTAGGAACTGCTGCCTAATGTCAAATTGCCTAATTTAAACACATAGGAACTGGTATATTTGCCTAGTATAAACTCAGAGGAAATAGTGCCTAATGTACCGTACTTCTTGTTATGTATAAACTAATACCATTAATTTATTTGCACACAAATCTTAAATGAAGTTAAAATAGTCTCTTCCTATTTTTAATTTATGGAATGTAATATTCATGCTATGGTTAACAACAATATTTAAGGCTTTGGTCTACTCTTCGGAAAATTCTGTGTCGCCGCGTGGAAATACATGTTAAAGAAGCGTTGCAGAGGACCGCAGGAATACAGTTTACGGCCACAATCCTTATGTTTTCAACATCCTCGAAATAGAATTTTAAAGAAGTAAGTCAACGCTACACTTGTAGTTTGATTTATAATTTATAAATAATAATGGCTCTGTCTTAAGTCATTTTACCATGCAAAACTCTGTATTGATTTTAAAAGTCTTTTTAATAAATGGTCAAACAATGCCAGTAGTACTTGGTTTAATTTTTTTATTAAATTTATTTTACATTTTATTTTTGCGCTTGTTGAGTTCACATAGAAAGGTTAATTTATTGCGTTTCATATATTATGTTTTTTATTTCTATTTTAAAATATCCACACAAGTGGCTTTAGCGAAAGAGATTATAAACATGTAGCTGTCTGAAAGTGCTCGGTTTTCACACTTATCCCATGTGGAAATTTAATTCCCAGATATTTGTAACGTGAATGTGTATAAATCATTTATTTGTAAATAAAGAATTATTATTATTAATAGTGTCATTGCTGGTAATTAATGGGATTTTTAGGTTTTTTAAGGAAATTACTTAGGTGCGCTGTCACAGAATTGGATATTCTACCAGACAAGACTTTGGAAAGATGAATGAGGAATGAAAGAAGAATGAGCAATAATAAGGAAGGATATTACGTCTTTGTAAACATGTAGAAACACGTGGATGACTATAAATAGGTTGTTTATATCGTTCAACATATCAAAAGACCAGTGTTAAGAATCGAATTAGTACTGCAGAAAAAAAGATTAACGTACAATAGAAAGACTTTATCCACTTTAAAAATATATTACAAAGTATCATATTTATTACGGACGTCACGTCTATAGCATTCAACAGGAAAATACGTAATGATCAATACCGTTTCATTATGCCAATAAATTTAAAGATAAAGCGAAGATGTTCTGGGGTTTTATTAGTCCATTTTATGAGCTGAACGTCAATTAAGACCCGCAATAGCGCACAGCCCCATCAAGAGAGGAAAATGAACGGGTCGACACAGTTTAGAGTTGTACGGAACTTACTGTATCAACTTTAAACAACAGAACGTTTATTACCATTACGTGTTCGTTGTTTCCTATTACAACATCGGTGTTGTTACATTTCAAGCAGTATAAACAGTGTAAGCAGTACCGGTTTGAAATTACGCTAGGAAATGAGGTGTGCGGGTTATAATCCTACTAATAGAAAATTGGTCTTTTTGCTACGTCCCTTCACTACCCTTTCAGACATAAACTATTGGACCTTTTAAAAATCCGTTAAGGTTCCACTACGTCAGGCTTAAGTCAATGTAAGAGTGGGCTCCAGTCACGAAACCTTTTGTGTTTCTACCTGCTTCCCCCATAAGGTTAACGTTTGAAACCTGTTCCTCCTCAACGGATTATCCGTAGTCGTTGAGTTGTGGCTCACTTTTAAGATCAAGAAAGTACCTAACGAGTCAGTGAGCAGGAACAATAATTGTCCATTCAAATTCTAAAATATGCAATACATACAATTTATTATGGGCGAAAAAGTTGTAACATCGAACTTCTACTCATTGACATCAATAGGTATTGGTTTACTCTTTAAAATGAAACATAAATAAACGATATCGGACCACCCGTTGAGGAGAGAAAGTTATCATTGGCTTCTTATGGGAGCAGCATAGACAGAATCGCGAATTGTTGCGTGACTGGAGCTCGTTCTTAATGGTAATCGCCAAATAATTCGCTCAAATGTTTCGCCAAATGTTCGGAACAAGGAGCGACAACGAATCTTGACCAAATCAACCGAATGTGCACAACGAACTAATCAAGTACACGCCTGCCCAATACCATGCTCGCCTATTCGCTTCCACTCGTTTCCTTTGATTCGTGCCAAAAAAACGACCAAAAACTGAGCACAGGCGAACACGAATCTTGGCGAGACGAACTATCCCGAACATACACGGTCACACTGAGTCCACTATCGCGCTGTCCTTAGTTCGCCTATGTTAGGCCATAGCTTACGATTCAAACCTGGTTCTCCACCTAGTTGTTATGTATAAATCAACGGTTGTATTGTCGGTAGGGTTTTAGAATTTCTGTTTAACCTAATATACAGGGTGTTTATAAAAAAAACTTTACAACTTTAATGTTCTCCCAATCATGTTCCATGGGACATACAAGTTTCCTAATGCCATCATATGAGAGAGTGGCTCAAAAAGTTTTAATCAGCAGGCAGTTTAATCAGCTGATTTGTTTATATTGTTGCTTGGTAAGCAATAACAAATAATTGATGAGTCTCGTTAGAATCGTAATGGAAGCTCGTATTAAAGCGCAGTGTGTGGAATGGTTCATTGAAACCAAGTCTGATGTTGTTGTTCAACGGAGATTTCGGACAAGATACAATAGGAATCCTCCTTCAAGTCCTACAATTAGGGCTTGGTACTATAAGTTTATGAACACTGGCAGTTTGCATCACAAGAAAGGGAAGGGTCGACCCCGTGTCAGCGATGAAGATGTGCGGCGTGTTCAACAAACATTTGTGAACAGTCCAAAAAAATCAACGAGATGTGCGGCACGTGAGTTGAACATAAAACACTATACCGTACACAAAATCCTCAAGTCACTTAAATTCCGTGCTTACAAACTTCAAATTTTGCAAAAGATTACTCCAAATAACTTGATTCTCCGAAGAGAATTTGCTGTGACTCTGCTAGATCGGTTGGCCCAAGATAATAATTATTTAAGAAGATTTTTTTCTCAGACGAAGCTACTTTTCACTTATCCGGGAAAGTTAACAAGCAAAATGTTAGGATATGGGGAACCGAGAACCCCCATTGTTATCAAGAGCACATCAGGGGCAGTGAAAAATTAAATATTTGGTGTCGATTGTTTCACGATAGGGTAATTGACCCTTTTTTCTTCCAAGAAAACACTATCAATGAAAACGTTTACATTGATATGTTGGAGAATTTTGCTATTCTCCAACTAGAAGAATTACAACCAAATGTAATTTTTCAACATCACGGTGCTCCTCCGCACTGGAGAGACTTTGTTCGAGATTGTCTGGATAGGTCATTCCAAAACCGTTGGATTGGCCGTGATGGGCCAACATCTTGGCCTCCTAGGTCACCAGATATAACGCTTTGTGACTTTTTTGTATGGGGCTTCGTTAAGGATCGCGTCTATACCATTAAAGTGAACACCAAAGAAGAACTCAGAGAAAGAATCAGGAGAGCGTTTGCGAAAATAAATTGTTTTATTTTAGGTCGTGTTTGGTCCGAACTGGAATTTAGACTTGATTATTTGCGTGCAAATAATGGAAAACACATTGAAGTTAGGTAAACTCCTTATTATGTACCAAAACTTGAAATGATTTCCTAGACTTTGATTGTTATTTCATAGCTTTAAGTGGAAAAATAAAGGTTTTATGGTTGTTTGAAGTTGTAAAGTTTTTTTATAAACACCCTGTAGTTCCATGGGTTATCTAAATGTACAGTGGCTAAATCTTTGGGGCGTGGAAACCAGGTGACACTTGTCGTAAAAATAGTGAATCTAGATAATATATTTTAGAATTGTTTGGTTTTCGTGCTAGGAAGTGATATTTAAAACTTATTATTATTATAAAAAAGTTTACAATACAAAAAGAAAAGTCCTAACTCACGAAATTGTTTCATCAATCAAGTTGTTACAATATGCAACTTGTTGTTCCAATAAGACGTTGAGAGGTTACAGTTTCATGGTTATGTTAACTGTGTAGGCCCCTAATGGATATTAAATATGCGAACACTGCCCCACTTCTCGCACCTCGCACACATCATAGCGCAATTCCCTCCCGTGTATTCTCTATGACCGTGAATTCAATTAATTACCGATCTTACAAAGTGAATATGTTACACCTCTGCCTTTTAGAGTTACGTTTGTGTTTTCTGACTTGACAAAGCATAAAAGTCGAGTGCTGTAGTGATACATATTTTGAATTTAGGTGTTGACAGAAGAAAGGTATACTTATTTTAAGGTTCACTAACTGTCTTTTGAATAAATGTAACTTAATTTTAGCAACAAATGGCATTTTAAACTATTACATTTGCATTTTATACTTGTTTGAAAAATAGTTAAAAACATCTAAACTGATATTTTTACTGACACTGTTTTTCGCGAATGTACCCCAAGTGTGTACGTGCGTTTTTTTGTAATTTTGTTTGGTATAAGGTTCACGTAAAAGTAATACGCTCTTTCACAGCTTACCAATATTGAACCGAAAACCCCTAAATATAATAAATAATCGATGAAAATATATTGTACTATCTAAATTCCACATTCCTTGCAGCTCTAATACTGTGAATCCTTATCGCTATAAATGGAAGTTCGTATCTGTTTTTCCATCAATACGTTGGTTCAGAAGTCGTTCAAAAATCCCTAACCCGATTGAGTTGAACCATTGATTTTTGAACATTTAAATGATTAGAGATGTTACATCTGGAATTGCAGGCCTTCCTATGTTTCAAATTACTCTTAAGACTCCACTTCTATCCCCTTGCGCCAGTTCTAATACTATTCTCGTATTCTTCTTTAATTCCTTATTATAATAGTAATAAGTTAACAGTTAACAGAACGTACATATTCAAAACATATGATACGAAGTACTGTTCACCATCCAGCCAAATTTCATACCTTAAATTTGGTCTGATGTTCAAGAACTAACTGTAAGATATAAGAAGCTATACATAATATCATAATATTTATGTGATTTGTTTTTGAAACAACAGACCATTACAACCAGACATTTATTCCCAGATTTTCAAGATAAAATATGAGATTCTTTTAGTCGACAGTTTCAAGGAGGCACGAATAGACGAGAGAGAGAGAGAGAGAGAGAGAGAGAGAGAGAGAGAGAGAGAGAGAGAGAGAGAGAGAGAGAGAGAGAGAGAGAGAGAGAGAGAGAGAGAGAGAGAGAGAGAGAGAGAGAGAGAGAGAGAGGAAAGAGAGAGAGAGAGAGAGATAGAGGGAGAGAGAGAGAGAGAGAGAGAGAGAGAGAGAGAGAGAGAGAGAGAGAGAGAGAGAGAGAGAGAGAGAGAGAGAGAGCTTGCTACGGCTTCATTAGAGGCTGTCCTGTATGGCCCACGGCACTTCGAAAAACTACGATAGAAATACCCCCTTAATACACCTTTAGATCGGAAATACATACTACAAATATCAGTTAATGTATAATTAATATAAAGCTTCATTTTCATTTTGAACATTATTGTTTCAAGGACTATGTTCCGTTTGTAGATTTACAGTGACAAAACCAAACAAAGGTTAATTCTTAAAAATCAAATCTAGTATAGGACGAACAGTCTATTTCTGCCTACCTAATGTATTTTAGAAATAACATCTACATACAACATAACCATCATGGAGGCAAAGTTAAAGTGGTTAGTCAATACAACGAGGGCTTTTGAAATAACATACAGTACTCAAACACAGTTTACCCTGCACCAGTAAAGGTACTAAATTGTAACTCTTAATCGTTTATTATCAGTCTCAAATACCGTACCAAAGTTTGTCTTGAGAACGTGGGAATCAATAAGGTTTATTTGTACCAAGTGTATACACTGGAAGAATAATAAACTAAAGAAACACCAAAAATATGAATTGGTTACTCCCTCGTTTACTATTTACTACTCCAATCGCTCTGATTTATTTGAAACTTTTTAAAATTAGTTTAAAAAGTTAAGTTGCGAGAATTAAGTGAAAGGAATCGATAAAATTATGATTTTATTTTTAAGGTAAATACAAATACTTTGTGAATCAAAAAAGCTCTGACACCGTGTCTTAAACACGGAATCTTCTTAGGGTGATATCTAAAACAAATCTAGATACAGCTGTTATTTAAACTTAGTGAAATTCCATTCCAATTTGTATCTTTAATAAATCAATAATTTCATAATAATTATAAAATAAAATAAAAAAATAAAATCATAATAATTTGTATCTTTATCATTGAATAATACAAGGTCTCCTCAAACTCCTTGCCAAGTAGGGGAGGTAGTACGAGAGAGATAGTGAATCCGCACTACTATTCCCCTCGAACTGGGAGTGTACAATCAACTACAAATTTTGCATGGACAGTAATGACTTCTGATATGTTTATATACACTCTACTTTGTTTGCATTTTAAACCAGCTGTATAAAGTAATATGAAGCCGTTGTAAATGAAAAATTATTGACCAAGGAGGTTTATTAGTAAAATTGGAGGCAACACTGCTTAACGATTTTTGTCGAAAGATCGATCCGGTGATTTTGTCAGGTTGGTACACTGGTGAGGCAAATTTCTCGTTCTTTGAACTATCCTGATTGGTTGTTTTATTCCTATAAGTGAATCTACTCATGCAAATCACTGGAATAAAAGAGTAATACAAGTTGGAATAATTTTTTCGTTTAATTTATGTATCTATTATTGCTGTTAAATATGATAAATTAGGAGGAAATAAACACATTCAAGTTTATTAATTTTCATATCATGAATAGCCATTCACTTTGACTCACCATCATTCTCTTTGATTCACTTTGTCGAATCGTTCGATTTCAGCGAGAATATTTTTTTTCTTCACCAAAACTTGGCAAAAAACGGCTCGCAATTTTGTTCATCAGTGTTTTCTCCAGTATTACCCATAGAACTCCTTGTTATTGACGATAATAACAAAGACTACTTCATAATATAACCTGGCAATCACAAAATTACACTTGTTTTACATGTTTTTCTGAGGCGGCTGGAGCAACAGGGGAATGTCATTATTGTGTATATTAGCCATTAGTATATTAGTGTATTTCAGTGTTACAGATGAGCGAATTTGGTAAACGGACAGTCACGCCAATCATAAAATCGACCTGGCTCATCCCGATCGTTGCCGTGACTGTCTTTAAATAAGCCGAAATAAAAAGTTACTCCTATACGTTTTATTGAATTAATTTGAATTAATACAGTTTTAATGTTCTAACTATGAAATGCCACGAAGCGCAGAGGACGGATACTGTGCTACGACCGAGCAGAATATACAGGTTTGAAATAACAGTTTCTTTTAAGTTTATTTACATAATCTGTTGGCAGCCCTCCATCCCCAGTGAGGGTGAAGACTCCCTAATTTGCGACTCAAATCTTGAAATAACACGATTCTACAACTGAACTGAAATAAACTTTTCTGGAATAAAATTTATCGTCTATGAGTCTTCCACCTGATACTCCTAACCTTTTCCATGCTTAGGCTGTGTTTTTTCCCTGTTACTATTAGGAAAGTAAATCTTTAAAAATGTGAGATTTCAGGAATTTTTTAACCAGTGATAGACGGAAGCGTAAAAATAAAAAAACAATTGGTTGGATAACTTTATAACTATCCAAGGACTCCTTTAACCACTGGATTTGAATACAGATTTGTTGAAAATCCACAATACGTTATAAGGTAATTAATTGATATTTAATATAATTAACTGAAAGGAGAAGAAGAGAACCAAATTCACCCACTTCGGAAGCTTGCACTTTATCGTTATAATGAAATGTAAAGCGCTTTATTGTGGGCGAAATCGTATTTCAGTTAAACATTTTAAACGATTTGCATTAAACTTTTCATGTTTGCCGACGACAGCGTTGTTTGTTTGATGGGGTTCAGAATCAGAATCAGAAATCATTTATTTCGTGAATAACAAATTGTTATGTGAAACAAGTCAGATTTAAAACTAATATTTAATACTAAATTGACAATTTTAATACGTTTTCTCTAGTAAAAAAGTGCACATTTCCTTCAACATATTTGTGCAGTTTGACAGGAATTCACCCACCGAGTACGGACACCTTTCAATCAGAATATTTTTGACCTTTTTAAGAAAAATGCTTGCACTAGCTATGTTTTTCAGGTGTCGGGCAGAGCATTGTATAGTCGTAGAGCAGAGTAGTCGATGCCGTTTTCAAGTAGTGCCAATATATGGATAGTGTAGACCATGTTACACTTATGACGTGTATTATAGGGCTGTCTAGTAATATTCTCTTCAAAGAGATGGAAGTTGCATTTAAAATGGATAAAACCTCCAGAATATAAATACTTGGGAGAGTGAGAAGATGAAGTTGTTGAAAAAGAGGCTTACAATGTGCTCGGGAGCCAGCTCCACACGATACGAACAATCCTTTTTTGGAGTCTAAATACTCTCAAGAACTCACTAGACGATCCCCAGAAACCTATTGCATATTTCATTCTACTATATACGACCTATAAATAGTCATATCATAATAAGTATCAAGGGAATATTAGATTGTAAATTGGGCATAAGCATAGTAAATCTGAAGGGCAGTTTCTTTACCAACTACAGGCATTAATATTCGAAAAGCGAAAGTAAGTGAAGACAGTTTTTTACATAGGGAGTCAATATGTAGTTGGACCAGTGCCTATCATCAATGGTAACGCCAAGAAGACAGGCGGACTGATGAACTTATTCCGTTTACACTGAAATTTGCTAGATCGCGTTTAACTGTTGATAATACCATAATGTTAGTCTCCTTGTCATTCAAGTAAAGCCCATTTGATTCAAATCATCGATTTAGGCTAGTGTATGTTTGATTCATTACTATCTCTAGGTTATGCATGTTATTACAAGAAGACAGAGCAGTTGTGTCATCAGCATAACAAAAAATATCAGAATTTATATTAGCAGGAAGGTCATTTAGATATACGGAAAATAGAAAAGGACCCAGAATAGAACCTTGAGGTACTCCTGAAGTGACCATCATCCACTTCTCCTGAAATTTACCTCTATTTGTCAATGAAACAGCCTGCTTCCTTTCAGAGAGGTATGAGGTTAGAAGTGACAGCGCTGCACCACTCACGCCGTATCCCTCCAGTTTATCGAAAAGGACAGTGATTCACGCAATCGAACGCCTTGGACAAATCACAGTAAATTGCACCAACACACTGTGACCCGTCCAAGGCACCCAAAACTGCTTCCATGACATTATGAATAGCGCTAGAAGTTGAACATCCTTTTTTAAAACCAAACTGAGATGTCGTCAGAAGAGTGCTAGAATAGAAATAACGCTGGAGTCGTTCTAGAATGATGATTTAAACACCTTTGCAAAAGAGAAGAGCAGGGAGATTGGCCTGTAGTTGGAAACTTCAGTTTTCTGGCCTTTTTTATGAATTGGGCGCACAACAGATCGTTTTAGATTTTCTGGAAAAATATCATCCATAAAGCACCGATTTATAATGTGTAGTAAAGGAATTACTATAAAATCTGCACAACTTTTCAAAACTTCAGATGTTACTCCATCCCAACCACTGGGCTTAGAGTTTCTCAGCTTTGATATAGAGCCTAGAACCTCAGCCTTTGTGGCTGGTTCAAATACATGGAGTGAAGGTTTATTTTGTTGACGAAGAGCTGGAATAGTATCAACATACTCGAGTGCTTTCCTTAAAGAAGCATGTTGTGACAATTTATTTTCCACTGAAACTAATTATTCGTTGAACCTTCTTTCTACTTCTCTTGGCGTTTCAATAGTTACGTCACCATCGGAAAGAATTATTGGTTAGTTTGAAGACACAGAATTTCCAAGCTCATTATTTACAACTTTCCAAATTGCCCTACCCAGATTTCTGCTTTGATTTATAAATTTGATGTAATTATTTTTTGCCTGAAAAAATTACTTTGCGAGGAATAGCCGCAAAGTAGTCCTTTTAAAATATCAGATAAAATCTGGAGAAGAATTGGTCTTCTCCAGATTTTATCTGAATGTTAAAATATTCAGTTCCCGTTTTCGTGCTCAAGAAGTTCTAATTCCTGTCGTTATGCAACTCTTTTTTTCTGGACTTTTTGCTTTTTTGAACGTTTAGAAGCATCATAGAGCAACTGAAGGAAATAACTTAAAAAGAGCCTAAATACCGTATCACAATCAGGAGCTTCAAAGACATCGATCCAATTCTCACGTTGAAGGAAAGAATTAAGGGCACGAATGTTTTCATCGTTTATCACTCTGAACTTTGTTTCCACCGTTGAAGATTGTTGTGGTGAAAGAGGATCGCCACTGTCAGCTGAGCAAAGTGATCAGAGAGACCGGTTTCAAAGAAATAGGATTGCATCTGATGTTCTTTCATGGTGGTAATTATATTATCAATGCACGTTTTAGAACCATGATTAGTTATTCTCGGAGGAGAAGTGATATTGATTTGTCCAGTACCTGAATTAATTACATCAAGAAACAGAGTCTTTTCCGGTTGTATAATATAAACCGGATAACTTTGCTTTGTAGTTAATTTATAAGATTTTTGCATCCAAGGTCGAGTTCAGACTAAAATAACAACAAATGATTGGCGAAACGATTGTATCCAATCGTTTTTGGTTTGTTTAAAAAAGTGTACCTTAATTTCATTATAGGTCTCTGCATTGGATTCTCACTAATTTATGAAATAGCTAGCTGGCCCGACAGACGTTATCCTATCCTAATGTTGTAATTGAATTTGTTTTATGTCACAAACTCGTTCATTTTCAATATTAGCTCGTTCGCTTCGCTCACTCACCTATCGAAGAAAAAAAAAAAATATATAGTTTACGTCCTACTCTCAGACCTATTGAATATACTCACAAGAATCGGTCAAGCCGTTTCGGAGGAGTTTTGTTACAAACACTGTGTCACGAGAATTTTATATAATAGATATTGACTGGATATATGTATGAATAAAATAAATTGTTGCATGAACATATTTTTACTAGCTCCAGATTTGTTTCTTTAGACAATAAATGGGCATTTACGGTTTGTTTTGTGGATTATAACATCTAAATGTACTACTACATGTGTGCTGCACTTTACTGCTGCAGTTTTACTGTGACTCATGATTTCTAAAACTGTAGGTGCAGGTTATGCTAGCGACATATTTCGGTGGAATTAAACCATTTTCAAGCTGTTGAAAAATGTGTTTCGTCGTTACATAAAACATGCGAACACACGATACTCAAAGTCACAAAATGCGGAAGTTTAGCTCTATGAACATATCTGACATGACCACAACATCATACTTATATTTTGTCACTAGTATTTAATTGTTCAATATAAATATTAATGATGACTATGAATGTCATATGCAATATCGTTACCATAATAACTAATATATTTGACATTCATAAACCACATTTGATATTTGGTACGGTGTTGTCAGGCATTGAATCTGTTCATAAAGCTTCAAGGTAGATATAGAATTTCAGAGTACATACTGTGCGTGGTTTTATTGTTCAAAACGATAGTAATTTTTATTACCTGTGAAAATTTAAATTTGGTTAAATAAGCACTTTAAAAATATTAATTCAAAACGAGTATACTAATGACTCTAAGTATAATGACTGTGACACGCAGATTTTTTAATTATTAGTTTGTAACTAATTTCAAAGCCATTACCCATTAACAACAACAACAGTGTTTATTCCATTTTGCTGTGCCATAAAATTCACTCGATTCTAATAAGATTCTTGGAATAAAACCAGCAGAATTTATATATATTAAAACAAATAAATTGTGTTTTTATTATAAACCACAACATGTTAAAGTTGGACAACAGATGCATTGATGACCAAGAACGATTGCGATTAACCGACAGTAAACACATTATTATGTAGCTTAGAAGATATTCTGTACCTATATTACTTGTTCAATAGGCTAAAGATTTGTGTGACAGGAGCGTTAAACTGATTACTTAAATTTGTAACCACTTTTGACTTTTTTTGTGTCAATAGACAGAGCTCGGTCTAAAGTTTCCGCTTAAAGTTCAGAAAGGTCAAACCTGAATCAAAGTCCCAAGCTGCCTTAAAGTTTCTACTTTGTCTATAAGGTTAAAGTTGGAAGTTTAGTTAAACGCCTTATAAGAAGCTGGTAAGTAACACAGTTTTACAGCGACGACAAATATGATCATTGAAATATAACTAAAAATAACAAACTACAAAAATGCCGTTGCTACACCACTTATATAATGTAGTTATGGTAATTGGATAGTTTTTAATATAGATTGCAGCGCGTGGTTCTTCAAGACTAAAACTGCGATAAGCAGGACTTGTAAAAGGGGACGATCTTTGTAATAGGAAAGGATTAAACAGAAGATTACGGTAATTAAACGTTGTTACAACAAAATATAGTTCATATAACAAGGAAGTAAACACAATGTTCTTATTAGATCACGATGTATAAAGGAACAAACCGACAATTTTCAGTTTAAAAAGGTTAATTTTAAAAAGAAAAACATATTCTAACGTTGTATCTCCTGCCAATTTTTTGTGCAGTGAGTGCAACTAGACTGAACCTAATGGATAATAGGAAACAATTTGTCACAAAAACACACGGTCACGAACACGGTCATAAAAGTTATTGTTCTTAAGTTTGAAAGATTGAAATGTATACTTTATACTAAATGTATTACTACATATTTGTACGATAGAACGCGCTCTTGTCGAAGCACGCCATAATGTCAATGACTATGTAATTATTGTATATTTGATATAATTTTAGAGCATTTTATTTTCCTGTTGCATGCACAAAATCTCGGAAGAAGACAATTTTCGAGTGATGTCTTGGATAAGAAACGGATGACTTTTATAAGTACTCTAGAAAGATAAAATAAATAAGCATAACATCTCCCAAGCTGTCTCAAAATATGACGTTCAACCACGACCTAAGAACGCAAATTGGATTATTGCAAGTCTGAATTATAAACAAATTTTCAAGAATAAAGCGTGTTCTTCTATTTGCTTATATGTATACTTTTTTAATCTACCGGTTAGCTAACTTTATAATTACAAACAAAATAACAAACATCATTTTATTTCAAGCAGCGTGTTAACTAGTGAATATCTAAAGAGGTAAGCTATAAATGAGACAGTACTTTGCTACAAGGAGGCCTAGAGGATGAGGATAGAGGCCACTCGAGGAGGTGATAGATTGCGAGGCGCGGGCGGACATGATGTAGCGTCGTCATCGGCCACAATGTAGCAGCCCGACGTCGCGGCGCCGGCACCAGACAGCTGCCGCTGTCTCAGTAGACATTCAAATATGCTTTAATACGAACCTCAGTTTATAACATGAACTGTATCTTAAGAGACTATAAAATCACCATAACAAAATAATGCAAATTGAAAACAACATAATATCACATAACTGAATAGCTGTTAGCATTTCAATATCACGTATTCTGTTTAGAAACCATCAAAGAACAAAATATGCAATATTGTAAATGACATAGTTTGAAGCTGCAACTATTCTTTAAGAATAAGTGAATAACTGAGTTTTGTCAGTTGTCTATTGTCTACATAACACCAAAAATATAATTTGGATTATCAATTTATTTCCGAGGAAAGCTAAACGTTCGTACGTCACAACCAACATAGAAAGAGTAAATTTAAAGGATAAATGAGTTTTAAAAGTCAAAAATGTATTTAGAAAGCAGTATTATGTGAAAGTACAACTTTGTGCAGATTTCGTTTTACGGCTTTTTGTTACTCATACGGTTTAAATGGTGGTGTGGGGAGGGGACTACTCAAAGAGTATCCAGTATTTCTTTTCAGGTGAACTTATATAGATTACGGTAGTTTCCATACTATCGAGTTGCCGTATTATAATATCACTAAAATCGATTCGTGATAGGCGTGGTTCGGACAGCTCTTATGTTTCAGGTAATAGCGATTTATAAAAATCTATGTAAAGTAATTTATTTTACAAACCATAATTAGTAGCTTAGTAACTAGCATATTAATATTTCAGATTTATTTTTAAAGATAATAAAATAAAACGAGTTCGCACGCAGCACGCTGACGTGAGGGACGTGAATTTCCACATAAAAGCTTTTAAAACTCAAAATCTGTGTGAAAACATACATGTATTCCAATTTTTATTGAAATCTGAAAACATTGATTTTTGGCTGTTCTGATGCTCCTGGTTTCATTTTCCTGCAAATCTGGGAATAAAATTTGGCGCATTATAATGTTAGGAGACGGTCCAGGCAGGCTTGAAAGTAGGCGTGAGTTGATGGGGGTGATAAAAGTACTCTAACAAAGGAATAACAGGCTTTTCTACATAAGACAACGTACTGTGTTTAGTCGAAACACATTTTCTTTAATGACTCGGTAAATATTTATGCTAGAAAGACGAGAGAGGGCTTAAAACATTCGCCTTACTAATTCCCATCTTTTTACATGCATTAACTGTACATCCGGGGCTTTCTGACCATTTTTGGGCCCAGAAACTCAAAATTTGAAAGATTTATCCCCAAAAAAGGGGTTTAGAGTTTTCCGATTGTTTTGCCCAACGAACTTGTCCAACTGATTACAAAAAGGAACGTCCCTACCAAATTTGAAGTTAATCGGACAAAAAATGAGGCCACTAGAGTGCAAACACAAATATATATATATATATATACAATTTTGAACGATCCCCCCAAAACGTGTTCAGGGGGTCACGTTAGGAACTTCTATGGTGGTCCCGGGCTTAAGTTTCACCGTGTGGGTCATGCTAATAGTTCACTGTACTAAGGAAACTCACTAAAAACTAACTGAACAAAAAAGTACAGTAAGTAATATCCTATACTCTAATATGAGTAAGGTTTGCTTGCTTGCTTGCTTGCGTGCTTGCTTGCTTGCGTGCTTGCTTGCTTGCGACACGGATCTCAAAAACGGCTCCAACGATTTCCTTCAAATGTTCGAAATAACTAATTTCTGGGATAAAAATAAGTTCTAGACAGGCCTCAACCCTAGGAAAAATCAAATAATGTAAACAAACTAAAATGAAAAGTTAAAAAAATTAACATTGGGCTTATGGAGTTTCAAATCAAAACAAAAGAATTGTAACAGCTGTTCATAATCAACCAGGGAACTGTCAAAGTAATACTCATGTTGTTTATGATTATTACCATGTGGTTTCCTGAGAGCAGAGATTAAAAGATTTGAGTTAAGATTACATATATATAGAGTAGTAAAATAAATCAAAGGGACATTGAGCTGTAAATAACAACTGGAGTGACCTTAAACATGAGAGGCAAATTCTTAAAAGAGGCAAATTAGTTATACAAATCTGATTATCAGTAGGGGGAAGTGGTGAAATATACTCCAAGTCATCTAAGAAAACTGACTGGCCTTCCCCGAGCAAAGCTCGGCCCCCAGGTACTTATTAAATACAAGAAAATATCATTTCCTCTCATTATCAATCACTATTAACAGCAAGCAAAGATTAGGTAGTTTTCTGTAGAACGCTACATAATTTCATGCACAAACAGGGTCAGCATTTGTTTTCATGTCGAGCAGTCGAAATAGTTGGTACTTTTAAAAAACGTTTTGATAAACTCTATTTCAACCACAAGTTTCACCAAGAACGTTTGTGTTTAAGGGAAGACATATGGGCGAGGTTAGTGGTTTAACGGTGGCAAATGGTGTTTGTCCAACTCGTTCCGATGTCCAACTTGCATAAACTAACCGCTCAACTCGGTGGCCCGGTGCTAAACCTAGTTACTGCAGTTTTACTGTGGCTCAAAGGCTTTTGACTTAAATTGCTCACCGAATGGTTTACTTCGCTGAGTATTATTATTTTGGATACGAGACTTTATTTTATGATTGTTATTGTTTAAGGAAATCAACCGAAGAAAATCTGCGTAAATCGGAAGACCCGAATACTAAAGAACAATAAATCTCACTCATGGGTATAATATCTCCTCTCTGTTCTATTGGCTCAATATTTATTTATTCGATGGAAACACCCAGAATCAACCTATAAAATGTTTTATATTCATAACTAAAGAAGTTAAAGGGAAATTTAAATGTTGTTTCAGAAACTCTAGGACGGTTAGTTCACCGGAAGAGACTTAAAAAGTAATATTATTTTTGTTTACACAATTCACGCTTCTCACTATAAGAAACACATTTTTAATGAGAATCACTTGGTTTTCCAAGGTGTACAAAATGTAAATATTTTCCGTTTACTGTCTAAAGTAGTATGTGTGTCACAAAGGACTGGAATATATCCGCTCTTTCTAAATATGTTTTCCAACGTACAAGGAATCTAGATCTTCCCCGATACTGTTGTTGATCGTTGTATCGAAATTCAATATATATATATATATATTGAATTGTTTGAATTTGGTATATATATATACCAAAATATAATAACTCTCGTAAAAATAATCCGATTTTGACGAAATTTGGTATTAACGTGTAAAAAAGCATTTACGTCTTTAAG
This sequence comes from Allygus modestus, assembly GCA_963675035.1. NCBI lineage: Eukaryota > Metazoa > Arthropoda > Insecta > Hemiptera > Cicadellidae > Allygus > Allygus modestus. The sequence goes on along the minus strand of OY776112.1, from coordinate 175,570,069 downwards.
TTTGAAAACCAGACATATCGAATTAGCCGAAGGAGTATTTTGGGGGGTTCTGTACCCCAAAAATGTTTTTTTTTTAATTTTTTACGTATGATTTTTGAAAAATTCATATTTTAATTTTTTTTCATTAGAATTAGCTTAAAAAGACGCGCAATTTGGTGTTTTGATCATTGCTCTACGTCTAATGGTTAAAGAGATATTGAAAGTGCTAAACACAGTACGTTGCCCAATGTATTCTTATGGAGAATAAGAAAAATTGTATATCTCGCTTATTTATCAACTTATCCTGATGAAACTTGGTATATTGCTTCATATAATTGTGGTCTATTGATATTTGCACTAAAAAACATTTTTTGGCCGATAGTTCCCGTAGCAGCAAACCTGCGTACTCATCCGCCATGTTATTCTTATGGAGAATAAGTAACGTGTTATCTCCCTTAATTATGAACATAAATTAGTAACATTTGGTATGGGGCTTTACCTACTTGAGTTGTATTGATACTTGTATAAAACCCCATTTTTTTTCTTCCTTGCTTCAGCAAACCTGCGTACTCAGCCGCCATGTTATTCTTATGGAGAATAATTAAAATGTCATAAATTGTTTATTTATGAATGTACATTGATGAAACTTGGTATGTGGCTTTATGTGGTATTAAGTTACATATATATATATATATATATATATGCATTGGAAATTCGCTGAGTACGCAGGTTTTCTGCTACGGAGGTATCGTTTTAAAATCAGCGTTACCCTGGTATGCTACATGACAGTATTTAAAACAAAATACAAAAATACAAAAAATTCTTTTTTTGAAAATGATTATGTGCCCAAAACTAAAAAAATTCAAATAGTAACGTATGTCCAAAAGTATATAACCTTAAAGGTCTTGGAAATCCTAGCAACTTCCTAAATTACACCAACCTCGTACCTCTTATTGTTTTTAGCAATCAATAAAAATTATCATTTCCTTATATAAAGTGCATGTTATTTGTGCATAACACTTGCATACTCTGAGGCCTCTTTTATAAATGGGTTATAACTTACATGAATTTTATATGGGGAAATGATGATTTTTATAGATTGTTAAAAAACAATAAGACGTACGAGGTTGGTGTAAATGTGAAAGTTGCTAGGATTTCCAAGACCTTTAACATGATGTACTTTTTGATATACTTTATAATTTGACTTTTTGAAGTTTTTGGCACATAGGCCCTAATCATTTCAAAAAAAGTTTTTTTCTATTTTTGTAATTTGTTTTAAATACTGATATGTAGCATATCAGGGTAACGCTGATTTTAAAACGAGTAAGAATTTTTAACCAGAACTAAGATATGTCATGTGGTTTAACAGATACAGGGTATTCCATAAATGTCAATATTTTTCCAAAAAAATGGCTGCTATTTTGAAACAGATTACGATAAGTGAGTTCTGTTTCCAAAATGTTAGTCGAGTGTAGAGCTTTAAAATGATATATCACTTGACACATGTTTATTTTTGAAAATGTTTTAGTTTGAAAATTTCGAACTAGTGACCCTCCGTTTTTTGATCATCCTGTATTTGTTACAAACTAAACATATGTTTACGTTATTCCTTGGGGTAAATTTAGTGGAAAATAATTTTATTTCATACTTCTAGGTCAACTGGTTTCTCTGAAATCGGTTTGAGACACCTATACTGTATATATATATATATATATATATATATATATATATATATATATATATATATATATATGTATATAAATTTGAAATAATTGTGTTTTCGGCATCTAGTAAGTCTTACCATGCCACCCAAGGGCGGTTCCAGGACTGAGTTTCGGAGGTGGCCTTATTGCTTAGGGTTCAAGTTACATTTGGTCTTAAGAGAACCACCCTTGCAGAAGCAAGGGTGGTTTATGAGCTCATTGAAAAAAGTGCAATAATTACTGCTGCAATTGATGCTCAAGCTTTATTGAGAGCAGAGCCCAAAGTAACAAGAAGCCCATCGGCCTACCCCGGGAATTATTTTATATATTTTATGAAGCAAATATAAAACATCATAATATACTATTAAAAAAATATAGCATATCATTATTTATATGAATCGAATATAAAATTTTCATGAGGCCTAAGCAGTACAGCAATAAATAATACCCCGTCGCAGCAAACCTGCGTACTCAGCGAATTTCCAATGCATATATATGTGACTCACTACTACATAGAGCTACTTACCAAGTTTCACAAAAATACATCCATAAATAAGTGATATATAGCATTTTATTTATTCTCCATAACAATAACATTAGGGTTGAGAACGCAGGTTTGCTGCAACGAGGAAGATAAGTCATATTTTTTGCAATTATCAATATAACTGAACCAGATGAAGCTATATACCAAGTTTTATTAATTTAGGTTCATAATTATGGGAGATATACAACTTTACTTATTCTCCATATGAATAACATGGGGGCCGAGTATGCAGGTTTGCTGCTAAGGGGACTATCAACAAAAAACTTGTTTTTTGTGCTAATATCAATATACCACAACTAGGTGAAGCCACATACCAAGTTTCATCAATATACATTCAAAAATAATCGATATATAGAATTTTATTTATTCCCCATAAAGACATTCCCCATAGGACAACGTACTGTGTTTAGCACTTTGAATATCTCTGCAACGGTTGGATGTAGAACAACGATTAAAACACCAAAATGTTTGTTTTGTTGAGCTAAACACATTAATAAACAGAAATGTGACGTTTTTAGTAAAACTATCTGAGAAAAATCTAAAAACCTTTTTCCCATAAGATTAACATGGGACACGTTTTTTTTGATTTTCTCCGCAACCACTTAACCTAGGTTAATGATTCAAAATACTAAATTATTTATTTTTTAAGCTCTATAAAATGGCTGTAACCAAAATTGAGTGTTTTTTACATTTTGTGGTCAAATTTGCAAAAAACCGATTTTTTGAAAATTGTAAACCCCCATAAAACCTTTTTCTCACAGTGCGATCGATCTGGTTTTCGAACTTAAGTCATAAATGCTACTCTCCACATTTGTGCCAAATTTCATAAAAATTGGTTGTTTCTTTCAAAAGTTATCGCGGTAACCGACACTTATATACATATATATATATGGCTTCAATTAAGTGCTAATATATTATATATATATATATATATATATATATATATACAATAGATATATATAAATTTGAACGAATAGTGTTTTTGGCATCTGGGGACCTCAGAACGAAAAGTTATCAAGGTCTCGGGCTTAAGTCTTACCATGCCACCTACGGTAATAGCTTCTTCCCTACAGGGGAAATTGGCTAAAAACTAAAAAGTTATAATACTATAATTGTATACTATGTTTACAATTAAGTATTCTTGGTTGTAAACTGGATACTTGAAAGAAAACATATTGTTTAAGAAACAAGGGTTATTAATATAGCTTACAATAAAATAACTGTTAAACTGTGAGAACTGCCAAATCATGTATAAGTCTTTATAAAACAAAGTCAAGTTGTCTAGCACCCTTTTTCGCAAATCTCTCAATGATTGTTTGTGTTCACTTCAAGGTCTCTGTGAACGTGAAGCAAGCAAATACCCTTGAGCCGTGTTTCTTACATTCTTGCTCTTAGCCTGGACTTAATTTTTTGTTAATAATATTTATTCCGTGACAATGTTTTACTATGTATTGTAATTTATAAAAAAATAGTTAATTTACGGGGAAATATTTTAATCAGGTAAGGTAGGCCTGAGTCCTATCTTTCCCTTCCTGGCGGGGTACGGCCCTTTTTTGGGAACCATTCCGGCATTTGCCCAAGTGAGATGAGAAACCGTAAAACTCTTCTCAGAATGGCCGGCCTGGGAAAAAACCCGAGACCTCCCGAATGTGAGGTGCAATAATTGTTACTCTTAATTATGTTGTGAAGGTACACACCAACCATTTCACGCCTATTGTGAGTTTTGAGACTGGCCGTGGCCGACTGGTGGGAGGCGACCCTTTCGTCGCAGGAACAAGGATTACGCCTGGCCTATGCACATTCGCCAGAAATGAACGGCTCTTGTTCCTTTGATTCTGTTCTACAAGTAAAATTAACGACTTGTTCAGTTCAAGTTCTAACTACTCACTCACTCGCTAATCGTTTGCTTGGACGGCAAAGAAAGAGTGGTACAGAACAAAACAAGTAGTAAATACAAATTGTAGTTTGAAGTTTGGATGGATGCATAAATATGTAAAATGAATAATTTATTTGCCCTATCTACAGGGCAAGCTGTAGAATAGTAGTTTTCATTACTAGTCTCGAAAGTGACTTATTGCGGGGAGAGATTGCATTTACGCGCGAGGCGAAGCCGAGCGTGGAAAAAGCTATCGAGCCCCGCAATGGCACTTTTGAGACGAGTATTGAACATTATTTTTCATTACGATATCGAAAAACTTGTAAACAACATGAATATTTTTGTTAATTCAACTTAGTATCAAGAAAAAAAACCGAACTCATAACGCTGAGTTTCCGTGCTTATGTCGAAAGCAACAGCAAATAATGCAACAGCTGATCGGCCTAATGCAACAGCTGATCGGTCTGCACCGCAAAATCCCATAACGGTTACTTTCCGTGCACCACAAATGCACAGAAAGATAACGTTATGTAATTTTGCCGTGCAGTAGCGGGAATAACCTATTTTCTTAGCTCATTTTACGTTTAGAAAGTGTACTTTCGTGCGTAGAGTAATGAAAACAATTTAATAAGGCACGTGACAAATGTCGTGGGAGGAAGAGGGTTAAGTTGTGTTGAGTCGATGTACGAGCATTCCGAAACCTTGTTTTGTAGTCATGTGAAAACCTGGTACGATAATTACTGTGTGGTTTATGCTTTATAATTATATTTTACAATGGCCAGTGCACGTTGCAATGCTTGCCAACTAGTAAATATTTCTTGCTTATCAACAGGAATAGAAAGCGATATATACAATTTTAATTATTCTCCATAAGAATAACATTGGGGCTGAGTACGCAGGTTTGCTGCAACAAGGAACACAAAAAATGGGTTTTTACGCTAATATCAATATAACTCAACTAGATGAAGTCGTATACAGTTTTTTTCATTTATTTTTATAATTAAGGGAGTCAGAGCATTTAATTATTCTCTATAAGAAAGAATGGTTCTTCAGTTTCGAACGAATGGTGTTTTTGGGGTCTGGGGACCTTAAAACGAAAAGTTATTATGGTCCCGGGCCTAGCTCTTACCATGCCGACTACGGTAATAGCTTCTTCCCTATAGGGGAAATTCGCTAAAATGGCTTAGTCATATAGATTAATGTTTTTAAACACATAGGCCTATTTACTGCCAAAGAAATTTAAAATAGGCCATAAATAAATATTTTCTATAAGATACAAATTGAGGATAAACGAACAAAATAATTATACTTTATTTAAATAACTTCCTAAATTTTTAAACGCATCTGTGGTGCACCTATATTAATGTGCGTGGGAATGATACTGTTTAGTTGAGTGTTGGTTGATGTTGCATTATTATGAGTCCAGTTCGAGCCCAAATCGTTCATCAAAAAGTAGTCTGACTTGTAAAATAGAATCAAAGGAACAATAGTCGTTCATTTTTGGCGCATGCGCAAAGGCCTATAGTTCCTGTGACGGGAGTGGAGAGGAGAATTCCAAGATGGAGGAATCGACATTGCCAGTGTTGCCAATCATCTTTGCCAATATATTAGTGCTTCTGATTCGATTCAGTTCTATAATTGAGCGCTGGCTAAATACTCTGTTGCAAAATGCTTTTTTGATGGTTTGTTTTTATAGTAAATGATCGCTAGTTCATAAAAGATGTATTAGCCTACTTAATGTCAGTTATAAAAAAAACCTTTTCCAAAATCTCGAGGGGAGGCATGGCCCCCACCCTGGAACCGCCCTTGATGCCACCTACGGTAATAGATTCTTCCATTTAGGGGAAATTCATGAAAACTAAAATCGGGCTCCTCTGGGTACTTCCCCATTTAATTTTCTACGAATGTTCCAAGTTTCAGCCAACTCGGTCGTCCGATAATAGCTTCAGAAACCTGCGCAATGACTAACATCAGTGGCGGATTTAGGGGGGGGGGCTATAGGGGCTGTAGCCCAGGGCGGCAAGTTTTTAGAGGCGGCAAATTTACAGAAAATTAATAAGTTGTTTACAAAAGAAATGCTGAAACAGGGAACATTTTGACGAAAACGGATGACAATGACGGTGTGCCGCCCTTTTAAAGGTAAAGGTAGTGAGACTAATGTATAACGCTTGCAGTCCCTTACACTGCAGTTCCTCAAAGCAGTCATAATGCATTTGTCATTCATCCGTACTAGCGACAAGACAATTACGCTGTAGAGAAAGGGCGGCAAGCCACGAACTACATCAGACACTGCGCCACTATGACTACGTCAAACTCACGGACTTCCAAGTTTACCCGTACATTCGCATAGCATTAAAATTATTTTTTACACAATATCAATAATGGCCAAGGCACACGGCTGAGATATGTTGCAACAATCGAATTTGAGATGACAATAACAAAATTTTGACTACAAAGTCATTGTCAATTCATTTTCAAACTCAAGGTAACAAAGAAAGTTATTTCAGCCAAGGTATATTTACCATCAATCACACACACAATCGTTCATTCTGGAGTATATTTTTAACAAAACATCTGACCACAGACAAATAAAGACTAACACATAATTTGTGAAGAGAGGATTTTATTGGTTGTTGCCATGGGAGCATAGTTGACAGAGGGTCAAAATGGTGGTCAGCATGTGGGTTGCAGTTTTTTACTCCAGGCGAGACCACTATATATATATTTTTGGTGGGACGGTGTCAAAATCTCCAATTCATTAAATGAAAAACTGTGATTTTCGAAGTCTTTAAATTAATATCATTTCGCATTTTAGGCGAATCATGATGTTAATCTTAACTTTATAATCTTGAGACATATTTTAGATGTAATTTTATTGTTTATCTCGAAGCAAAGTTATGTTTTGAGTTAAATGAAAACACCGTTGTAATATGGCTTTGGAAATAGTGTCGAAAACAAGCCGCCTTGTACTATTGTACATCTAATGACACCGACCCACCAACAAGTTGACACCACAACAGGACAAAATACCAAATATGACGGCACGCTTTTTGAAGGTTATTTGACAGAGAGTAGTGACTTCTGTAGTTATTATATTGCAATGCATTGGATCTACAACATCATGGAGGTGAAACTAGAAGAAGTGTTTGAAAATGTGTAGAGTTTATAAAGATTAGGCCTACATCAATTAATTTTATGTTTTGATCGTCTAAAACATATAGAAAATTCTTTGTATAAAAGTATAAATTACAAAATGCCTGAAAAACTGTATTGAAAAGCGCTAATTCAGGATTAAAATAGTCAGAATTTTGAGGCTAATATGGTCCGAATTACGAATTTTAAGGCTACAGTCATCATATCTTATTTACAGGTTATTTATTATAATTTTCAGTAGTCAATGCGTTGGTGTAAAAATTAATGTTTTGATGAAGTATAAGAAGGGATTTTTAGGCCTTTTTGAAGGATTTTCTTGTTATTAAAAGTAGCACTAGCACTGCTTCACTGCTTTTAACACGAACATTTGTCTCTAGGGCTGATTGCCATTGAGTAGGCTATATTGAATATTAAACTGTATTAATGTGAATCAAGTCAATTATACATTATTTTACTGTTTTTTTTTTCAACTAGGAAATAACAGAAATTTCTTAAACTTATTCATTCAGTTAATTCGTAACTTCTTTAGATACTATCACAAAATAACTAAACAAGATATATTTAACATGTGGGTAAACCTGGGCGGCGAAGAGGACAAAGATTATAGCGGGGGGGGGGGAGGGCGGCAAATTTCCTAATAGCCCTTAGGCGGCAATTGCTTAAATCCGCCACTGACTAACATGCACACAAAAAACGCCTTATTTTTAGCGAATTTCCCCGATAGGGAAGAAGCTATTACCGTAGGTGGCATGGTAAGACTTAAGCCCGAGACCATGATAACTTTATGTTTTGAGGTCCCCAGATGCAAAAAACACTATTCGTTCAAATTTATATATATGTATATATATATATATATATATATATATATATATATATATATATATCTATATTAGCGAATTTCCCCTATAGGGAAGAAGCTATTACCGTAGGTGTTTTGAGGTCCCCAGATGCCAAAAACACTATTCGTTCAAATTTATATATATGTGTCCGTTACCGCGATAACTTTTGAAAGAAACACCCGATTTTGATGAAATTTGGTACAAATGTGGAGAGTAGCATTTATGAGTTTAAGGTCGAAAACCAGATCGATCACACTATGGGAAGGGAGTATTATGGGGGTTTACAATTTTCCAAAAATCGGTTTTTTGCAAATTTGACCCCAAAATGTAAAAAACACTCAATTTTGGTTACAGCCATTTTATAGAGCTTAAAAAACAAATAATTTAGTATTTTGAATCATTAACCCAGGTTAAGTGGTTGTGGAGAAAATCCAAAAAAACGTGTCCCATGTTAATCTAATGGGAAAAAGGTTTTTAGATTTTTCCCAGATAGTTTTACTAAAAACTTCACATTTCTGTTTATTAATGTGTTTATCTCAACAAAACAAACATTTTGGTGTTTTAATCGTTGTTAAACGTCCAACCGTTGCAGAGATATTCAAAGTGCTAAACACAGTACGTTGTCCAATGTTATCCTTATGGAGAATAAATAAAATTCTATATCTCGATTATTTATGAATGTATATTGATGAAACTTGGTATGTGGCTTCAACTAGGTGTGGTGTATTGATATTAGCACAAAAAACAAGTTTTTTGTTGATAGTCCCCGTAGCAGCAAACCTGCATACTCGGCCCCCATGTTATTCGTATGGAGAATAAGTAAAGTTGTATATCTCCCTTAATTATGAACCTACGTTAAGAGAACTTGGTATGTAGCTTCACCTGGTTCAGTTGTATTGACAATTGCAAAAAAACACATTACTTATCTTCCTCGTTGCAGCAAACCTGCGTCCTCAACCCTAATGTTATTCTTATGGAGAATAAATAAAATGCTATATCCTATACTCTAATATGAGTAAGGTTTGCTTGCTTGCTTGCTTGCGTGCTTGCTTGCTTGCGACACGGATCTCAAAAACGGCTCCAACGATTTCCTTCAAATGTTCGAAATAACTAATTTCTGGGATAAAAATAAGTTCCAGACAGGCCTCATCCCTAGGAAAAATCAAATATTGTAAAAAAACTAAAATGAAAAGTTAAAAAATTAACATTGGGCTTATGGATTTTTAAATCAAAACAAAAGAATTGTAACAGCTGTTCATAATCAACCAGGGAACTGTCAAAGTAGTACTCATGTTGTTTATGATTATTAACATGTGGTTTCCTGAGAGCAGAGATTAAAAGATTTGAGTCAAGATTACATATATAGAGTAGTAAAATTATTCAAAGGGACATTGAGCTATAAATAACAACTGGAGGGACCTTAAAAATGTAGAAAAGAGGCAAATGAATAATACAAATCTGATTATCAGTAGGGGGAAGTGGTGACATATTACTCCGAGTCATCTAAACAAACTGACTGACCTTCCCCCAAGCAAAGCTCGGACCCCAGGTACTATCACTTATTTATGGATGCAATTTTGTGAAACTGGGTAAATAGTTCTATGTAGTAGTGAGTCACATATATATGCATTGGAAATTCACTGAGTACGCAGGTTTGCTGCGACGGGGGTATATATATATATATATATATATATATATATATATATATATATATATATATATATATATACATGTATGTGTGTGTGTGTCTGTTACCGCGATAACTTTTGAAAGAAACACCCGATTTCGATGAAATTTGGCACAAATGTGTAGAGTAACATTTATGACTTTAAGTACGAAAACCAGATTGATCGGACTATGGGAAGGGGGTTTTAAGTTTTCCAAAAATCAGTTTTTTGTCTTTTCCCCCTAAAATTTTAAAAACACTCAATTTTGGTTATAGCCTTTTTATAGAGGTTAAAAAACAAATAATTTAGTATTTTAAATCATTAACCTAGGTTTAGTGGTTGTAGAGAAAAGTCAAAAAACGCGTCCATAAAATTGTCCATGTTAATCTTATGAGAAAAAGTTTTTTGGATTTTCTTCAGATAATTTTACTGAAAACTTGACATTTGCTGATACCAATCAGTTCAGCTCTACAAAACATTTGGTGTTTTAAGTGTTGTTCTACGTCCAACCGTTGCAGAGATATTCAAAGTGCTAAACACAGTACGTTGTCCAATGTTAATCTTATGGAGAATAAGTAAAATTGTAGATCTCGCTTATTAATGATCATATATTAATGAAACTTTGTATGTGGCTTTATGTGGTTGGGTGTTAATGCTATTTGCATAGAAAATTCATTTTTTGTGGTCCCCATGGCAGCAAACCTGCGTACCTCAGCAGCTATCATGTTATTATTATGTAGAATAATAAACATGTGATATCTTGCTTGATTATGAGCATTGACAAAACTTGGTATGTTGCCAAAAAACATGAAAAATCCAAATTTCTCAAAAACGGCTTGAACGATTTTGATTAAACTTTAGTCGTTTGTAGAACTTTAGTTTTCCAATAAAATGGCACTAACCGCATTCCTGTAAAAATTCGGGTTCAAAAATTACAGGACTTAAAACATCAAAAATTCAGTTTTTTGGATTTTTCCTAAAAATACATAAATATAAAAAATATTGCTATTCACTAATAAAAAGAGCTCAAAAAACTAAATAATTTAGTATTTTGAATTACTATTCTACGATTGCTGGTTTCGGAGAAAATTGAAATTTTCATTTTGCGGTACACACAATACGTTGTTCAATGTTATTCTTATGGGTAATACAAATACCCCCGTCGCAGCAAACCTGCGTAATCAGAAAATTTCCAATGAATATATGTGACTTAATAACACATTAAGCCTCTTACCAGGATTCAGAAGAAATATATTCATAAATAAGTGATATTTAAAATATTCATTATTCTCCATTAGAATAACATTAGGGATGAGTACACAGGTTTGCTGCAACTAGGAACACAAAATAATGGGTTTTTATGAAAATATCAATAGACCTCATCTAAGTGAAGTCACATACCAAGTTTCATCCATATACATTCATAAATAAGCGATATATAACATCTTTATTATTCTCCATAAGAATAACATGGGGACTGAGTACCTAGGTTTGCTGCTACGGGAACCATAGGCGAAAAATTTGTTTTTTGTTCAAACAACAACAAACTACAACCAGATGAAGCGATATACCAAGTTTCGTCAGTTTATGTTCATAAATAACCGAGGTATACAATTTTTCTTTTTCTCCATAAGAATAACATTGGACAACGTACTGTGTATGTACTTTCAATATCTCAGTAACCAATTGACGTAGAGCAACGATCAAAATACCAAATTGTTTTTTTTTTTTTAAGCTGAATTCAATGGTATAAATTACAATTTAATTTAAATGATAATTACATGTGAAAACTCCAAAAAAAATATTTTGGGGTACAAAACCCCCCCAAAACCCTCCCAAAACCCCCCTTTGGATGGTGCGATTTGTCTGGTTTTCGAACTCGTTCAAATAAATGGTACTTTACATATTTGTACCAAATTTTATTAAGATCGGACCTTTTTTACGAGAGTTATCGTGCTTACGGACACACACACACACACACACACACACACACACACACACACACACACACACACAAAATTTGAACGAAAGGTGTTTTTGACATCTGGGGACCTCAAAACGAAAAGTTATCATGGTCTCGGGCCTAAGTCTTACCATGAAACCTACGGTAATAGCTTCTTCCCTATAGGGGAAATTCGCTAAAATTACTATTTCTCTCTTATTTACTGATAAATTTCATTCAAACTTGATATGCATGTCAATTTAGCATTGTCCTACAGAGGAAATTCGAAATATGTTGCCCCTTAATAACCCTGGGGGTGAATAGGGGGCATTTCCCCTCTTAAAACCACGAGTGTAGCAATGGATTCTGTAGTGCCTCCAAAGCAGGGATTTGGGTGGATGTTTTTCAAAACAACTTGTTTACAAGATTTTCTGTACATTCGACCGTGCTTTGTATTCTATATTTAGTAAATAAAAAGTAATTTATTCGTTAAAGTTGGTCTAAAAGGGAGAAAGTATGTGTCAGTTTCCTGATACCGTTTATTTCCCTTGGTCACTCCATCACTTGAGAATGAGTGCACCAAATTGAATAATTCTATTTTTGTTGTGTTCTTTAATGTTAGGACAAGGTTCTTATAAAAGAAAATGTTTAATCCAACCTAAGGGCTCTGTCCCACTGGTCTTTAAAGTTTCCATTGATTTGATCAAAGATAAGTTAGTTACACCAAACAACTGTAAACATACTTGAAAGGCATAAACATACATTCATTACGGAAATAAAAAACTACTTGAATATCAACTCTCATTATGGAAATAAAAAACTACTTGAATGGCAACTCAAACTCTTTTTTTGACAGGCGAGTGAGCGGAGCGAACGAGCTCATCTTGAAAATGAACGAGTATTTGACATAAAACAAATTCAATAACATTATAGGATAGGACAGGACAATGTCTGTCGGGCCAGCTAGTCCTATATAAGAATAGCGTGTGTAGTGGCGAAGTGTAACCATCTATTCAGAGTAAACTACTGAACGTAGAGCGGCCAGGTTGGTGTTAATGGTGTTGATAGTCCTTAGCCCAAGGATGATGAAAAATACGATATTATAAATTTACTCGGTTATAAGTTTGCAATTGGCAAAAAACACAGTTTTTTGGCCTTTTTTCGCCATCACCATGTTTAAGGAACGTGTAACCACCTATTCAAAGTAAACTACTGAACGTAGAGAGGCCAGGTTGGTGTCAACAGATTTCCCTTAAGCCCAGGATGATGAAAAAATACCATATCCGACATTTATTTACTTATAAGTTTGTAATTGGCAAAAAACACTGTTTTTGTTAGCCATATTTTATTTGCAATATTTTTTTACCGAGCCATGTGTTCTCTACTTTGCATCCAAATTCAATACAACAGCTGAGGAAAGTTAAGGTTGTTTTGTAAACAAATCAGAACACTATTCTTAATAAAATTTAGGTTTTTGGATTGAAATTCGCAAACAATAAGGAACAAATATTCTATGCTAAATGGGAATAGAGAGAGATATATAATATATTCCATATATTTATATATTTTTCATGGTATGATTAATTGTTATTTCTGAACTAGTTACGAAAATTGAGATATTTAAAAAAGCATTGACTCACTCTGCGGCTTCGAGTAGTTAGGATATTGCAAAGATAAATATAAATACCCCCATCGCAGCAAACCTGCGTACACAGCATATTTCAAATGAATATACAAGGTAAGACAGACCACCCATCCAGCATGTATAACGGGAGACAGGTTTGGTTTAAAGTCAGAACCAAAATTCTTCCCCACTAAAACGCATAAGGAAATATTCTTCCCCTATTACAAATATTTTTATCAAAATCTATGTACAGAATGTTCCAAAACTGAAGGTCTCTGGTTCGAATCTGTCACGATTATTCGTTACACTTTATGTAAATAAAATATTATTTTAGCAAAACTGGTTTAGTTGTTTAAAATAATAAGGGACGGTAAAGGTTTCAAATAGATCTAGTTTAGCAGTCGTAGACAAGAACCGATAGTCCAGTCAACGAATAGCCCAAAAGGGGGTGTAGACTGTGTAGAGTGCGTGATCAGGTACATAAGCGAAACTTCAGAAATTTGTTCAGGGTGCTTAGGGAGTGAACATACCAAAAGGCTTGACGTCTACGAGATGAGCCCTCCCCCGGGAGGGGGGGAGAACGTCCCACTTTTAGGTTTCCCGATTAGATCTCAACAACGGGACGTCGTAGAGAAAATATTCTGTATAATATATTAAAGCTAATATAACTAGGTGTACGCTCAAACTTCCCGTAAGAGGATGAACGAATATTTTATTTTATTTTATACATATTTTACTTGCAATATAATCCATTTATGTTAATACATTCATCACAATTACAATTTGCTGAAACATGTATCAACTATGGTATTGCAAGTCTTACAATCGCCCTGCAGTAAAAACCCAAAGCCTTAATAGGAAAGATTAACATGAAAACATGAATTGGCCCTATCAAAATTAATTGTCAAATTATGTTGTAAATAATTAATAAACATGGCGGTAAAAAAAATTCAATAAAAAAGCAAAGGCCACAATTGAAGATTATTATTCATGCTGCATCAGGGAGTGGCATAAGAATATCGAGGAATCCAATGTTCGATCAGTATTTGTTTAAATTCAACGGTAACGGATAACATTATTTTAGAAATTTCAAAGGACTGTCACAAAGAATGTGTTTAATAAAGAAGCACAAACCCGAACATGTTATTTAAATCATACAAAAGTTATTGTGTTCTGAATCCCACTGAAATGGAAAAACCTTCTTCTTTAAGTTGAACGACCAAGACAAAAACTGACAAGAACGAATTTTGTTAGTCATGATGACACTCTACGTTCGTTGAATAAACCGAGTAAAGAACCTAATATTATGTGCTCTCCTGATACTTGAGAGGCAAAACAAAAAAATACCAGAAATTATGTTATTAATTGTGATGCAACGGAGGGTTGTTAAAGAGTGGTTTGAAATCTTGTCTTCAGTATCATTTTGCGAGGAATCCGATCGTTTAATCTTCAATCGGACCTACTGTAACGAAGTTAAATTTATTTACCAATTTCAAAGGGCCACCATACGGAAAGCGTGTAACTGAATAGGCCAGTTAACGAACTTGATCTAAAAATCAATGGAAAGAATTCGTGTGCCAAATTTAGTTTTTCATTTGTTGCCATGAGAACGACATCTCTGACTTTTTTATCTAATTATAAAAAATCCTGGAGGGCCGAGCTTAGCTCGGGGAAGGTCAGTCTGTTTCTTTAGATGACTTGGAGTAATTTTTCACCAAGTCCCCTACTGAATTATAGATTTGAGTACACTTTCATAAGCCAGATTGATATAACAAACCGAGTGAAATTATTCGATACGGTATATCGATTATTTAGGTTATTCTGTCTTGGTTTTGGTTATGGGGTCTCAAGGAGGTAGAAGATATCGTCTTGAAATTTGTCCAGACAACAAACGTTGACTCCACCAATACAGCACTTTTGGAACAACCATTATAACGTATTTATAGAAATCGTACTCCTATTATGTGCTTTTTAAAATGCTACCAGAAAGCTATATAATAGAAACCTTTGAAATTTGTTGATTTGTTTAGTTTTATGCATGTAAATATTTGTTGTTGTATACTGGTAACGTTTATTTCATTTTTATTTTTAGTTTAACTGGGAAAAAACGTTACGTAATAACTGACATGCAGACGGTCAAATATTTTACAATCAACCTAATCATATAATCATTTGAATATCAAACAATTTCATTCGGTTTTTTATATCACTTCGCTTATGAAAGTGTATCCACAGAGTTCCTTGGGTCATTTGCCTCTTAAACAGATTTGTTTAAGGTTAGGTAACTCCAGTTGTTATTATAGCTCAATGTCCCTTAGATACATTTTGGATATGACATGACCACACTGTGTTATCTTCATTCAGTGGTTTTAGTTACTGTTATTTTAGGAAACCACGATAATCCTATCCTATCCTATACTCTAATATGAGTAAGGTTTATTTGTCTGCTTGCTTGCTTGCGACTCTGATTTCCAACGATTTCCTTCAAAAGTTGTAATTAATTAATTTCTGGGTTAAAAATAGGTTCTAAACCCCAGGAAAATTCCATTTATATAAATAAATAATTTATACATTTAAAAATTAACATTGCGTTGATGGAGTTTCTAATAAAAACAAAAGAATCATAAAAGCTGTTTATAATCAATTAGTGATCTATCAAAGTACTGCACTATTATTGTATTAATTTCCTTTGATTTTACATTGATTTTTAGCGAATTTCCCCTATAGGGAAGAAGATATTACCGTAGTCGGGATGGTAAGACCTAGGCCCGCGACCATGATAACTTTCCATTTTGAGGTCCCCAGACCCAAAAAACACCGTTTGTTCGAAACTGTATATATATGTGTGTGTCCGTGGATGTGATAACTCTCGTAAAAAAGTCCGATTTTGATGAAATTTGGTACAAACGTGTAAAGCAGCATTTATGACTAAGTTCGAAAACCAGACAGATCGACCTATCCGAAGTGGTATTTTGGGGTGGGGGGTTTGTACCCCAAAAATGGGGTTTTTAAACTTTTAACATGTAATATTTTAATACCCCCGTCGCAGCAAACCTGCATACTCAGCGAATTTCCAATGAATATATAACATAACACATTAAAAAACTTAACAGGATTCACAAGAAATGTATTCACAAACAAGCGATATTTAAAATATTAATTATTCTCCATAAGAATAACATTGGGGATGAGTACGCAGGTTTGCTGCAACAAGGTACAAAAAATAATGGGTTTTTATGCAAATATCAATAGAACTCATCTTAGTGAAGTCACATACCAAGTTTAATCCATATACATTCATAAATAAGCGATATATAACATTTTAAGTATTTTCTCTAAGAATAACATGGGGACCAAGTACCTAGGTTTGCTGCTACAGGAGCCATAGGCGAAAATTTTTGTTGTGCAAACAACAATAAACCACAACCAGATCAAGCCATATAGCAAATTTCGCCAGTTTATGTTCATAAATAAGCGAGATGTACAATTTGTCTTTTTCTCCATAAGAATAACATTAGACAACGTACTGTGTTTAGCACTTTCAATATCTCGGTAACCAATTAACGTAGAGCAATGATCAAAATACCAAATTGTTTGTTTTTTTAAGCTGAATTTAATGGTATAAATTAAAATTTGATTTAAATTAAAATTACATGTGAAAACCCCAAAAAAACCATTTTTGGGGTACAAAACCCCCCAAAAACCTCCCTTCGGAAGGTGCGATTCATCTGGTTTTCGAACTCGTTCAAATAAATGGTACTTTACACATTTGTTCCAAATTTAATTAAGATCAGACCTTTTTTACGAGAGTTATCGTGCTTACGGACACACACACACACACACACACACACACACACACACACACACACACACACACACACACACACACACACACACACACACACACACACACACACATACACACATATATATATAAATTTGAACGAATGGTGTTTTTGGCATCTGAGGACCTCAAAATGAAAAGTTATCATGGTCTCGGGCTTAAGTCTTACCATGAGACTTACGGTAATAGCTTCTTCCCTATAGGGGAAATTCGCTAAAAAGTCAAATTTTATTTTTTACCATTAGATTCAGCTTTAATAAAACACAAACTTCGGTGTTTTTTAATTTCTCTACGTCAATTGGTTACAGAGATATTGAAAGTGCTAGATACAATACGTTGTCCAATGTTATTCTTATGGAAAATAAGAAAATTCTATATCTTACTTATTTATGAACGTATACTAACGAAACTTGGTATACGGCTTCATCTGGTTGTGGTCTATTGTTAAATGCACAAAAAAATTACCGATTATTCCCGTAGAAGCAAACCTGCGTACTCATCCCTCATGTTATGCTTATGGATAGTATGTAAAATATAATGGCCCCCTTAATTATAAGCATAAATTAATACAACTTGGTATATGGCTTCACCTTGTTGAGTTATATTGACATTTGCATAAAAACCCATTTTTGGTTCCTTTTTTGCAGCAAACCTGCTTACTCATCTCCCATGTTATACTTATGGAGACAACTCAAAATGGTACATTCGCTTATTTATGAATTTATATTGATGAAACTTGGTATGTCTTCACCTAGTTGAGTTATATTGATATTTGCATGAAAACCCATATTTTGTGTTCCTAGTTGCAGCAAACCTGTTTACTCAGCCACCATGTTACTCTTATAGAGAATAATTATAATGTTATATATTGCTTATTTATGAATGAATATTGATGAAACTTGGTATGTTGCTTCACCTAGTTTAATTATATTTATATTTGCACAAATACCAATGGTTTGTGTTCCTTGTTTCAGCAAACCTATGTACTCATCCCCATTGTTATTCTTATGAAGAATAATTAAAACTGTATTTATCGCTTATTTGTGAATATATTTATATGGAACTTGGGATACGCCTTTATGTGGTATTAAGACATATATTATGCATTGGAAATCTGCTGAGTACACAGGTTTGCTGCGACGGGGTATTTTAAAATTAGGGCATTCATCACGTAAATTTAAATTGTTACCTAATTATATACGTAATATTATAGTAAAAAAACCTTAAAAAGCGTTTGCAAATATTCATTACAGATAAATGGTTATTAGTTATTTAAAAGGCTGTCTTCGTGCATAACTTCTTAACTGTCATAATCATAAGTGGCCTCCTAAACGTTCTAAGACGTTTTATAATACAGAGAAATATATTCATATCTGTGAAATATGGTAACAGTAAAACCACAGACATAATTTGTTCCATAAAAATCTTCGGAGCCATAAGCACAAGCAGGTTGATCCGACTGTAAACGTGTATGGCTTAAGTTTACGACAGAATAAACTTAAAATTGGATCCATCATCTGTTGTAAAATTTTGAAAACGGTTCAAGAAACAAAGCTTACAACAAGCTTACTCCAGGCTTATACATCATGGATTTAAGAGTAAAGGAGAGATACATTTATAAGCGTACGGTAAGAGCTAGTCTATAAGAAACTGATTTCAGCTAGCTTTGCCCAAAAACCTCTCTTGTTCAGATGATTTCAGTTATGTAGTCAAATTAAATCACACATCTCATTAAATTTGAAAATTTAAAATTTTTGTTTAAGTTGAAACTTGTAGTTAATTAATGGCCTTAGTAGGGGTTGTATCATAAAATAATATTATTTCTTCGATTACCTCCCGATACCCTTCATTCACACATATGATTTATGGGTGTCAGATTGATTTTCTCAAAGGCTCCGGGGGTGGTTTAGCTTTACATATACAGTAGATTAAGAAAAACATTAATAGTAAACAAAAAACACTTTACGTTTAGGGCTTTCGAAAAATAACTAAATTATTATAAAATAAAAGTGTAATTATTATTTTCGCTAAACACAACAATTCTCTTGAGTCCAATTTATTTTTTAGATTAAATATCATTCCTATAATAAAGTCCTTTTGACTATTTTTAGGTATATAACAAAAATAGAAAAAATAAAAACCTAAATTATCTTAGCAATCTTTTATAGGATTGCCGACGTTACATTTACAATAATTAATTTAAAAAATTATTCCTACAGTTAAATATAGTTTTATGATCCATACTTTAAGAGGAAAGCTAATATTAATATATAATACCCCGTCGCAGCAAACCTGCGTACTCAGCAAATTTCCAATGCATAATATATGTCTCAATACCACATAAAACGGCATACCAAATTTCATAAACATATATTCACATATAACCGATATATGCAATTTTAATTATTTCCATAAGAATAACATTCGTGATGAGTACGTAGGTTTGCTAAAACAAGGCACACAAATAATTGGTTTTTATGCTAAGATAAATATAATTTAACTAGGTGAAGCCACATACCAAGTTTCATCAATATTCAATCATAAATAAGCCCTTTATAACAATTGAATTACTCTCCATAAGAATAACATAGTGGCTGAGTAAGCAGGTTTGTTGGAACAAGGAACAAAAAATGGATTTTTATGCATATATAAATATAACTCAACAAGGTGAAGCCACAAACCAAGTTTTATTCATTTATGTTCATAATTAAGGGAGTCATTACATTTTACTTATTGTCCATAAGAATAACATGGGGGCTGAGTGCGCAGGTTTGCTGCTACGGGGATAATCAATAAAAAATCTATTTTTTGTGTATATAGCAATATACCAGTATTACAAGAAGCCACATACCAAGTTTCATCAATATACATTCATAAATAAGCGAGATATCAAATTTTATTTATTCTCAAGGATAACATTCGACAACGTACTGTGTTTAGCACTTTGAATATCTCTGCAACGGTTGGGTGTAGAATCACAATTTAAACACCAAAATGATTGTTTTGTGGAGATGAACTGATTGGTAAAAGCAAATGTGATTTTTACATTAAAATGAACTGAGGAAAACCAAAAACCTTTTTCCCATCAAATTAACATAAGAGATTTTATCAGTAGTTTTTTTTGGATTTTCTCCGCAACCACTTAACCTAGGTTAATAATTCAAAATACTATGGTGAAAAATGCAAAAAACTGATTTTTGGAAAATTTAAAACCCCCATAAACCCCCCTTCCCAAGGTCCGATTTTTCAGTTTTCGAACTTAAAGTCAAGAATGTTTCTTTACACATTTAAGCCAAATTTAATCTAAATCGGACGTTTTTTACTCAAGTTATCGCATTCACGTACACACATATATACTGTACATATATATATATATATAAATTTGAACGATAATAGTGTTTTTGTCATCTGGGGACCATAATGCAAAAAGTTATCATGGTCCCGGGCTTAGTCTTACCATGAGACCTACGGTAATAGCTTCTTCCCTATAGGGGAAATTCGCTAAAAATGAATCCCTATTTCCCTTGGTCACGCCATCACTTGAGAATGGAGTGCACCAAATTGAATAATTATTTTTTGTTGTGTTCGTTAACGTCAGGACAAAGTTCTTAGAAAAGAAAATTTTTAATCCGACCTAAGAGCTCTGTCCCACTGGCCCTCAAAGTTCCCATTGATTTTATCAAAGTTCAGTTAGTTACACCACACAGCTGATTACAAGGATTATATCTAAACATACTTTAAAGGCATGAACGTTCATTACGGAATATGTTCATTACGGAAATAACAAATCTACGTGAATGGCAACTCAAACTCTTTTTTCGATGCCGAAGTTAGCACTATATAAAAATAGGTTAATGAGCGAAGCGAACGAGCTCATCTTGAAAATGAACAATATTTGACATAAAACAAATTCAATGACATTTGTTACCAACAGACTAGTTAGGACAGGACCAAGTCTGTCGGGCCAGCTATATATAAATTAATATATATATTCAACTATTTGACACGATTTTCCTATAATATTTTTCAAAATTCAGTTTATTAGTAATTATTGATAGCAAACAATTGTGATTTTAGCTCTAAATAATATCCAAATATTGTTGTGCCATAAATGATTATGCTTAATATGGGTTCCTGTCATAATTGGTAATTTTGAAAAAACTAGAAGACATTTTTAATAGGTCAATTGTCAACTAATAGATTGAAATAACTAATTAATCGTACATTGTGTTGCAAACGTTAGGTACTACTGCACTTGGGTAAAACTTAAACGAGAATAAAATAAAATATTAAACAATATTATAAACTAACTTATAATATGATAGCCATTCATATAAAAATATGATACGTTAGTAGTAAATTATGATATATAAATACCTTTTAGCGAATTTCCCCTAAAGCGAAGAGCTATTATTATAAGTCTCATGGTCAGACTTAAGCCCGAGACCTTGATAACTTTTCATTTTGAGGTCCCCAGATGCCAAAAACCCCATTTGTTGAAATTTTTGTATAGTCATAGTCAGTCACAAATCTTTATTTATATTATGCACAAGCTGTTCAATAAATAGCGTCAAGATATGCATCATCAAAAGAATACATTTTATTAAACTAAACAAGAAAACATTTATGAGTAGGTTTTTTTTTGGATTTTCTCCGCAACCACTTAACCTAGGTTAATAATTCAAAATACTATATTATTTGTTTTTTATGCTCTATAACATGGTCAAAACCAAAAATAACTCAACTAAGATTAGCGAGGGGTGGAAAGGTCATCAAAAGAATATAATGCCATTATGTTCAATATAAATACAATATTTCAACAATTATAATATCAAACAATATAAATGTTTATAAGATATTTTGTTAAAATGTTTTTAAACTTTAAGCCATTTTCCTTTGATATACTTGTCGGAATATGCTTTAGATAAATATTTCCTATATATGTCGGTTTTTTTCAAAAATTTCAATTTGTGTCTCTGGGAAAACTGATTTTTTCCTCTGATGTTGTAGGAATGAGTCCTCATTGAGTTAATATTTATACTGAGTTTTTCATTTCTTGCAGCAAGAATAGTTTCAAAAATACATTGACCGTAGACCGTAAGAATTTTTAAATATTTATATATGTCCGTAAACACGATAACTCTCGTAAAAAGGTCCGATCTTAATTAAATTTGGTACAAATGAGTAAAGTACCATTTATTTGAACGAGTTCGAAAACCAGACGAATCGCACCAGCCGAAGGGGGGTTTTTGAGGGGTTTTGTACCCCAAAAACGGTTTTTTTGGGGTTTCCACGTGTAATTTTTATTGAAATCAAATTTTAATTTTTAACATTGAATTTAGCTTAAAAAACAAACAATTTGGTATTTTGATCATTGTTTTAGGTCAATTTGTTACTGAGATATTGAAAGTGCTAAACACAGTACGTTGTCTAGTGTTATTCTTATGGAGAAAAAGAAAAAATTATATCTCGCTTATTTATGAACATAAACTGACAAAATTTGGTATATGGCTTCATTGTATATGATTTATTGTTGTTTGTTCAAAAAAACAATTTTTCGCATATGGTTTCCGTAGCAGGAAACCTAGGTATTTGGTCCCCATGTTAATCTTATAGAAAATAGTTAAAATGTTATTTATCACTCATTTATGAATTTATATGGATGAAATTTGGTATGTGACTTCACTAAGATGAGTTCTATTGATATTTGCATAAAACCCATTATTTTATGTTCCTTGTTGCAGCAGACCTGCGTACTCATCCCCAATGTTATTTTTATAGAGAATAATTAATATTTTAAATATCGCTTGTTTATGAATATATTTCTTATGAATCATGTTAAGTGTTTTAATGTGTTATGTCATATATTCATTGGCAATTCGCTGAGTATGCAGGTTTGCTGTGACGGGAGTATTTTGTTACTGTCGTGATAAAAAATATTACTTCAGATTTAAATTACTAAGCGTAAATTTAAACGTTTGTTTTTATGCTTATTTGTTTGTATATAGTCATGAAATAAAACCATTAGGAGTTATTTATAATAAAGCTCCTGCTCAAAATAACCATTATACAAAAAATTGAAATGAATTATTGGGCTTATTTATGAAGTCAAAGAATATCTTCATTTAATGCCTTCGGGGGTAAATATGAACAGTAGTCTGACAAACAATGGTTCCTGTGTTACTTAATTTGATTTGTCATTTAATAAAGTTCTCTACAATTGTATTTTACTCATTTATTATGTTGAATGCATTTTACTACGTGTTTAATAAATTAGTAAATTTGATGACGTACTAAATGATCCATATCTTAATAAAACGTTATACTGTTTTAAATCATCAGATAATTACAAATGATGTTGATTAGCATATATTTGATTAGTGCGATTAATATAAAGATTATATATATATAGATTAAGGTAAGAAATTGTTCATAACATTGTTTAGTCTTAGTCTGAGTCTTTTTAACTTAGAAAGTAAATACAATTGTCATGCCAGTACCTGGACTACAGGCTAAGTTGGCCTTGACTAAGACTAGCAGAGTGTGGCAGTAAGGCTTCACAAAGCCCATCAATCTTAAATGTAATTTTTGCTCGGTGCGACGCCTGAGAAAGTGTTTGAAAATCAATTGCACTCGACAAGTAGAGGATATATCAAATAATTTAAGTGACTTTTGAACTCTTAAACAACATTATTCAATATTTTAATGCAACTAATTCAAAATAAATTTGAAATACAAGCGAGCCTAAAGTCCTTCTTTACAGTCTAAAAACGATATTTCTGATTAGCGAGCGAAACGTACTTTTTCGCTCGGTGAAGTTATAAACAGTAGATTACTGGTTGTTACATTGGACCAAGCTAACTGATTTGATGTTTATAACCTCAATCTCGTGAATTCGGCCAAAATGAATGAAAGTGCATATTCGTGTGTTGTGTGATAAATAAAATTGCAGGTGAAAAACTTTGTATGTAATTAGAGTTTATAGTGTATTTATCGTTTTCGAAAAATTTGAACAGTTTCCTCTCAAGCGATAAATACCTACTTTACGCTCTTAATACAGAACTATTTTGTATGTAATAACACAGTTTCTTTCAAACAAAAATGATACCGCTACTGTTCACGTCCGTTCCAAATGATGCACCGTACGTAACTTTTCCTGTGATTTTTAAAACAGATTGAGAGCCAGTGACACATAAAGAAAACCTCCTAACCTACCTAAGCGGTAGCGGCTTACGTCCGACGTGTACGTAGTCACTTCGAACAAAAATATTTGTAATCTAGAAATTGTTAAAATATGTTATGAGATGTGTTGCAAAGAAGTCCCTCGGCACTTGTTATAGGGGTGCTAGTTATTGTATCATTTCAGTAACAAGTGTACAACGGATCATATTTGAAATCCTATTGTTGTCATAAGATTCTGTTCGTAGTGCATCCAGTTCTTATGAGTTATTATAGTGAAATTAGTTATACTGTACGTAGACATAGTTTCATCGTGCGTCACAAGAACACCAATTGCCAACTGGAGGCTACATTAACCACGAAAGTCTATCAGCATAAAGGGATGGGAAGGACTAATATTTGCCAGCGATATTACCATATGTGGCTATCCAAATAGATAAAGGCACAGATTAACCGGGCGAGGGTGGCGTAATACGTGTGTGTATTACATGTACGTGTGTGTGTTTTTGTGTACGTAGTGTGTGGTTGTGTAAGCCTATGTGTGGGGGAAGGGGGAGCAGGACAATCAGGAGGTGGAAGGTGTCCTCAAATATTTATTACCCCAGAATACACAACTCGGCTCCCGCACACTCCGCCTATCTTGCTAATAAATTACACACTGGCGCGTTGAAAATTACAGTCGGTCAAGGTGTTCCTGCTGATTATTTAAAATTAGGTATATCAATTCAACCATGTTTTGTTCTTAGTTAGCTTATTTAGAACTAACTGATGTACCCGTTCTTCTCACGGGATAGAAAGGTTGAGATCTTGAAACAGCTATTTTTTTCTTCTGCTCTTTAAGCTGTCAAATGGAAGTATACACACTGTTCGCATTACAGTTTCTGAATGTTTACAGTATTCTGATATGTAAATATTAAAACTTAGGACGTTCACGGGGCGTAGCCCGAGTGGATTTTAAGGAAGTGAATAGGCCACGGGTAAGGGTGTTTCACGGGTTCAATATCTACCTTTGTGTAAAGTTTCAGCCCAGTCGGTTTTTGCGTTTAACCCGGAACATCAGACACAGCCAGACAGACAGAAACCACCTCTTATTTATAATATTATAGATGGATATGAAATCATTACCATCTTACTGTAACTTCACAAAGTGGACATTTTTGATTAAAATGAGCTACTGTATTGTTATCTGGGATTCCAAATTAGTAAAACAACTGACCAACGTTATTTGAATGTAACAAATGGGTAGTTTAAGGGTTAATTTTAAATGTAATATATAAGTAATGCAAGTTTTGCAAACTCAAAAGTTATTGTTCAAATCGTTAAAGTTTACAACTAATTCTGAATGAAAACTTATTTTTATTTGAATTATATAATCTTCTAGAAATGATCAAAATAAATAATTTTATTAAAAGTAAGGTAAATAACTCAAATGTAAAATTTTACGTAGTTTTTATGCAACTAGGTAATAACATTATGTTTGACCGTGTCTGATGAACGGTAAAAATACAGTTCAATACGATGGAAGGGGGACAAGGAGAAACCGACTGATAGCCGATAGCCGTCGTTGTAAAGTAGGTCACCATTGGTTAGATTATCCTTTCAAGTAATTTTATAAACTATTAGATATAGTTTTACAATTTGCAAGAGTATTCTGTAAGCTTCTACAATGATTTGTATCATCAAGTCTAAGAGTAGAGCTATAATTTAAAATTTACCACCACATTTGTTTCCCTTGCATGCCTTGTACCATCTCCTATATTTGTTATTAGTTTGTCCCACCTGTTAGGTGCATAACTCATAAGAGACATGATATTGTATCATAAATGTTTAAATTCTGACTTACGCATTGGAGTGACTTACCTAACCACCGCAAAACGTCCTGAAGCGCATTTGATATATTGAGGGGACTTTAAACCAAAAAAATTTTATTTTTCATTTTTGTTGTAAATGATTTATTACAGTTTCTCCTTTATAATGATATAACTAGTTTACGTTTATATATAAAGTAACTGGTTGAACAAAATAAAATACTGAAGGCTTGCGCAACATTTCAGGGCTCTGCCAGACAGTAGTGACAGCTGCTATGGGGAGACCACTTATTAAATTTACCGAAACTTTGATTTTTTAGCGAATTTCCCCTATAGGGAAGAAGCTATTACCGTAGTCGGCATGGTAAGACCTAGGCCCGGGACCATGATAACTTTTCGTTTTGAGGTCCCCAGACCCCAAAAACACCATTCGTTCGAAACTGTATCTATATATATATCTCTATATATATCTCTCTCTCTCTCTCTCTCTCTCTATATATATATATATATATATATATATATATATATATATATATATATATGTGTGTGTCCGTGAGCACGATAACTCTCGTAAAAATTATCCGATTTTGATGAAATTTGGTATAAACATGTAAAGTAACATTTATGACTAAGTTCGAAAACCAGCCAGATCGCTTTATCCGAAGGGGTATTTTGGGGGGGTTTTGTACCCCAAAAATGGGTTTTTCGAATTTTTTACATATAATTTTGGAAATAGTCAAATTTTAGTTTTTTCCATTGGATTCAGCTTAAAAAAACACACAATTTGGTATTTTGATCATTTCTCTACGTCAATTGGTTACCGAGATATTGAAAGTGCTAAACACAGTACGTTGTCTAATGTTATTCTTATGGAGGAAAATAAAATTTTTATATCTCGCTTATTTATGAACGTATACTAACGAAACTTCATCTGGTTGTGGACCATTGATATTTGCTCAAAAAAACCATTTTTTACCAAAGGCTCCCGTAGTAGCAAACCTGCGTACTTAGCCCCATGTTATTCTTATGGAGAATAAGTAACGTGTTATCTCCCTTCATTATGAAAATAAATTAATAAAATTTGGTACGTGGCTTTACCTACATGAGTTATATTGATATTTGTATAAAACCCCATTTTGTTGGGTTCCTTGCTTCAGCAAACCTGCATACTCAGCCGCTATGTTATTCTTATGGAGAATAATTAAAATGTCATAAATCGTTTATTTATGAATGTATATTGATGAAACTTGGTATGTGGCTTTATGTGGTATTAAGATACATATATATGCATTGGAAATTCGCTGAGTACGCAGGTTTGCTGCTACGGGGGTATTTATTTATTTATGTCACTTTTCTCAGACAATTATAAATATATATCTTTATGAAATTTGTATGGTGTTTATATAACACTATTACCTAGTATATACTAAGAGATTTAATGAAAACTCCAAATGATCCTCTAGAAAAAAATGTAAATGTAAAATGTCTATGTAAAAAAGGGGATTTTTATAGAAATAAATTACTTAGACATATTACATTGAAAAATCCCTGTGTAGCAAATTAATATACGAGATTACCTGCAGCAGAAAAAAATATGACAATATCTCATATGGTTTTTGAGAAAGATGGCATATGGTTAACATTGAGTTGGATAGGCGTTCGAAGTCCCCTTAACGAATCAAAAAATATATCAACCAACATTTAAACTTGTTTAAGGTTAGCCTGTGGCAGTTTTATAAATACTGTAATAACGATATTGGAAAGAAGTTATGTTTTATTTTTTCGCTTTTTTCTACTATACAGGGTAAAAGTAATACTACCCTTAAACACCTATAAGTAATAAGAGTCGAGTTGGACTTTAAGTGATAAGTAATGTCCAAACAAACCTTAAGAAAATAAAAACAAATCCATAGCTAGGAGTTTATGCAAAAAACATAGTTGATTCATGGTATAGACCCAGAACCTGAAAAAAAGAATAAAACAGAAAACTTAAATATGTAGAATTAAACACTAGAAGTGATTGGAATATCTTAAATTAAATAACAAATTCAACACTATAATGAGTTTCAAAAGTACAACCTTCATAGACTAAGTCATGTTATCTATATAAAAGAATTTTCGAGACACTTCCTGTCAGGTGAAAAGTTAAACGAGTTCGCAAGCAGCACACTGACGTGAGGGAAGTGAATTTCCACATAAAAACTTGTAAAACTCAAAATCAGTGTAAAAACATCCATTTGTCCAATTTTTATTGAAATCTGAAAACATTGTTTTTTTGGCTGTTCTGATACTCCTGGTTTAATTTACTTGCAAAGCTGGGAATACAATTTTAAGCCTTATAAGGTTAGGAGAAGGCCCAGACAGGCTTGAAAGTATGCGTGAGGTTGCTGGGGATAATAAAAGTACTCTAACAAAGGAATAACAGGCTTTTCTAGTGTAAAACCCCCATAAGACAACGTACTGTGTTTACCCGATACACATTTTCTTTAATAACTCGGTAAATATTTATGCTAAAATGACGAGAGAGGGCTTAAAACTTTCGCCTTTCTAATTCCCATCTTTTAACATACATTAATTTTACATCTGGGGCTTTTCTGACCCTTTTTGGGCCCAAAAACTCAAAATTTGAAAGATTAATCCAAAAAAATGGGTTTAGAGTTTTCCGATTGTTTTGCCCAACGAACTTGTCCAACAGGTTATAGAAAGGAACGTCCCTACCAAATTTGAAGTAAATCGGACAAAAAATGCGACCGCTAGAGTGCATACACATATATATATATATATATATATATATATGTCTCTCTCTCTCTCTATATATATATATATACAATTTCGAACGACCCCCCAAAACGTGTTCAGGGGGTCACGTTAGGAACTTCTATGGTGGTCCCGGGCTTAAGTTTCACCGTGCGGGTCATGCTAATAGTTCACTTTCCATAGGAAATTCACTAATAACGTACCAAAATGTATGAACGATCATCCTTGATCTTTCTTTAAAAATAAGAACATTTAAATAAAAACAAATGTTGGTTGATCGCGGCCGCGATGATGGGTCTCTCGGCGTGATGGATGGCCGTGTGAAGACGTTAGACTCAGACTGCGGCAGCTCCGGCGCCAAGCTATTGGGAAACACTGCACTCCGGGGATGTTATTCGCATTAGAGTCAAAACTGACGGAGAAGAATTGAGATCTAATGGCGGAGAACGGTAATTGTACTCGTTTCAGTAATCCAGCCGCTTTATCTCCTTGGCTACGAAACTAATTATAAGTTTGATGTTGATGCTTATTGTACTAAACTTAATAGGCACAGTAATGTTAATATAAACAACCTATTTGAAAGTATCCGATAGTAGAATCTATATAAATAAAATTAGAGTTTTGTCTGTTCATTGCTTGTAATTATGACATTTTTGAATACTTTCACGTTTTACACCCTAGGGAAGCCAAAACAAGTGCTATCTCAATTTTTGCCTGTCTGTCTGTCGGTAACGCTCAAGGTTTTTGTTCGCTTTTCACTGGAAAACGGGTGCACTGACTTTGATGAAACTTTGTTTCTTTGTTCCACACATGCGTGAGCAGGTTTTAGGCCTCTTTAAACTGGCATGCGCCCGTTGGAAAAATAATGGCGGCCGCTCAAAAACGTGATTTCGTGCGGTTTTGGTCATGTTTTCTTCGCTTTTCACAGGGAAATGGGTGCACCGATTTCGATGAAACCTTTTTCTATATTCTACATGTGCGTTAGTAGGTTTTAGGCTAATTGGATTTGTTTAAATCCCCTTAGGAAACTGCCCCACGGGGTTTAAAGATCCTATGCTATTCTTACGGACAAAGAATTTATATATATATATTGAACCAGATTATGACTTATGAATAGTTATTCTATAAACAAATGTTGTAGTTCTTATTTAAAACTTTGAGCGAGGATTTGTAATAAATAACATAAGTATTCTGAGTGGAAATATGATCTAAATCTATATTTGTCAGACTCATGAACTCGCTGAAATAGTGATCACGTTATCAAAAAAACGACAATGTCTTTGAAGATGAAATTTTGCATGGAGGTTCTATGCTGCAGATGTACAATAAGAATTGTTTAAAAAATTCCTAATTTCCCTAATTTACTTTTATGGCAGTCTTATAAGTATTAGTATTTACTGGACCTTTGTAAGTTGAAATTCGGTAGGAACATAACTCGGAACAAAATACCAAAACACAAAATACAAAATACATCAGAACAAAACGCAAGCCTATTCCCGTTACGAAAATGTTTAAGGGCTTTGCCCCCCGAATTTAAAAATACAATCTTTTAACAATCTTGCACACACTACTGGACTGATGGATCTGAAATTCGCTAAAGATGTAGCTGATAGCTCAGTGCAGACATTTACCTACTCCAAATACAAATATATTCAGATACAAATATTCTCAAGGACTCTGGCCCACTGGCCTTCAATATAAGCGTGTTAATCATCACACACCAACTACTCAACCAGTAGAGCTGAAATTTGATACTTTAAAAGAAATAAGAAACAACATCATGTGGAGTAACGGTGTTGTTCTCTCGAGATTTCACACATACCCGTTGTCGTGCGTGAGACATGGGTGGGCGATATGTACGCCTCTCTAAAAATATATTTTATGTAGCCGACCAAAGAGTGTCTGAACTTAACAGTAAATGTGAAAATATATTTTGGAGAAGATTAATGGGTTGAAAGGTTTTCTTGTGCCCTTTACCTTAAGCTTATAATTAATAGTTTCCTTTACCTTAGCCAAGAAATAAAAGTTTTATACAATTAACAAACTTGTGGTTTTATTATGAGGTACAATGTCATAGGTTTTAAAGCAAAATAGGGGTATAATGAATGTTTAACTATAACTGGGAGATTCTAACCTTTTTTTTATATAACAAATATTGGTCAAAATTAGGCTCAAACTTTAATTGATAAATGCGAGTGTCTCTTAAATAACAGGTAGGGTAATGTGCCGGATCTGGATATTTGTTCTATATTATATTGGTTGAAATGATTTTCATTACCTATAAATACTTAGTAAATCAGAATTTGAATTCAATCAAATATGTAAATAGGCCAATTATGATCTCAGATGTATTGAATGAGTTAAGAAGTGCAAACTGTTCAGCTATGGCATTCGAGGGTTGCCACATAAATGGCTAACTTTATATTTAACGAATAGAAGGCAGCAAGTAGAAAAATCTGGTAAACTATCTGAAAGCGTACAGTTACAATTTGGAGTACCGCAAGGCTCTATACTTGGACCACTGTTATTCTTGATGTATGTTAATAATTGCAATAAGACAGTAGAATTTTCAAAGATTATTCAATATGCAGATGATACAACTATCTGTCTAACAGAAAAGACAATTTCTGAATAGATATGAAGGCTTTTAAAGATTTAAATTCATGTATTCAATTTTTTTGATGAAATTAACCTAAAAACTAATAACTCAAAATCAAGTTTTATTAAATTTTGCTGCCGCCGAAATTTTGAGAATAAAGAATGTCCAAACATTATGATGGACGATACAATTCTGGAAGAAGTTGACTGTACAAAGTTTCTAGGACATTATATTGATAGAGGCCTTACTTGGACAGACCATTTAAATATTCTGTGTTCAAAGGTGTCTTCAAACCTTTATGTTTTGCGATAATTATCAAAATACTGCCAAAATAAAATGCTGCCGATAGCGTATTATGGTTTAATATATCCATATTTGTCGTACGGTATTACTCTTTGGGGTAGCTGTAACGAAAAGGAATTTAAAAGACTTTTCATCCTTTAAAACGAATAATTGGCAATTTAACATTCAGAGAGACTTGCAAAACTACTTTTAGGGATTTTGAAATGTTGACCCTGCCATGTCTTTATATATTTAAAAAAATATTATATTCCAAATGAAAATGTGAACAAATGTTAGGAAAGGATATTCATAATTATGATACTAGAAATTATAATCTCTCACGGCCACAACAACATCGACTAAATCTCTTTTCCAATATTCCATCAGGTATGACCTTTTTACATAAATTACCTAAATGTATAAAATTTAAAAACAACTCAAATAAATTTAAAAAAGAACTGAAACAATTTGTATTAAAAAAACATGTTATCATATCTCTGAATACATGGACCGTTCTTTATTATTAAATAATTAATAATGTATATATATATATATATATATATATATATATATATATATATATATAAAGCCTGATTTAAATTAATATTCAAAAGGCATTCTAAAAGGCTCTGTCATTTCTGAGACTATATTCTTGTTCTTTTATTTTTTATAATATTTAAATTATTTATTAATTAATTGTATTAGTATTACTATGTAGTTTAACATATTTTTAAATTTCTGTTTTTTTCAACATTGATATACAACATTTGTAGTTGTTATTTCAATAAAGTATTGTTATTATTATTTAAAAACAAATGTAGTCTCATAAACATCTATCCTTCACTCGGCACAATGAATCACAGGTTTTACTGATGGACAGTTTTTTTTTGTTTACCTTGGTTCATAAACAGTTTAATTTGGAAAGTTCCTGGCTCTGTGATTGTGCCATCCTCACGTCCACCAATGAACAAGCAACGGATATCAACGCAAAGGTAGGTCTCTTCCAAAGCGAGGAACGAACTTATACAATTTTTACCACCGTTCTTTTAACCATGACCACTGTTGAGAACAGTTTCATATATATTGATTTAGATTTGTTTAAATAAAATCAAGTAATCATATGTTTTCAAAACATACAATTTTTCTAAGTTTAAATTGTTTATTTACAATTATAATGAAAACAGGACCTGGCAAAAATGGTGATTTTAAAAGTGGTTTGTCAA
Organism: Allygus modestus; assembly: GCA_963675035.1. NCBI lineage: Eukaryota > Metazoa > Arthropoda > Insecta > Hemiptera > Cicadellidae > Allygus > Allygus modestus. The sequence continues at coordinate 175,537,050 of OY776112.1, read as the reverse complement.
TGGTGTTAAAGTTTAATGTTTCTTTACATTACTATTGATTTATTGGCATGTAAAGATGAAAAGTATCAAAGTATTTAAAGTGTTAAATTAAACAGGGTTAATAGTTGTTTGTACTTGAGTTCTTTTAATTCCAAAAGCGAATCCAAAGTGTTACGTGTACCGATTTGGAATCGTAAAAAACTACGCCGTCCACTACCCAACATAGTTCCTCGACTTAGCAACAGTACCCGAACTATCTGATAATTTATTTTGTTAACTTTTATTTAATAACTGTACATTAAACATGTAAAATGTAATTTTAATATTTTAAAATTATGTGGGTTGTTATTTTCTGTAGTTAAACTACTATTTACACATACAACCCGTACGAAGGTAAACAGCTAGTAGAGACATAAATTTGATCGAGCTTAACAATATACTTGCGTGTGATTTTGAACTAAAACGATTTAAACAAGGATAACAGATTTGTTAAATTACTGAAGGAAAATGGGACGATAGATTAACCAATATATTGCATGGATATATCCCTTGAACTATTTGGTAGTAAACTGTATTGTTAAATTTATAGTTACATATAAGTGGTCTAATAGATAACTTAAGTATAAATATCACTAACCAGTATTTTAATATACTAACCATTACATTAAAATACTGGATGCCCCCCTTTCATAGAAGGGGTTCAGGAGGGGAATAATAGACTCCAAATATCGTTAATTGTAAATATAATTAACGATATTTGGGGCTGACATCCACTGGGGCGGGAGAGGTATGGGGGCCGCGGACGAAGTGGAACGTTTCCGCACCACCGAGGTAGGCCTGATAATTACCCTTTATTATACAACCTGTCCCTCGGACGTAGTGTCTTGTTTTTGAGGGACTCCAACCACCGGACGAAGTAGAATACAGGCGCATATTCGAACTCTCCCATTCATCTCTTGAACCCCTTCTATGTAAGGGGGAAATTCTTCTGATTGTTACTCCCTCATTTGACCAAGCATAGTTAATCAATTAAATTACCGCGCATTGTCTGGTTTATGATTATCAAAATTACGAGTTTTAGACAAATTTCTTAATGATGAATACATGTACAGTGCATCACTGTTGTAGGAGTTTACGTAACATGTATTTGTAGTACAGAAATTCAAGTTATCTTAAGTAACATTTAAACTTACACGATCTGAAATTTAAACAAGACGACATTTTGAAAAATATTTATTGAATTGTTAATACACCACCTTAAGTTGGTTTAGGAAATTTGAATTTAACTGTTTTACACCTTTGATGACTCATCTATTTATTTTATATTAAGCCCTCAATCGACGACATTCAAAATAATTATCCTAAAATTATCATGAGTTTTATCTGTTTGGAGGAAATTGTTGATGAATTGAAAACGGAAATTAGGGATTTTATTTGACAGATTGTTTCATGTTATATAATATAGAACCTCAATAATTAGTTATTTTGTCGACAAGTTGTTATCAGATGATGTTTTTACGCTTTCAGCATGATTGTGTCTTACAGCGAGATTAAGATTGTTTACTAGTTGTTTCTGCACACAATATCCGGATTTTTTTTATTCGTTGATTTATATTGACTGTAATTACAGAGAAAATGAAATACCCATTTCATTATCCATTTAAATTTACCTGATACAGTGGCGTTTATTTGCAAATAATTGTGTTATTTTACGATTATATAAAAAGTATTGGATCAGTTGTGAAACCAGTAACTAGTTTTAGCAGTGCTAAGTCACAACTGGGTTCGTACGTGAGTCGGTCCTCTAGGACGTTTTACGCTAACACAATTATGTGACTTACATTAAATTACAATCCTTGCCATATATCGCTACTTAACATTTCTGCTTAGCTAAGCCGGTGTTTATCTACTTCCTTGATTTAAATTTATGATTATTATTAAAAACCATTATATTACATTTATGTTTATTATAAATGTATGATTTTAATCCAACATTTTAACAGGAATAATAATATTAAACCGTAAATAATGCGAAAACATACCAAATATTAAGTAATACAATTAAACGTTATTCAGTTGTTTAATTTTGAATCGGTGCCATCAGAATATCAACTAACCCCACTCAACAATAACAACTCCAAAACCTAACAAACCCTATGTTTGCATACACTTGTGATTTAAAGACAGATTAAATATTAGTCTTGATAAACTGTGATTTGTCTTTTTTGGGGTATTTTATTTGTATTATCAACAACACGAAAACTTAATATATAGTGAAAAATAAACTAAAAATAAGATGTAGTGCAGCTACTTAACTCGTTTTTACTGTATACAATCTCGCTGAAACCTCTCAAAGTAATAGTTGGAGGATCTTTTAACTTCTCAAAGCAGTAAGAATAAACCCATTTTACATCCGGGTTTATATTGAGTGGAGTCATAAAACCGTCTACATAACAGACTTAACATAACCACTGTTATTGCGTGTGTAATATTCGGGAATATTCGTGACGGGCTACGAATATATATACAGGATTTATATTTATTTATTTATCCCTAAAACTAAATTATAATTAATTGTTCGTTTGATGGGGGTATGTCCTATGGGTAATCTTATTAACAAAAACCTTAAGAACTAAATCTGTCAGTGTAGCGATGATTTTTAAATGAGATTTACAAATATTTAAAAGGTTTGCATATAATTATTGAACACATATAAGAGAGACGCCATCACTTGAGGTCTTAATTAAATTTCACTTACTACACATTTTGGAAACTTCATCTTCAAGTTTTTACTTTCTCCCCCTATACATAGTATATGGAGTAAGTATTGTCTTCGTCAAAATTTTCGAATTTTAGTTAATAGTGGAAATATTCATTTTGGTGCTCCCTGAACCCAAAAAAGTGGTTTTTAATTTATGTCTGACCATGTGTGTGTGTGTGTGTGTGTGTGTGTGTGTGTGGATGTGTACAGAGCTAGAGCCCTAATCAATGGGTCGATTTTTATGAAATTTGGTATGTAGGTACTAATCCACGATATCTCACGAATACACGATTGCTGGTTGTGGAGAAAATTTAAATTTTCATTTTATGGGAAACGCAGTACGTTGCCCAATGTTATACTTATGGGGAATACAAAAATTACTATTTCTCTCTTATTTACTGATCAATTTCACTCAAACTTGATATGCTTGTCAAGTTAGCATTGAACAACAGAGTATATTCGAAATATGTTGCCCCTTAATAACCCTGAGGGGAAATAGGGGGCATTTCCCCTCTTAAAACCACGTGTGTAGCAATGGATTCTGTAGTGTCTCCAAAGTAGGGATTTGGGTGGATGTTTTTGAAAACAACTTGTTTACAAGATTTTCTGTACATTCGACCGTGCTTTGTATTCTATATTTAGTAAATAAAAAGTAATTTATTCATTAAAGTTGGGCTAAAAGGGAGAAAGTACGTGTCAGTTTCCTGATACCGTTTATTCACTTTAAAACCCTCCGTAGGTTACTGGAAAGGTTTTGGGAACATAAGTCCCTCACAGTCACCTTGGTATATTTTCTTTTAAATTAAAATCATGCAACCCATGAAAATAGGCATCACATTTTACAGGGCCCAGAGCTAGACATCGAATAAGCATAGATTTTTTTTAGTGGTGATAAAATTATAACTCTATCAGAGAAAATGTTTCCTACTACACAGATAACTCAGGGATAAAGTCTATTGAGCTTTAACTAAGGGACGAAAGTAGCGACGTCACAGCCAAGAGGGTATAGCCACTCGAGCGCTTGATGGATCACACTGCAGAGATGTCGACATGATGCGACATGTTGAAGGGGGTGGGGGTGGAGCAGCATCACAACATGATAGGTAACGTTGGGCTACTTATATGATATACATTGTATATACGCCATTAAACATTGTACGGATTTCTTCTTTTTGCAAATTACGATTCCTTGCAAATATGACGATATACAATACCGATATTCTACAACTTTTCAGTTTGTGTTAACAACAATAATCCAAACCTTTTATAAATAAACGTATTTATTTTTATTAAACGAATTTAAATTAAAATATCTAAGGTTATTTTAGGGAGGTTATTAAGTAATGAGGCTGAGGCTATTAACAAGGCTGTAGAAGGGTGAATCCCAAAATATGATGTAAATAACGGAATAGAAACCGCTAAGAATTACTTAACTTTTGGTATTACACAATTTAATTTTTTTCCAAATAATGCCACCGGTGGCTAATATATTTGAGTTTTTAAAGAGACCCATTATTTTATCAGTTGAAATTAAGCCCTTAGCATTAATTTATAATAATTTCTACAGGCTTGTCTCTCAATGGGACAAAAACTAACATGTAAAAATATGTATTACTATTTTCAATTTTACGAACACAGTGAATTTATATGTTATTAATACAACTAGCATTTATATAAGATTTAACTCACTCAATAAATGGAATAAATAACTAAATGGAAAATGGGTACATATTTAATTTTGAAGCTAGAAGCTATATAGCATTTTGACACAGATTAGTAAAAAGAGCTTACATAAGGGAGAGCTATCTCACCAATTATTTATTTATTTAATGAATGGATTGGATTGGCGTGGCCTTGGTAATTTTCTGAAAGAAGCTTGGTTCTGCAGATGGGTTTTAGTTTCGGGATTTAATTATTGAGAATAAAGTGTTGAAATTACAAAATATAAATGTTTAATGGCCTTACCAATGACAGGTTTTTTATATTGCTAGTTATAAGCATGTTAAAGTATTTTTTTTGTCTTTTTGTTTATAGTAATAAAGCGGTTGTAATAATGTTTTTGCTATTTTATTGAGAACACAGTTTTTGATTTGTTTTTGCCTGTTGTTTTTAAATTGAAAATTAGTTTATGAAGTACATATTAAGATTAACCCTGCAGACGGCTACATTAGCTATTGCTGTAAAGTGTTATGGATTTCAGTTCCCTGTGTGGAACATAATAGTTGTAATGAATGATATTGTTTTGAATAAAGGATTTTTTCATTTAATTTAATTGTATTCAATAAAGCTCATAAGACAACTGCTAACTGTAAACAAACTCATAACTCATAAGAAAATCCCATTAGAAGCTGAATCATTAGCGTTTTACAGTGGAGCCCAAAGGGAAGGGTTTTAATCTAATGTCGAGTAAACGGTGTTGGAATAACTCCTTCCCAAGGACTAAACCCCGTAAACTAACGCTCAAACTTGGTACCACTAAACTAAATTTCCGGCAGTTACTCGATTGAATGACTAACTTCAAGGGTGACTTGCACACTTTTTAAGTTAAGTTATTTTTTTATTTGTAACTTTAGTGATTGTATTTTGCTGTTTGGCAAATCTAGAGTATCGTGTAACCTTTGGGTTATATTTTGTAAGTAATAATTGAAAATTGACTACTTTAGTCCACTTTACATATTACACTTTAAAGTGTACACATTATAAGTAACGTTGCTCGAAAATCAAACCAGTTTTAATATACAGGGTTATTTAAAAATAAATAGGCACTTTTTAATGAAGAATGTAAAATGGGTGTAGTGAACAGAAAAAAATGAATAGATACATTACAGAGAAGACATTTAAAATTTGTATTAACAATGTTTTAGCTGTTCTATATGAGCCCCACGGGTTATACGGCATTCACGGCATTTGATAGTCACGTTATAACCAGACTCTATTAGGGGAATTGACGTCAACACTCTCTGATCGAGCCTTTCTTCTGTCAAGAAAGTACGGCCAGAGGCACATCCTACATCCTGAACTAGAGGAAGATAGTCATGACTACGTGTTGGTTTAAGATGGAGCTCCACCGCATTGACACCATGATATCAGAGAATACCTCGATGAGCAATTACCGGATCGCTGGATTGGACAATGTGCCACTCATGCCACCTCGCAGACCGGACATTATCCCATGCGATTTATTGGTGGGGTTGTATTAAAGATCAAGTTTTTATTCCTCCATTACCATTGAGACTCTTGGAACTAAGACAGCGCATAAGAAGAGTTATACAAAGTGTTGAACGTCAATACTCTTAACAGAGTCTGGTCAGAACTTGATTATCGAATTGATGTCTGCCGTGTAACCCGTGAGGCTCATGTAGAACATCTATAACATTGTTAAATCAACTTTTAAATGTCCTCTTTGTAATCATACTATTTATTTTTTCTATTCACTAAACCCGTTTTACTATGTCCATGAAAAAGTGTCTATTTCTTTTTGAATAAACCTGTAGTATTTTAACAACAATCTTTAGTAGGAAAAAAGTTAAATTTTCAAACTTAGTTTTGCGTTAAAATAGACCCCATCTTATCATTGGTTACTCAAAACTTCCTTTTGAGGATGTTCTTTAGCGAAAATATTAATCACATTACTTGAGCTGAAGGCGTATCAGTGAAAACATTGACTGCTACTCCCACCCAGTTTTATGTTTGGCGCCAAATTTGCGACACTACATTTAAAACGATAATTTTGGAATGTATCAAATGGGGAATCCACAGTGCCGAATTTTAAGATCGAAACATGACAAACCCCCAACATATTGACTAGTTTATTTGTTCAAGAGTCAGTTGATTGCAAAAATATGATATGTTAGGGCCACTTGCACAAAAATATGATATGTTAGGGCCACTTGCACAAAAATATGATATGTTAGGGCCACTTGCACAAAAATATGATATGTTATGGCCACTTGCACAAAAATATGATATGTTAGGGCCACTTGCACAAAAATATGATATGTTATGGCCACTTGCACAAAAATGGTTTAAACCGATTAAATATAATCTAGATTAGGTTAATCCGAAAGTTTAACCTCTAACTTATTTGCTCAAAACATTTCTTTAAGACTAGTTCAAGTTAAACGAAAATTTGATAAGGTTGGTAGGGCCTACCAGTTCTTCAAATTGAAAATACTTGCCATCTGTTTTTTTTTTATTACATAAGACTTTTTGTTTACATGCACCCCTGTGATTAACTGGGGATTGCTCTTGAAACGTTTTGAACGACTCGACTGACGGTACTGAAATGCACGCCAATGAGGGCTCTAAGCTGTATAGGACACCATTTACAGTTTCTTACAGTTTCTTAAGTTAAACGAAAAGGCTAAAAAATCCAGGATCATCCCAAAAATCAAAATAATTAACCCTTGGACGTATACCTCGTTGTTCTTTTAACCGTGTTCTAAATACTGTTTGAAAATCATGCTCTTCAAGTTCTTCAAAAATATCTAAAATATATTACATTTATAACCTCAAAAAAGTGTTGTGTAACGTATTTACAATATTAAACTAAAAATATTGGTTTAACCTAACACTGGTTTAACTTAATCTAAAGTTTAATCACTTGATTTGGTTTAAACTGTAACTCGCTTTAAAATTTATCTTTGGTTAAAAATTTAGATTAACTCGAATTGGTTTAAACTGATGGTTTAAAGTGGTGCAAATTAGGCGTGAAATTTCATCAGTTTATTCACAGAATGCAACACAAACAAAAGACAAAACATCGCTCTTTGTAAATCTTCCTGTTATAAACACGATTCTCAGGCCTAGACCTTTTATGAGATTATGACCTTTTTGACCTTTATGACCTCTTTACGACATTTATGACCTTTTTATGACCTTTTATTAAATTTAACTTTTAAGAGATTATCTTCAGACTTATTCCGTGATATTAGAGACGCTCATCTCTAAGGCAAAAATAATTTAAAATTGTTGCCTTAAAAAACAATTTTTTAAAAATAAATTCTTAAACTTTAACAGGAGAGAACGAAATTTTAACGTTACTGCATCAAACATCCGCTTAATTTATTATATCGTCATTATTTTCTGCTAATTGGAAAGGTTTAGAATTTTAGATTTTAGTTTAAGATCAATACGAGATCATAGGCTTGCAACAACTAGCAGATAAAATTGAAGCACGAACCTCGTGAAGTGGAAACTTTGCCACCCGAAGGAAGCTGAACTCGTCCGATGTCGAACGAACTATCCGCAACAGATGCTTTATTATAAGAACACAATGTGTGTCTTAAATCACCAAAGAAATTTAATATTTCGAATGTAAACAGAAGAAACCAACTCATATTCTATAAAATCAGCCTACTGTTATGACAAAAAGATAGTAAACTAGCTAACCTAACTCCGCAGAGCACTGCATGATGGCTATTTTCGTTGTAACATATGACAAAAATCGGTTTGTGTAAAATATAACGAAAAATGGTACCTCAAAAAGTAAACACGAAAAGGTATAATTGAACCTGGGACCGCATGATCGTGAATACAGTGCCATATCTAATGGACTACGCTAGCGTATTGAAATAAGTAGAAGCGTTGTAAAAGTTACAATTGATCAAGCAGTAGACGGCACTGTGATTTTAAAATTTGCCACAGGTAGTGCTCGGTGTGATTTCAAAGTTTTACACTGGCAGCACCACTAGGTTTGTGCCTATGTTTAGCTGCTAATCTCGCAACCATACTCCCTGACTTCATCTTCCTCCGTCGGCTGGTTACATTGTTGCACAATATTGTTTATTTTATTTGTTGTTAATTTAAAGTTATCACATAAAAATTACAAATACGTTTTGATACAATTCTGAAAAATACGGACTGTATCAATCACAAATACTTAAGGAGGTATGTTTGAATACCTTGAGTGAAATATATATTATAATATATTATAATTATAATTATTATTATTAATTATTATAATATATAATTATGAATCCATACGGATGAGCTACAGCAAGTGACAGAAGCCAATAATAGATCAAAAGCATATTTTACTTTATAATAACATAGCTATGAAATAAGATCTGTACAATGATTGATTTACAATTTCAAACCATAAGTTTAATTGAGAGTTTATACTCTGACCTTCCTTCCTCCTTAGTAGTTGAGTAGGCATGGTAATCGCAAATGCAAAGACATTTGCATAACGCATGTTTCCTGGGTAGGAAAACAACAATGTCTCTAACTGTGCCTTTTATCTTTATGACCTCTTTGCAATAAGGTTTTGTGTGTTGTGGTTCAATCGGTTATTATTTATTTTTCAGTTTTATTTGAATAAGTTAATCATTTCTTCGTCATACTGCTTCAAAAACGGCTATCATCAATACATGCGTTGAGGTGCTAAAGTTGTTCTTTTTACTCTTAGGATTAACAGCTGATGACCTCGACCGAAAAGTATCATTTTGGTGATGTTTTCCGTCCTAGGAAAAAAAAAACATCATCAAAATTACACTTTTCGGTCGAGGTCATGATCTTTAATAGAAGAACTGAACGAATTATTTAACTTGTAAACAATGAAAACTTGTGTAACAGCTTTTTGTTTAGAGTAGCAAGATCAAGATGGAAGTGAACTTTGAATGGTAAAAAAGTATTCAACATTTAGGTTTTTCTTAGATTGTTATATTAAAACTGTTTGCAGTATGAAGAAAAATATAGTTCTTTACTTGGACTAAAAGTGGCTTTTCAATCTTCACTCATTTTTCGACCTCGGCTCCACCTCGGCGTTACACTTGAGCTCGTATTTAGAAGCGTCACTTTTGGTCCTAGTGATGAAATATACTATTATTAAATGACAGTTGGATACTGATTCTTCCCAGGGAGACCACAAAATCAATAAAATGCACAATTAAAGATTAAAGATTTGTCACTTTTATTATTTTAAGCATCCTGTTTTTTAAGCTATTTCAATTTTTATTTATGACATTTTAACGCTGTGTTTATCTAGTCGCATGACTATAAAGTAATCTTTGTACCCATGTAAAAAGGAATATAAGTTGAAATCACACAACGCAAAATTATGCGTTTTCTTTAATAGTGGAATAATTAACCTTGTCTTTAAAAGTAGGGGAAATTACCTTTTGTTGAGTGGTAGGACTGCAACTGGGATCTAAGTTCAAATAAGCTGTTTGTCAGATTCTGGTTACTGGAAAAAGTGGACTGGAAATGAGTGGTTGCTGTAGAAATTGTAAGTCTGATTGAATTATTAATAATTAATTAATTGAGGGATTAAAGGGAATAAAATGTATTTCTGTATTTACTTAATATGTTTGTCTTGTATTTAAATAAGTAATTAAATTGATTTTGAGCTATTTTAACTGTTGTGGGAAGATGTAAAGTTGTAGACAAACCTGTTTTAGTTGGTTGATGTAAAAGCACATTGTAACTAAAATTTTCAAGGATCCTCAATCCAATGTTTTATGTTATTTTAATTTATAGAGAATGGTAATTAGTCTTGTTTTTATTGTTTACAGACAGAGATCAACCACGCTTATTATAATCCAGAAAATCCAGCCATAACCAGTATACAGTAAGACCAAACCATATTTTTAAGTGGTGAAGGGTTATATTCATAAAAAAGTATATTTCCATGACTTGTAAATAATGATGTAAATTTGTCTTGAAGTTTTTAATATACAGCTAAGTTAATCTCACATTCGGGCTGTATAATTTTCCCTTTTGATTCTACCAGCTATATTTAAAACCCCCAAAATTAAATCATGTGATATCCTCAATTGGCATTAGAGGGTACATCTTGATTCTTAATTGATATTACGTTTTCCCTTCAGTTGTGTTAGTGTTGTTCATACACGTCTCGGCCATATTCAACAGCTTTTATTACGTTGAGTTGAGCGGACTTCTACAACTTAACATGGGAGAAGGTGCGTAATAATATACTGTTAATTTACCTTTTATCACATGAAAAAGCTCATAAACGTTTTTTCTCACTTAAAAATTGGCAAATTTACGATTAATATAACGATGATAATCAGGTTTAAAAATAATAAAAACTTTCAAATTTTTTAAAACTTAATTTTGTTTAGGTATTGGACTTTTAAACTGTCGCACGTCGCGAAAAGCATGGAGTCAGATAACGTACCAAGCACAAAATAAAAATACTGGAATGAAATAATAATACTGGAGTATTATTATTCTTGCTTGGTACGTTATCTGGCAACATAGACAAACTATAACCAATTCACTATACAGTAATATAATTGACTATAAAGTATATAGTCAATGGTAATGTAGTGAATTTGTTGTAGTTTGTCTACGTTGCAAATACTGACATTGATGATGTCCAGTCTGGCCTAGAGAGACCTAAGTGATTCGTCCACAGCTGGTCCGGAGAGGCGATAGTCTGCAGATTATGATGATGGATTACAGGCGATGCAAACAAACCCCCTGAACTGCAGCTGATGCATAAGCTGCTTCTTAGCTCCCGTTGGCAAATATGTCAGCCGAGAAGCACTTATTACAGAAGAATAAATATTCTTTAGGCCGGATTTCACCAAACTTTTGAACCCTCGTTAAAGCCCGTTTTAGTAAATGTTAACGTTAGTTCAGTATTAACTAGCACAAGCACAACGGATTTCACCACACACGGTTAGCGCTAACGCTGCGTTAACTGACTCTAAAACTGGCGTTTGAATGTGCCATTTCTTATAACTCTTGTTTTTTATTTATTTCAGACTAAAATAATTGTCTACTTACTGAATAATCAAAACTCTACTTACATTTAAATAAAAAAATATGAAACTATTGTGCATAATGTAACCAACGAGGTTCTCGTCAGAGATAAAAAATGAAGTCTAGATGTTCGACCGCCATTTTCCACAGGTACTAATGAAATCCTTTCTTCCTAAGTTAAAGTTTGTCAACTTACTGTCATTTAACTCGTAAATAGAGCATTTGCTTGATTACCATGTTGGGAACAGAGTTGACAGTGGGGCAAATGGCGGTCGTCCACGAAGGCTAAAATCCTTTTACATGAGGCGAGACCTCTATATATATATTACCCTCGTTGAATGCAAAGTTTCTTGTATTTTTCCTGTCACTGACCGCGTCCGATTTTACACTCAACTATATTGAAGTGTTTTCCAATTAGGTCAATTAAACACAATCCGATGAGAATGGAGAACTTCAACTATGTACTGTAAAACTCATCGGAAGACGCTACATATGATATCATCCGGAAAAAACGACTTTACCACGTAGAATAAGCTGGAAACGACGACGGAAAACATAATATTGGGAAACAATTCTTAATTAGTATAGATTATAAGCGATGTCCAGACCAAGTTATATTGAGATGGTAGCAACCAGACCGTGTTTTGTCGGCCGAAAATGACGGTCAAACCATGTTTTGTTTGTCAATAATAATCCATATTGGTTGTACTGGTCACAAACATGTATTGATACTTAAATATTAGTTAAAAACCATGTTTAGGCTATCAAATCTGGAATGTTATCCAAATCCCATTACACTATTTGAAATTACCAACAATATATTGCTGACGGTAAATACTCGCTCGAAAATACTCGAAACTCGAGAATATATTGGCACTACTCGACTCGATCAAGACCTCGCGGTTTTGACTCGATCCGTACCCTTAACTATTTGTTATGAAATATCATATGTTTTACATGCAATAATAAACAGAAGACTATAATTATTCTATTGATCTAGCATTTATTGTGATGGGTTTTGCAATGGTGAAATCCGACTTTCTTTAACCGATGCTAAACTGAGTTCAGTTTTAACTAGCGTTCAGTTAATTGAACTAGCGTTATGGAATGTTTATGGAAATTTGGCCTTGAAAACTACAATACAGAGATCGGAGTTATATTGAAAACACGTAAACAAATGTATTCAAACTATGAACAGAGTTTCATTATATCGAATTTCAATGTTTATTCCAAATTATCTTTTAGTGCCAATAATCATTGTGAGCTCTTCAAGAACAATATAATTTAAGCTTACTTATGCTGTTCTGCACATTCATTACATATACTGACACGGACGTACTGCCACGGATATACCGCCACAGACGTACATCCACGGATATACCGCCACAGACGTTTTGTCACGGACATACTGCCACGGACGTGCTGCCACGGACATACTATCCCGGACATACTACCTTTGATATACCGCCAGGGACATACTGTCATTGACATACTTCCACGGACATACTACCTTTGATATACTGCCACAGATGTACTACCACGGACGTACTGTCACGGACATACTGCCCCGGACATACTACTTTTGATATACCGCCACAGATGTACTGCCACGAACATACTGTCACGGACATACTGCCACGGGCAGATTTCCACGGACATACTGCCACGCACATACTACCTTTGATATACTGCCACAAACGTACTGTCATAGACATACTGTCACGGACATACTGTCTCGGATATACCACCACGGACGTACTGCCTCGGACATACTGCTATATATAATGGAACCGTTGAAGGAGCCAGATTATTTATTACGTACAGATCAATTTTAAGTGCCACTAAATTCCGACTTGTGTTAATTTTTTAAAACTATATTCAAACGAACCAAAAAGGCAATAAACCTTGCGAAACATCATTTGCCATGAAAATGAAAGTCATTAAATTGTTACTGTTGCAATGCATTTATATCACCCATCATCATAAAATCTTACTACAAAACGTCAGACTTTTCAATGTAAAAAATACTATAGATTATTTAATATTGTTATTTATCATAGTAATAAATGGTCGTCAAATGGATTAGATTGAATAGAACTGTTACCGCAAGATACCTGAGATAACCATGAGTAGAGAGAGATGGGAAACTCAGCAACTAAACATAACGCCACGGATAAGTGAAGCTACTGGGGGGATGTGGGTAGACCACCAATCTTCCTGGAGGATTGTATTACATACACTAGTATAACAGATTAAGTGGTACTCGGCATGTTGAGGTCTGTATTGCAAAGTATTATTATTTGTCATGTACTTTATTATTTTGGATTATTATATAACAAAATAACATATCATTCTGATGGTTCATAACAAGCAAGAATGTGGCCCAATATATATGTCCAGTTTCGTAATGGAAACCATGCACGTGGGAGGGCTTATAGCTCTTGTGATATTATAAGTAAAGTTTATATACAAATCAATTAAATCAGCGTTTATCTTGCATTAAAATGATGCTGGGTGGACTTGAATCCTGTTTTTGTTTACGTCACGTAGTTTGTTGTTTTTTTTTATCAAGTAGAAATTTTTAGTCCAATTTTTAAACAAACAATTTCTTAGAAAAGCTGTCCAACCCCAATGGCGATAAAACCGAAACCCCACGATTAGAACCCGTGACCCCGATAATAACCAATGTCGACAAGACTGAAATAGTTAGATTAAATGAAAAAACTAGACAACTTGGTAGTTCTAAACCATTGGTTTTAATTAATTAGTTTCATATTAAATGTCCTTAAAAATAGAAAACCCCAGATTTGTTTTAATTTATTAACAAAATAGTCCACACCACTTAAGCAACGATAATAACAATTTCTATCACTCCAATGCAGACCAGCTTTACAATTAATGTTTATAAAAATAAATCTACGATTCACTTTTTCTGGAAGAATTATAAATTTTAGACACCACGTGTCGGGTAAAAAAGTCATTAAAGTCATTTAAGTTTCCATAAAAATTAGATTTATTGAAATTCACGTACAACATGTTCTAATAGTAAACTTTTTTAATACACATAATCCAATTTATAAAGCTTTGTTATATTACTTGCCCTCGTAAACTCCAAACTTTTCCGGCTCATACCCACCTGAAACAGAGAAAGGCGTTCACAAAATGCAATACACAGCAAGTTGGCGTAAATGTAAGCCAATACAATTAAGCGAACATTTCCGTACACGTGATATATAATGGTAAAGTCACCTACAAGTTTTTCCGAGTCATTTTACATGATTTACATTTGACGTTTTTGTTCCAATAAGTGACTTGGTGCCGCTATAACTCGGTATCTGAACTGAAAAATAAAATACTGTAGATAGGTTTTACGTTTAACATTTTGCAAGATTTAACACCAACACCTGGCAGTGTCAAAATAATCTGTGCTTTCATTAACTTCCGTTGAGTGGTTTAAGAGTCTATAGAGAATAGATATACATAGATACATTCAATTGTATATATACTGATTCCAAAAATTCCAAAATAGTCTTTGAATACCAAACTACTATTGACGAATTGGCAAAATTAAATTCTTTAAGGTCATAGATGAGTTCAAAACTGATTCGATATTTAGGCTTGACAACTACACACAGCAGTTGACCTGATAACAGTAAGCAAACTACAGTCAGTGGCAATTATGTGGTTGAAAGTAAATCTTTTCACGTATCATTCTGGTTTAGAGTGCAACTTTGACTCCCTGAGGGAAATTGAGGCGAGGGCGACAATTTTCCCGATGGAGACAATTTTCTCGAGGGAGACAATGTACTTTACTCCCGTAATGCACACAACATTTTTCCCCCACCCCAAAATCCAAAAGTATCCATAAGTATTTACATTTACAATCGCTGTCCATTTTGGTTGCGTAATGCGTAATAACTAACCTCCGAACATTGGAACGTTAATTGCAGCTGAGCGAAGCAAAATATCAATCAGCTGATCCAATTCCGCTATAACTGCAGGGTTAATTATTGCAGCGAAACATCAGCTGATTGTGTTCCGCATGTCATAGCTACAGCGTTGCCAGTTCTCCACTGAACTGTGTTGCCAGATTGTCAATTATATTCTTAAGGGTTTACTTTGTCTCCGTAGGGACTTAAAGTAGCACTTTACTCCCTCACTACAAGGAGTAAAATTCGTTTACACTGTGGGTGGGGGAAAATACAATCTTTTATAAAAACACTAGCATCCAAAACAAATTAAAAATTTGTGCTGAGCCCATAACTGATAGCTATTACCTTGTTAAACGGTAAAGCGGCGTATAGAAGCTGAGCACTGAGCGCCAGGTCGTCAAACATGCAGCACTTCAGCACCAGCGTCAGCACCCCCCACCCTTCTCACCCCCTTCCCCTCCCACCAACCGCCGGCCTCAGACCGCATTCCCCGTGCACTGCGATTGCTATTGTACATTATAGCCCTATACAATAAATTGGTGTAAGGTAATTCTCCTTTAAACAGGGCGATCATACAATATTTGGCCTCGAAGTCACGATATAGGTGAACACGCGTTGGATCTTTGTAAACAATCTTCACTCAATGGTCAAATACAAATGTCAAGTTATAAAACGGCACAGTTTACGACTCATGGTAATCATACTTCCTTTGTAAAAGTTATGGAAATATTAAAATAAAATACTCTACACATAGATTAATTGTTGAACGGTATTTCCCTATCTTGTAGATTTCTTGATTTTAAGACATTATTGCGGACATGTGCCTTAATGAGAAAAACAAGTTTCAAGACATTTCGGGATCTGGAAGCTGAACCCATCTTCAGGTGAGAACACCTATAAATAACAAACAACATCATTGGTACAATCCAGGTAAAGCTGGGAAACAACATAATGTTTTTAAAACTTAAAAGCATTCAAAATAAAAAATAATTTAAAATAAAATAAAACCAAACACTGAAGCGGAAGTCATGACTTGAGGACTGCTTTATAGCGAGACTGATGGACCGATAGCCTGATAGTCTGATAGACTGAGAGCCTGATATACTGATAGACCGATACCCTGATAGCCTGACAGACTGAAAGACCGATAGCCCGATAGCCTGATGGCATGATAGACTGATTGTCTGTTAACCTGATAGCCTGATATACTGATACACTGATAGACCGATAACCTGATAGCCTGACAGACTGGTAGACTGATTGACTGATTGCAGATTTCTTTGTGCAGGAGAACCCGAGAGGGAAATTAAGAACAGTCGGTGAAGCCTTTTATTCGCTATTCGCTATACAGACACTGACATGTATAAGTGAATAACGTACTTTAATTTAAGTGAAGTAATAAGAAGTGAAATCATGATGAAAATCGTTTGATTCCCATTCAAGGGATTGTATCATCTTGATTGTGATACGATGAAATATTCACTAAAAGCGTGCTTACGATCGTGACATTTTCAATTTCAGGTTCCTTATACTTCATTCCTAAGTTTTTATAAAACGATGTATATGTAATAAGAGCTATACAAATGAAAAATTAAGTAAATTTAGTAGAATTTGTTCATATTTTATAATTAATCTTAAGTTATTTGTTATTACTTAAAGACGTTTGAGTTTTAAGACAAAAAAGCCGTTCATGAAACTCAAATAAAGTTGTCGGAAAGCACCACTGTTCTGATAATTCAGCCCTTTACCGTATTTAAGTGATGCTCTTTCTTAACATCCTAAGACTTGTTGGAAAATCTACGTAAAATACCTTTAATTTGACACCTCAAATGTTAAAATTCGTCTAGCCGTTATCGAGTTATGACTGTGAAGAAAACTCCCCTAGCGAATTAATATATTAGGATGTTTAAATATCAATTCCTAAAATATCTTAAAATGGATTAATAAAGTAAAAATTAACTTATTTGCTAATGTATTCTAAACAAAGATTTTGTGCATGAAACCTCTCTGACGACGGTTGTATTGTATTGTATTTCAAAATTAATTGTTACGTGTTTTTGAAACTGTATAATTGTGTATTATAACAATTTTGATTCAATTTAATTACTCGAAAAACTAAAGAACTTAGCGTAATGTGGACGAGGAAACCAAGTTAGCCGGGGCTGCCCGCCGGGCGGATGTCCTGCATTACCGGCGGGAGATGGTAATGGTAATGGCAACGGTAATGGTAATGTTGATAGTAATGTCATAAGTGTCATCAGGCTCAGCGAACCGCTTAACGTATTTTTTGTAACATTTCTTTATGCAACTTCAGTTTTGATTAAATTACAAATCCAAAAATAATTACCTAAAATATTTATGATTTAATTATACCTATATAATTCAATTATTTAATCTTTAAATTTATCATCCACTAAAACTCCTGTTTACCTGATGGGCCGGCTGTTAAAAACACTCGTCCTAAATATTCTGGTAACCAGAAATACTAATTAGGAATACACAAACTAGACATAAATACCAAAACTAAGCGGTCAAAGTTCAATGGACACATGCATTACTCAGTCAATTAGGTATATTTATGTGGCACATTTTAAGTTTATTTAAACCAACAGATGGATATTCTACTGCCTTTTCTTTACTTGTATATAATATTGCGATTAATACGATCAATATTGTATGGGTTTATTTTTAATAACTGTGAATTCCACCAATACGTTTTCAAGGAAGTAAGAATATTCTCTAGCATTTATGAATCACAAACCGACAAAAGAATACTGAAGTTTTGGAGAGCCCTCGCATCAATACCTCTTTCCTTTTTTATGTAATGAACTAGAAGATTTTTAAATGCTAGTACTATCCCATTTCGTCCAAAGAGGGAGGGGAGGGTGGCACAAAGGAGTAGAAGAAAACATCAAATAGTAGGATAGGCTGAATTGTACGTAAATTCAAAGATAGTACAAATCTTACGTAAACATTTACATTAAAATAAAAAAAAATACCTTTAATGGTTTGCTAATTGCATTTGAATTAAAATGTTGACCAACTGCCACATTCAATTCTTAGAACGTGGGTATGCAGGATCGTGGTAATAAACCACTTAAGTTATTTACAAACATATTTACACTTAGGCTGCAATGTTTCCTCTTAAATATTATTTAAGAAACAAATATACCTGGAATATTTTGCTCTCCTAACTTTTTAAATATAATAATGTTCGAGATATGGCTCAAGTGCTTGAGCTCTCTCTTTATTCAAATTTGTTTAGTACTAAGAATTTATTTTTGAGGAAATTTCTAGTAAATTAAAATACAGGCGCGCGTAAAGCCTAAATTTCCCGCCCACAGTTATTACAGGATTATAAAGTTAAATGTCTACGAAGTGTTTTCTTTAGGTTTTACTAATCTACCAACACAATTAAAAATTACTAAAACTAAATTACTTAACATTCATGTAGGTAAAAAGGAGTTGTTTCGGAAAACTATTTTTTCATCACTCTGAATTCGAAAACAGCCCATAACCATACAGCTGAGGTTTACGAAAATTATCGATTTCCTTGTAACAAAACAAAAAATGACCAGTTGACTTTTCCTGTCCTAAACATTACTTTTCATGTCCAAAACAATACATTGCCTGCCCCAAACAAAACTTTTCCTGTCCTTAACAATTGAAGTTCCCATTTTACTTAACAGGAGCACCATTGTGATTTCGTTATTTTTGACGATTCTGTGTTCAAACAGCTGACTTTAACATTAAAATCTATACTTATTTAATAGGCGAGCAGGTTTCTTGTGACAATCACTCCTCCTAAACTACTGAACCGATTTTCGTGTTTTTGGTGTCATTGGAAAGAGCCTAACGTGAAGTTGTGCAGGAAACTTTTTTTATAGAGAAATAATTTGTGAGTGAGGCCCTGGGGCCCTTTAAAGTTGAGTTTTTTCCCCATTAGCTTAACATTGGGAAATAACTATAACTTTTAAGAAATCAGCTGGATAGAATAAACACAGTTAATCAGCAGGCCATGTTGGCTTTGGAACGGTAACACAATATTTATAAATGATGATCGCGAACGAAGTCGCGACAGGTTTACTAGTAATTGTAAAACCGTGTTGTATGAAATATCAGATCATTGTTGTTTAAGGGTGCGCCATACCTCCCTTCCGCACGCTCAAGTAAGGGGTTTGCATCTCCCTCATTGTAGGCTAAATTGTTAACCAATTAAAAATAATTTGATGTTATTTAATTCAATAAATGTTCAGCTAGGGATCATACGATTTAAAAATCGTGATTTTAATTCAAAATAAGTGGTAGGCCATTAGTAATGTTCTCAAATTACGCGTTTTTCTAAAGATTCCTAACGTATGGAGAAAAATTATTTTGGAGAAAAGGAACTGTATGATCCCTAGATTGGAATCTGAAAAGTGTGAAACTGCAAATAGTTTGGTAGAAATCTGTAAAATAACAGTGCAATCGAGGAGAACAAAATGGTCTTCAAGCGTAAATATGCATGGCCCTTAAGGGTGCGCCCTACCCAGATTGAATTCATTGTTGTTTAGCACCGCGCCGGCACTGCCAACAAGTAGGGCCATGCATATTTACGCTTGAAGACCATTTTGTTCTCCTCGATCGCACTGTTATTTTACAGATTTCTACCAAACTATTTGCAGTTTCACACTTTTCAGATTCCAATCTAGGGATCATACGGTTCCTTTTCTCCAAAATAATTTTTCTCCATACGTTAGGAATCTTTAGAAAAACGCTTAATTTGAGAACATTACTAATGGCCTACCACTTATTTTGAATTAAAATCACGATTTTTAAATCGTATGATCTCTAAATGAACATTTATTAAATTAAATAACATCAAATTATTTTTAATTGGTTAACAATTTAGCCTACAATGAGGGAGATGCAAACCCCTTACTTGAGCGTGCGGAAGGGAGGTACGGCGCACCCTTAAGTTTAATGTGGTTATTTGCATCGTGATGAAAAGTATCGTTCACTACTCGTCACAAAAGTCCTATTTCGGGGCTGTTGAAGTATAACGAATACCATGAACTGGAAATAGTGCGGCCTATTTATAATCATAGTAGCACTGACATTAACAGTTTAAAGATCTTAAATTAAAAAAGAATTAATTAAATAACGTGACAAAATGTATTTTCCTACAACCGCGCCTTAAGTACTTCTCTAGGATCTAAAAACCCATCGTAAGCAGCTGATTTCTGTATAGCGAGAAAAAAGTCTCCTTCGATCGGGTCTTACTTTAATGCTCGCTGACGGTAATAAAAAGGGTGATTGATTGTTGCTTTGTACCAAACTTGAACTTGGTGTTTATATTCTCAATCTAGGTAATTCAATAAAATTGGATTGAAGTGAGTTTTTATGTTGTGTGGTATATCCAAAACTTCAGATGGAGGAAAAACTGTTTGTAATTCGACTGGAAAGAGTCTTTCTCATTTTCGGAAGATTACCAGTTTCCAAAAACGAGAAAGACCTCCTTTGAGCTCTTAATACATCAATAACTATTTTAGCTTACTGAAAATGTCCTTGCCTCTCTTGTCAATACTTAAACTTTGAAATAAAGGCCAGATTAAGTACTTTTGGTTTAGAAACTAGATTAGGATTAGTATAATACTTTTTATGTAGGCCTAAGAGAATAAACTTTACGCCGAGAAAAGGATCGTGGCAAGTTATTTCTTGCAAACACTTTCCTTATGAAATAAGATTTTAGGCAAAATAAAACGTGTTTGGAGTAAAAATAAAGGTATGTTTAGGAGAGGTGGAGAGGGAGGGGGACGAGCCATGAAGCCTTACCTCCTTCTTCTTGCCGGGCTTCAGACTTCAAAACTTAACTTCGTTTGTTGGATAAACTTTCGGTTTGTTATCTTATACAAATCGAAGCAAGCAACTGCTAGAGCTTCGGCGAAGAATTTGGCAAATTTTAAAATAAACATAACTAATAGTACTACTTTCTACTGAGAATTTGATGATTTTACATAGCTCAACACAATTGTATCCATACTTTAAAACTCATAAGCTATTTATGAGTCTGGTTACCAGTCACAATTTACTTATTCTGATTAGTATGTACTAAACAGGTTTGGACCGTTCCTTATCAAAACGTTAAAAATGCCACTGGCACAAAAACGAAACAAAACAGCTTTCGATGATAATAAATGTTAGCCATTTCGTCTGATTATATCGATCAAAATTAAAATTTTGTAAAGCTATATTTTACAACAAGTACTTACGAAACTAATACTTTAATATAGAAGTATATATTTATTCCCATTTTGATTCTGTAAAAAAATATTCTACCAGCGAAACTTTTTAAAGGTTTGAAAACCCTCAATGTGGATTGGTGCTCTTCAAGTCTCAAGCTCTTGAAAGGGCTTAAAGGTTGGCAGAAAACCAAAGTACCGATTTGTCCCTTTACTTAACATAGATATGCTTCTATTTCTCATTGAACCGCCGGCGCCGCTTTCCTACTATGATAACTAAAAGGTTTTAATAGTGAATTCTCTTGAACTGTGTATTTGTAAGTATCAACCGTTGTTTAACGTACAGCTTAATTGATTTAAATTCTTTCATAAAATTTACATTGAAGCTTTGAAGTCCTGTGGGGTGGAGCGCTAAGGACAAATGAAAACTAAAACCAAATCCGTAGAACCTTAATATCAACCCTATTTAATTAACACATATCAAGTACAACAAGGTTCAGTGGTTCCTTAAATATCGATCTTTAATTACCTGCGAAGTAGGTTTCAATATTGCGATGTAATTAGTTGATTGACGTACGAAATAAAAATCCACATCGGTTTTCTTCAGTAACAATACCTCGTGGGGGTTTTCGGTATTATTCTGTTAAATATAATTACGAAATAACACCTAATTTAGCTGTTTCTCAAACTGAAAGAGAAATTGCACCTTCAGTTGTGTGCCAGGGGATAGTGTCAGATTGTGGTTGTGATGGCCGGCTGTCGTCTGCTGATAACGCTGACAAAGGACGAGGAAGACTGTGAGCTAGGAGTTTCTTACTTTAAGAGTAAAATGCCAATACAAGGTAAGGATTAATAGTAAAGGTTCACTGTTATGTATCTCTTGTTCCCTAAAGTTATTTAATCGAAATACCAAAAAACCCTGTAAACATTGTATTAACATTAATATTTCGTTGCTGTGATTTATGAAAATGTTCAGTAGTGTTATTTAAGGAGTTGAACAAGTTTCAAGGTAAAAATTGTTTTTCTCATTCAGTGATGGCAAATATCCGCAATAACTTCTTAAATAACATAAACTCAACATCACCAATAAAGAATTTTAAATTTATGTAGTCCACATGTCCTGGGGGTTGTCAATTTTGTTCTTATCCATTCCCATAGTTCCTATGGAATTATGGTGCTACAATAGGGAATCTCAAGACAATTTTTTTAGCCAACAAAACAACAAAAAAGTCAGGATTGTGTCTAACCTCGGATGTAGGGAGTCGGTGAGGACTAAGTTTGCTGATTTTGGGATAGTGACCGTTTTCAATCTATATATTTTTGAGACTATTAAATGGGTGAAGCAAACACAAATTTCACAGCAGTCATTTACAGTCCTCAAATGTAATTCCTGGCACCATTAAATTTTTGAACAGCATAATCTTGAATTTTTTAGGAACAAAATCTTATACGGGCATAACATGTTTATATCACATAAAAAAATTAAAATGTACATGACACTGCCAAATTTTACAAACTTAACAAATTTGAGACAAATTCCATTTTATTCTTTTGCTGAATTTATGTATATACAGGTCCATTTTGTAACTACGGCAATTGTGAAAATCTTTGAATTATTTACTTACTATCATATATTTAGCTTTAGTATTTCTTGTTTGTACCACAAAAAATGTATTTTTTCTGCCTTTTAGTCTTTATTTTTTGCAACTGATACTATGCTGTCTATACATGTATGCGGCAATAAATAAAGATATTTCTGATTCTGATTCTGAACAAAGAGTCTCAATAGTTAAAGCAATGGCAATACAATTCTATTTGAATTAGAAATTGATCTACAATAATTTAGTAGCCCTTCAATATTTTTAAAGAAGGAATGAAAAAAATAGTGTTAGTAAATTAAAATGTGTTCAACCCTTTCAACTTTTTTTATTACTGGTTTTTATATTGGTTTTCGATTATGAAATATTAAAAGTCGAATGTAAATGAAAAATGATTGGGAAAGGCGAAACAAATTCAACTGTAATATGTTCAACAGATGGTTTCAATTTGTGGCGCAATACACATATTATGTGCAGCTGTTTCACATGTAACTCTCAATGAAACACTGGAATCAGCGATCAAATAAGACCAATCTGATATGAAAGTATGAATGTATGTGTGGAGGAAGTCAGTTTTTGAGTGACAGGACCTACAACAATATGGCGGCGATCAGGGATTATTCATTAAGTGACGCTCCTGTTTAACATGTGAGACCTTTTATTGCGCGGGGCTAGGCTAATCTTGTGGGTCCTGACGCTCAAAAACTGGATTCACTTTTCGGGCCATATACTCTATCTATTTCTTTTATATGATCGTTGACTGGAACTTTTACAAATTAAACAGGTTGTTTATTAAAATTCCTAGTCAGATGCAGAATAAATAAACATGTTAATACAAGAATAAGCATTAATCTGTCCTAAAATAAATACAATCTAGTTAATGTAAGTATTTAGAAAACCTTCTAGTAGTAAAGTTTTTTTATAGATAATTATATTCAAACATATACATATCTGTATCTTCATTTACTACCTGGAGGGCGAAGCATTGCTCGGGGAAGGTCAGTCAGTTTGTTTAGATGACTTGGAGTAATTTGTCACCAAGTCCCCATACTGACAATCAGATTTGCTTAGCTCATTTGTCTAATGTCTGCTTGTTTAAGGACACTCCAGTTGTTGTCATCGCACACCCTTTGATTAATTTTGGATATTAAATGGCTATTCTAATGCAATCTTCATTCAATAGACACGGCTATCAGGAAACCACACGTTATTTTAATACTTATAATAACTAAATTACTTTGACAGTACACTGCTTGTTTATAAACAACTGTTATAATTCTTTTGTTTTGATTTGAAGCGCCATAAGACAAATGTAATTTTTTAACTTTTACCAATTCTTTTTTTTAAATAGTTATATTTTTTCTGCGGATGAGACACATCCAGAACTTATTTTTAACCCAGAAATGAATTAATTATAAATTGTGAATATCAATATTTTTTAAATCAAAGTTCAATCAACCAAGCATATAACCAAGCAAGCAAGCAAACCTTACTCATAGGATAGGATAGCTTCAGGATAGGATAGCTTCAGGATAGGATAGGATAAATGACTATTATACCTTGACAGTTCACTGAATTTGTGATTATAAACAGCTGTTAATTGTATTTTGTTTTTATTTGAAACCCCGCAATCCCAATATTAATTTTTTTAACTTTTCAAATTAGTTTTTTCACATCATTAGATTTTTCCTGGGGATGAGACCTGTCAAGAATTTATTTTTAACTCCGAAATTAGTTAATTAAGACTTTGAAGAAGTCGTTGGAGGTGTTTTTGTGATCAGAGTTGCAATAAAGCACGCAAGGAAGTAAACCATACTTATATTAGAGTATCGGATAGGGTAGGATACTTACATCCCCTTCAATTTATATTTTTGAGTCATTAACCTTCTTATAAAAGATCCAGCATCCAGTTCATGAATTAATTATATTACATTAAAAAACCAGTAATATGAATACATATAACAAGACACAACACAAATACACACACCACACCACATCTTCTTCTTAATAGATAAAAGCACTTGGTGTGTTCATCAACAGTTAGATATTAAATTTACCGTTGTGCTGGTGAGGTGAAATTTGGTATACTGATTCTTTAGATCTAAAATAAGAGAATTAAAGATTTTTTATTCAAATTTTATTGTAGGACTTCGCCCCGTGATTCTTCATAGTTCTAATGATATTATTGTGGACATTCATTGAATTTTTTACCAGATGATAACATAAACAGATGTTACTTATTCGAAATCCTATACATTTATAAACATTTTAATAAAGGTGGTGTCTGTCTGTCTGTCGACTTGTGTTCAGTTTTAACGTAAAAACCACTGAACCAAACGAGCTGAAAATTGCATATAGTTAGATAATTTATCTGGGCTACATTTAGGCCTATTCCCATCTTGTCAATCCCGTAGGGCTCCGCCCCAGTGGCCCTTAAAGTTATAATGTTATTCTAATGGGCAACAGTTTTAATGGATCAGGCAATTACTTAAACAGATGTTGTTGCAGCAGGAGTTTTAATCAGCTGTGTGAAGCAATGTTATCAGTTAGTAAGTAGTCTATAAGGTTAGCTAGATTATACAGTCCACACAGCTATTATATTTCCGAGTGAAACCGAGTGATAGCTATTACTGTATAAAGATTTTCAGTAATCTTCCATGCACCCTGATAAAATAAACGACTCTAGTTGAATTAAAAAGAAATGTAAAACTGTTTTTTGCTTAATAATTATTTTAGCGAATTTCCACTATAGGGAAGAAGCTATTACCGTAGTCGGCATGGTAATACCTAGGCCTGGGACCATGATAACTTTTCGTTTTGAGGTCCCCAGATGCCAAAAACACCATTCGTTAAAAACTGTATATATATATATATATATATAAACAAAATACACAAACAAATATATATACACAAAATACATATATATAAATACATGCATTTAGATGACAAATTTGTTCTTTTTATTCCTTAAAAACGTTTTGTTTTGATCCTTTCCGTCCAAGGAACAATTTCATTTGATAACACATTCTGGTTAAGGTCATCAGTTCAGCTCATATCTCAGGTCATCGTTCAACACATATTTAACCATAGTTAAATATGAATTGAACAAAAAATAATTTTGCGAACAATAAAACTTGTGTAACAGCTGTTCGTTTAAAGAAGCAAGATCTAGATGGGAGCAAACTTTAGTGGAAAAAGGCAAGAAAATTTAGTTAGTGAAATTGTTATCTTAAAATTGCTTGCAGAAGGACAAAAAATATAGTTTATCACTAGGACCAGAAGTCGCTTTTCGACCCTCACTAATTTAAACTTGAGCTTGTATCGAAAAGTTTCCCTTGTTGTCCTTGTGATAAAACGTACTATTTTTAAATTCAGAATCATATTTTATCTTTAATCTGTCATGCTTAGTTGCGAACGGGTCTGCCTTGCATACATATTTCGACTTCATTAAACATTAACAGGGACATAAGCTAATCTCTTCAGCCTGAAATCTCTACAGGTGACTTTATTCGAGAGATTAAA
Organism: Allygus modestus; assembly: GCA_963675035.1. Classification (NCBI taxonomy): domain Eukaryota; kingdom Metazoa; phylum Arthropoda; class Insecta; order Hemiptera; family Cicadellidae; genus Allygus; species Allygus modestus. Next base: position 175,510,307 of record OY776112.1, on the reverse strand, counting down.
CGTCACGCAAAACAATGACGTCATACACGTCACGTGTCTTGCTAAGCTTTATTAAAGCCATCTTTTGTAATATGCCTGAATTGTTTTAGAAGCTGATATCTTATTAGACCAGACAAAATCTAGGAAAGCTTTTCCTTCTTGATATCATAAGAACTATAGAGATAATATGAAAATGTCAGTAGTTTGTGTATTTCTTATTAGCTATAAAATATGTCGATGCTGTCAAACAGTGTTTTAATGCATAACAGCTGTTTCAGAATGCAACTTAATTCAAATGTACGGTATCTCCTTTTGGGCGAAAAACGAACGTTAAGAGCAGTATTAAAAATGTTCCCTTGGAGGTATTAACCATTGAAAACGATTTTCAATATTTCAGATCAAGACCATGTTTTCTTTTGTTTTTTGTTTAAAAATGAATCGCCAAAATCGGTTCAGAAATAACGGAGGAGTTCTGTTTACATTTAACCTCGCGTATTATATATTTAGAAGAAGAAAGTGGCAAACATGTAACATTATCAGGTTTGTATATAGATTTAAAACTGAGTAAACCTTGTAAATATTCTGACCTGAGGAATCCCGAAGACGTACTGGAACTGTTGATTTGTAGTAAAGAAGTAGGATCGTTGTATTATGTGTTGTAGTTACTCCTAAACCTTTAAAACGAAGCTCAGTGGGAACTTAATTTGACTTTGAAATAAATCAAAACGACAGTTCGATAACTGTGTTGATACCAAATATGTGTCAAGGATTTAAATATAACAACCCATACTTCAAAATAAGTATAATCTCTATGGTTTAGTATAAAATGTATGGTTTGAGTAAAATATTCATCAATGTTGATTTTAAAGTTTAATTGGCTAATTTTATAGTTTATTTTTGACAAAGGTTTATACTACACACAAATTCACACAGTGTTACACATAAAATCAAGATTCTAAGATTATTGTCACAAGTAGTAAGATCCAACCAAAATACATAATGCTTGTGAAATTTGTGCGTTTAATGTAACTCATTCACTGCTTATCATTCAGTGGAAATTTTGATTGTTCCATATCCAGTAATCTTGAGTGGATGACTCATGTATCTACTTGACTAACCGTGCACAATTCATGGTTGTGATTATTATGTAAACATGGCTAACTAACTATGCACATTTCATCGAGCATATAAATTTGCAGGTCATCTAGTGTTTAAAAAAAATAATGTTTTGTGAGGTAATAAATAAATAAGCAGGTATTTAGGATTTAGAAGTTCCACTGTTTATAATGGATCGCCCAGCTTTGGGAATATTGTGAAAAGTCGGGGGACCGAGCTTCGGCAATCGCTGGACATGGCGATGCACGAGTGAAAAACCAAGCCCAATGTTAAAATTAACACTAATATCATGGCCTGGTTGTTCACTCGTGCAACGCACTGTTGATGACTATGTGAGACTACACACCAGTGAGTATTTTAAAGCCAAAAATGAATTAACTATGAGTGTAGAACGAGGTTAGCCTTCTGTATTCTGTTCCTGGCCAATAACGCCTAATTATTTTGCCAGGGTCATTAATTAACAGCCCAACGAACAAAGACTCCTGTCCTCAGTAATATCGCATATTGTTAGGCCTATTTTGAAAACCACCTATTTTATTTTATGTTCCATAATACAATGTCATTTTCAATTTCGTTTTTACAAAATAATATTTTTCATGTTATTGGGACGTGGGTCAATCACATTTTGTAACCCATAAATCAATTAATTCTAACATTTGAATGAATGTGACTTTTCGGGATAGCTATGCACGCAATGAAACATTAAAACTTACAAGCAAACCCTACTTATATTAAAGCATATAAACACAACACACATATACATATATACCCAAAACACGCGGATATAATTGTGCATTATAAGAACACCTGAATCTCTAGTAATATTACATTAGTATTTACAGGTAAAAAGAGTTTTTTTGTAAATATTTTTCTTTGGTTTATATTAATATAAACTTAGTTTGTAGTGATTGTACCGAGGTCAGATAGGTCGTTCTGTATGGAGGTCATGTGTTCTGTTTCTAAATATAACATTTTCTACCCCGAGTGGTGGGTTATATCTCCCAACGGCGCCTTTTTACTGCTGAGTTGTATTTACCATTTTATACATAGTGTAACTTATTGGCAACATGGAATTTCACTTTCCTGATTTGAAGGCTGTCATCGTACTGGCATGAGTAAGGATATCTATACAATTATTAATGTATATGTAGTCACAGTGTAAAACACCGTCACAGCTAGGGTGTATTTTAATGCGAATATGAAAGAATGATGAGTGTAGAATGGGTGAGATGCCTTGTGTAACCTTGTTACTGACTAAGACCAAATGATTCTTTAGCCATAATATACAGGGAGAGTTTTAAATGACTCACCTACGTTTTTCTTTATTTCTTGAGATATCGTATCCGGACTGCCGCTGATCATTGTTGATCAACTTGTACATAATTTTGACTTAGGTCATATTTATGACCGCCATATTGGATTAATATATTTTGTTTCAAATTTAAAGTTGGGTTTGTGATTCATCATAGAGAACTACTTTTTTACGGTGAAAATAATGCCGCAATCCGTTTTTGAAAATCATTATTCAAGATATTCGTGATTTTTAAAAACTAATTTTAAAGAGAACAGATTTTTGTTTAACATGTTTAACAAAAAGGGTCAATATCATGAGAACGAAAAGTTATATTTAAAACTGATTAAGGCGATGGTTTCAGCGTGGAAAGACGGTTGGAAATGATGGGTCACAACCCCACCTCTATATTTGACAAATAATATCTCATTAGTTGTCCTGTTGCTCGAATCCGAGCAAGATTTTACCCAACCAAAGGAGAAAGGTTACTTCAGTTGTAAACAAACATAACAAAACATCTGATATTAAAACTGATGATAACAACGTACTTACAATCAACACGTAATTTGGACTTCCGCCGTCGGATATCACCACTGTTCCAAAAATTCAGCCCTTTACTGTATTTGAGTGACGCCCTTTCTTAAAATTCCGAGACGTATTGGCAAATCTACGTAAAAATACCTTAATTTTGACACCTCAAACGTTAAAATCTGTCCATCAGTTATCGAGTTATGACTGTGAAGAAAACCCCCTTTGCGTATTAAAACCTCCAAAATGGAGGTTCCAAGATGGCGGCCAAACATTTTAATTTGCTCAAAATGAAGCAAATACCCCTCAACAATTATCGCAGTTTATGGTCTTTATTTTACGTAATGACGAGAGTATGGGCACGTTTTAGGGTTGGGGCATTTTAAATTCTATTTAAAATTATTTTGTTTAAATCAGCAATATCTTGAGAACGAATAATGGTTTTCAATAACGGATTGCTGAATTATTTCCAGCGTACAAAATTAGTTCTATATGATGAGTCACAAACCCACCTTTACATTTCAAAAAATATTTGATTCCAATATGGCGGATCCAAGATGACGGCCAAAAATACAAGCTAAGTCAAAATGAAGCCAAAGTTGATCAACAATGAACGGTAGTAGTCCGAAGTCGATATCTCAAGAAATAAAGAAAAAAGTAGGGGGGAGACTCATTTAAAACTCACCTTGTGTATTGTAGATTTAAATTCATGCTCATCCACTTATTTACATCATTAGAAAAAGAAAGAATAGCATCCTAAAGACAGTTGAGGTCCCTCAAATGAATGAATAAGTTGTCATGAAATATTAGCGTTTTAAATTACAGACAGTATTAAATATACAGATTATTTCCTAGTACCTGGTTTCACCCGGGAGTATGAGAGATTGCATTCTGTGGTTGGGCTTATGAATTTCTAGATGTTACCCGCAGGCTTAGCTCCGATTTATAAAGACTACGACAGTTGTTTGTGATGCGTTCTGTGGTTAGCCCGTGGAACTACTACTAATCAAGATCAGTTGTATGTATTTACAACAGCTCAAACAAATATGAATGTCCATAAGGAATACACGGGAACCTTGAACCTATTTGTTGCTACAGTAATCCCGTTCTGAAGGCCACACGCGGGTGCCACCCTCAAATGTTGTTGCTAACCCCGTTCTGAAGGCCACACGCGGGTGCCACCCTCAAATGTTGTTGCTAACCCCGTTCTGAAGGCCACACGCGGGTGCCACCCTCAAATGTTGTTGCTAACCCCGTTCTGAAGGCCACACGCGGGTGCCACCCTCAAATGTTGTTTTTACCCATAAGGATTTTCCTTAATTTAATTCTAAATTATGGTCTATTTATTTAGTAGTATTTGGTTATCAATTTAGTAGTGAGGCACATATATATTCATTGGAAATTCGCTGAGCACACAGGTTTGCTGCTACGGGGGTATTACATGTTATTCCATGAAAATTGAGTCCAAACTTGGTGTCACTGTGAGACTTTAAAGAGTTTATCAGCGTCAGTATGTCAAATTTAAGACCTAAATTACAAACGCTTTGGAATATAACAATTGCACCGTATTTTTTAATTGTCTGAGGCTCATGGCTAGCCGGAAAAACTATAATTCATAAAAATTTACCAGTTTTAAGTACCTCTAAACTACTTAAACTAGAACAAGCATGATATTCCCTTGTTATGCAATACAGTCGTTTGAATATGCACGGAATCAGGTCTGGGCAAATTAAATGTAACCTTTTCCTACATGTATTTAATTACTAAGTCATAATAATATTTCTTTTTACGAAAATCACTTTGAAAATTAATTGTGTTTTATTAAATGCACAACTCAAACGCTCATCCCTGGTTGGTGATGCTAATAGAGCGAAGCCAATGCATTCCAGTTGTCAGTTTTCAGTTAAATGTCAACGTAAAATAAATGACAAGAAGAGTTTCCAGTGCCAAAAGTAACTTTTATTTTTAGAAAATGTATGGAAATAAATATATTAAGTTTTTATGAGAGCTTTTCCCAACATCTTCGCTTGTTCGCCTGATTTCGAATTTTGGTTTTAAATTAAGATCTAATAGCCGTTTTTGGGCGCTAGAGCGCCATTTGCATGTATTAAAATATAAGTTAATAGAAGGGGTAGCGGGGATAAACAGTTTATCGGTGGTAAAAACGTGAACTAGCGGCGGGAAAAGAGGGGACTATCCGGAATTTTGGACAAATTATTCTTTTTTGGACAATCTTCTTTATGATGATATTGGTACACCGCAGTTAGTCAATGTGTAAAGGTAAATATACAAACTTTGAATGCCAATAGGGTAAAGGATAAGATTCTTAAACCGTCAGTCAGCTTATGTTTATGTTAGTCAGATTGTATATTACCTACTAAATTGCAGAGTTATCTACCCAATATATTAACATGAGAACTTTGGTGGCAATGGGTCAAATACCTTTAAGGATATATGATAGTTTGGATGCGCGATTGCATATATAAAGGCACAAATACCTATAAGTAAACAAACACAATCACGCCAAATCGACTAGATAGAATGGCCTGTCCCTTCTGTCCCAAGTCTTATGTTTAAAAATATTATAGGTTGAAAATTCAATTTAACTCTGATTAACTCATTTATTCTAGTTTCTAACTGTTCTGTTTGCAACTTATTACGCCAAGGTCGCACATATGTGCAATATGGCGCATTTAAATACTTGTTCTTTTTGGGCTGAATCTAAATTATACTATAGGTTTCACAACAAATTATATCTCAATATAAAACTGAATTTTTAAGGCTGAACATTCCTAAAATTTAATGTATATTATTTAATTAAAACAATTATTTTCATCATAATCAAAATTTGGATATAGTTATAATTTTCCTTGAAAAATTGTAGCGTAAATCTTCCGATTGAGTTCAGATCGGCAATTAAATTCAGATGAGGCAGATTCAATGCGTCAATAAAACTCACACAGTAAGCCATAGTTTGAATATTTTATCTGATATGTGGACTGTTTATAGACATCGGAAATACACACATTGATTAATGAACAATGGTGTGTCTTCGCGATAGCCTGGAAAGCCAGTGTGACAGGAGACTAAACGTATCAGATATTGGGAAGATATTGGGATATTGTCAACGAGTTCGCCCACAGTATGCTGCAAAGGGTGAATTTCCACATAAAACAATGCAAAAATAATCAAATGCGTGCGCTTTGTGCCAAATTGTTAAACATTGTATTTATTTTCTTGGCAGTTTTGTTGCTCCTGGTTCTTTGTGTGGGCCTTCGAGGCGAGCGAATTCTCCCTTAAAGTGAGTTAAGAGTTTTTCTTTGCTTATTCATCTTCAAAATGACCAAATAACTGAGGCGAACTCGTTAGTTTGTTTTAAGCTAATTTTGCCTTAAAGATTAGCTCATTTAAAAAGCTCATTCGCATATCTACCCTATCCGCACTGTTCTGCTATTTCGAATCACAAACGAAAAATAAATATGCAGATTAGTACGCGTGTCTGAGTTTTGATTCTAGATTGACCGATCCCGCGCTGGATGATCTGAGGACAGTTAATTACCCCATCCAGCCCGCAGCCACCAATCCACAGGACCAAAATAAACATTGTGTTCACGCTACGTTGAACATTCTGATATCTTTTTGCTCAAATAAACTTCACCTTTAACCCTAAATGCCAAGATTTTTTAAACTATCCGTTCCGGTCGATGCAATAATAAGTTTTTCAAATTAAATTTTACCGGGAAAAAATCTTGTAGATAACTTGTTATATTAGTAATTATTACCTTCTTTAAAATTAAAGTTCGTGTAATATATCTTTGGGTAGCACAATAACGAAATGGAGATGAACAAATGGTTCTCATAATTTTTTACAATTCCAAAGGAAAATGAATATTGTTTTATTTATGTACTACATTTATATTCAACATAAACAGGCATGCGCCCATCTACAAACAATTCGTATAGTGCGTTGCACGAGTGAAAAACCAAGCCGTCCATAAGACTAGTATTAATTTTAACATTGGGCTTATGGACAACCTGGTTTTTCACTCGTGCAACGCACTGTACTAATATTCACATTAACTCTTGGGGAAAACCTAAATCCTACATCTAAGCCGGATACCACCATCGCGCACATTTACATCAGCAATTGTTTTTAATGGTAGAACAAGTGCTACTTAAAATATTATTAAACTTAATAAAATACAACATTAAATCAGTGCAGCATTCGAGTGAAGTTGTATTATAAAATACATGGTTCAGGTAAACAGCAATGATAATTAATTTCATAATATACACAGTTAAATCCATGTAGGATTAAAAGTTGTGGTATCGAGAACGAGTGTAGGTGGACGAACAAGGACGAACAATGGGGTCGCGGTAGAGGTTAGAGGGTGGGTGTACAAACAAGGACGAACAATGGGGGTCGCGGTAGAGGTTAGTGGGTGGGTGGACAAACAAGGGCAAACAATGGGGGTCGCGGTAGAGGTTAGAGGGTGGGTGGACAAACAAGGGCGAACAATGGGGGTCGCGGTAGAGGTTAGTGGGTGGGTGGACAAACAAGGGCGAACAATGGGGGTCGCGGTAGAGGTTAGTGGGTGGGTGGACAAATAAGGGCAAACAATGGGGGTCGTGGTAGAGGTTAGAGGGTGGGTGGACAAACAAGGACGAACAATGGGGGTCGCGGTAGAGCTTAGTGGGTGGGTGGACAAACAAGGGCGAACAATGGGGGTCGCGGTAGAGGTTAGTGGGTGGATGGACAAACATGGACGAACAATGGGGGTCGCGGCAGAGGTTAGAGGGTGGGTGGACAAACAAGGGCAAACAATGGGGGTCGCGGTAGAAGTTAGAGGGTAGGTGGACAATCAAGGGCGATTGTCAATCAAGGGTGATACAGGACAACTAGTATCACTTATTGATAAACATATTTTTATGAAACTTGGTAAATGGCTTTATAAGGTAGGGAGAAACATATACATGCATTGGAAATTCGCTTCGTATGCAGGTTTGCTACGACGGGGGTATTTTATATTGTTTTAAATAATATGTTATGAGGGTTAGTGGGTGGTTTTAAAACCAAAAGAGGTAAATGAGCAACATATACTAAAGCTGAGGGCTGACGTAATATTTTACAATACCACTTCTATAGTCTCTACATAGGCAATGATAAAACCAATATGATTGCTAAGTATAAATTTTCAGCTCGATATAAATTACATTAAGTTTGTTATTTAACTTTTATCCATAGCGAGCAAATGGCTAATGAATTAGCGAATAATACATAATTGACACTTCACCTACTTCTTGAGATGGTTTTACCTAAATCTATACATGCTTCAAATGACGAATTTTACATCTTCTTGTTACTTTGTCTAACTGAAAAGTAAATCCTCCATTACATTTTCCCCTAAAACAACTAGTTTGACAATAATTAAGTTTGTATTTTAAAGGTTCCGGCTTATTTGTTTTATGAATCATTTCATTAAACTGCATCGTTAAGACCTCCTTAAGGCGTACCTTTGAAATTAAGTAACAATTTCATATGCATGAGTAAATGAATGCACATTTGATGACGTACTTCGTACATTTTTTTCTTTCAGCTAACTTTTAAGATTCTCTATACAAATTCCACCAAATCAATAAAGGGTATTTTGTGGAATCTAAAAGTCAAACAAATGCTGTGAGGACGTTTTATCCATTAAATATTTCATACTAAACACTTCCAAGGATTATTCAGTCTTTCACAATACATCGTTATTTAACCCATTACATAAAAATTGTTTATTGCTGGGTCTAGATTTACACTTAGAAATAACTCAAAACTCTTGAAAAGGTTAGTAAAACTAACAAACAAATAATGTTATTACATTTGATACAACTCTGGTTGTATCCCATTTTATCCCATTTAATACCGCAGTTGCGAGTATTTCGAGGAAGTAATATCGACAGACATACTGCAATTCCGTGATATTCGACTGTGGGGTTTTATGGCTCGGATCTCCCAGTAACTGCCAGATCGGCTAATAGAGGGCTCTCATGTCAATGTTGCTCTCTTTGCAATCCTGGTTTCATATCCTTTTATGACATCGGTTTTTCATCACTAGTTTAAAATTCAGTTGCTTCGACTTCCGGCAGTTGAATGGTAAAATGTTTTAGTTCAACATAATTTTATGATGTTTGTTTTGTTCGAACAACTATTAAATTATGTATTACGCTGGGAGTTGAAGTGATATCGTCCTCATCGAGCTTTAATACAAATAGAGTGTGCAAACGCATGTGAACCTCCGAGAAAACCGGATGGAGATGACTTGATGGCCGGCTAGCAAACAAAGGGTTGAGGGGAGAATTACCCCCCCTCTGTATTTAAACTGTTCCAAACAAGAAGTCGTCAATGAAACGAAATAGTCTTTAAATATCAGCAGTAATAAACTATTTAAATCAAAACAATTTAAAACATTTTTTCTGATGGCATAAGTAAAGAAGAATTGTAGTGGGTTAACTTCCCCCTCACCACATTGTTTACTAATTGACCTTCAAGTCATCTCCGTACTTTACATAATGGCCGCCGGTTTTCCTCTCTTCGAACTCTTTCTTCTCTTATAGTTATACTAAGCTTTATCAAATACTATTTCCCAACTAGATCAAAAGAAAAATGCTGTATCTTCATTTTTTTACCTTAAAAATGTTTTTGACATGGTAAATCACAATCTCTTAATTGATAAATTAAATGAAATTGGAATAAGAGGGGTTGCTGTAGATTGGTTTAGATCTTGTCTTATCGAATTCAATATGTTCAAATTCCATACAAAAATAAAGAAAACTGTATGATATATAAAGATTCAAATGTCCTATAAATTAAATCTGGAGTACCACAAGGATCAGTTCTTGGACCGGTATTATTTATCATCTATATTAATAATATATGTACAAATTTAGAGTCATCAGATATTACCTGTTTGCGGATGACCTTACATTAGAAATTTCAAATGAAAATAAGAAAGATTTAGAAGTCGAATTGTATGTTAAATCATCTGAAATAATACAATGGTTTGAATAAAACTACTTTGAAATACATTTTTCCAAAACAAAATATGTAGAATTTTCAATTAAAAAACCAAACAATCCGCAAAATGATATAAATTTAATCCTACGAAATGAAAATGTAGACTCCATTAACTATCTGGGTATTTTCGTGGATGAACATCTTAAATTTGGCAAGCAAATTGATAACATTTCAAACAAAATTGTCAACAAATTTATTTATACTAAGAAAAGTAATCCATATTTGTAACAGACAAGTACTTTTAAATGTTTACTATTCTCTATTCATCCCTAACATTACATACGGCATCCAGATTTGGGGTATGGCAAATTCAAATGTATGTCATATCTTTAAACTGCATAAAGCTGCTCTACGCATTATATTTAATATGAAACCAGGAGATGTATGTCGAAGCATTTTTAAAGAAAACAAATTATTAACATTTTGGTAAATTTATATATTTGAAACATTAAATTTTGTCAGAAAAAATCCATCTTTAAAAAAAATTTGAATCTTCGAAAAAAGAATATTATACCCATAAATTATCATAAAACAACATTTTTCACACGACAATTAATATACAAACTAGGTGAACCCGTGCGATTTCGCATGAATATTAAATTGCAAATTTTTCTTTTATTAGTAATTGTATTCAGTTTTAAAACAAATTAATTGAAGATAAGTAAAGCAACAAAATCAAAATAAGTAAAAAGCATAATTATATTAATTAAATCTAAATACATTTTTTACGAAACCTCTTTAAAAACTACATTAGTTGTATGGATTTCATTACTGCTGTCAGTAAATTGTTCGTTAGTTCCTGTTACACTTTTTTAAGTATAAAGACTACTTTTATTTATATACATATGCACTCTTGCCAATTACCTGTCTTAAATGTATTAACAGCTGCATTTATTTTGATGGAAAAATCTGGGTTTTTTAATTGAAAATTGGAAATGTTACACACTTTAAGTTTTTTGCAACATATTCGAGTGCTTTGACCTAAATCGAAAATCTAAAGCCAGTTTGCACATCTGCACACCTAGACGCACGTTTTGGTATATAATGTAGGGGTAAGGTCTTAAAACAAAAAAGCCTTATTGTTTACAAAGTTTGCAGGTAGCGTGTTAATCTATATAACTAATAATAAAGCAGTTTTGCGCGCGCGCGCGCGCGCGCGCGCGTGTGTGTGTGTGTGTGTGTGTGTGTGTGTGTCCCAGGCGATTTCGAAAACGGCACCTCATAAATGCTCTCGGGCCATCCCACGTTGTAGAGGGCCAACATATTTTAGATACGTATTTTTGTTTCGTTTTACCCTCAGCGCCCCAGTGGCATCAAAAGCTGCCATGTTATTCTTATGGAGAAAAGGTTTTTCCTAAATGGCTCGAAAACGGCTCTTCAAATCTACTCCCGTACCATACCGTTGTTAAGGGACCAAAGGTTTTTGGATAATCTTGACCCGACCTTAGAGCTCCGCCCCACTGGTTTCTTCTAAAACTTCCCGATGTCCAATTTAGACGTGTGAGGGATTTTTGTTTTGATTTACAAAGCTGCGTGTGTTGAATTATGCTCCAACTTTGGATATGTCCCCCACCCACCAACCATAAGATTCCGCCCCCTGGAAAATTGTTCATGTTATTATTTCAGTTGTTTGCCAGATTTCAGCCAATTTTCATTGATCCGTAGCATTTGGGAGATTGTTCTTGACCCCGACCTTAGGGCTCAACCCCAATGGCTAAAACGTTGCTACGTTATTCAATGGAGTAAATAGCTATACTAATAAAGTAGTACTCTAGCTGATTGCGAAAAAGGCTTCTCAAAACTACTCAAACACCATACTAAGTTCTAGGGGATCAACAATATTTTGATACGTTTCCCCTCCCCAAGACTCAGGGCTCTGTTCCAATGGCCTCGAAAGTGGCCATTTTATACTTATGATGAAAATTCGATATCTAAATGGCTCGAAAACGGCTCTTCAAATTTGCTCCTGGTTCATACCACGTTGTTAGTATATGAACACGTTTTTCCAACCTTAGAAATCCACCCTAGTGGCCTTAAAAAGTTGCTATGTTATGGTGAAAATATTGTTATTGGAGTAAGGAAAGGCGCTGGGTCTAGGTACTAATTATATTAATATAGATAGATGTATTATTGCTGATTACCTTTTCATAGTGTATTAACAGCTGTAATTATTTTGGTGGAAAAATAAACTAAACCTCTTTGGAAATGTTAAACACTTTCAGTTTTTTGCGATAGTTTCGAGTTCTATGTCCTAAATCGAAAATTTAAAGCCAGATTGCACATCTGCACACCTAGGCGGACGTTTTGATGTATAATGTGGGGGTAAGGCTTAAAAAAACCTTATTGTTTACAACGTTTGCATGTAGCGTATTCATAATATAATTGGAATAAAATTAAAGAATAAATTCTCTGAAAAGTTTAACAATTTATCTTCTGGAGAGTTCAAATCAAAATTTAAATCTTATCTTCTTGAAAAAGTTATTATACTGGGGATGAATTTTTTGAAGATCAGAATAACCAATGAAGAGAACATTTCAAATAACTCTAATTTTAAGTAATAAGTTGTAATGCTGATGCAACATTTTGTCAAAGAGATACAAATTATTTATTTATAAGAACTAGCTGTGTAACCGTCCTTTGTACGGATTGCATGTCTAAATAATAGATTGATTTGAAAAGAATAACAACCGAATTAGTTTTATAATATTTAAATTACATTTTACATTTTTTAAACACAATACAATACAAATTAACGAAAGATGCCGGTAGATAATTCAGATACTGTTCCTGAGTTGATGAACTTTGTTGGGTAGTGAATGGCGTGGTCCTGGTTAAAAGGACGGTGCTAACAAATGGATACACCCGTTCCTCGCTTTGGAAGAGATACATCACCTTTATGTTGATCTCTGTTGCTTGTTCATTGGTGATGTGAGGATGTCACAAGGCACTTTCCAAATTAATCTGTTTATGAACCTCAGGGAAAAAACTGTCGAAAAAACTGTTCCTGTGATTCTTCGATTGTACCAAGTGAAGGAGGGATGTTTATGAGACCACCTGTTTTCCAACGTACTAGCTGTTTCCAACTTTTAAATGGACCTAATCAAACTTAAATTTATGTTAAGCCTATTAAATTTATGTTAAATAAGTTGAGACACTCAGTGGTTGACTACATAAAAGATCTATTTAGGGAGGCATAGATCTCGTCCCCAATATCTCAAGCACACATAGTGTCTGTATGGAATCTCTAAAGAAAAACACCATAACTCCCCATTATGGGTCATGTGGTTGATCTTATGTCCTTTAATGTACCAAATTTCAGCTCTATTGGTTGAGTAGTTTGTTTGTGGTGATTATATTAAAGGCCTTAAGTATTTTTTATCTGGAATAGGTATATGTCTGCATTTAGTTATTAGCTTTCTTCCTATTGAATTCCATCTCCATTAGTCTAGTAGCAGGTGCAAGATTGTTAAAATAAGAATTCTGAAGGTGCAGAGTTAGAACCCCAAAAAACGTTCCTAACGGGAATAGGCTTGTGTTTGTTCTGATATATGAGACGAGCTGATAGCCGCAGGCTTCGCCCCGCAAATGATTTATAAAAACTATTACAGTTGTGTGAGATGCATTCTGTGGTTAGCCCGTGGAACTACAACAAATCAAGATCAGCCGTTTGTATTTTCATCAGCTCAAACAAAATGTAATGCCCATAAGGAATACATGGGAACTATGTTGGGGTCTCTGGCGGAGCCCTAAGGTCTGATCAGGATGAAAAAAATTTAGTTTTCCTATTTTATGTCTAAAGAATCAGTGTACAAAATTTCAGCTCTCTTCCTACATAGGAAGGTGGAGAATTAGTGATGAGTGAGTCAGTCAGTCAGTCAGCCAGGGATTTGCCTTTTATAGATATAAGATATGTTCCTACCTAATTTCAACTTAAAAGGTCCCAGTAAATACTAAGGCCCATAAAATTGCCAGCAATAAAAGTAAATTAGGGCAGAGCCCTGTACGATTTTTGTTCAAACCTAGCCGTATTGTACATCTGCAGAATAAGGGGAACCACTATGCAAAATTTCACCTTCTTAGACATCGTCGTTTTTTTAGATACAGGGATCAATATGTGAGCGAATGAATGTGTCTGAAAATAATAGCTTTAGATAATACTAGTAGCTTGAAGGGGCCATAGCCCCTAAGCTTACTTTAATACTCTGCCTCATCTGATTTTTTTACTCTTTATATGCTGAGGAAAATAAAATAATATAAGTAGGAACACAGTTCGTAAACAAAGTAGATACTTAACCCAGGTTTTAATGTAAACAAAGGAGACGATTTAAAATCCCCGTGCTTTTCTTATGGGGGATGTTTTAAGTTATTTCTCGTTTGTTGGTAACTTTTTTGAGGGGGAAGTTCAATTACAAATCATATAGATGGTCCATCGACCTTCTGCTGTATTAAAAGAAATATTAAATATCTAAGGAAGTGTCTATGGCCATCGAACCATTTGTACAAATTTAGTTTTATTTATAAAAGGGGTCAATGGACCATCGGCCCAGTTTGAATATTTCTCTAATAAAATAAAATAAGGCTCGATGTACCATCGGCTCCAAGATTAAAAATATCAAGATTATATTAAATAAATAAGTAAAGGGTCGATTACACATCAAATAGATGGTTCACCGACCCTTTAAAACTTTAATCTAAATATGTTTTGTTTGGGGGTTGATGTACCATCTATTTGATGTGTAATCGACCCTATGTCTTTATAATATGTTATTTTATGGATAGAGGGTGGATGGTCCATCAGACCAAAATGAAATATTTTATCTTGATTTATAAAATGGTCAATAGCCCATGGACCCGTTTATATTTGAAATTAAATTAAATTTCCTAAACGACTGATGATCCATCGGTCGTTGCTGTTATTTCATTTATTTTATTCAAGGGTCGATGGACCATCTATTTGATGTGTAATCGGCCCAGCCCCTTTTTTGAAATACTGCTATTTTTTCCGAGTCCCTTTGATCAAGACCTTTAATTTGAGCCGTCTCCCTTCATTCTGCAATTTGCCAAACTCCCCCAATTTTGACTTACAAATTTCGCTTACAGAATTATATATAAATATGTCCGTTCTATACTTCTGTTACTTATTATCTTCACTCAAAATTTTAAATGCGAACTAAATCAGCTGAATATGGAATAAACATTCTTAAGTTATCAAATGTTTCAGTATAAATAAATGATTTGTCTATAATAATAACATGGTATCTTGAAAATCCCGTGGGGTGTAGCCCTGAAGTAAATTAAAAATGTTGAAGTAGCTAATAATCTTCTAACGTACGTATAGAACATAGAAAACAAAGTTTCTTCTAAATCAGTTCACCCGTTTCCTGGGAAACGCGAACAAAGACGATCAAAACCGCATGAAAACACGTTTTTGAGCACGCACCATTTTCTTTTTTAAAGGTACATGACAGTTTAAAGTATCCTAAAACCTTCTCAAGCATGTATAGAACGAAGAAATAAAGTTTCATCAAAGTCAGTGCACCCTTTTTCCCGTGAATAGCGAACAAGAACCCGTCCTTGAGAGTTAGCGACAGATAGACAGTCAGACAGAAATTTAGATATCATATGTTTTGGCTTCCCTAGGGTGTAAAACGTGAAAATATGCAAAAATTTCATAATTCCAAGGAATGTACAGACTAAACTGACTTATGTTCTGAATTTCGCTGACTAAATGAATTTCGCTGATGAGAACTGATGAGAACGCATCATGCTTGGTTGGTAGTCAAAGGCTTATAATAATCAACAGAATGATATTATCTCAATGACCGGAAGGGCACATTTTAGTACTCTCTGTTGTTGTTTTTTTTTTTCTTAAATCTTGTTACCTTTTACTTTACGGATAGGTACGGTTTCAGTGATGGCAGAATTAATATTTTAATATTTACAATTTTTCTATTAGTTTATTTGATTCCTTCATTTAATCATGGTGTAACGAATACAATTTAAAAATCATTTATAGTTGGAACCGTTAGATACCGTGAAGCGGAACACGTCCTATCTAAACATTATACATAGCAGTAAATTACGTGGTTGGAGTTTAAAAAAATTACCTAGGGTACCGAGCTTTACTCGGAGGTCAGTCGATTTGTTTAATAGTCTTGGAATAATATTCACTACGCCCCCCCTCCCCCCCTACTGATTATCAGATTTACCTAGCTCAATTGTCTCTTTTCTGCGTGTTTAATGTCGCTCCACTTGTTATTATTATCGCTCAGTCTCCCTTCTGGTAATATTTTTATTATTTGCACATTGGTCACTGTTCTCAGAAAACCACATTCTACCAGTTCACTGATTAATTATAAACGGATTATTTTGTTCTGATTTTAAACTCCACAAGTCCAATGTACTTTTTTAACTTTCAACTTGCTTTTTTTGTATGATTCAATTTTTCCTCGGGATGAGACCTGCCTAGAACTTATTTTTACCCCAGAAATAAATAAATAAAAACATTTTAATGAAATAGTTGGAGCTATTATTGAGATCAGAGTTGCAAGAAAGAAAGTCTCACTCATATTAGAGCATAGGATAGGATAAAAATATGTAATGAAGACATTTAGTGCAATCCATTATTGAATCTAAGTTTATAAGTAGTTGATAGTTATTTTAACCACTGATTCCGTTACGCTACAGCACCTGAGCATTGCAGAAAGAAGGAAAAGAAGGAGAGAAAGGAAAACGTCAATCCTAAGATCAAACAAATAACATCAAAACACAGACAAAACTGCTGACTTTGGGGACAGTCTGAGAAATACGAGGCAGAGAGAGAAAATTTGTTGGGGAAGGAAGGACATTGACTTTTGGATTTTTCCTCGTCGTTTATCAAAAACAAAAATGTATACCTTGGCTTATTAAGGGCAAATCAAATCAACTCAAAATATCGTTATTGTCTTTTGCACAAAGGTACAATAAATAGTGTCAGAACATAAATAATGATTAGTCTAAATAATACTTAATTACTGTTTATTAACACAATTGTCCATGCAAAATTCATCTAGTGAGTACAGAGCTTTCTGCATCAGGAACACCTTTAATGACTTCTTGAATTTACCATTGTCTTTAATGTCTTTTATTTCCTTTGGAACATATTTTAACAATTTTATTCCAGCATAGGAGTTTTTTGTTGTGAAACATTTTAATTTATGTTGTGGTAATATTTTATCATGTTTGTTTCTTGTATTATATGAGTGAAAATCATTGTTACTCTTGAATTGGCCAATGTTTGTCTTGCAATGGCACCCATCAATGGTAATAATACACTCAAGAATGTAGAGACTATGTAGGTCACTCAAGTATGTAGGTCACTCAATTATGTAGGTCACTCAAGTATGTAGGTCACTCAAGTATGTAGGTCACTCAAGTATGTAGGTCACTCAAGTATGTAGGTCACTCAAGTATGTAGGTCACTCAAGTATGTAGGTCTAATACAATTTCAGCGAGCGGAAAAGTAAGGCACAGCGAGCGAAAATACTTTTTCCGCTAAATAGAAAACAGCTGTTTTACGATGTGTTTTTATAACGTAGAGAATCGCTTCAGGCGTGGTTGTGGGAAGTAGTTAAGACCGTAAAGACACTTAGCACTCGAATTACATACACAAAATTTTCTACAACTGCAATTTTGGATATCCCACAACATAAAAAAATCACTTAATTTTGGTTGAATTCTCTAGACTGAGATTATAAATACTGAATCAGTTAGCTTGGCCTAAAGCAACAATTGATCAGCTTTTCATTACGTCATCGAGCGGAAAATTAAGGCCAGACTGAAGAAGACCTTTTAGAAAATTTCCCCTACAGGCAAGAAGCTACTACCGTAGGTGTCATGGTAAGACTTAAGCCTGAGACCATGATAGCTTTTTGTTTTGAGGTCCTCAGATGCCAAAAACACTATTCGTTCAAATTTATATATATCTATATATATATATATATATATATATATATATATATATATATATTTGTGTGTCCATGAATGCGATAATTTGAGTAAAATACGTCGGATTTCGATTAAATTTGGCTCAAATTGTTTAAATTGACTTTAAGTTCGAAAACCAGAAAAATCGGCCCATGGGAAGGGTGTTTTAAATTTTCCAAAAATCAGCTTTTTGCATTTTTCACCTTAAAATTACACTTAATTTTGGTTTTGTCTATGTTATAGAGCCTAAAAAAACAAATAATATAGTATTATCCATTTTTAATCCAGGTTAAATGGTTTCGGAGAAAATCCAAAAAACCTGCTCATAAAATCTCCCATGTTAATCTTATGGTAAGAAGGTTTTTGGCTTTTCCTCAGTTCATTTTAATGTAAACTTCACATTTGCTTTTCCCAATCAGTTCAGCTCCCCAAAACAATTATTTTGGTGTTTAAATTGTGATTCTACGTCCAACCTTTGCAGAGATATTCAAAGTGCTAAACACTGTACGTTGTCCAATGTTATCCTTATAGAATAAATAAAATTTATATCTCGATTATTTATGAACTTATACTTCACGTTGTCTTGGTTCAACGATATGATAATGATAAAAATCATTTTTTTATTGTTCCCGTAGCAGCTAACCTGCATACTAAGCCCTAATGTTATTCTTATGGAGAATAAGTAAAGTTTTATATCTCCCTTAATTATGAACATAAATTAATAAAAGTAACTTCACCTGGTTCAATTATATTGATATAAACTCATAAAAACTCATTTATTATCTTCTTCGTTGCAGCAAACCTGCGTACTCAGCCCTAATGTTATTCTTATGGGGAATAAATCAAATGTTATAAATCACTTATTTATGAATGTATTTTTGTGAAACTTGGTAAGTGGCTTTATGTAGGAGTGAGAAACACATAAATGCATTTGAAATTTTCTGAGTACGCAGGTTTGCTGCGACGGGGGGCATTTTTATTGCTAAACAAAAACAGCTGTTTACAGTGTGTTTTTAGATCGTAGAGAAGCACTTTAGGCCCGGTTATACGGAAAGAAATATTGCTGAATGATGTATAACTGCATCAGCGCCCTATCGGATGCTATGACGCCATCAAACCCATACAGTCCGGATCACGATCACACCGGTAATAGCACTCCCGACCGCGCCACTCCCTGAATTACTGCTCATATCGTCTGCAATTGAACGGCAATTGGTATTCCAAAGGTAGAAATCAATATGGAACCTTAACTGAGATTTAATAATCGTTTTGATGCAAAGAGCAATATACGTAGGCCTACTTCAATGCATGACAATTGTGTACTTAATACAATAAGTGATGTTTACCATATTTGCAATAATATATATTGCATTGCTGACTACCGCTCACTACCTTTAGTGATGAGTAATGATACAAAAATAGTTAATAACTGTGCTTTGCGTTTTTTTGCAATATTAAATAGTTTAATACCTTAAGATCCGTGATCAACTTAAAATTGGAACTGGAACTTCAAAAATAATAAAAAAGTAACGCCTTGCCTTGATGAGAAATAAAGCAATGAAATCTAGCTTTTTTCCAATTTTAAGTTAATCACCAGTTTTTGGAATTGAGCTATTTAAGATTGTAAAAAACGCAAAGCATAGATGTTAACTATCTTGTCTCATTACTCATCCTGACGTACCATGAGTACCAATTTCCTATACCCTACTAATACTTCTATAACTGCTAAATATAAAATTTGTGCTGAACTGGATCATTCAATCCACGACTGCAGTATTTGAATCCTCCCCTTTTTTTGAGGTACCAGAGATAATTACAATTTTTTTTTTTTTAGATGTTACTTATTTATCTATGCTGGAATTATTGCTGTATTACCAAAGAGGATATGAAGTACTAAAGTCCATAAATGCAGTTTATCATAAACCAGAACGGCTACGACAGGTATATGTAACGGAACATTATTGCCAGTTGTCAAATTATACACGTGAATGCACTATGTCGAGCTTGTACACATGCGACCACTTATGATACAAGCTAATACAAACCAAAGGTACATTATGCAAACGTATTAATAACTTGCGATGTGTTTAACCTTTTTAACCCTCTTTGCTTGGTACCTTAAGTATATGTAATAAATATATATAGTATGTAATAAATATATATATATATATATAGTATAAATAATATGTAATAAATTACTTTAATAGCAGATGAAGTCTTATCCCACCGCAAACTGACAGTAGATGGCAGCTAATCAAATAACAAAACTGAACTTCATCTTAAAACTACTGTGTGGATTGAAAATAGTGCAATGGAAAAGTAAGTCGCCAATTGAAAAGGTAAAAAGTTTCCTAATGCCTTGAACACTTCTATTTATTATCAGAAGAAGTCTCAAACTTCGGCAGGAAATGTATTGTCACATCTCAATTTATCAATCGGAAAGTAGCAAGCCAATCTCTTTGTTTAGTTGGACTTGGAAAACTCCTAAATAAACTAGAGTTTTGTCGGCCAGGTCAACAATCGTATCTTCCTTTCAAAACTACACTGTCGCAATGATTTCACTGCTACGTTTAGGATAAAATGTAAAATAGTTGTTTAGGTCTTATTTGACTGTTGAAGATATCGTATTTTGGAATGTTACTAGCCAACACAACTAATAGACTTTTAGTTATGTAGAATAGAGATCATTAATTGAGTTTATAAATATCGCGTATTAAATTAAATACTTAATTTAAACTAACCTGTTCAGCCGGATCCCTCCACTAGTTTTTTAAAGACTTACATTGAGAGTTTGGCAAAACGTTTCAATTTAAGTAAGCAACTTGGGTCTGCTTGGGGTTGGATATAACTGGGTATAGACGTATAAAATATAAATTTATAAATTTGAATGTCGAATATTCTCCTTAATAAACATCCATATAATTTCAATGAAAACCAAAAAAATATTAAATTGACAGCAATATGGAAGCGCCTGGCATAGTGGTTGGAGTACGTGATTTTGGACCAATGTCCTGGGTTCGGTCCCCTCCAGTCGTCAACATTGCTATTGCTGCGTCCCGGGGGTTCGTTACCCTCTCCTAGATGTAGGTCCCTACCTAGAAAACAATAATGGAAGTCTCTGAGGTGAAAACTGGCCTCTACAAGACATATCATTCCTCTGAAAGCCTAACGATAAATAAAACAAAACCTATATACATTTTGCAATAGTGTTGAAATATTTGAAAAGCACATAACGTGCTCCTGCTTCGAACACTTTAAATATCCAAACTGAAAAAAAATAGTATTAGAAATTTAAAAACATTAATACAAAATAAACGATCGTATTATTGAAAATTCAATTTCCAAATTAGATTGCTTATAATATGAGTTTGGTTTTGAAGACCAAAAATAACAGTGTTGTTTTTACCGTCTGCAATTAAACAGGTTTAACAAATTTGAGAACATATCGACATTTCCGATCTATATAGATTACAGCTTCGCTGCTGGCAGAACAAATTTCTCGTTACATTATAAATGTTACTAGTTCGGAATATTGACCAAACATTCACAGCGAAAGGGACACAATGAGGCCATTTTGCCCCTGCAACACCAGCACTTGAGATCAAGATAAGGACGTGAGTTGAGAGGGGCCGAGGCCTCTTTCAGAGATCGAAGAGATGTGTTGAAATAAAATGCTGGTGTTAGGGTTTATTGTGGAGTCAAGTAAAACTGTTAAACATTGTATGAAATATGGTTTCAATAAAATATGCTAGCAGGACTACTGCTCGACCTCGAGCAAATTTTCTTCTTATTCTTCTGAATTTGCATTACCCCTCTTATCGGTTCATTCTAATAATTATTATATCCAATAGTTATTTAATATCTGAAAATTTATGTTTTTGCTGCTGGTCTGTTTTTTTAAATATATAAAACTCAATTGATTTCTATTCTTCCATAAGTTTTACACTGAAGTTTTGAAGAGGAGTAGTAAAAAATCCAATTGTAAATTTAAGGAGATTCATAGGATCTATACAATAGCCTCTTTTAATTCTCACATCAAGCATAGATATTAGCTCAGTAGTCTCTTAGATCTCTTGTAAAAACAAAACAAAATACCCCCGTAGCAGCAAGCCTGCGTACTCAGCGAATTTCCAATGCATGTATATGTTTCCCACTACCACATAAAGCCACTCACCAAGTTTCATAAAAATACACGAATAAAAAAGTGATATATAGCATTTTATTTATTCTCCATAAGAATAACATTGACAGCTGAGTATGCAGGTTTGCTGCAACAAGGAACACAAAATATGTGTTTTAATGCAATTATCAATATAACATAACAAGTCGAAGATGCATACCAAGTTTTATTAATTTATGTTCATAGTTAAGAGAGACATTATATTTTACTTATTCTCCATAAGAATAACATGGGGGCTGAGTATGCAGGTTTGCTGCTGCGTGGAAAACTGGCAAAAAATATTTTTGTGCAAATACCAGTACTAGTTGAAGCCACATGCCAAGTTTCATCAACATACATTTATAAATAATCGAGATATAAAATCTTAATTATTCTCCATAAGGATAACATTTGACAACGTACTGCGTTTAGCACTTTGAATATCTCTGCAACGGTTGGACGTATAATAACATTTTAAACACCAAAATGATTGTTATGTTGAGCTGAACTGATTGGTAAAAGCAAATGTGAGGTTTACATCAAAAACAACTGAGGAAAAGCAAAAAACCTTTTTCCCATAAGATTAAGATGGGAGATTTTATGAGTACGTTTTTTTGGATTTTCTCCGCAACCACTTAACTCAGGTTAATAATTCAAAATACTATATTATTTGTTTTTTTAAGCTCTATAAAATGGTTGAAACCAAAATTAAGTGTTTTAAAAATTTTAGGGTGAAAATTTCAAAAAACGGATTTTTCGAAAATTGTAAACCCCCATAAAACCCCCTTCCCATGGTCCGATTTTTCTGGTTTTCGAATTTAAAGTCATGAATGTCACTTTACACATTTGAGCCAAATTCCATCGAAATCAGACGCTTTTTACTCAAGTTATCGTGCTAACGGACACACACACACACACACATATATATACATATATATATATATATATATATATATATACAATTTTGAACGAACCCCCAAAACGTGTTCAGGGGGTCACGTTAGGAACTTCTATGGTGGTCCCGGGCTTAAGTTTCACCGTGCGGGTCATGCTAATAGTTCACTTTCCATAGGAAATTCACTAATAATTCCCGTAACTAACTGAAGTGGAGTAAGATTTAGAAATGAGTTAAAAATGAATGTGTAATCGTAGAAAACTTTTTATGTTTTTGTTCTTGTGGCTGGTTTGTTCTATTTTTATGCCACGGTTCTTCATTCAGTTAAATAAACATGGAAACACACATGAAACCGCACATGGAAACCGAGATAAAAACAGTATGAAACAAGTTGAATGCGAAGAAGTTTATTAGGGGTAGTAAAATGGCCCCAGTACAAATTGACTGTCGGAATAAGAAAAACAGAGCTGGAAAAATATTGCCAGGGGACTCTGGTGGAGGTACGTTGTCGTGGAGAAACTTTGTCGCCGTTTTCTGTCAAATTGTTTTTTGGATGTCCCTGCGATGCCCTTCCCCTCCAGCGCTAAAACATATTTTCAGATTCACAAATCCTCATTACTCTTTACCTGATAAATTACTCCTTTCCATCTCTTAAAAACATGTTATAGGGAAATCGGTCACTCTGAAATACCGGTACTGAAAGCCTGCGTGTTTAGAGTACTTATAATAATATTTTCACAAGATTTAAACAGAACTGTATCGTTTTTGGACTTAAGAAGCTAAAGTCACGCAGCATTGGCGTTTCTACCTCCCCCCCAAAAGGTCAATGATATCTTCCAAAACCCGTTCCTCTTCAACCAATTACCCAATATCGTTTATTTGAAAGACCATTTAAAGACCAAAACAATACCTAGCGATTTCTGTAAGCAATATTTCAATACTTTAAATAATAATTGTTCGATACATGTTAAATATTTACTATTATTATTTGAGAGATCAAAATTTTACTTACTGTAATAGCTGGTATTGTTTGCTCATTAAAATGAACCTCAAATCAACGATTTTTGATAACCCCTTGAAGAGGGAAGGGGCTTTGAAAGCTAACATTTTGGATTGACCAGGTAGAAACGCGAAATCCTATGTAACTGGAGCCCACTCTTAATTATTACGGGTGAAAAAAACACTCTCTACGATCAATAAACAATACCATCTATACTAAGTGACCTACACGATTCTAGTTTCCTTATTTGTTTGTAGTAACCGTTCAAGTCTTTCTCGGGTACACTTCGGACTTTACTTGGGAGTTGTCAAGCCGATTTACGAAGAATATGCACGTGATGCGTTGGACGCTCGTTTTTATTGGCATGGTACAGCCAATATCTCGGGTACTTTGAAGCACATTCCGAACTCCTGATGACACGTGAAAATGTGTTAATTGCTGGAAGTATCCAAGAAATCGACCGTTTAAGTCAATTATCACCACAGCAATTGCGCTAGTCAGTCAATCAGTCACACGTTCTATGCTGGTCATAAGTGAAACATCGTTTTGACTTCAGTAAGACAGAACATTTGATACTCTCGATGGGGTTTATTAGGGTTTATAAAATCTTGAAGACAATAAATACAAATTAAATTATGATAAATAAAATGTAGCACAGGCTGTCAAATTTCAGGCTATGTAACATTTAATAACTTTTATAATTTCTATGAAGTAGGTGATTAATCATATTACCCATAAAATGAGCCTGTGGAAGAACACCTTCCTTCCAAAATTTAACCTGGAAATCGTTCTAAAATCTTCCAATGCGTAAAGTAGAGCTGAAACGTTCATTACCATCTAAATTGTCTAAATAGACTTATAAAGTGAAAAAGTATTTTCTGTTGTCTCATCAGTAAGTAAAATTACAATCACTAGGGACAGATTACTTGATCATGATCTCATCGGAATTGTGTAAGTAAGTAATATGTCTACGTATTCAAAGCATGGACTTTACTAAAGTTTCTTATCAATTTATTTTCAAATAAGGGTAACGAATTTTCATTTATATTTCTTGGTAAATATTGACAAATCATATACCTTTTAGCGAATTTCCCCTATAAGGAAGAAACTATTACATAGTAACTGAGACCATGATAACTTTTGGTTTTGAGGTCCTCAGATGCCAAAAATACTATTCGTTCAAATATATATATACAGTGTGTAAAAAAAGTCCGTCCCCCCTTTAATTTTTTTGTTTGTTAAAACAAACAAATCAGCTTTGAGGAACGATACTAACTTAACCCAAAGTATCTTTTGAGGTTATCGGAAATTTTGATTGCCCCCAAAAATGGGGGATTTTGGGGGCAACTCAAAATTTTCAAATGTAAACCCCTTTTGAGTGACCCCTCATTTTAAATAAACTTTTAAACCTAGGCGAAGGGTGACAGTTAAAAGTAAATTTAACGCCTTCAAAAGGGGTTTACATTAGGAAATTTTGAGTTGCCCCCAAAATCCCCCATTTTTGCGGGTTCTTAACATTTTAAAAATTACCAAAAGGCACCAGTTTTTCATTTAATATAATTTCTTCAAGAGTCGTTCCAGTTTTAAGTCACCAAAGGTGAAATTTAAACTCCAAAAGTCTTAGACGCCAGGTTTCAAGAATGAGTTGTATTCAAAACTTTGAGAAGCTGCCATTTTGGATATAAACACGTTACAGACCTCCAACTTCCACCATTCGCCTATTTTTTAAAGCTCTTTAATATGAGGGGTCACTCAAAAGGGGTTTACATTTGAAAATTTTGAGTTTCCCCCAAAATCCCCCATTTATGGGGACACTAAAAATTTCCAATAACGTCAAAATATACTTTGGGTTAAGTTATTATCGTTCCCCAAGGTGATTTGTTTGTTTTAACAAAAAAATTAAAGGGGGGGACAGACTTTTTTTACATACTATATATATATATATATATATATATATATATATATATATACATATATATATGTCCGTTAACACGATAAATTTTAACTTTTGAAAAAAAAACGATTTCGATAAAATTTGGCACAAACTTTTAAAGCAACATTCATGACTTTAACCAATGGGTTGCCAAAAATACTATAAATAGCCTAGACATACGAGCTGGTCTCGTTCAATACTTGTCATTTTTTAAACCTATGAATGGGAATATAAAATTGGTGTTTTTAAATGGATTAATAGCGTATTTTAATTAAAATATTGTTTTCTTTCAGTTTAGAGAGTCGCATTGGCACACACACAGTAGACATAAGTAAAATGTAGCAAAATCAGTGTTGGCCATGTGCACCTCACAAAGAATTAACCGATCCCGTCAACTTCCAAGCAACCCTGCCACCGTTTCCCCAGTTCATTTTAATGTAAACTTAATATTTGCTTTTATAAATCAGTTAAGCTCTACAAAACAATCATTTTGGTGTTTAAATTGTTAATCTACGTCCAACCGCTGTAGAGATATTCAAATTCCTAAACACAGTACGTTGTCCACTGCTATCATTATGGAGAATAATTAAAATTTTATATCTCGATTATTTATGAATGTCTGTTGATGCAACTTGGAATGTGGCTTACCTAGTTCTGGTATTTTGGTATTTGCACAACAATATAATATTTTGCCGATTGTCCCCG
Source organism: Allygus modestus (assembly GCA_963675035.1). NCBI lineage: Eukaryota > Metazoa > Arthropoda > Insecta > Hemiptera > Cicadellidae > Allygus > Allygus modestus. The sequence goes on along the minus strand of OY776112.1, from coordinate 175,483,676 downwards.
CAACAGCAATCCTACATAGTCAGCCCTAATTTTGATTCTTATGGAGGATAAATAAAATGCTATATATTACTTATTTATTCGTGCATTTTCATGAAACTAGGTGAGTGGCTTTATGTGGTAGTAAGAAACATATACATGCATTGGAAGTTCGCTGAGTACGCAGGTTTGCTGCGATGTGGGTATTATTATATTGGTTTCTTTTAACACATATCTTTTTATGTTTTGAATGATGAATTATCTTTGGAATACTAAAATGCTCTGGAATAATATGATGATTGATAGAACTTATTCGATTCACATCACCAATCATGTATAGCACATCCTACTATTTTATCTAATGGGATATTTTTAATTAGCACTAGCAAACATTGGGGTTTTCATAATTTGTTTTAAATATTTATAATATTGATGTAACACGTTCAGATAGAATTTATCACAACCAAAAACTTTAGAAAATAAGAAAGATAAATTGTAAAAAATATTTTGAAAACATTTTTTTCCGTTGTCACAAATAATGTCAATTATAATACAACAAATAGCCACGACAATACATATTCAGCACAACTTTATAGGAATAACGAAACACAAATAGAAGCGAAAGGTGTATATTATATTATATTATAAAAGTTGGAAAGTTGGAAAATAAATTCCCAATAAAATAGAAAAATTGTTTACAATTAAATTTTTAAGAAAAACAATATTTTAATGACAAAAAATAGTACAATTACAATACTGTGTCATGTATTGTATTGCACAGAATATTTTAACAATCCCTTGTATGGGCATAAATAAATCTTTATTTATTTTTTAATATTAAGCTCTAAAAATGGTAAAACATATTTGACAGTTAAAAAATAGTTACCAAGATGCAATACTTGAGTAACTAAGGAACAGAACGTGTTTTGCGGTACAGTATCGGGGACGTCGTCGGTGTCGGCTGCGGTGGCGGACTTGAGTAATATCTTGGAAAAAGGCGGTTAATCCGATATGGTTTCACCTTCATTGGTTTAACCACAAAAGATTTCAACTGATACTAGGCACAACCTCAGTTTTAAATTCATTCCCAAAATATATAAATTTGTTAAAATAATTTACAGCATAATGGAGTAATTTTGATTTAAAAAAATTCTCACCACTACTAAAAATAAACAAACTTAAGAAAACAATTAAGATCGTTTTTTCATCTAGATAAAACTGTATTACAACATTTATGAATTCCTGTAAGATAAAATAAAATAAATTTCAGTGCAGTAGTAGGCAATATAGGCTAGCGCTTATACTTTTAGTTTATTTTTGTAATGCCAGTACAACACACCTGTATTATTATGGCCAGTAGATGATGAAAAAATAATAAAACACAAAGACGTCAAGCTAGGAATGCCATCAATGAGAACAGTCTCAATCGACGTCCACCGATCGTAACCTTGCCCTTAACATACTTCTGGGAAAAGGGACTTTGTAGTATTTTCAGACTTCGAACGAGTCGATAATCAATAACACTGATAGAATCGTTTTGCAACACAGTTAAGCAAATGGTGATATTGGAACGAAATGTGAATAGAAACATATTTAGCGAGATTCAAACTCGAAAACTCCAACTGTATACCACTTACACCAAACTCATACATTCTTAAATACCACCGTTGCAGCAAACCTGCATTCTCATCGAATTTCAAATGGTACTTCACTAAGTCATGAAGCCACTTACCAACTTTAATCAAAGCATATTAATAAATAAGTGAGATATGACATTTTATTTATTCCCCATAACAAAAACATTAGGACTGAGTATGCAGGTTTGCTGCATCAAGAACCAAAAATCTGGTTTTTATGAAAATACCAATGGATCACCTCCAGATGAAGCAACATACCAAGTTTTATCAATTTATGTTCATAAACAAACAAGATATCACATGTTTATTATTCTCCATAAGAATAACATTATAGCTGCTGAGGTTTGCTGCGATGGGGGCTACAAAATATCCCCGTAGCAGCAAACCTGCATACTCAGCGAACTTCCAATGCATATAAATTTATCTTAATACCACATAAAGACACATACCAAGTTTCATCAATGTGCATTCATTAATAAACGATTTATGACATTTTAATTATTCTCCATAAGAATAACATCGCGGCTAAGTATACGGGTTTGCTGAAATAAAGAACACTATAAGTGGGTTTTTATACAAATATCAATATAATTCAACTAGGTAAAGCCACATACCAAGTTCTATTAATTTATGTTCATAATTAAAGGAGATAACACGTTACTTATTCTCCATAAGAATAACATGGGGATGAGTAAGCAGGTTTGCTGCTACTGGAACTATCGGCTAAAAAATAGACCACAATGAAATGAAGCGATTTACCAAGTTTTGACAGGATAAGTTGATAAATAAGCGAGATATACAACTTTTCTTATACTCCATACATTGGACAACGTACTGTGTTTAGCACTTTCAATATCTCAGTAACCAATTGACGTAGAGCAATAATTAAAACACCAAATTGGGCGTCTTTTTAAGTTGATTCCAATGGGAAGAATAAAATTTTACTTTTTCAAAAGTTATATGTAAAAAACTAAAAAAAACATTTTTGAGGTACAACCCCCCCCCCAAATACCCCTTCGGATAGGTCGATCTGTATGGCTTTCGAACTTAAAGTCATAAATGCTGCTTTACACGTTTGTACCAAATTTCATCAAAATCGGGACTTTTTATGATAGTTATCGCACCCACGGACATACATATATATATATATATATATATATATATATATACAGTTTCGAACGAATGGTGTTTTTGGGGTCTGGGACCTCAAAACGAAAAGTTATCATGGTCCCGGGCCTAGGTCTTACCATGCCGACTACAGTAATATCTTCTTCCCTATAGGGGAAATTCGCTAAAATAAGTTTTGTATGCAAATATCATTAAAACCCAACCATATAAAGCCACATACCAAGTTTCATTAATGTTCATTAATAAGCGAGATCTACAATTTTACTTATTCTCCATAAGAATAACATTAGACAACGTACTGTGTTAGCACTCTCAATATCTCGGTAACCAATTGACGTACAGCGATGATCAAAATACCAAATTGTTTGTTTTTTAAGCTGAATTTAATGGTGTGAACCAAAATTTGGGTTTAAAAATAATTATATGTAAAAAGTTCAAAAATCCATTTTTGAAGTACAAAACCCCCCAAAACCCCCTTAAAGTAGAGCGACCTGTCTGGTTGTCGAAGTCATTAAAATAGATGCTGCCTTACACGTTTATACCAAATTTCATCAAGATCGGACCATTCTTACGAAAGGTATCGTGCCTACGGACACACACACACACACACACACACACACACACACACACACACACACACACACACACACCTTCCTCTTCTTAGAAATACAGTACCATGGTATTTTAGGTCTTACCATGCCACCTACGGCAATAGCTTCTTCCCTATAGGGGAAATTCCTAAAAAGACATTTTTGACACAGATTAATCCCTATTTCTGCTAACATGATGTTGGAGGTTTTGTTTCTCCAATCTTTTTCCACGTAGACTCTTATTTCATTATTCAAAGACAAATTTAAGCAAGACAATAAACAACTGATGCTTCCAGTTTTTTAAAGAAAAATTTGTTATTCAAAATGTTGAGTCTCCTTCTAATGACTATAACGTAAAGGAAAAGTTAAAAAAAGCTAACTTTCTGACGGTGTTACTTACAAAATAACAGGTTTATGTAAATTGCGTTTTGGTTTGCTTCTATTTGTTGCAAAACCAAAGATAACAGACGATCCGCTGTGTTGTTCTTTACTCGGATGACCGATCGATCAATTGTAATTGCCTCAATTGTTTGTTCCCATTATTTTCAGTCGAGCACTGAATACATTTTCACGTTATAGCATGGAGAGTTTATCTTGCTGGGAAATAGTTTACATTACTTTTTAATTTTTCAACTTCTCCGTTGGATTTATTTTCCTTGTTTGCAGATGCCCCCTTGGCTCATTCAGGTACCTTATTCGCTTCGCTTGTTAGTGAAATATTAAGTTATTAAGTTGTTAAGTCACTCCATTTTGGTAAAACTAACTTATACGGAGTGATAGAGCCTATTTTGAAGAAATGCTAAAACACAACTGTAATGGTTTATTCTATTGAGGGGTTAAATTATTTTAAATGCTAATATGACTAATTCTACGTAGTTCATATTAAGTAAATATAATCCGGAAAACTAAAGGGGATCTAGGTATTAACTAAATACGTGAACAATTATAAACCCGTTAATATATTATTGAAAATAGTCATTCATTGAGGATTTTTAAAAATAATTTAAGTAAACGACTGATTGACGATTTCTCCGTGATTTATTGATATTTTAGTATGTTGAAGTAACAAAGTAGGTAAAACCCATTATTTAATTGGTTACTTTAGCTAAATATTAGAACGATACTCCATACATTTTTAATTTTTTTGGGTTATTAAAGGGGTTTTATCTCTTTCAAATTTAAACATTCTTAAAGTAACAAATATGATTATAGATTCAACATTTTCACGCTCTTAGACACTACCTGGAAGCCTATAATTATGCATACAATGTAGGTACAGATTATTAACCCAATATTACACTGACTATGAATACATTGACAGTGGTAATTAAGTTTATGCAATCTGCATTATCTACCTACTAATTTATCGCTGCAGTCTACATGTCGGTAACGCAGTGTGCGGATCACATCACATACGCATCGAGGGTGAACTTTAACCTGGGGTCAAATAGGGACTCGAGGGCAATTTTGGTGGAGTGAAAAAGGAAGCACGGGGGTGAGGGTATTGGATGTAGATATTTATATTATCTCGACCGTTTTATCTTCTTCTTCACTATAACTATAAACAAGGACATATTCAACAGAAAATTCAATAAAGAGCCGAAACCAGTAAATAATTCTTTGAAGTAACACGTGATACGTATTTCTTAGATATTTTCTTATAAAACAAGAACAAAACGTTTTAAGAATATTCATTTTAAAATCTCCCTTAAATTGGAAGGTATTCCGGAGTCTTGTATGGATATAATGTGCAGCCCTAATGTATTTAATTCAAATATTATCTAAATTAGTATTTTAAAATCGGTGGCTAAATTAGATATAATTTCAGATTATTACGGATGTTTTAGCAATTTCATATTATAGTGGATAGGATAAACACAGGTCTAATTGTATAATGCTATATTAACTCTGCGACCTCACTCGAGGCATACCGACCCTAAAGTGGAATTAATTCTAGCCTCTGTTGTAGCAGATTATAACTATGTTTGCGAACTTATTTTGCTTTTAAATAATCTTATCACATACCGGTATGTTGATGTTGGTTGAAACTTATTTCTTGCCTCATTTTCGCTATAAATAGGCTAGTTGTATTGAGTCAATATGTTGGGTCCTATATTAAATAAAAAAATAATAATATGTTGTTCATTTGGCAGAGAATGCAATCTAAAGTTCGTAGTGGTTAATGTGATGATCTATACTAATAATGATTTCATGAAATTAGTTTTATTTAGTTTCTATGTACAGTTTCATGATACATGTACATATTTCGAGGATATTTAGGTGTTAGGAACTGAGGCTCGAATTCGAGCAAATGGTCTTCTTATGATTCTAAATTTGTTTATTATTTATTTATGCGTTGTCATTTCAGTATTTATAGTTTATATACTGTCTGTAATACTTATTCTTGCTGCTCTGCTGTGTTTTGTTAATTCTTGCTGCTGTGCTGTGTTTTTTAATAAATTAAACCTATTTAAGACGCCGACGCAACCCGGGCGTATTTTAAGGCGATCATGAATGAATGATGAGTGTAGAATGGGTGAGATGCCTTGTATAGCCTTGTTACTGACTAAGGCCGACTGATTCTTTAGCCAGGATCCAATTCTGATCAGACCTGATGAAATTTTCATGTGGGGGATAGCGAAAAAAGGCCAAATAAACAGTGTTTTTTTGCCAAAACTTATATCTGAGCAAATTTATGATATCGCATTTTGTCATCAATCTTGGGCTAAGGGAAATCTATTGACACCAACCTGGCCGCTCTACGTTCAGTAGTTTACTCTGAATAGGTGGTTACACTTCGCCACTACACGCTTATTATTATATAAGAAGATTGGTTTTAATACATAAAGATACTAAACGACTGCAGGATCAAACTTATTGTTACCTTAAGTTTAAAAATAATCACATTATCAATAGCCCTTTACCACATTTTATTTACATTTGCCCTCTAGTATTTAAACGCTTTATAAGCGTAAATAAATTTGTAACTGTTGTAAGACGTATTTAATTACACTCAGATTGGAAATGTTACACGAATCACACTGGGACCTAGCTGTAGCTGACTAGGGTGTTGATGAGACGTGGCGGCCCCATCGGGCATTAGGCCTTACTAATCCCCTAATTGGAGCCCAACAAGACGATATTGTGGGGCGCAGTGTGCAGGGTGGCGGGGGGAGGGGGGTTGAGCGCAGGCGCGCGGGCCACCACCCTATCGACACCACTGTCACTCAGCCGCCGCAAAGCCAAACCATATTGCTGCCTCTTCTCACGCTCTGTCTCTCTCTCTCTCTCTCTCTCTCTCTCTCTCTCTCTCTCTCTCTCTCTCTCTCTCTCACACACACACACACACCACACACACACACACACACACACACACACACACACACACACACACACACACACACACACACACACACACACATACACACACTCTTCTTCTCACTCACTCTTTTCTTCCCTCTCAATTGCCCATCTCCTTCTACGTACGCTGACCACCTAATGAGGCAATCTCCTTTGTCAAAAATGTGTATGAATGATCGAGCATGTGGCTTAGGACCGTTTCCCCTCAAAGATTGGTTATTCTATTTAAAAAAACTTTTTAAAATGATAATGCTTCTTCTCTGTACAGTATATATTATCTCATAGTGAGTATGACAGGTATCTGTTGTATGCTGAACAGTGACTGTTAGTACCAGCTTGGCTTGGAGGAATGTTAACCAACTTTCATGGCGTTTGATTGGTGTGGTAAACAGCATAAACGCCTTGAGGCTTACGCCCTGGTCAGTCTCAGCCATTCTGACCATCCGCTTCCGATAATAAGGTTAAGTTATTGTGTAAATAACAGTTAATTAAATCAATATTAGTACATTTATGGTGAGCGCATAACCACTTTGGTAAATAGTTCTGTATATCACTTCTGTATAACATGTAAGTACCGAATTTCACGCTGAACACACCATCGCAGTATCAAATCCGATGACCAAGTTTATATAAATGAACACCTCCGAGACTGAAAATACATCATCGAGTTTCCAATGCCAGTGTATATAAATCACTACTACGCAAAGGATCCTACCAAGTTACATTAAAATATATCCCTAAACAAGAGAGATATACATTTTATTAATCTTCTATATCTATAAACACGAAAATCCGATTATCCCCCAGGTCAAATCTCTACATCCGCCACCACGAAATTTAGCACGAATACTCTTTACGTAGGTAACGTAGGTAACCACTAAGAAAGCATTTTTTTTCTTATAGTTTTTCTGTTCCATGGGGAGTCAAAGTTCCAATCCTATAATATTCTTATTGACATTCATTTTAGTTTGAGGCACGTTTGAGCCTTATGAAAATTCTAATAGCTGATCATGATTCTTAGTAGTTCCACGGGTTAAACGCAGAATTAGCACACACCAGTCACAGGTGAAACCAGGTACGATGGCAGCTGGTCCCCATGAGAATAACAATGGACAGATTTGGAGATTTTCTGCGTCAGGGACAACTAAAAATAGGGATTTAAAAACAGATTCATGTTCTTGATTTACAAGAATCACACGTTCACACAATCACATGTTCTTGTGCCAATAATTTGTGTTAAGATACAAATTAGTTCCAAAACTCCAAAGGTACGTCTAGTGAGTAAGAGTTTTTAATTGATATCAAACATACACAAGAAATCTTTTTTAATCGAAAATCATACTGAACAAAGTTTAACCAATATTATCAAATCTTTAGAAAATTATAATAATTGTTAAACCTCCAACATAACAAACTGCAACTCAGGAAAATCAAATTTCGCACCAGTAAAATAATAACATTGATAACAAAAATTATTATTATTCTATTTTAGGCATGCAAATATTCCAGTGGTACTCTGATGAGTACAACATCTAGAACTGTTTTCACAAATGTCCATATGTTGATTCGACCTTCATAGTCAATGTAATAACTATACATAATACACTATTAATGCTTGATTCTCTGATTGGGCCGGTGTAACTAGTTGAAATCGAACGCATTGTACCATATTTTGTGTATATTTATCGTTTTGTACGTAAGCACCAGTATAAGTGTAAATTAATATATTTGTTAGTGTTATGAATCGTAGTTTATTTTATCCTGTTTAAAACGTATCGTGCTACTCAAGCAATTATTTATTAGTAATAATACAATACCCCCGTTGCAGCAAACCTGTATACTCAGCGAATTTCAAATGGTACCTCACTAAGTCATGAAGCCACTTTCCAACTTTAATCAAAGCACATTAATAAATAAGCGAGATATGACATTGTAATTATTCCCCATAAGAAAAACATTAGGACTGAGTATGCAGGTTTGCTGCATCAAGGGCCACAAGATCTGGTTTTTATGCATATACCAATGGATCACCTCCAGATGAAGCAACATACCAAGTTTTATCAATTTATGCTCATAAACAAGCAAGATATCACATGTTTATTATTCTCCATAATAATAACATGATAGCTGCTGAGGTACGCAGGTTTGCTGCCATGGGGACCACAAAAAATTAGTTTTGTATGCAAATAGCATTAAAACCCAACCATATGAAGCCACATACCAAGTTTCATTAATATATGTTCATTAATAAGCGAGATCTACAATTTTACTTATTCTCATAAGATTAACATTGGACAACGTACAGCGTTTAGCACTCTCAATATCTCGGTAACCAGTTGATGTAGAGCGATTATAAAAATACCAAAATGTTTCTTTTTAAGCTGGATATAATGGTGTCAACCAAAATTTGGGTTTAAAAATAATAAAATGTAAAAAGTTCAAAAAACCCAGTTTTTGGGGTACAAACCCCCCCAAAAAAACCCTTAAAGTAGAGCGACCTGTCAGGTTATCGAACTCATGAAAATAGATGCTGCCTTACACGTTTATACCAAATTTTATCAAGATCGGACCATTTTTACGAAAGTTATCGTGCCTACGGACACATATATATATATATATATACCTATATGTATATATATATATATATATATATATATATATATATATATATATGAATTTGAACGAATGGTGTTTTTTTCATCTGGGGGCCTCAAAACAAAAAGTTATCATGGTCCCGGGCTTAGGTCTTACCATGCCGACTACGGTAATAGCTTCTTTCCTATAGGGGAAATTCGCTAAAATCATATATTAATTTTTTTATGTCTGATGACACAAATAGAGGAAGTTAAAAATAAAATAGGACATATATAAGCTAAATCGGTCCATTAATATGGTCAGGCTCGCTGTCATAAATTTTTGGCCCGTGTGGACTTAGGTCATTGTAATAAGTATATATTTACGGAATGTAATAAAATACGTCTTGCAACACTTAAGAATATATTTACACTTATACAGATTCACATACAGACGGTAAACATATATAAATATATAATATATATATATATATATATATATATATACAATATAAACATATATAAATATATTTGTGTGTGGATCAGTATAAGTGTAAATATATTCTTAAGTGTTGTAAGACGTCTTTTACCAGTATTACATCCCGTAAGTAATAACAACTCGTAATATGCTATGCTAATCAAAAAGTTGTTTAATAAGTAATCTCTAAGTCACCCCAAAGAAGTTACCCATAATTGCCTCAAAATGGATCTACACATATTTCTGAACAAAATGAGCCATGTGGGAGTAAAATCGGTTCGGTAAATCGGCGGTGAATTTAATGGTGTCAACCAAAATTTGGGTTTAAAAATAATGATATGTAAAAAGTTCAAAAAACCCAGTTTTTGGGGTACAAAACACCCCCAAAAACCCCCTTAAAGTAGAGCGACCTGTCTGGTCCTTGAACTTGTGAAAATAGATGCTGCCTTACACGTTTATACAAAATTTTATCAAGATCGGACCATTTTTACGAAAGTTATCGTGCCTACGGACACATATATATAATATATATACCTATATATATATATATATATATACATATATATACATATATATATGAGTTTGAACGTATGGTGTTTTTGTCATCTGGGGGCCTCAAAACGAAAAGTTATCATGGTCCCGGGCCTAGGTCTTACCATGCCACCTACGGTGATAGTTTCTTCCCTATAGGGGAAATTTGCTAACAATGTAACAGTTGAACATTTCACTAGCTGCATTTCATAAGGTTTTTACATTATTTTAAAGTAAGGTCGGTTAAAGATACGTTTTGTTAAATTAATGAATCCGATGGTTGCAAGGCCCTCGTGGTCTTGTGCTTACAGAACCAGACCTTAATTAAGCCTCTGGCATGAATTGTACAGACGCGGGCTATTACACAGCCCCCTTCTCTGCCACCGTGTTTTATTACACAGCTTTTGATTTACAATGAGAACATCAAAATGCATTTTAAGCATTTGTTTAGAGCACCATAACTAAGTGAATGTATATGCATTGCTACTTCGCCTATCGCATCATATCTCGATTAATTAACATATGTTTGTTTAACCATCTGATTTAATGAAGGTCTTTAAATTATTGATGATTGAACGAAGTGAGAGAATCGATGTATAGTAATTATTCGTTGACCGTCAGTGTGTGTGTGTGTGTGTGTGTGTGTGTGTGTGTGTGTGTGTGTGATCGTAATGCAATAACGTGAAAACGGCTGCACGGATCGTTTTCAAATTGTACACAACCGTTTTCCAGTACACTTTACGCTACCAGTTCAAAAATGGATCACACTCGTTAAACAGTTTTTTAATAATTAACATTTAAAAGTTTTAAAATGTCCATAAGGAAAAAATTTTCTGTAGTAAAGTGCGAGATACTGATAAAATGTTGTGCCTTACTTTTCAAAAAACTACATTCAAACTATCCTATTTATATGTTTTATGATTAAACAAATAAAGTACTGCCCGGTCAACACAATTTCATACAATCTATCAAAGGTTTTTGAAATTTTTAGATTAGAAAACGAAAACCTGTTTCAGGGGTGAACTGACGGTATGAAACTGACAGTCTTTCATAGATGTGCCATATAGTAGATTAAGTGTTTGTGCCAATAGTTACCCTATTTTATGTCTTAAATTATTTAACAAGCTGCATGTTGACACAAAGCTGCTACCTTTTCGTTCTTTTAAAAATAAGATCTATGATTGGCTAACTCAGAATCCATTTTATGATATAAGAGAGTTTTTTGAGTCTGATACTGTATAAGGAAAAATAAGTATTAGAGCTTGGCCAATTTTAGAAACCTTGCCAAATCAGATGTTTTCATTGTTCAGTACTTACGCTTAAGGATTTTGCATGTACCATTTTATTGTTATTGTTAATGACCTCTATTTTTATTTTTATTTATTTTTTATTACGTATTTTTGACCTAAGTTTGAATTTCACAATTTTGTTCCAATCGTAGAGTGCCTGTCTACTCTTTTTTGAAATTGTAATGCCGACTGTTGACTGTAATTGCTCATTTGGACTTACGGATTGTTATGCATGTATTTAGGTTATTATTCTATTACCTTGGCCTACTGCTTGTTTTTATTGATTTTTGTTATTTCTTGTTTTATATTATAACTAAATTATGAACATTTGCATGTATATTGCCTGACCATATCTTTTGGATGATTGTAATGCTGTCTGACAATAAACGTTGATTATTGATTATTGATTATGAAAAGGGCGGTGGAATAAGGTCCTGAGGGCGCCAGTATACTGGAAGAAATGTTGCTTTGGGGGGAAGGAGGGGGTGATTCGCTGCAGTTCAAGGGGACAGCAAGGTACAATAAGATACTGCAACTTTGTTCATCGTGATTCCCACTTAACTGGTTTATTTGAACTTTAATTTTCCCTAATTTGAAAGATCAAACACTAAATTTATTTACATATCCGTCTGCACTATAATAGCGGACAATTAAGTTGAGAGTTGGGCTGAAGCCAATAACATATTTTTACGTTGTTACTGTTTCCATTTTGCCATAGAAAATTATCACTCGAAGGTTATTCCGATCAGCTGGTGTGGAGTTTTGGCAATGCAGCACGTCTATTGGCTACTATTGGCTGGTTTTGGTTGATCAAGGTTCTAGAGCTTTCAGCCCAGGTATGATTATTTCCATAAGAGTAATGTTCGCAGAAAAGATGTCTTACGAGGGCGTCCAGCTGATGCATAAATCAACAACATAGTATAAGTGTTGCCAACCTTACAGGGGATAAAAATGGTACAGCTATTTTTAAATTGTCACTGGACATGCAGGAAGAAAGTTTAAACCCATAATCCATTAATCTAATAATACAAATAAATCAAAACAATAATTAGTTTCATAAAAGCTGATAAAATTATGTAATTAGTTAAACAATGTTTATTTTAATTGCAATCATGAGGAAAATATGTTGCTCGTACGTTAAATATCGTGTTTCCAGCAACTCTGCAGATTGGATTGGTTATCACGTGACCTTACAGCTGTTTTTACGAGGTCTCTTCCGGTTAACTAGAAAACCTTAAATAAATCGATTGAGCAAACCTTTACGAAGTATGTATGGACCTTGTTGGTTGATAGCCCGGCAAACCACGCCTTCTACTGGCAATTTATTTGTCCGCTATTATAGAAGGAGACTATCAGAAAACATGATCCAAAGAAAACATGAAAAACCTAAAATGAAGAAGAGATCTCCGACCGATGATGTCGGTGCATCGATATTCAGATCACAAAATAACTTGCTACTGACTGTCTGAATCTTGTATAAAAAAATCTGAATTTATATCAAAACACACACTGTCTGCCTTTTAGCGAATTTCCTCTATAGGGAAGAAGCTATTACCGTAGTCGGCATGGTAAGACCTAGGCACGGGACCATGGTAACTTTTCGTTTTAAGGTCCCCAGACCCCAAAAACACCATTCGTTCGAAACTGTATATATATATCTTTATATATACAGCACATATATATGTGTGTGTCTGTGGGTACGATAACTCTCGTAAAAAAGGTCGATTTTGATGAAATTTGGTACAAACGTGTAAAGAAGCATTTATGACTTTAAGTTCGAAAACCAGACGGATCGCCTTATCCGAAGTGGTATTTTGGGGGGGGGGTTTATACCCCAAAAATGTTTTTTTGAAGTTTTTAAATGTAATATTTATTGAAATCAAATTTTAGTTTTCACCATTGGATTCAGATTTAAAAAACACACAATTTGTTGTTTTGATAATTTCTCTACGTCAATTTGTTACAGAGATATTGAAAGTACTAAACACAGTACGTTGTCCAATGTTATATATTAATTCTTATAGGGAATAAGAAAACATATATCTTGCTTATTTATGAACGTATACCAAAGAAACTTGGTTTACAGCTTCATCTGGTTGTGGTCTATTGTTACTTGCACAAAAAAAGCAGTTTTTAAGTATTATTCCTGGAGCAGCAAACCTGCGTACTCATCCCCCATGTTGTTCTTATGGAAAATAAGTCAAATGTAATGTCCCCCTTAATTATGAACATTAATTAATAAAACTTAGTATGTGGCTTCACCTAGTTGAGTTATTTTGATGTTCACATAAAAACTCGTTTTTTGTTTGCCTTTTTGCAGCAAACCTGCGTACTCATCCCCCAAGTTATTCTTATGAAGAATAACTACAATTGTATACAGTATATCGCTTATTTATGAATGAATATTGATGAAACTTAGTATTTGACTTCACTTAGTTGAATTATATTTATATTTGCATAAACACCAATTGTGTGTTTTCCTTGTTTCAGCAAACCTACGTACTCATCCCCAATGTTATTCTTATGGAGAATAATTAAAATTGTATATATCGCTTATTTATGAATATATTTTGATGCAACTTTGTATGCGGCTTTATGTGGTATTAAGACATAGTATATTATGCATTGGAAATTCGCTGAGTACGCAGGTTTGCTGCGACGGGGGTGTTAAACCTTAAGGACTGTATTCTTAATGCACTACTTTTGTCATGTAATTTTTAGATTACCCTGTGTATTAATTTTCAGACTAGCCAACTAATTCCCTTGGTTGACATCTTAATTTCCATTTCCCTTTAGGTTCGGACAATAATGTGATGCGTGGTGATGCGTACTGGATTTGGAATTTAGGTTATCTAGGCCTACTTACTAGTCTTGAAGAGTCTATTTAAGTAGCCAACAATACCACCATGCTCACTCACCATATTTATCATTTCATAACACAATAGCTCAACCAACTTTAAGCTACAGACGATATTTAGCTGGAAGAGAGCGCATGGCGCTTGACAGGTGCTTACTAACCTCAAAAACGAAAGTTTAAAATTAATTCATTTTAATATGAAACATGATTTATGTCAATGTGAAATTTATTTAAATTATAATCCTACTAGCAGCGAGCGTCACTTCGTGACTTATCTTTTTGAACTTTTGAGGAACCATACTTGGCTGAACCTAAAAGTAGTAAATCAATCATGTGTCCCAAAATAGTACGAAAACGCTCTGAATATAGTTCAATACATATTAGATACAAAATGATTAATATATATTGATGTGAAACCAGAAAAACACTGATGTCGAAGTAAAATAAGCCCGCCCATAATAATAATAATGTAATATGTATTTTAATTTTATATGTTCATGATAAAATATTTGAAAAGTTAGAACACACAAATTGTTGAACACTTCACTCATTCTCTTCACTTCATTGTCTTATATGAAATGTCTAAAATTTGCATAATAAACTGATAAATGACGGAAAATCCCTGATGTTAAGGTATTTGTAAAACGTATACAAATTGTTACAAAAATGACTGTCTTTTCATAGATTATGAAATAAAACTTAAAAACATTCTATTTCAGTTTCAAGTTTAAAAACATATTACAATTTTCTAGATAAACTATGAACAAATAAAATTTAAACTTTTTACTTTACATTTTATTGTAAATTCTGTAACCTATGTATTCGGGGAAAAACTCTTCCATCTGATTATAAAATAACAGCTTTCAACATCTACGATATAAGAAACAGTAAATTAGTTGAAATCAAACTGGCTATGTCCCAGATTTACATGAGTGGTACATTTTCGTGGTCAAAATTGAATTATTTTTTCCTCCAAAAATCCACATTTCAAGAAATCAAATGAATTAGCCTATTTGAAAATCAACTTACGTATAACTTTAAAGAAAACACCAGTTTCATCAAATAAATAAATGCAAGTGCTGTATTCTGTGGTCAAACTTAAGAACTCGATCAAATCATCACCATATGTTTTGTTATAAACAAATGCGAATTGGAAAAAGTTCACAGGTTTTGCAACAGATAGTAGCACATTCTCTGAAAGTTCAAAAGCCTCCTGGACGAAGGCTTTTCATGGGATATTTTCGAAACCGGAAAAAGGCACATCTAGAGAGAAGTAGCTTTAATTTGATACCAAATATGTATAGAAAATACATTTCTAGGGCTCGATATGCTGCGAAAAAAAATCGAGAAATTCTTTTAATAATATAGATACTCTAATATCAGTAAGGTTTGCTTGTATGTTTGCTTGCTTGCTTGCGACACTAATCTCAAAAACGGCTCCAACGATTTCCCTCAAATGTTCGAAATAACTAATTTCTGGGATAAAAATAAGTTCTAAACAGGCCTCATCTGCAGGAAAAATCAAATAATGTAAACAAACTAAAATTAAAAGTTAAAAAATTAACATTAGGCTTATGGAGTTTCAAATCAAAACAAAAGAATTTTAACAGCTGTTCATAATCAACCAGGTAACTGTCCAAGTAATACTCATGTTGTTTATGATTATTAACATGTGGTTTCCTGAGAGCAGAGATTAAAATATTTGAATGAAGATTACATATATAGAATAGTAAAATAAATCAAAGGGACATTGAGCTAACAACTGGAGGGACCTTAAAAATGTAGAAAAAAGGCAAATGAGTTATACAAATCTGATTATCAGTAGGGGGAAGTGGTGAAATATTACTCCGATTCAACTAGCAAACTGACTGGCCTTCCCCCGAGCAAAGCTCGGCCCCCAGGTACTGATAGTTAAAATAAACTGGTTTTAGATTTTGTGTACCAACATTTGTTTATTTTCACCCTTTGAGGTGCCATTACAGGGAGGGCGCACCGGGAACTTTCCCGGTGTCCCGGCGGGTCAGTCCACCCCTGACCAGTTTGTAAAAGTAAAGACAACGTTCTCTTGTAATGTGAGGAAATTATTAGTTTTCCGCTAGATCGCAGCATCCTAATGTTTCATATTTACTTCTACCAGCTGTGTTATTTTTTCAGTTTATGATATTTAAATGCCCCTGTAGCAAACTTACGTACTTAGTGAATTTACAATTTAAAAATATATATACCTAACTAGCCAAGTACCATGTTTTAGTTAAAACTTTAGCACCTTTAAAATAATAAGGTGAGTTTTCAAAGTACTATCTCCCAACAAAGTAAATTTCACTAGTGGTCACGAAAGTGACCTATTTTCGGTCAAGATAGCATTTAACGTGCGAGCGTGGAAAATGCTATCGAGCCCTGAAATAGGACTTTTGTGACGAGTAATAAACGATACTTTTCATTACAATGCAAATAACCACACTAAAATTTTAACAAATTATCTGATACTTTTAATTCCATTAGTGGACACAACACGGTTTTACAATTCTTCGTGGTGTTAAAGTCAGCTGTTTTAACTTAAAATTGTCAACACAAATAACGAAATCACACTAGTGCTCCTGTTGAGCAAAACGGGAACTTCAATTGTTTAGGACAGGAAATATATTTTTTGGGACAGGCAAAGTATTGTTTAGGACAGGAAAGTCGTGGTTGGGACAGGCAAATTCAGCTGATCGTAATTTTCTTTGTTACAAGGAAATATATAATTTTCCTAGATCTCAGCTGCGTGGTAATGGGCTATTTTCAAATACAGAGTGATGAAAACTATATTCCTAAACAAATAAGCGTGATGTAACAATGTATTGAATGAGCCAAGCGTAACCTTAGATTTATTTAGAAAGTTCAGTGGTCGTTTGTGTGTTTGTGTTCGTACGTGTATGTGAGTGTAAAAAAACGGTAAAATATTTTGTGAGATTTTAATGAAATATTTATTATATTTAAGGGGTGTTTTAGTGCATGATATTCTGGCCTCATTTTAAAATGTATTTTGTAACGTAAAAATTCAGATTTAATAGACATATTTACAAAAACGACATTTAACCTAAGACTGAAAATGGACCAAATCAAAAATATATATTTTTCCTTTGCAGTCCACTGGATAAAGATTGTTTGTTTGATATTTGTTGCCGAAATTTGTATTGCGACTTACGTGATTATCAGTAACTTTCATCTACATTTTATGGGTCCGCTCTTCCAGTTACAGGAATATTTTAGCGTAATCCTAGTTGTTATTGAACTTTTAATGCGAAGCTTCATAGTCGGAGACCACCAATATGACTTTGGCATTACTGTTTACCCGAAGTGGAATATCCATGTCAAATTATAGTGAGAGAATCACTTATGAGTCAGTGAGCGCATTGGTGCTTGTGATTATAGATGTGTCTTTACTTACTGTTCTTCACAGTAGAGTAGGAGGAATTTTAGTTATTACAAACATAAGCAAATAATAAATTATTACCTATTTACGAACTTTAGCTTAAAGTTTAGTTACACAACAAATGAACGTAATTATATCGAGAATAAAAAAAAACATGGTAATACATGTTAACAAAATTTAGATGACAAAAAATGTTGATACATTTTACCGTGCTGGTAACAATCTGCGTGGTAAAATAAGGCAAAACACCTTTACTCCAGTTAGTAGTGGAAAATAGCCGCATAAAATAAGGCGAAACACCTTTGCTCCAATTAGTAGTGGAAAATGGCCGCAATAACTTCTTAAATAACTAACTCACCATCACCAATAAAGAATTTTAAAAAATGTCAGCAACAACGTGACTAGTAACAAATAAAAATAACTTAATGTCTCTACTATGTTTCATACGTACTCTACTGAGAAAAACATGTCTACAAAAAACAATTCAAAACATTTTAGACCGAGTTGGCAACGTTACAGTTATCATCGTAAAGTTTTAATAGTAAATACAAAGTTTCGGTAAACATTATGTAAATTCAACGTTAAGAGTTAAGAGTTGATCGGTTCAACAAGTAACTTCTCTTTCAAGCGTAGCCTGTTAACTGTCAGCTGACCAAACTAATTCTACCCTTAGCCTTAGGTGTCAGTGGGCGGGTGGACGAGGTGACGGGTTAATTAATTAGATGTCCCTTGGGCAGGAGACAGCCGCCCCTGGTGACCCTCACTGCATGTACTTCAGGATCAGAATAATCTTTATTTATAATCATTACAAATTGTGCCAAGAATCTATACGTATATAAATTATTTCAAATTTAATTTCTAAAAGTCAGGTTGGATGTGGAAGGTGCCTTAAAGATATTCCTCAAGTGAGTGAAAAGGTCGATCCAGAAGTTATTCTTTCAGTGATGATTTTATTGAGTTCCATCTCTTGTGATGTAATTCTTGCAGTAGTGAGTTGTATCCTCATCTCCATCTCAGTATACATCAGTTTAATATTTTGTCACAAGATGGACGACAGGTAAGTTGGGTTCCGCACCGTCGGATTATGGCAGTAAATCATAGAGCGATTGAAATTAGTGTTGGAGTCGTACGTAAAACTTCAGTGCCAATGTTGGTGGCGATTATGTTACAAGTGCCTCAGTGTCAGATGTGGGTGGTGAGTATTTTACAGGTGCCTCAGTGCCAGATGTGGATGAAGTTTATCTTACAGGTACCTCAGTGTCAGATTAGAATGCTGAGTATCTTACAGGTGCCTCAGTGTCAGATGTGGATGGTGATTATCTTACAGGTGCCTCAGTGTCAGATGTGGGTGGTGAGTATCTTACAAGTGCCTCAATGTCAGATGTGGGTGGTGAGTATCTTACAGGTGCCTCAGTGTCAGATGTGGGTGGTGAGTATCTTACAGGTGCCTCAGTGCCAGATGTGGATGAGTGGTGAGTATCTTACAGGTGCCTCAGTGTCAGGTGTGGGTGGTGAGTATCTTACAGGTGCCTCAGTGTCAGATGTGGGTGGTGAGTATCTTACAAGTGCCTCAGTGTCAGATGTGGGTGGTGAGTATCTTACAGGTGCCTCAGTGTCAGATGTGGGTGGTGAGTATCTTACAGGTGCCTCAGTGTCAGATGTGGGTGGTGAGTATCTTACAAGTGCCTCAGTGTCAGATGTGGGTGGTGAGTATCTTACAGGTGCCTCAGTGTCAGATGTGGGTGGTGAGTATCTTACAGGTGCCTCAGTGCCAGATGTGAATGAGTGGTGAGTATCTTACAGGTGCCTCAGTGTCAGGTGTGGGTGACGTTTATCTTGCAGGTGCCTCAGTGTCAGATGTGGGTGACGTTTATCTTACAGGTGCCTCAGTGCCAGATGTGGGTGGTGAGTATCTTACAGGTGCCTCAGTGTCAGATGTGGGTGGTGAGTATCTTACAAGTGCCTCAGTGTCAGATGTGGGTGGTGAGTATCTTACAGGTGCCTCAGTGTCAGATGTGGGTGGTGAGTATCTTACAGGTGCCTCAGTGTCAAATGTGGGTGACGTTTATCTTGCAGGTGCCTCAGTGTCAGATGTGGGTGACGTTTATCTTACAGGTGCCTCAGTGCCAGATGTGGGTGGTGAGTATCTTACAGGTGCCTCAGTGTCAGATATGGATGGTGATTTTCTTACAGGTACCTCAGTGTCAGATGTGGATGGTGATTATCTTACAGGTGCCTCAGTGTCAGATGTGGGTGGTGAGTATCTTACAAGTGCCTCAGTGTCAGATGTGGGTGGTGAGTATCTTACAGGTGCCTCAGTGTCAGATGTGGATGGTGATTATATTACAGGTTCCTTAGTGCCATTTGAGGGTGGTGATTATCTTACAGGTACCTCAGTGCCAGTTGTGGGTGGCGATTATATTACAGGTTCCTTAGTGCCAGTTGAGGGTGGTGATTATCTTACAGGTACCTCAGTGCCAGATGTGGGTGGCGATTAGCTCTCTACTTTACTTGAAAGCCTCGAGTCCCACTGGGGAGTCGGCTAATGCGGTCTGTTATTATTTACAGCGAATTTAACTGAGTGGTTTTATTATTTAAATGTTCATATTCTAGTTGTTTTTTAATAACGGAACTTTATTTAAATAATTATCGTGCGAAAGTTTTTGTATCTGCGTTAAAATTTCCCTGCATTCGACTTTAAGTACCAGTTACAATTATTTTCACTATAATTATTTTCACTATGGGATTTCCCGAGTGAGTTGTTTTACAAACAATATTTGGTTAAGAAACATTCTACGCTACTATAGGTAGTAAACATCTACATAAAATAGTAGCTTTTTAACAATGGTAAGTTATCTTGACCGATCATAGCCTGTCCAGAACTAATCCATATTTAAAGCTTTATTAGAAAAAGTAAATAATGTGATATAAAAAATGTGCAAACATAACAAATTAACCCAACAAAATAGATCTATAATTTCCTCCCTACACCAAAAATTGCATTAATATTATTATGATTGATTTAATACTGTTCTTGCCTTTCCTCTTTCGTGTAAAATATTATTATACATACGCAGAGTGACACCCTCGCTAGTTTTCTAAGGTTATTCTTGCCTTTCCTCTTTCGTGTAAAATATTATTATACATACGCAGAGTGACACCCTCGCTAGTTTTCTAAGGTTATTCTTGCCTTTCCTCTTTCGTGTAAAATATTATTATACATACGCAGAGTGACACCCTCGCTAGTTTTCTAAGGTTATTCTTGCCTTTCCTCTTTCGTGTAAAATATTATTATACATACGCAGAGTGACACCCTCGCTAGTTTTCTAAGGTTATTCTTGCCTTTCCTCTTTCATGTAAAATATTATTATACATACGCAGAGTGACACCCTCGCTAGTTTTCTAAGGTTATTCTTGCCTTTCCTCTTTCGTGTAAAATATTATTATACATACGCAGAGTGACACCCTCGCTAGTTTTCTAAGGTTATTCTTGCCTTTCCTCTTTCGTGTAAAATATTATTATACATACGCAGAGTGACATCCTCGCTAGTTTTCTAAGGTTATTCTTGCCTTTCCTCTTTCGTGTAAAATATTATTATACATACGCAGAGTGACACCCTCGCTAGTTTTCTAAGGTTATTCTTGCCTTTCCTCTTTCGTGTAAAATATTATTATACATACGCAGAGTGACACCCTTGCTAGTTTTCTAAGGTTATTCTTGCCTTTCCTCTTTCGTGTAAAATATTATTATACATACGCAGAGTGACACCCTCGCTAGTTTTCTAAGGTTATTCTTGCCTTTCCTCTTTCGTGTAAAATATTATTATACATACGCAGAGTGACACCCTCGCTAGTTTTCTAAGGTTATTCTTGCCTTTCCTCTTTCGTGTAAAATATTATTATACATACGCAGAGTGACACCCTCGCTAGTTTTCTAAGGTTATTCTTGCCTTTCCTCTTTCGTGTAAAATATTATTATACATACGCAGAGTGACACCCTCGCTAGTTTTCTAAGGTTATTTTTGCAAGTAGATTAATTACTCGAACACACATGAAAGATGTACGACAAGTGAGGCTTTATAAATACGTGCATATTTTCCGATTAATATTCATATCAGGAAACGCAGTTGTAATAACTGTTACGACCCTGTGCGAGGGATAAACTGGTAAAATATTTAATGTTATCGCAGCACAGTGACAATTATTTTGCCGGTAAATAACTGAGCGCTATAACTTCCATGAACATGGACGTTGGTGGATTATGCCAACTGGCTTGCTTAAAATATACGTTTGGAATCTAATTTAAATTAAATCGTAATTTACATACATTATCTAAGTTTGGGTTGTGCATAAATTTCATGTACATGTATGCTGATTCAGATTATTTAAATATCAGATTAAATTTTAGTCTGAACTGTCACATTAATTATTACGTGCTTGTTATTTTTACAGCCTTAAGAGTTATGAATCAACTATTTGACTAAATTTTTGTACTAATAATCATTTCAAAAAAGTTATTTTATAACTATATATTATTTTGAATAAAACAAATCATTGTAATTAGATGAAGTTATATCAAGGCCTGTAATATAACCTCAAGCCTTTATGTAAAACAAAGGCTATGTAATAAAAGCCAGTGGCAAAGCGAGGTGACTGCCTGCATTTCTGTATAATTCATACTAGAGCCTTAATTAAAGGCCTGATAGTGCAAGTGTGAACCACCACCTAATTAGTCATGACTTGGGCTGCCAGATGGCACCACGTTCGCCACCTAATTCATGGTAATCCAATACTTTGTAGGTTCGGTTGTGTTTAGTTAAATATATACATTGCTAGTAGTTCGTTTAGTTTTTAAATGTTTGGAAACATTATTTGTAAACGTAATTGTGTCGTACATTAAAGAATTCCTATATCAAAAAGTACAGCATTGTTATCAAAAAAGAATTTGGCCAGTCAGATCTGAATTTAAAAACAACATATTTTGGGGTTTGGTGTTTAAAAATATATTAAGAAAATCTTGTTGTAATATAATGCATTAACAACACAAACCACTTATTTATAAGTTAATAGCTGATTACCCGTGTCTCGCACAAAGAATTCAGAAAAGAACTGCTGATTGAAATTTCTGTTGCAACTACATCTGTTTCTGATCCATTAAACCTATTACCCTTAAGAATAACATTGTAACTAAAGAGTGACAAGGGCGGAGACCTACGGGATTACCAAGATGGGAATAGGCCTATATGTAGCCCAGATAACTTATCTACCTACATGCATATCTTCAGCTCGATTGGTTCAGTAGTTTTTACCTTAAAACGTAACCTGCAAGTCGACAGGCAGACAGACACCACCACATTCTATAAATGTATAGGATAGGGAATGATGTAATATGTTAATAAGAAATGTATTGTATATAAAAAACAACAGGCTATTTATACATGTATAGAGGGTTGTAATTTTATCCTGATTACACATGTTAAATTAAGTTATACCATATAACAAAACTTGAAGAATAGAAATAAGCTCAAACGAGTCATATATATATATATATATATATATATATATATACTTATTTAATAGGCGAGCAGGTTTTTTGTGACAATCAATCTTCCTAAACTACTGAACCGATTTTCATGTTTTTGGTGTCATTGGAAAGAGCCTAACGTGAAGTTGTGCAGGAAACTTTTTTTATACAGGAATAATTTGTGAGTGAGGCCCTGGGGCCCTTTGAAGTTGAGTTTTTTTTCCCTTAAGCTTAACATTGGGAAATAACTATAAGTTTTAAGCAATCACCTGGATAGAGTAAACACAGTTAATCAGCAGGTCATGTTGGATTTGGAACGGTAACACAATATTTATACGGGAATGTCGGTATAATATTACGTTGAGATCGCGAGCGAAGCCGCGACAGCCTAATATGTACAGCATATGTATGTGTGTGTCCGTGAGCACGATAACTCTCGTAACAATTATCCGATTTTTATGAAATTTCGTATAAACGTGTAGAGCAGCATTTATGACTTAAAGTTCGAAAACCAGACTGATCGATCTATTGGAAAGGGTATTTTGGGGGGGGTTTTGTACCCCAAAATGGGTTTTTTGAGTTTTTTACATATAATTTTGGAAAAAGTTAAATTTTAGTTTTTTCGATTGCAATCAGCTTAAAAAGACGCACAATTTGGTGTTTTGATCATTGCTCTACGTCAAATTGTTACAGAGATATTGAAAGTTCTAAACACAGCACGTTGTCCAATGTTATTCTTATGGAGAATAAGAAAAATTGTATATCTCGCTTATTTATCAACTTATCCTAATGAAACTTGGTATATTGCTTCATATCGTTGTGGTCTTTTGATATTTGCACTAAAAAACATTTTTTGGCTGATAGTTCCCGTAGCAGCAAACCCCGCGTACTCAGCTCCCATGTTATTATTATGGAGAATAAGTAACGTGTTATCTCCCTTAATTATGAACATAAATTAATACAATTTAGTATACGGCTTTACCTTTTTGAATTATATTGATATTTGTATAAAACCCCATTTTTGTGTTCCTTGCTTCAGCAACCCTGCATACTCAGCCGCCATGATGTTCTTATGGAGAATAATTAAAATGTCATAAATCGTTTATTTATGAATGTATATTGATGAAACTTGGTATGTGGCTTTATGTGGAATTAAGATACATATATATGGATCGGAAATTTGCTGAGTACGCAGGTTTGCTGCTACGGGGGTATTTTATAGAAAACTAGTGGACCTGTTGCTCTAAATCGAACAAAACAAACTTTAATTGTTTATATCAGTTATCAGCTGTTCTTACTGTTTACCTGTATTTTACTGTATCATCACCTGTTTTAGAATGCAACTGAATTTAAACTGCTCTCCATGTTATATTTATGGGGAAAATTGAGCTTTGAGGGTGTCCTGTACCCTTCAGCAAAACAGTATTGGAAATTGAAAACCACTTTGCACAACAACGAATCTGGGCCATTTTTGACACCTTAATAGTCAAAATCGGTCCAGGAGGAGGAGGAGTTCTGATTACAAAAATCGCCTTAGCGTATTATAGATATACTAGCTGTTACCCGCAGGCTTCGCCCCGCGAATTATTTATACAAACTATGACAGTTTTGTGTGCTGCATTCTGTGGTTAGCCTGAGGAACTACTACGAATCAGCTGTTTGTATTTTCATCAGCTCAAACAAAAATGAATGTCCATAAGGAATACATGGGAACTTTGAACCCCCATGGGGCATAGCCCTATATGATTTTCACAACTTTAAAATGCACATATCTTACTCAGGACTATCAAGTAAAAAATAATCTTACCTCTCTGCAAAATTTAAGCTCGGTCGAATAGTTTTCACGTGATAAAACTTCAGAGTTAAGCACAAACATCCATACTTTCACAATTGTAATATTAATTATGATAGAAGATTTTTAATTAATTTAAAATTCAAAAACGTGTTACATCAACCTTGCAACTTATACCATAAAGTATGTCTTGCGATTAGTTTGCAGGGTCTGGGGATCAAATCTTGATAACACATTATTTCTGTCCACTTGTTATACAATTACAAATTAAAGGATTGATTACAAGTCAATGAACTTTTTACAAACATATTTTAACATATTAGTTTAGGTCTTAGGATGAGCTATTAAACAAGAAAATAATGAAAATTGCTTTTTTTGTCTAACTTTAATCATTCTTTACTTGTTTATATTATTATTGGGTAAACTATGAAAAGGTCTCACTAAGGGGGAAATTAATCAACTTATTCTCACGAACATGTGTTATCAGGCTGTGTGAGAATAATTTCTCAGTCGCATTTCGATTCACCTTGTTCATGTCAATAACTGTTTAACTAACGAATTGAAAATAATTATGATGGAAATTAATCGGTTTAATCATTATTAAATTACTATTACTTTCTAAAAGAAACTTAAATAAATATGGACTGAGATCACTTATAGCTTGAATGGTAAAAGTGGAAGTATCAATAGACAGTACAGTTAATTATAGAACCCGCTATATTCCTTCTTCCAAAACTGTATTTCCAACCCTTAAGAGAATATCAGAAGTCTGCCAGTAGTGTCAGGCACTGTGGTTGATCGGCACTGACGCAGTCAATAAAGATAAAAATACCCTTCAGGTTTCTGCCTTTTTGGAACTTACATTGCTATTCCTCACCAGAAAAGTGAACTAAGAATTGGCATTAGGTTTTTCAAAATTTCCTTACGATAAAAATTAATTTGATTTTACCATTATATGAAAAGATTTAAGTAGATTTTATCTATGTTACCGATTGTAAATAAATCCTCATTTTCACTTTATCCACCCTCAAGCAGAATATTTCGACGAAGTATTGTTTTCGACAATATTTTACAATTTAAAATAGTGGTGAAATATTAATTTTCATGGTGCCTGAACCCAAAAACTGGTTTTAGTAGTTATGTCTGTTTATATTTTTGTCTGTTCGTCTATTCGTGTAGCTGAGTACGCCATAGAGAACACACAAAGGGTCCTATTTTAATGAAATCTTGAGTGAAAATGCACTTATATGATATATCGGAAGTATGGAATTATCATTTTACGAAAAATGGATGCACAGAAAATTTTAATTTTTAATTAGTGCTAACACAGTGCGTTGTCCAGTATTATTCTTATGCAAAATAAATTTATTATGATAGATTTATTTCTTAATTATGTATCAATGTAACTAAACTTTGTACATATATTTTAAGGTAGCGTTCACTAATAGGGAATGTTCGGAATGTTCGCCTATCCCTGGTGGGAGGAGGGGGATCTACTCCTTAAATAACACTGAATGTGGCAAATAACTCTGTAATGAGTCCAACGATGTTTTTTTTGAGGTACTTGGTTTTAATAGGTGAGGTTAAGACTAAGTCCTCTCTACCGCTTAATCTGGCAAGGGAGATCCATTTCGGCATTTGCCTACTTGAGATCAGAAATTATACTCGTCATGAATGGCCGGTCCGGGATTTGAACCCGGTCCTCCCGAAAGTGTGGTGCAAGCGTTTCCGATGTGCTACTTCATCCGAAATACTTTTGTGGAAATCTTTCAGAAAATATAGTTTACTATAATAATTTGTGCATAAACCACCATTTTTATCATTCTAACAGTGTATTCGTGCAACAGGAGTAATGTTTTTCCTTCTTTTACCTTACTAAAGCAGATATAATTTGTATCATAACAATTGTGTTACTATTTCAGTAATTTATGTATCACATAGCATGGTTTATTGCTCTAAAACTGCGTCTTATTTCATAAATAGCTTTTTTAAAAGACTTTTAAATTAAAATTGATCTCCCATGTTACCATATTGTTCAAAAATCTAACTTTCAGTACAGCTG
This sequence comes from Allygus modestus, assembly GCA_963675035.1. Classification (NCBI taxonomy): domain Eukaryota; kingdom Metazoa; phylum Arthropoda; class Insecta; order Hemiptera; family Cicadellidae; genus Allygus; species Allygus modestus. Next base: position 175,456,464 of record OY776112.1, on the reverse strand, counting down.
ATATTACATTCAATTCGGATTGGATGTAAGAAAATTCGGATTCGATAGTTAAAAACTACTTTGGACACATACAGAATGAGGAAACTTATTTAATATGTCAACTGTAAAAAATGGTTAAGAAATAAAAGAGAAGTTTCGTTTGAAAAAACTCATTAAAGTTTTATAAATAATATGGAAGAAGTAATTACAGTTGGCAGGAATTTATTAATTATAAAGAAATATTAGGGAGAAGATTATATTCGTAATTTTTCTAATACAGTTTATTGTATATATTTTAAGTATTACGTTCAAACTTTATGATTTTTGTTTTTAAAAATTAATGTCGACGTTGGTATTTTAAACTGGTACAGCTGTGAGTTAAAAATGTTTAAATCAGTTACATAATTTCTTGCTAATTTCTGAGAGTTCCAGCAAGAGGGTCACGTGACAAATCATCTTGTCAAGGAAGGGGGAAGGGGGCCCTTGACGTCAGAGAAAAAACGTCAATCAGAAGTTAAAGCGGACCCAGACAAAGGCTTCTCACTGTCTTAAAAAAGTTAAGTTCTAGTTTTAAATGGCATTGTATTCTACGAGAATAATAACATTTGCCAGTCAGTCAGTCATGCATATGCTTTCTAACAGTGGCGAGTAAAACTAAGTGTATTATAGAAGAAACTTAAATACTCTTTAACATATTTGGAACAAAATAATTGTAAATAGTTATCTTTTGTAATTACCTTGCTCATCAACTTCATTTCTTATTACTTCATATTTGATGTAATTCCATAAATCAACTTGGACCAGTTGTTCTTGCTCCAGTACTGTGTTATGTAGTATCAATAGTGATTAAATATTTAATTAAACTTATTTATCTTCGTCCATCCCATAAGCTTAGCATTGGAACTTTGAAAGCCCAGGGGGTGGATCCCAGATTGTGGGTGTTTTAGTAAACCCCAAAAGCGCATATGCATTAAGGGCTATCAAATAATACACCAACAACAATTTGAGGTATAATTGTCTTGCCGGCAACCTTGTCACAATATTTGCCTTATTATTTGTATAGACTGGCCAATTCAGTTGATCGAATTCGAGCAAATATTTCTGATTACCCAGATCATATTATACGGTTCTATAATTTTATATTGCGATGCCATTCCAGAAGTAATATCTGGATAAAGACATCATTAGCCTTCTCTCCATAGTGTTTTGAGACAGCTTGATACAGCTGTTATTGCTTCTGTGCTATGTTTTTTTAACAACAGCTGATGAATGACCCAATTAAATGAATTTATTTTTTTCCATAAGATTGATATTGGTACTTTGAAAGCCTAGAGGGCATAGCTCTGGAGTATATTTTTAAAACCCAAAAGGCACATATATACAAAGGGCTTTCAAATAACACATAAACCATGATTTAATACCCAACAGTTTCGCCGGAAGCATTGTTACAATATCGCCTTATACCTGTTTTATATAGATAGACTTAATTTACTTGAATAAACATTACTTTTAAAGAACAACAGAACAACAACAATTTATCCGTTGTGATTTGCTAAAATGTTTACACAAAACACAGACGATCCGGAAACATCCTTACGGAACGGTCTACCGGCCTCTCCTGCTGTCGGCGTACAGTGCGGAGTCGGCTAACCGCGACATGTCGGCTGCCCTATTGTCAGCTTTGGAGCCCATCCCGGGCCCCAGAATCATGGAATAATGGCAGCTCGCTGTTCATAAAAATGTCTGTTTGAGGACGTACGTTTAAGCGTAGCTTTACAGTATAAATCCACAAATTGTTTAATAAACTTGTGTCATTTTAAAATTTATTCTGTAATTTTGTTCTTATCTGGATAATAAGTAGTAAGTTTGAAAACCTGTTGCAAACTTTATTTATACTCTTCGTACATACTCATTTACCATGATAAAGGTGGTAAAAAGCCATTTAAACTATATTTTGAAAAAAAAATTCATAAATATTCCCAAACAGGATTTAACTTTATTAATGCGTTGTTAATCAATTGTAATGCTGATTATACGTTTACAAATTGTGTAGGCTTTAGTAACAAAAAGTTCCTAACCTAAAGCTAATTGAGACAATTTTTTACTTTTGTATGCTTTAATAAAGTAAAGTTAATTTTGTTTGTAACTCTTCCCATCAAGTTTAAAGTATAAAGTGTATATCTATATCAACACCATTGAGAAGATTACCTTTTTGTGGTGATTCTGTGAATTGCATGGTGAATTATCTTTCAGTTGCTTAAATTTTATATTTTCAAATTTTCACTTAAAATTTCAATTGCAACTCTATATTTTAGTGTTTAGTACTGGATGAAATAATTAAATTCTAATTCTTATTCTTTAAGATTTCTACAGTGTTAATTCCAAAAATACTAAAGATTACTTTTTACCATTGGATTCAGCTTAAAAAATCACACAATTTGGTGTTTTGATCATTGCTCTACGTTAATTGGTTTCAGAGATATTGATAGTGCTAAACACAGTACGTTGTCCATGTTATTCTTATGGAGAATAAGAACAATTTTATATCTCGCTTATTTATGAACGTATACCGACCAAACTTGGTATATGGCTTCATCTGGTTGTAGTATATTTTTATTTACACTAAAAAACGTTTTTACCGATATATTTCCTGTAGCAGCAAACCTGCGTACTCAGCCCCCGTGTTATTCTTATGTAGAGTAAATAAAATATTATGTATCCCTTAATTAAGAATATAAATTAATAAAATTTGTTATGTGACTTTCCTGATTTTACCTTTTGATTTATAACCATATTTGCATAAAAACCCATATTTTGAGTCCCTTGTTGCAGCAAACTTGCGTACTCAGCTCCCATGTTATTCTTATGGAGGTTAATTAAATTGGCATATATCGCTTATTTATGAATGTATATTAATGGCACCTGGTATATTGCTTTTTCCAGTTGAGTTATATTTATGTTTGCATAAAAACCCATATGCTGTGTCCCTTGTTGCAGCAAACATGCGTACTCAGCTCCCATGTTATTTTTATGGAGAATAATTAAAATTGTATTTACCGCTTATTTGTGAACTTAGTAAGATTAACTTTATGCGGTATTAGGAATTAAATCATTAAATTCTTATTCTTATTCTTTAAGATTTCTGCAATGTTAATTCCAAAAATACTAAAGATTTGCGTTATATGCATTGTAAATTCGCTGAGTACGCAGGTTTGCTGCAACGGGGTATTTTTAAAGACTCTTCGGCTTTTTCGTTATATTTTACACTCACGGGGGTATTTCTGTCGTGTAACTTAACTCCGGGCTTATCTGCAATACAGTGAAGGAAGATCGACAATGCGACACTAACAGCTACTTGCCACTTGTCCCTTATTGTTCCCTTTTGCTCCCAGCATCGTCTGGCCCAAAAACTCACCTGAAACATATAAACCATTGTTAGTATAAAATACGTACAGTTATTTAAAAAAACATAGTCTAAAATAAACATGTCCAATAAATAAATACATCCCCTTAGAAATTGCAATACGCCACTACATGAGCTTTGAGCCTTAATGAATAATTTAAGACTAAAAATGAGTAAACAATTATACTATAATGTACCTTTTTAAAATAACTGAATTTGTGGCTAATTTACAGCTTGAACGTCCACACTACTCAAAAAATACAAAAACAAAACGTTAACCAGTAAAAGTAAGGTTAACTACCTACCTACCTTACCCCTGCGTTAGTTAGATTACGTACAAAAAGTATGAATTACTTTCAAATTGGCTGGTTTCCATGTTTCATTCTTTACATTTTAATTAATCAATTATTTTTCTAATTGCAAATATTAAATGTAAAACTACTTTTTGTAATTGGCAAGAGACCCACATATCTATCATTATTATAGAAACCAATTTGAATGCATTTTATTACTCAAGTATTAACTGACCTTTTTTCAATTGTTGATTTTAATCTGTCGATTGAATACACCTCTATTAGAGGTTTAAATTATATATTTCTAACTTATTATTTTATAAAAATTACACATGTTCGGTGGAAAAAATTTAAACATGTAATAGTCGGAAATACAATTATTTATTTATTGTAGGTTTTGAGAACATGTAAACCTGTATGGTAAAAGCTGGTAAATGTAATAGAATATGTTAAAACAATAATTAGTGTGGTTGCTATAAGTTTAAATCTTATTAAATAACGTATTTTAATCAAATTGATGATCGCCTTATAAAGCTGGTGCGAAGAGTCAGTTTGTGTAAGGCTTGTTGAATAGTTGGTTATTCAAAAAGGAAATTCGACTATTACCTCGACTGTTCGCTACAATTACTGGAACCCTTTTAATCCCCAAATTGCTTATTGATTTTACTAATTACCTTGCTGAACTTATGATCGTACATATATCTAATCTTTCCTTGTGTTATCTTTTAGCCCTTAACAATATTCGGTACTTCCATACTATTATAAAATATGAAATCGTTTGGATCGGGTTTAATTTGCTGCGCACTACGCATATATTCAACCCTTCTGCTGCTTTACAGATAATAGACACATAGATATGTGTTACTAGATAGTTTAAACTATTATTTGTCAGTCACAAACTAAAACCAATGTCGAGTTAAATAAAACTTAAATTTAAAAATATTTTAATTTCCCACCATTCAAAATTGTCTATAATCAAGGAAAAAAATAATATTTAAAGTGATCTAGTTGGTTCACAACTTTCTTTGAAAACTCGAGTCTAAATGTATTAATAAAATATGTTCCCTTATTGATTTGTTTAGGCACCTTGGTGTTGCAGTTGTATAACTATGTAAACATCATGTATACATAGTTCTAATGAACTAATAAGCAATATGAACTGTTGGGGGAAAATTTAGAAAGAGGATTTAAGGTATTTTAGATAAGCATTAATCTTTTGGCTTAAATAATCTAAAGTCGTTTCATTGTAGTAAGTTGCTTCACGGGGAAATCCGACGACTTTAGACGATCCGAGGAAAATGTAGGAGAATAAATTACGAAAAATCCCGTAGTGCCAAATCCAGAGTCATACAAATGTTTAGAAAAAAATTCAGGTGTCTAGAATATTTCGATTATCAAGAATATATCCTTCTTCGGGCACGTAGAGCGTTTTTGTGTGTGAATATTTTGGAAGAAATAAACCACGAAGAAGGACAGCATTGTCAAGCCCAGAATGTTGTAAATAATGGCTTGTGTTCTCTAGGGCAAAACAGCTTTGGTCGATATAGGGCCTGATATATTTGGAGAAACTCAGGCATATAAATTATTGATGAAACACGGCGAGTGTGGGAGGAATAAATGATGATTAAGGTCCGCAATATCAAATTCAGAATGTTGTAAATTATGTCAAGTCTACCCTAGGGCTAAACAACACCTGAGGTCTATATATTAAGATGCATTTGGATTAAATTAAGGAGTTCTTGATAAACCACGACGACTCCCCCAAAGAGGAATAATTATTGGTAAAGGACCGTTATTGATAAGAACTGTCCAGATTTGTGTAGAAATTGTCTTACGTTTATTAACGTTTAAAACGCATCCTCGGTTGAGTTAGGTTTCCAAATGTTACTTTAACCATCAACTACTTAGTGGATAATCGGCCTTCTAAAATTAGTTGCTACCTGGTTTGACTGTATATACAACAATCTCTTAATTATCTTAACATATTTTGAAAAGGCTAAGATTGCGTATCTCTAAGTGAATATTCACTTAAGAATGCTCTGCAGGAAAGTAACTTTTGGTAAGTTTATTTGAGGATATTCTCTTTTAAAATAAATATTCAGATTAGTAGTTTTATATAGAACAGATGGACTAAGTAAAATTTAATTTGTTCCCAGGAATAATATGTGGGTGATAATGTTAGTTTTGCTACCTTTTAATTTTACTGTCAACTCCTAAAGTCATTAAAGTATTTAAAATGATTACAGAATTAATTCCTTATGGCATATATGTTGTTTGTACATGTATATTGCTTAGAATAATGATTGAAAAATCACTAGGAATAACAATTAAATTGATAATCGGAATTAGATGTAAAATAAGTGTAAAAAATAATTATTTATAAATACAAAATAACGTTGAATCCAAACCAACGGACATTGGTTCAATAATTCAATTAATGTCAGTGATTTTTAGTTGTTTTTTACTATACATAATTATAAAATGAAAATAATTAATTGTTTATGTATTTAAACGAAATTGATTAATAATTTTCAATACATCATTAATCCAACTGTAATCCAAACATCATTAATCCAACATTAATACAAACACATAAACATTATATTATTAGCGAATTTCCCCTATAGGGAAGAAGCTAATACCGTAGGTCTCATGGTAAGACTTAAGCCCGAGACTATGTTAACTTTTTGTTTTAAGGTCCCCGGATGACAAAAACACTATTCGTTCAAATTTATTTATATATATATATATATTAATAAACAAATGAAATATTATTTCAACTGAGTACCCTTAAGGAATTTCTTTATTTTTCTGTACATGTTACGGGACCTAAGCCCATCATCATGGTCAACAAATACCTAACCTCAATAATATGTGTCCGTGAATGCGATAACTTGAGTAAAAAACGTCCGATTTCGATGAAATTTGGCTCAAATATGTAAAGTAACATTTATGACTTTAAGTTTGAAAACCAGAAAAATCGGACTATGGGAAGGGGGTTTATGGGGGTTTTAAATTTTCCAAAAATCAGTCTTTTGCATTTTTTACCCTAACATTTTTAAAACACTTAATTTTGGTTTGAACCATGTTATAGAGCTTAAAAAAACAAACAACATAGTATTTTAAATTATTAACCTAGATTAAGTGGTTGCGGAGAAAATCCAAAAGAACCTGCTCATAAAATCTCCCATGTTAATCTTATGGGAAAAAGGGTTTTCGCTTTTCCTCAGTATTAATGTAAACTTTACATTTGCTTTTACCAATCAGTTTAGCTCCACAAAACGATCTTTTTGGTGTTTAAATTGTTATTCTACGTCCAACCGTTGCAGAGATATTCAAAGTGCTAAACACAGTACGTTGTCCAATGTTATCCTTATGGAGAATAAATAAAATTTGATATCTTCATTATTTATGAATGTATATTGATGAAACTTGGTATGTGGCTTCACGTAGTATTGGTATATTGATATTTCCACAAAAAAATGATTTTTTGTTGATTATCCCCGAAGCAGAAAACCTGCATATTCAGCCCTAATGTCATTCTTATGGAGAATAAGTAAATTTGTATACCTCCCTTAATTATGAACATAAATTTAAAAAAACTTAGTATGTAGCTTCACCTGGTTAGTTATATTTATAATTGCAAAAAAACACATTTCTTATCTTCCTCGATGCAGCTAACCTGCATACTCAGCCCTAAAAAAATAAAATGCTATAGATCACTTATTTATTTATGGATTTTTATGAAACTTGGGAAGTGGCTTTATGTGGTAGTGAGAAACATATGCATGCATTCGAAATTCGCTGAGTACGCAGGTTTGCTGTGACGGGGTATTTTATTTTTCCAGTTATGTTTATAGTAAAATCAATATAAAATCACTGTCATTAATTAAATCATCGAACCAGAGTGAGTTGACTGCAATGTTGTTTTCAATACATCTCAATTTCTAAATGATTATTTTCTACTCTTATTTTTTAACCTAATTTTGTTTTATCATTTAACATTTTATTTCTATTGTTTTTCAACTGTTATACTAAAAAATATACTTTTACGGTAAGAAATTAATTCTTTTATAACTATAACAAAAACAACCCTTAAGAAGGATTAATTTGTAATTGACCTCGCAGATTAACCGATCGAAATTAAGTTTGTACTTTCCATCTATAACGTGTATTAACTGTGTTGCAGCTTATTATAGTACATGTCTCTTTGTGAGTAAAGGACTTATCCCGTGTCACCAGATATCATTTTGGTATGAAAATATTTTGGTTTTTATTGTGTGTTCTATTCTACCGAGTCAGTGGTTCAACTGGTAATGAATGTGGCCAGATGGCATTACAAAACATAACGTTCCCTAGTGCTAGAACGTCACTATTTGCCTATCCGCTACCGCACTGCCGGTACAAGACTACTATTCGATAAATGAATAAACAATATTTACGTGAGTAGATAAGAACTGAGAAAGAGACCCCGTAATCGGCGCTTTTTTCCCATGTTATTCTTATGGGGAGCCGTTTTTGGACCGACGCCAGCTCCCGCCCTACACAAGTTTCCTTGTTAGCCTGTACTAATGTCCAACCCTTGCCTATATTAAATATATTTTCCCAATCCCCATCCCTCCTCTATATTTTTAAAAATTAATTTTCAAATTCAGGCTAAAAAACTATCTTTAGTGTTTATGGTCTGATTTGTTTAAAACTTGGATATAATATTGTCGTAGGCAAGTGTTTTAATAAATTACACTTACATTTCCCAAATTCACTATTACGGTCAAATTAAAAAATATTTTTTGAAAAATACTATAGTGCCAATTGCCACCTTCTTTATTAACTGTCCGATTTGTCTTCAATTTGGATATGTTATTGTCCTAGGCAAGTTTTTTAATAAATTACACTTACATTTCCCAAATTCACTATTACGGTCAAATTAAAAAATATTTTTGAAAAATACTGCCAATTGCCAACTTCTTTATTTACTGTCCGATTTATTTAAAATTTGGATATGTTATTGTCCTAGGCAAGTGTTTTAATAAATTTCACTTACATATCCCAAATTCACTATTACGGTCAAATTAAAAAATATTTTTGAAAAATACTGCCAATTGCCAACTTCTTTATTTACTGTCCGATTTATTTAAAATTTGGATATGTTATTGTCCTAGGCAAGTGTTTTAATAAATTCCACTTACATATCCCAAATTCACTATTACAGTCAAATTAAAAATTATTTTTGAAAAATACTGCCAATTGCCAACTTCCTTATTTACTGTCCGATTTGTTTAAAATTTGGATATGTTATTGTTGTAGGCTAGTGTATATGCGCCATCCACATTTTACAAATTCAATATTGCGGTTAAATTTTAAAAAAAATTGGAAAAATACTGCCAATTGGCAACTTCTTTATTTATGGTCTGATTTGTTTAAAATTTATATATGTCATTATTCTAGGCTAGTGTATATGTACCATCCACATTTGACAAATTAACTATAATGGTCAAATTAAAAAAATATTTTGAAAAATATACTAACAATTTCAAACTTCTTTATTTACTTTCTGATTTGATTTATTTTCGGATATGTTATAGCTCTTATATAGGTAACAAGACCACACTACCACACGTTCCATTACCCCCTACAATACAGTATTTTGTCTTTTTTGTTTGTTTATTTTGCTGTAATCCCAAAACTGACTTTGCTGTTTATTGTCCGATTTGCCTACACTTTGGATATTGTCCTAAGCATTTATTGTCTGATTTATTTTTGGATATGTTATAGCCCCCAACTATTATATCTAAAATTACAATATTATTTCCACCTATAATACAGTTGATGTGTTGTTTGTTTTGCCGCAACCTAAAAACTAACATTGGTATTTGTGTTTTTACAAAACTATATTTTGTAAATTACTTCCAATAACTCCTTTATTTACTTTTCGACTTGTTATATCCCCTTATATCTAAATTTACCGTATATTTTTTCCCTAAATACCCCATTTCCAAATTCAATATTACGGTTGGATTAAAAAAAAATAAATGCAAGCTTATTATATTTGCCACAAGCTTATTATATACATCCAGCTGTTATATTTGCCACATTTCCAATATTGTTGTGACCCTCTCAACTACCTCTCATTGTAATATAATAAGTAATATATATCCACAAAATATTTATGGTCAGAACTGCCTAAATTTTGGATATGTTTTAAGCCAATGCGATAACAAAAATAAATTTTTAAAACCCAAAACAACTAAACACAAAACACTAATCTTTCTTTGTGCTTGTTTGGAGTAGTCTTTATTTTATCCAACTTAATTTTAATTTTGTAGTTAAAATCAAACTTCCCACATTCTAGCTCCCTTTCCAGCCAGTGATTGGAGACATAAAGGTTACGAATATTTTCAAACTGTACAATATATCTTTTTCTACCCCTATGTTGGACTTGTTTAATAGCGCTTATTAATAATTCCGCACCATCTTCCAAATCCTCCAGTCTACTACATTCTTTAAATTTAACATTGCCTTTAATATCTTGCATCTCTATGTCTTCTTGTCCAACATCATCCCACACATTGTTATGGAAACTTAGGTTTTCTATTTTTGGAAAGGAATTGCCATAAAATGTTGTAGTTCCGTTAGTGTTAAAGCTTGCAAGTGGCTCGTTGGTAGGTAGGTAAATAATGTCCAAATCACCAGTATATGGCAACACGCTATAACCTTGCCTATTCTTATTTATCTCTATAAATACAGTTTTACAGACACCTTTAACATAGTATACACCCCTCCGCCCATCCTTTTCTGCCAACACTCCCACAAACTTGTTGTTTACTACAAACGCATAAACTATATAATGTCCATAATGCTCTAGATCCTCCCAACGTCGCAGGAAGTAATCTTTTAATTTATCCTCTCTTTCCCTTCTTTCTTGTTCTTTAGCCAACTGTGCTTTGTATTCCTCTGCAACAGTATTTTCCACATATTCCAATTTACGCTTATTACTGTCAATGTCTTCTAATTCCAATTTCCTCTTTTTGGAACAACTCTCTAAGAAAGGCTTGGAAAGTGGCTCTATTTCTTTAATAGTGTATGGGTACAGTTTATTGGTCCGGCTTCTTAAAACGTAGGGAGTAAGGTTAGGACTTTCCACAAAGCCTAATTCTTCTAAATTGATGTGTTTAGGTATAGTGGAGAAAGGTGTATTTGATTTTGTAAAACATGTGCCCCCAGATTTGATGTAACACTTATGCTTTACACTTATGGCATCAGGAAACTCCTCTATTACCTCCACATAGTTAGTTGGTAAACAGTTAACGCTAAATGCAGATAGAGCATACTTTATTAACTTTTCCCTTTGTGTACTATCTTTTGGCAGTTTTAGTTGTACTCCAGTTATCTTCTTCGTATTACTATTACCCCAATATGCGTATTGTAATAAATCGTTAAACACTAAACAACAACTGTTTTGTAATTGATTGGCAACTTTCACCCACATCTTATGCAGAGGTACAGCATAGAATGGAGCATTTTGAAAGTACCGTTTGTTGTCTTCTATTAGACTTAAACAATCTCTTAAAGGTTCAAACCCTTTACCAAAACCTCTACAATAGTTATAGATTGTTGCCTCTAACCTTGTTATTCCATTCTCTCTAGCTAGTTTAGACGAGAACGTTTCTTTTAGTCTCGCATCTGGACAGTTTACAAAGTTTATTATATGGTTTCCTATACTTTTAATTACTCCAGGGCTTGTAATCTGGCATATAAATTTATTATATATTTTTACCCTGCTATTTACATTAAACCATGTTAAACAGTCTTTACTAACATTATCTACAATAACATTATATCCATTCTTGTACGCCCCTTGGTAGCAAAAGTTAAAGTTTTCTGTAAGATATTGGCACATTTCCTCTTTATTAAATATTCCAGCCAAATCTAGTGTTATATCGAAATCCATAAGATAGTACATTTCTTTTTCCAGATCTTGCAGTATCTTTGGAAGATCTTCCAACAAATCCTTAATTTTAACATTTGCAAGCTCTATTTTATAGGGAATTGCTATAGGATCATCATACTTTTGTTTAATTTGGTCAATATCTTTCTTTATTATTTGTAACACACCCTCGCTTTGGACCCCAGAGGACCTCTCCAAGGAGAATGGTAGTTTGGCCACAACACCATGTCGAGCTAAAGAGAACTTTTTAAATATTCCTCGTAAGTAGCTATTAAACGAGCCACATATTTCCTTCTTAACTTTAAATTTATTCCGAACGTCCCCATCACAATCCGTAACATTGGTTATCTTAACTAACATTATGTTATCACAAAACGCATCCGTTATAGATGTTAAGTTATTTAATTTTGATTCGCCCTCGCAATAGTTTATATTACCCATGTCTGTAAGAAGGTTATTATTACGGAGATTTTCTAATAGAAACCATATACCGAATCTTTCGTTAGTAGGTTTAATACAATTTCCCAATAAATGGCTAACAGAGTACATTTCTTTTATACAAAAAAGTAGCGGAAACATGTAAACAGGACAGATTACACTATAGGCATATAGAGGTTGTAAATATATGGATATTGTATATAAACATAGGCGAGCGGTAAGTGTAACATGTAAGTGGACACCTAGACCCATACGGAATACCCACTATTAATATAATTCCAAATTCGACTAAATAAGTTTATAGTCTCAATATAATTAACATATTAACTAACGGTGCCATCCCGCATTAGTACCCAAATTGTCGAAATTCTATAATTCTATTCTTAGTCCTTGTATAGTATTAGGTTTTGTACTATTAAACCCTACATTCTTATCCTGTGCAGTAGAGTAATATATGTATTTAATACAGACACGCACATTCTACAAGACCTATACATAGATCTGTTGTATAAGCAGCAGAATAGACGTCTCATTGTGTTGTTGTAAAGTAAAACATAAATGTAAATTGTGCTGGATACAACCGGCCAGATATTAGACAGGAAATGTGTTGGAAGTGTATTGCCAAATAGTAAGACAAACACCACATAGTGCAGCATGTAATCAATCCATTACTATTTAGACAAATGTATAAGGTCAGTATTGGTACAACATCCGATATATTAGCGAAACCCAGTCCAAACATTGTGTCCTCAAAATGTTATGATTGTGTTAAATTTGTTTATATTACATATATTTCTTACACAATTTACAAACTATTTTTTGTGTCAGTTGACAGAACGTGTAAAGTTGTGTTAAATGGCTGTAAATCAGTATCTGTGCCTGTGTCGTAATGTGTTGGAGTGTGTTATTGTGTCTCTGCATTTGTGTTGTTTTATAAACTTTAAATATTACTATATCCTTATACTCTTACTATTTTTGTTACTATAATATTAATTTTGTACTGTTTGTTTTCCAAGTTTGATTGTGGGTTTCGCTAATATATCGGATGTTGTACCAATACTGACCTTATACATTTGTCTAAATAGTAATGGATTGATTACATGCTGCACTATGTGGTGTTTGTCTTACTATTTGGCAATACACTTCCAACACATTTCCTGTCTAATATCTGGCCGGTTGTATCCAGCACAATTTACATTTATGTTTTACTTTACAACAACACAATGAGACGTCTATTCTGCTGCTTATACAACAGATCTATGTATAGGTCTTGTAGAATGTGCGTGTCTGTATTAAATAACATGCATATATTACTCTACTGCACAGGATAAGAATGTAGGGTTTAATAGTACAAAACCTAATACTATACAAGGACTAAGAATAGAATTATAGAATTTCGACAATTTGGGTACTAATGCGGGATGGCACCGTTAGTTAATATGTTAATTATATTGAGACTATAAACTTATTTAGTCGAATTTGGAATTATATTAATAGTGGGTATTCCGTATGGGTCTAGGTGTCCACTTACATGTTACACTTACCGCTCGCCTATGTTTATATACAATATCCATATATTTACAACCTCTATATGCCTATAGTGTAATCTGTCCTGTTTACATGTTTCCGCTACTTTTTTTGTATAAAAGAAATGTACTCTGTTAGCCATTTATTGGGAAATTGTATTAAACCTACTAACGAAAGATTCGGTATATGGTTTTTATTAGAAAATCTACGTAATAATAACCTTCTTACAGACATAGGTAATATAAACTATTGCGAGGGCGAACCAAAATTAAATAACTTAACATCTATAACGGATGCGTTTTGTGATAACATAATGTTAGTTAAGATAACCAATGTTACGGATTGTGATGGGGACGTTCGGAATAAATTTAAAGTTAAGAAGGAAATATGTGGCTCGTTTAATAGCTACTTACGAGGAATATTTAAAAAGTTCTCTTTAGCTCGACATGGTGTTGTGGCCAAACTACCATTCTCCTTGGAGAGGTCCTCTGGGGTCCAAAGCGAGGGTGTGTTACAAATAATAAAGAAAGATATTGACCAAATTAAACAAAAGTATGATGATCCTATAGCAATTCCCTATAAAATAGAGCTTGCAAATGTTAAAATTAAGGATTTGTTGGAAGATCTTCCAAAGATACTGCAAGATCTGGAAAAAGAAATGTACTATCTTATGGATTTCGATATAACACTAGATTTGGCTGGAATATTTAATAAAGAGGAAATGTGCCAATATCTTACAGAAAACTTTAACTTTTGCTACCAAGAGGCGTACAAGAATGGATATGATGTTATTGTAGATAATGTTAGTAAAGACTGTTTAACATGGTTTAATGTAAATAGCAGGGTAAAAATATATAATAAATTTATATGCCAGATTACAAGCCCTGGAGTAGTTAAAAGTATAGGAAACCATATAATAAACTTTGTAAACTGTCCAGATGCGAGACTAAAAGAAACGTTCTCGTCTAAACTAGCTAGAGAGAATGGAATAACAAGGTTAGAGGCAACAATCTATAACTATTGTAGAGGTTTTGGTAAAGGGTTTGAACCTTTAAGAGATTGTTTAAGTCTAATAGAAGACAACAAACGGTACTTTCAAAATGCTCCATTCTATGCTGTGCCTCTGCATAAGATGTGGGTGAAAGTTGCCAATCAATTACAAAACAGTTGTTGTTTAGTGTTTAATGATTTATTACAATACGCATATTGGGGTAATAGTAATACGAAAAAGATAACTGGAGTACAACTAAAACTGCCAAAAGATAGTATTGGCTTAAAACATATCCAAAATTTAGGCAGTTCTGACCATAAATGTAGATATATATTACTTATCAGCTGGATGTATATAATAAGCTTGTATTTATTTTTTTTAATCCAACCGTAATAGTGAATTTGGAAATGGGGTATTTACTTATGCAATGGGCAGTAATATATTGCAGTCATATCCAAAGTTTGGTTACGACAAAACAGCACTAAAAGGTAAATAATATACGGTAAATTTAGATATAAGGGGATATAACAAGTCGAAAAGTAAATAAAGGAGTTATTGGTAGTAATTTACAAAATATAGTTTTGTAAAAACACAAATACCAATGTTAGTTTTTAGGTTGCGGCAAAACAAACAACACATCAACTGTATTATAGGTGGAAATAATATTGTAATTTTAGATATAATAGTTGGGGGCTATAACATATCCAAAAATAAATCAGACAATAAATGCTTAGGACAATATCCAAAGTGTAGGCAAATCGGACAATAAACAGCAAAGTCAGTTTTGGGATTACAGCAAAATAAACAAACAAAAAAGACAAAATACTGTATTGTAGGGGGTAATGGAACGTGTGGTAGTGTGGTCTTGTTACCTATATAAGAGCTATAACATATTCGAAAATAAATCAGACAGTAAATAAAGAAGTTTGAAATTGTTAGTATATTTTTCAAAATATTTTTTAAATTTGACCATTATAGTTAATTTGTCAAATGTGGATGGTACATATACACTAGCCTAGAATAATGACATATATAAATTTTAAACAAATCAGACCATAAATAAAGAAGTTGCCAATTGGCAGTATTTTTCCAAATTTTTTAAAATTTAACCGCAATATTTGTAAAATGTGGATGGTGCATATACACTAGCCTACAACAATAACATATCCAAATTTTAAATAAATCGGACAGTAAATAAAGAAGTTGGCAATTGGCAGTATTTTTCAAAAATATTTTTTAATTTGACCGTAATAGTGAGTTTGGGAAATGTAAGGCTAATTTATTAAAAAACTTGCCTAGGACAATAACATATCCAAATTGAAGACAAATCGGACAGTTAATAAAGAAGGTGGCAATTGGCAGTATTTTTCAAAAATATTTTTTAATTTGACCGTAATAGTGAATTTGGGAAATGTAAGTGTAGTTTATTAAAACACTTGCCTACGACAATATTATATCCAAGTTTTAAACAAATCAGACAGTAAATAAAGAAGTTGGCAATTGGCAGTATTTTTCAAAAATATTTTTTAATTTGACCGTAATAGTGAATTTGGGATATGTAAGTGAAATTTATTAAAACACTTGCCTAGGACAATAACATATCCAAATTTTAAATAAATCGGACAGTAAATAAAGAAGTTGGCAATTGGCAGTATTTTTCAAAAATATTTTTTAATTTGACCGTAATAGTGAATTTGGGAAATGTAAGTGTAATTTATTAAAAAACTTGCCTAGGACAATAACATATCCAAATTGAAGACAAATCGGACAGTTAATAAAGAAGGTGGCAATTGGCACTATAGTATTTTTCAAAAAATATTTTTTAATTTGACCGTAATAGTGAATTTGGGAAATGTAAGTGTAATTTATTAAAACACTTGCCTACGACAATATTATATCCAAGTTTTAAACAAATCAGACCATAAACACTAAAGATAGTTTTTTAGCCTGAATTTGAAAATTAATTTTTAAAAATATAGAGGAGGGATGGGGATTGGGAAAATATATTTAATATAGGCAAGGGTTGGACATTAGTACAGGCTAACAAGGAAACTTGTGTAGGGCGGGAGCTGGCGTCGGTCCAAAAACGGCTCCCCATAAGAATAACATGGGAAAAAAGCGCCGATTACGGGGTCTCTTTCTCAGTTCTTATCTACTTACGTGTACACTGGATTCCATCGAGCTAGTGATGCTGGCCAACATACTTGTACTCAGAAAATATCCTCTGCATTATATTTTGTACATTTTCTCGATCGCTGGTAAAATTATGAAATATTTATGAAATAATTATGAAATTATAAAATTGTTTAAAAATAGCATACTAATATGGACACATTTAGTTAGGTAAATCTAGAGATTTGACAGACCATGCAGATTAACAAGTTAAGTGATTTATGAGACTGCATCAATTACTGGACAAAATTGAATGAATCAATTAAATCAATTAATGGACAAAATTGAATGAATGATTTTATGTCATGGTGCAAAACGTGTGATATATATTTAAAATCAGTAATATTTGTATTCTTGGACATAATCACGCATGAGTTTCCATGAAATATAAATTTAATAGATTAGTTAAAACACATATTTAAAGCAATATTTTAGTTTTCAATTAGTATTTGTTAACTTTATACCATAAACATAATGCAATCAAATAATTATTACAAGTAACAGAATATGCCCCTGTGATTGGAATTGAAAAGTTGCTACATAGCGTGATTAACTGTAACTCTCTAACTGGACAACAACTAGTATGGAAAAAATTAGTAGCGGTTTCTGAAGGAGTTGACGGATCTTGCCCCAATAACGAGATAAGTGATTGATGATGCTGTTATATAGAATGAGTAACTGTAACTCTGTAACTAGACAATAACGAGTATGGAAACAATTAGCAACGGTATCTGAAGGAGTTGACGGATCTTGCCGCATTAACGAGACAAGTGATTTATGTTGTTGCTACATAGAATGAATAACTGTAACTCTCTAACTGGACAATAACTAGTATGGAAACAATTAGCAGCGGTATCTGAAGGAGTTTTCGGATCGTGCCCCAATAACGAGATAAGTGATTGATGATGTTATTGCATAGAATGAGTAACTGTAACTCTCCAACTGGATAGTAACGAGCATGGAAACAATTAGCAAATGTATCTGAAGAAGTTGACGGATCTTACCACATTAACGAGACAAGTGATTGATGATGCTGCTACATAGCATGAGTAACTGTCTCTAACTGGATAGTAACGAGCATGGAAACAATTAGCAACGGTGTCTGAAGGAGTTGACGGATCTTGCCGCATTAATGAGACAAGTGATTGATAATGCTGCTTTACACAGTTTGTGTGATAATAGATACATAACCAAAGCATTTATCTCAGAGGAGTTAATAGATCTTGCCAAATTAATGAGATAAGTGATTGATGATGCTGTTATATAGAATGAGTAACTGTAACTCTTTAACTAGACAATAACGAGTATGGAAACAATTAGCAACGGTATTTGAAGAAGTTGACGGATCTTACCGCATTAACGAGACAAGTGATTGATGTTGTCGCTACATAGAATGAGTAACTGTAACTCTCTAACTGGACAATAACGAGTATGGAAACAATTAGCAACGGTATCTAAAGAAGTTGACGGATCTTACCACATTAACAAGACAAGTGATTTATGATGCTTTTACATAGAATGAGTAACTGTAACTCTCTAACTAGACAATAACGAGTATAGAAACAATTAGCAACGGTATCTGAAGAAGTTGACAGATCTTACCACATTAACGAGACAAGTGATTGATGATGCTGCTACATAGAATGAGTAACTGTAACTCTCTATCTGGATATTAACGAGCATGGAAACAATTAGCAGCGGTATCTGAAGGTGTTAACGGATCTTGCCGCATTAACAAGACAACTGATTGATGATGCTGCTACATAGAATGAGTAACTGTAACTCTCTAACTGGATAGTAACGAGCATGGAAACAATTAGCAGCGGTATCTGAAGGTGTTAACGGATCTTGCCGCGTTAATGAGATAAGTGATTGATGATGCTGTTACATAGAATGAGTAACTGTAACCCTCTAACTGGATAGTAACTAGTGTGTAAACAATTAGCAACGGTATCTGAAGGAGTTGACAGATCTTGCCACATTAATAAGACAAGTGATTGATTATGCTGCTTTACACAGTTTGTGTGATAATAGATACATAACCAAAGCATTTATCTCAGAGGAGTTAACAGATCTTGCCACATTAATGAGATAAGTGATTGATGATGCTGCTACACACCGTTTGAGTGACAGTGGCTCTTTAACTGAAGAATTTAGTAACGGTATCTCGATAGAGTTGACGTATTTTGCCACATTAACGAGATAAGAATCATGAGATTAGTGATAATATTATTCAGATTTTGTGACTGTAAATGTTTTTACGTCATCGGCACGGTGTGATCCCTAACTTCAACCATTGCACAGCGCGGTTTCTGTAAACATATTATTAACTGCTCCGTTTTCAAAACTTGTCCAATAGTATTGTGTAGTTTATTACATCTTATTTCTTATAAATTTCGTGTCAACTTCTGGAGATGGTGTAAACAGAAATATAAACTGTTTTTGTAGTTCATTTTGGTTTTATGTGATTTTGTATATACCTTCAGGTATGTTTTAGCGAATTTCCCCTATAGGGAAGAAGCTATTACCGTAGGACTTATGGTAAGACTTAAGCCCGAGACCATGATAACTTTTTGTTTTGAGGTCCCCAGACGCCAAAAATACTGTTCGTTCAAATTTATATATATGTGTATATATATATATATATCTGTATACATATATATATGTGTGTGTGTGTGTGTGTGTGTGTCCGTGAATGCGATAACTTGAGTAAAAAACGTGCGATTTCGATAAAATTTGACTCAAATGTGTAAAATGACATTCATGACTTTAAGTTCGAAAACTAGAAAAATCGGACTATGGGAAGTGGGGTTTATGGGGGTTTTAAATTTTCCAAAAATCAGTTTTTTGCTTTTTCACCCTAAAATTGTCAAAAAACTTAATTTTTGTTTTGGCAATTTTACAGAGCTTAAAAAAACAAATAATATAGTATTTTGAATTATTAACCTAGGTTAAGTGGTTGCGGAGAAAATCCAAAAACCTACTCCCATGTTAATCTTATGGGAAAAAGGTTTTTGGCTTTTCCAAAGTTCATTTTAATGTAAACTTCACACTTGCTTTTACCAATCTGTTCAGTTCCACAAAACAATCATTTTGGTGTTTAAATTGTGATTCTACGCCCAACCGTTGCTGAGATATTCAAAGTAGTAAACACAGTACGTTGTCCAATTTTATCCTTATGGAGGATAAATAAAATTTGATATCTCGATTATTTATGAATGTATGTTGATGAAACTTGGTATGGGCTTCATGAAGTACTGGTATATTGATATTTGCACAACAAATTGATTTTTGTTGATTATTCCCGTAGCAGCAAACCTGCGTACTCAGCCCCCATGTTATTCTTATGGAGAATAAGTAAAATGTAATGACTCCCTTAATTATGAACATAAATTAATAAAACTTGGTATGTTGCTTCACTTGGTTGATTTATATTGATAATTGCATAAAAACCCATTTTTTCCTTGTTGCAGCAAACCTGCTTACTCAGCCCCATGTTATTCTTATGGAGAATAACTAAAATGTTAAATAGCGCTTATTTATGATTGAATATTGATGAAACTTGGTATGTGGCTTCGCCTTGTTATATTTGCATAAAAAAAAAATGTTTGTGTTCCTTGTTTCAGCAAACCTACGTACTTATTAACAATGTTATTCTTATGGAGAATCGTTAAAATCGCTTATATGTGAATATATTTTTAATGAAACTTGGTATACGGCTTTATATTAAGACATATTTTATGCATTAGAAATTCGCTGAGTACGCAGGTTTGCTGCGACGGGGGTATTTATGTGTTATTACATCTTATTATTAGGGATTATATAATTGTCGAATTGCTAAATCGCTAGGTGGCTATAACGATAGCAAGAAGTTAGTAAGAAGGCCACGTGAGCTAGTACAACGTTGTGCAGTTTATTCCCTTTCAGCATTTTTTCTTAACAAGTGAGATCTCAAACTAAGGGGAGAAAATCCTCTATCGAGGCAAGCCAAGCCCTCAGTTTAGAGAAAATACTGCCACAGTGCTACTGTTTTCTCTTAATCCGAGTTTTATTTGAATGAATTTGCCTTTGACCAATTACTTCAAAATTAGTATTCAGCATTAAACGTCGAATATTTAATAATAACCTCAATCCATATTATTTTTAATTAACTAATTATCAACTAAGTAGCAATACGAACTTTTTTTGACGTAGGAAATGGCAGGTAATTGTTGTTTAAAGAATTGTATAGTTACGTCACAAAATTGAATGAATGATTTTATGTCATCGTGCAAAAGGTGTGATATATATTTAAATATCAGTAATACTTGTATTCTTGGACAATTAATGCATCAATTTTACATTGAATGCATTAAAAAAATTAACAATTTTTTTATAGAAAAGAGGATTAAGGTCTTCATGGTGATGTCAATTCATACGTCACATAGGGGCCAATGATTGCTGCAAAAATTAATCAGCAACTTGACTGGCCGTAATGATATGGTGAATCATTACCAATAGCAAACACTACGAATTTCTATTAGGGAGTTAAATATCCTACATTTCTGTTATTTTTTCAAGTGACCAATGAATTTTCAAACTGGAACTAAACAAGAGATCACTTAATCAATGCAATTTTTCTTTATCGGTTCTCATGAATGTAAATGAGACTAATCGAGTGCCCTAGGGTAGCATTCGTGGGGGGTGGCAGTGGAAGAGTGAGGTGGTAGGAGAAGGAGGGAGTGACAGCTACACAGTTCAAATGATAATTTAGGAACCACGCTTTAAAGTAGGCGTGAGGTTGCTGGGGATGATAAAAGTACTCTAACAAAGGAATAACAGGCTTTTCTAGTGTAAACCCCCATGAGACAACGTACTGTGTTTGGTCGATACACATTTTCTTTAATAACTCGGTAAATATTTATGCTAGAATGACGAGAGAGGGCTTAAAACTTTCGCCTCTCTAATTCCCATCTTATTACATGCACTGATTTTACATCTGGGGCTTTTATGACCCTTTTTGGGCCCAAAAACTCGAAATTTGAAAGATTAATCCCCAAAAAAAGTGGTTTAGAGTTTTCGTATTGTTTTGCCCAACGAACTTGTCCAACTGATTACAGAAAGTAACGTCTCTAAAAAATTTGAAGGAAATCGGACAAAAAATGCGACCGCTAGAGTGCAAACACACACACACACACACACACACACACACACACACATATATATATATATATATATATATATATATATATATATATATATATATATATATATATATATTTATATTTATATACATATATATACACAAAATTTTGAACGACCCCCCAAAACGTGTTCAGGGGGTTACGTTAGGAACTTCTATGATGGTCCCGGGCTTAAGTTTCACCGTGCGGGTCATGCTAATAGTTCACTTTCCAAAGGAAATTCACTAATGAACGAGTATTTGAAATAAAACAAATTCAATGCTTCTTCTGCGGAATCGAACACCGAGCATGGCTCGGTCCCCCGGCTAGGACAATCAACGAACTTAAACGGCTACCTGTGCCCTTGAGAATAAAGATATCGAAAATTAACGACGACCTTTTTGACACTTCAAACATTAAAATCGGTCAATAAATAAGGGAGGAGTTGTGTTGACAAAAAACGGCTTCACGTATTAATAAGGATGATACTTGATAATGAGGATTGAAAATGATCGTGATTTGTTATGTCAAATAGTATTACATTTTCAGCAAACTGCCAGGAGAGTTGGAGAGTTCATAAAGTATAATAGTGATCTGTCGCATGGTTAACCGACCCGGTCAAAGGGACGCTTTTGATGCGGCTTGTCACAACAAGTACGTATCCTTGCACTTTCATAAAAACAAGTTTTATTGAAATTTGCAGAGATAATATTAAATAAGTGGCAGTTTCATGGATAATATATATATATATAAAATCTCATCAAGAATTGTACAAAATTACCTTAAAATCTCGTTTTACATGACATACATTAAAATAAGTACCGCATAATACTTAAGCTATATGCAATTTTATTACCCCTGTTATGGGTGTTATGGCTCTACACAATTACACCAAACGAAAAGAGAAGTTTGATTACATTTAGAACATGCGTTGAATTCTAGACAGACACTTGTTAATGAGTTGGCAATCCTGGCCACCTTGGCTTCTGCCAAGGACGTAGGTTTGAGAAAACTTTGCTCACCACAATATGTTTGGTGCTCTTGGATGCATTTTTAAATCATGTAATTTATTATATTACCATTGAAATTTAGTACAAACATCTTGTTTGTACTAAGACCGGCGCGCGGCGGATGCGGAGTACATTGCCTTCTGTTATTGTTATTGAACTTAGCACTACTTGTATACAAAGACATATTTAAATATATGTAGTTGTAACTTATATAAATACATTTATTTAATATTCGCTTAGTGTTGCTGGGACAAGATTTTTTCATCACATAGTGCAACTTGCCAACAGTTGTTTTACTTCTATCATTTTCAATCATGTTAAATCTGTCTAGTGATAGAATAGAAGAGAAATGTATTTTTATTTCAAGCGGTTTTCAGTACAATACAACTGTTTCTCAAAACAACTTAAGTCAATATTTACACAAATACAGTGTAATAAAATAAAAATAAAAATAAAAAAATAAAATCTAGCTTATTTGTAATCGTAGTGATCGTCGTATTAGTTGCATGTAGTGATCGTTGTATTAGTTTATGTGGTGATTGTCGTATTAGTTGTATGTAGTGATCGTCGTATAAGTTGTATGTAGTGATTGTCGTTTTAGTTGTATGTAGTGATCGTCGTATTAGTTGTATGTGGTGATTGACGTATTATTTGTATGTAGTGATTGTCGTATTAGTTGTATGTAGTGATCATCGTATTAATTGTATGTGGTGATCGTCGTATTAGTTGTATGTAGTGATTGTCGTATTAGTTGTATGTAGTGATTGTCGTATCAGTTGTTCGTAGTGATTGTCGTATTATTTGTATGTAGTGATTGTCGTATTAGTTATATGTGGTGGTTGTCGTATTAGTTGTATGTAGTGATCGTCGTATTAATTGTATGTGGTGATCGTCGTATTAGTTGTATGTAGTGATTGTCGTATTAGTTGTATGTAGTGATTGTCGTATCAGTTGTTCGTAGTGATTGTCGTATTATTTGTATGTAGTGATTGTCGTATTATTTGTATGTAGTGATTGTCGTATTAGTTATATGTGGTGGTTGTCGTATTAGTTGTATGTAGTAATCGTCGTATTAGTTGTATGTAGTGATCGTCGTATTAGTTGTATGTAGTGATCATCGTATTAGTTGTATGTGGTGATTGTCGTATTATTTGAATGTGGTGATTGTCGTATTATTTGTATGTAGTGATCGTCGTATAAGGTGTATGTGGTGATTGTCGTATTAGTTGTTTGTGGTGATTGTCGTAGTATTTGTATGTAGTGATCGTCGTATTAGTTGTATGTGGTGATTGTCGTATTAGTTGTATGTGGTGATTGTCGTATTATTTGTATGTAGTGATCTTCGTATTAGTTGTATGTGGTGATTGTCGTATTATTTGTATGTAGTGATTGTCGTATCAGTTGTTCGTAGTGATTGTCGTATTATTTGTATGTAGTGATTGTCGTATTAGTTATATGTGGTGGTTGTCGTATTAGTTGTATGTAGTGATCGTCGTATTAATTGTATGTGGTGATCGTCGTATTAGTTGTATGTAGTGATTGTCGTATTAGTTGTATGTAGTGATTGTCGTATCAGTTGTTCGTAGTGATTGTCGTATTATTTGTATGTAGTGATTGTCGTATTATTTGTATGTAGTGATTGTCGTATTAGTTATATGTGGTGGTTGTCGTATTAGTTGTATGTAGTGATCGTCGTATTAGTTGTATGTGGTGATCGTTGTATTAGTTGTATGTAGTGATTGTCGTATTAGTTGTATGTGGTGATTGTCGTATTATTTTTATGTAGTGATTGTCGTATTATTTGTATGTAGTGATCGTCGTATTAGTTGTATGTGGTGATTGTCGTATTATTTGTATGTAGTGATCGTCGTATTAGTTGTATGTGGTGACTGTCGTATTATTTGTATATAGTGATCGTCGTATTAGTTTATGTAGTGATTGTCGTATTAGTTATATGTGGTGGTTGTCGTATTAGTTGTATGTAGTTATCGTCGAATTAGTTGTATGTAGTGATCGTTGTATAAGTTGTATGTAGTGATCATCGTATTAGTTGTATGTGGTGATTGTCGTATTATTTGTATGTGGTGATTGTCGTATTATTTGTATGTAGTGATCGTCGTATAAGTTGTACGTGGTGATTGTCGTATTAGTTGTATGTGGTGATTGTTGTATTATTTGTATGTAGTGATCGTCCTATTAGTTGTATGTGGTGACTGTCGTATTATTTGTATATAGTGATCGTCGTATTAGTTTATGTAGTGATTGTCGTATTAGTTATATGTGGTGGTTGTCGTATTAGTTGTATGTAGTAATCGTCGAATTAGTTGTATGTAGTGATCGTTGTATAAGTTTATGTAGTGATCATCGTATTAGTTGTATGTGGTGATTGTCGTATTATTTGTATGTGGTGATTGTCGTATTATTTGTATGTAGTGATCGTCGTATAAGTTGTACGTGGTGATTGTCGTATTAGTTGTATGTGGTGATTGTTGTATTATTTGTGTGTAGTGATCGTCGTATTAGTTGTATGTAGTGATTGTCGTATTAGTTGTATGTAGTGATTGTCGTATTAGTTGTATGTGGTGATTGTCGTATTATGTGTATGTAGTGATCGTCGTATTAGTTGTATGTGGTGATTGTCGTATTATTTGTATGAAATGATCGTCGTATTTGTTGTATGTGGTGATTGTCGTATTATTTTTCGTAGTGATTGTCGTATTAGTTGTATGTGGTGACTGTCGTATTATTTGTATGTAGTGATCGTCGTATTAGTTGTACGTGTTGATTGTCGTATTATTTGTATGTAGTGATTGTCGTATTAGTTGTATATAGTGATTGTCGTATTAGTTGTATGTAGTGATTGTCGTATTAGTTATATGTGTTGTTATATGTGTCATTTAGAACATGCGTTGAATTCTAGACAGTATTATAGCAGACACTTGTTAATGAGTTGGCAATCCTGGCCACCTTGGCTTCTGCCAAGGACGTAGGTTTGAGAAAACTTTGCTCACCACAATATGTTTGGTGCTCTTGGATGCATTTTTAAATCATGTAATTTATTATATTACCATTGAAATTTAGTACAAACATCTTGTTTGTACTAAGACCGGCGCGCGGCGGATGCGGAGTACATTGCCTTCTGTTATTGTTATTGAACTTAGCACTACTTGTATACAAAGACATATTTAAATATATGTAGTTGTAACTTATATAAATACATTTATTTAATATTCGCTTAGTGTTGCTGGGACAAGATTTTTTCATCACATAGTGCAACTTGCCAACAGTTGTTTTACTTCTATCATTTTCAATCATGTTAAATCTGTCTAGTGATAGAATAGAAGAGAAATGTATTTTTATTTCAAGCGGTTTTCAGTACAATACAACTGTTTCTCAAAACAACTTAAGTCAATATTTACACAAATACAGTGTAATAAAATAAAAATAAAAATAAAAAAATAAAATCTAGCTTATTTGTAATCGTAGTGATCGTCGTATTAGTTGCATGTAGTGATCGTTGTATTAGTTTATGTGGTGATTGTCGTATTAGTTGTATGTAGTGATCGTCGTATAAGTTGTATGTAGTGATTGTCGTTTTAGTTGTATGTAGTGATCGTCGTATTAGTTGTATGTGGTGATTGACGTATTATTTGTATGTAGTGATTGTCGTATTAGTTGTATGTAGTGATCATCGTATTAATTGTATGTGGTGATCGTCGTATTAGTTGTATGTAGTGATTGTCGTATTAGTTGTATGTAGTGATTGTCGTATCAGTTGTTCGTAGTGATTGTCGTATTATTTGTATGTAGTGATTGTCGTATTAGTTATATGTGGTGGTTGTCGTATTAGTTGTATGTAGTGATCGTCGTATTAATTGTATGTGGTGATCGTCGTATTAGTTGTATGTAGTGATTGTCGTATTAGTTGTATGTAGTGATTGTCGTATCAGTTGTTCGTAGTGATTGTCGTATTATTTGTATGTAGTGATTGTCGTATTAGTTATATGTAGTGGTTGTCGTATTAGTTGTATGTGGTGATTGTCGTATTATTTGTATGTAGTGATTGCCGTATTAGTTATATGTGGTGGTTGTCGTATTAGTTGTATGTAGTGATTGTCGTATTATTTGTATGTAGTGATCGTCGTATTAGTTTATGTGGTGATTGTCGTATTATTTGTATGTAGTGATCGTCGTATTAGTTGTATGTGGTGACTGTCGTATTATTTGTATATAGTGATCGTCGTATTAGTTTATGTAGTGATTGTCGTATTAGTTATATGTGGTGGTTGTCGTATTAGTTGTATGTAGTAATCGTCGAATTAGTTGTATGTAGTGATCATCGTATTAGTTGTATGTGGTGATTGTCGTATTATTTGAATGTGGTGATTGTCGAAATAATACGACAAATGTATGTAGTGATCGTCGTATAAGGTTATGTGGTGATTGTCGTATTAGTTGTTTGTGGTGATTGTCGTAGTATTTGTATGTAGTGATCGTCGTATTAGTTGTATGTGGTGATTGTCGTATTAGTTGTATGTGGTGATATTCGTATTATTTGTATGTAGTGATCGTCGTATTAGTTGTATGTGGTGATTGTCGTATTATTTGTATGTAGTGATTGTCGTATTCGTTGTATGTAGTGATCGTCGTATTAGTTTATGTGGTGATCGTCGTATTAGTTGTATGTAGTGATTGTCGTATTAGTTGTATGTGGTTATTGTCGTATTATTTGTATGTAGTGATTGTCGTATTATTTGTATGTAGTTATCGTCGTATTAGTTTATGTGGTGATTGTCGTATTATTTGTATGTAGTGATCGTCGTATTAGTTGTATGTGGTGACTGTCGTATTATTTGTATATAGTGATCGTCGTATTAGTTTATGTAGTGATTGTCGTATTAGTTATATGTGGTGGTTGTCGTATTAGTTGTATGTTGTAATCGTCGAATTAGTTGTATGTAGTGATCGTCGTATAAGTTGTATGTAGTGATCATCGTATTAGTTGTATGTGGTGATTGTCGTATTATTTTATGTGGTGATTGTCGTATTATTTGTATGTCGTGATCGTCGTATAAGTTGTACGTGGTGATTGTCGTATTAGTTGTATGTGGTGATTGTTGTATTATTTGTGTGTAGTGATCGTCGTATTAGTTGTATGTAGTTATTGTCGTATTAGTTGTATGTAGTGATTGTCGTATTAGTTGTATGTGGTGATTGTCGTATTATGTGTATGTAGTGATCGTCGTATTAGTTGTATGTGGTGATTGTCGTATTATTTGTATGAAATGATCGTCGTATTTGTTGTATGTGGTGATTGTCGTATTATTTTTCGTAGTGATTGTCGTATTAGTTGTATGTGGTGACAGTCGTATTATTTGTATGTAGTGATCGTCGTATTAGTTGTACGTGTTGATTGTCGTATTATTTGTATGTAGTTATTGTCGTATTAGTTGTATATAGTGATTGTCGTATTAGTTGTATGTAGTGATTGTCGTATTAGTTATATGTGGGGGTTGTCGTATTAGTTGTATGTAGTAATCGTCGTATTAGTTTATGTGGTGATATTCGTATTATTTGTATGTAGTGATCGTTGTATTAGTTGTATGTGGTGATTGTCATATTATTTGTATGTAGTGATTGCCGTATTAGTTGTATGTAGTGATTGTCGTATTAGTTGTATGTAGTGATCGTCGTATTAGTTGTATGTAGTGATTGCCGTATTAGTTGTATGTAGTGATGGTCGAATTAGTTGTATGTAGTGATCGTCGTATTAGTTTATGTGGTGATTGTCGTATTATTTGTATGTAGTGGTCGCCGTGTTAGTTGTATGTAGTGATTGCCGTATTAGTTGTATGAAGTTATTGTCGTATTAGTTGTATGTAGTGATTGTCGTATTAGTTGTATGTAGTGATTGTCGTATTAGTTGTATGTAGTGATCGTTTCATCATTGCTAGATGAATATTCTGGGCTGTTTAATAAGTTTTTAAGCAATGTTTTTTATTCTGCAGAGAAGACTTTTTAAGGATAAACCGGTTTGTCTTTTGTCTAGGTCTTATGTCATATATTTTATCAAAATATACTTTTTTATCTTTATAAATAAAATCCAAAAATGTGAAGATTTTCACTTACCTAGACAAGTATTCTATAAATAAACTGAAACTGAATCAACCAACCGATGGAGGTTCATCAAGTTTATGCTTGGCATATTTTTCGGTCATCCAAGTAACATTTATTAAACGTAAGTTATCCCAGTCTGTTAATCGTGAAGGATTTCTTCAATACATTTAATGGCTAACTCGCTCCTGCTCTCCCATTCAGGTCTTTCCCATGTGGATGAATTTATTTTATTAGTAAATAAGTATTACAATTGGCAATATTACAGTAATTAGTCATAATTGATCTAAATACATCTTGACTTTCTCAGTGCATCTTTCCCTGGATAATGCACAGCCAAATCATAAAAACCCATACTGAGTACTACTTAATTTTACAATATATTTCGAACTCAGTGTATATCGATCAGTGTAGCTGTCACTCCTCCTCCCACCCCCCTTCCCCTACTCCCTCACTTGACACTGCCGAATCCTAACCTGGGTCACTTGATTAGTCTCATTTACATTCATTAGAGTCACGCCTGGAAAACATCATTGGTTAAGTAACCACTTGTTTAATTCCAGTTGGTAAATTTTAGTGTTCACTTGAGAAAATAGTAAACAAATTAATAGAGATACCTTCCAAATAAATTACGTAATGTTTTCTATTATACATTATTTAATACTTTTGACTGATACGCTACATGATAACGGTCAGTTCAGTTGCTAGTTTTCGCATAAGCGATATTTGACCCAGGAGGATATGAATATTTTGGTGAGCACATTGTCGCCTACGCTAACGGTCCAATATCGATTCTATATCGAAACATTTAACCAACCGGTTGCGTGTTCGTTTTATCGAATGAACTTTCGACTACGATAGTTTTTTGTGATTGAAAAATGTAAATGGTGTTTCGATTCAAAGTCAAACAGATATAAGTTAAATCACACGTTGTGCATACAAAGTTAAATTGGATCTACAAATGGATTTGCGTGATCAAAATAACAAAATACTAGGTTGCAGTTTACGACAAAATTATAGTAACCTAACCTAACTCCGTAGAGCGGAGCTGTATGGTTGCTGTTCGTTGTGCAACATAATTACAAATAAATGGCATAGATTAGCATAAATTAACTAAAGTAAAATTAAACAGAAATTTCAGGCCTAAAAAAGTAAATAACAAAAGTGAGATTTAACCCCTAGCAAATTAAATTAAAATTTAAAAGAAAATATGAAATCTCGAAAAGTAAACATCAAAAGTGAAATTTGAACCCGGGATCGCACGGTCGTGGATCTGACGTCGTGTCCACAGGGCTAACCGGCTTCCGTAGGTTGCCAATCATCCTGAAAGTTACAATTCATCAAGCATTGACCAACTATTATAAATTCATTCGATAAAACAAGCAAACAATCTGTTGATGAAATTGTTCGATATCGTAACAATCGTAACAAACGATACTAGCGACATTGGACCGTTATCGTAGGCGAATATGTGTTCACCGAATATGTCAAATAAATTGAAATCACCATGACACCCTTTACCTTTTTAAATCTGTTACTTCTTTTTATACGCATTTTATGATATTTTTTATTGATCAGTTATCGAAATATCACTTATATTGATATGTTTATCAAACCTACTGCACAACTATGACCTGAAATAATTCATTGAATGCTTTCTCTATATAATATATTTCATCACTTATATGACAAAAAGTGACACTTTTTGATACAAGCTCAAGTTTAACAGCCGAGGTGGCGCCGTGGCTAGAAAATGAGCGAGGACCGCAGAGCCTGTTGAACTATATTTTTCGTCATAATCGTAAGATAATAATTTCACAGAAAACAAAATTTTGTTTACTTTTTTACCATTAAAAGTTTGCTTCCATATTAATCGTGTTACTATAAACAAACAGCTGTTACACAAGTTGTCATCAATAAATTGAATAATTCGGTGATCTCGTATTTTTAACAGCTGATGATCTCGACCGAAAAGTGTCATAAAATTATTTATTTTTCCCTAGGACGAAAACGATTATCAAAACAATACTTTTCATCCTGGGAATAAAAAGTACAAATTTAGCATCCTACGCATGTATTGAAAACAGCTGTTTTTTAAAGCATTGTTACAAAATAGTATATGTCATCACTAGGGCCAAAAGTGACGCTTTTCGATACGAGCTCAAGTTTAACGACCGAGGCGAAGCCGAAGTCAGAAATGGGCGAGGATTGAAAGGCGACTTTTGGCGTGTTAGATGAACTATATTTTTCGTAATTATGCACAATATATTTAGCTAACTACTTTGCAGATCAAAGATTGTACAACTTGTTTTACTTTAAAAGTTTAGCCCCAAAATTGCATCAATCTTGTTCTTGTTAATCAAAACAAACAGCTGTTACAGATGTCTTCAACTACTGTTTGTTACAATTGTGTTAGTGTTAGGTTAGTCTAACTGTAACGACTGATATATCGAAAATATTGTGGACTATCATTAACAATGTATCGATGGATTACAGTCGATAAAATATTCGATTACTACTCTCGAAACAATTGATTACTTACAATCGACGTACACAAGTTTGCAGTTTTACTACTACATTAAGACAAACGACAATATCCCCGTCACAGCAAACCTGCGGACTCAGCGAATTTCCAATGAATATACATGTCTTATAACACATTAAGCCTCTTACCAGGATTCATAAGAAATATATTCATAAATAAGCGATATTTAAAATATTAATTATTCTCCATAAGAATAATATGGGAGATGAGTACGCAGGTTTGCTGCAACAAGGAACACAAAATAATGGGGTGTAATGCAAATATCAATAGAACTCATCCAAGTTAAGTCACATACAAAGTTTCATCCATAAACATTAATAAATAAGCGATATATAATATTTTTATTATTCTCTATAAGAATAACCGAGTACCTAGGTTTGCTGCTACGGGAACCAGATGAAGCCATATACCAAGTTTCGTCAGTTTATGGTCATGAATAACCGAGATATAAAATTTTCTTTTTCTCCATAAGAATAACATTAGACAACGTACTGTGTTTAGCACTTTCAATATCTCAGTAACCAATTGACGTAGAGCAATGATCAAAATACTAATTTTTTTGTGTTTTTAAGCTGAATTCAATGGTATGAATTCAAATTTTATTTAAATAAAATAACATGTGAAAACCCCAAAAAACTTTTTGGGGCTACAAAGCCCCCCAAAAACCCCCCTTCGGATGGTGCGACTTTTCTGATTTTCGAACTCGTTCAAATAAATGGTTCTTTAATAAATGGTTCAAATAAATGGTACCAAATTGCAGTAAGATCGGACCTTTTTTACGAGTGTTATCGTGCTTGCAGACACACACACACACATATATATATATATATGTATATATATATGTATATATGCATGTATACAAATTTGAACGAATGGTGTTTTTGGCATCTGGGGACCTCAAAACGAAAAGTTATCATGGTCTCGGGCTTAAGTCTTAACCATGAGACCTACGGTAATAGCTTCTTCCCCATAGGGGAAATTCGCTAAAAACGAACAGATGATGACCCCGACACCAGCTGATTCTTTTTTATTTTCTCCCCCTATACATAGTATATGGAGAAAGTATTGTTTTCGTAAAAATTTTCGAATTTGAGTTGTTAGTGGAAATATTCGTTTTGGTGCTCCCTGAACCCGTAAAAGTGGTTTTTACGTGATGTCTGTCTGTGTGTGTGTGTGTCCGTGTGTGTGTGTGTGTCTGTGTGGATGTTTACAGAGCTATAGTCCTAACCTATGGGCCGATTTTTATGAAATTTGGTATGTAGGTACTAATCCACTATATCTCCAGGTGTTTTTTTCATTTTTTTGGATTTTTGATTTTTAAGGGTAATTATCCCCCAAAAACCGCCAAAAAACATGAAAAATCCAAATTTCTCAAAAACGGCTCTAACGATTTTGATTAAACTTTCGTGGTTTGTAGAACTTTAGGTTCGCAACAAAATGACACCACCCGCATTTCTTGAAAAATTCGGGTTCAGAAATTACAGGACTTAAAACATCCAAAATTCAATTTTTTGGATTTTTTATAAAAAATCATAAATGTTAAAAAAGATTACTATTCACCATTAAAAAGAGCTC
Source organism: Allygus modestus (assembly GCA_963675035.1). Classification (NCBI taxonomy): domain Eukaryota; kingdom Metazoa; phylum Arthropoda; class Insecta; order Hemiptera; family Cicadellidae; genus Allygus; species Allygus modestus. The sequence continues at coordinate 175,423,307 of OY776112.1, read as the reverse complement.
AAAAAACTAAATAAATTAGTATTTTAAATTACTATTCTACGATTGCTAGTTACGGAGAAAATTGAAATTTTCATTTAGTGGTAAACGCAGTACGTTGTCCAATGTTATTCTTATGGGGAATACAAATATAACTATTTCTCTCTTATTTACTGATCAATTTCATTAAAATTTGATATGCAGGTCAAGTTAGCATTGACCAACAGATGATGTTCGAAATGTGTTGCTATTTAACCCTGGGGGGGCAAGGGGGCATTTCCCCTCTCAAAACCACTGTGTGTAGCAACGGACTCTATAGTGCCTCCCAAAAAGGGATTTGGGTGGATATTTCTGAAAACAACTATTTTAGACAATTTTCTGTACATTTATCTATACTTCATATTCTATATTTAGTAAATAACAAATATTTTTGTCATTAAAGTTTGGCTAAAAGGGAGAAAGTATGTGTCAGTTTCCTGATACCGTTTATTTCTTTAGGGCTAAAAATAACTACTTTAGCCCCGCAACACATGTATTGAAAACAGCCGTTTTCGAAGCATCGAAGTAATGACGAAAAGTCCTTTAAACTACAATCACGTATATATTTTTTCATGTAAAAATAAAGTATGTATTCTTGATTTTTCATTGGTGTATTTCTCCCTAGAAATAGAATCACTTTGAAATATTTATCATAATCCGTTACTTATTTCTAAAAAACCTATGTATTATTACACAAGAATTTGGAAGCAATTGTTAAAAATTCGAATTACAAGAGTACACCAGTGCTGCGGCAGTGAATTCTCTAAACTGACGGTTTGACTTGTCACGATTGAAGATTTGTACCCTTAGTCTAATAAGACCCCACTTGTTAAAGAAGACATTTTGAACGCGTATAAACTGTACCACAAACATTTGATATAGCTAAATAATGTTTGACTGCTCTTGGCACTTCCTAAAACTAATTTCAATAACTTTATAATTAAAAATATTATGTTTTTTTAAACCAGATGCCAAAAACACGTATTCAACACTCCGCTCTATCCAGAAAATTAGAAAAGCCATATCTGACTCAGTATTAAAAAATAATTGACAACATTGCAAAAATGAAATGAGAATGATGATTGCTGCAATACTAATGGAGAGTAAAGTAACCAAGTGTAGCCAACTTGTATTGATGTTAAATAGTATTGATATTAATACCTCAATATACTTGTATTGATATTAAACTGTGACTTTTATTTTTACTTGTATTGTGTTTCGTGTTCAAATAAACACCCTGTACCAATGCGTCATGGTTTAATTTTCGTTGTTTTATTTGTCATATAAAAATAATTGACTTATTTTATGTTTATGAAAAATGAGGAACTTAAAAACCATTGTAAGATGAGTCTTACAATTTTAAATACTAAACCATTTTACTTTTATATGTTACAATCTGATGACGTATCTGTGAATACCACTTTATATGAATTGCCGTTTCCTCGTTTACTGATTTAAAAATGCAGGAATATATTCATTACTTTTTAAGACGACCAAATAATTACTGTACGGAGAGTTGGGTTATCCTCAAAGGTCACAAAGTCGCATCCCCTGGACCAGACTCTGCGGTCTTTTTTATAATTTATCTCACTCTTTCTCGTTCATCAAGGATATATTTTACATGAGTTTCCTCAGTGAATGTTCCTAATATATCAAGTCTATCCAGAAAACACACTTCATTCACAACTCATAATGATCAAGCTCCTTCTGTATTATATTTAAGCACATGGATTAATTAGGTGTTATACCCATGTATGAGAAAACATTCTACACATACACAGAAAACATTATTTATACCACTGCTGTGTGCCTGATATACGTCCTTTTTTGTTTTCCCAAACTTCACTCGCCCTTCTGTATGAAGAAAATGATACATGATTTTCATCTCAGAGAACGAATAGAACGTATATACGTTCTCTGTGTTTTTATCTAGATATTTAATTTTGATATGGAATAAGGAACCTGATCCTCTTACGAAAAACCGCACATTGGATCTGACATTGTACAACTTTTTCATTATTTGCTAGAATCTCCACAGCAGAAAATCTTCATGGCCATAATAAAATTTATTCTGTATTGTAAATAATGAAATTTCTCATTTACTATTTACTGATATTATTAGATCTGTATAGATTAGTAATACAATATTATAATATAATAAAAATATAAATACAATACTAGTCTTATTAGATTAGTATATACTAGTTGATGTCCCGTTCTACGCTCTGGAATATAGCAGATGTAGAGCCATATGTTTTGAAATGAATACATTAATCAGCTGACTACCTAGATAAAATATAACTTCATAAGATTAACATTGGAACTCTGAAGGCCTGCAGGGCGAAACCCTTCCCGTGGATGCTTATCAAACCCCCAAAGATGTTTTATCTTACATCTGGAGGGTAAGAGCGTTCGACTGATAACAAATATGTGTGCAAATTAAATTAATTAAGGCAAATTAATGGCCTTAAATCGCCAAACAAAAATTAAGAAATTCTTTTAATAATATAGATTTTAAGATTGGGCCAAGTTGATTCAATAACATTTTTCGGTCAGATGTATATATTCAAATTACAGTGCGTTGCAAAAGGGAAAACCCAGGCCGTCCATAAGCCCAATGATAACATTAATATTAGTCTTAAGGACGACCTGGTTTTTCACTCGTGCAACGCACTGTACATGAAATTACCAATTGTTAAAAATACAAGATGTATCACTTTATCTCGATGTACCAAGCACGAAATTACGCGTTGATATTCGAGAAATCGGAATATAAATGATGAAATCAAAACGAAGTCGAAAACTGTTAATCTTTTTTCTACCGCTGTCTTATGATTAGGTCAGGACTTGTAAAGTCATGCTTAATAGTGTTCCTTTTACAATGAAGAGACACTATTTTTTTTTAATCTCAATGTTTTACGTTATACGCAAAAAATATATTCCGATTATCGGTGTACATGTGATTGGAGGGTTGTAAAGTATTTTCAATTAATTGCGATACATGTCTAATAATATATTATAATTTGGGAGCTTTTTTAAATAGGAACCTAAGTTACTCTAGTGTACAATTAACATATTGCAGAGAGCAAGATAGTTTTGCATGAAATTAAATTGTAAAATATTGGTTTGAATTCGTCTACATTTCGACAATCTCTTTCAAAATTAAAATCAACATTTTCATCAGTTCATAGTTCCATGGCAGGTGTGGCAGGTGCTAAGTAGTGTTAGCTGGGGGTGTGTTCGCCCAAGGGACCGAGGCCTGCGCCTGTTGTCGAGCTGACAATAGGCAACTCAATACTTGTCTAACATGTATTCTCTATTTAGAAGGTTTCATTAGCGTATAAGGAAATTAAATATAAAAAAAGCGGTCCTGTGAGTACACAGTGGTTAAATAATATCCTGGCTTTGCCAGTGAAAACAACTACTTTGAATGAAGTCCTATGATTTTTACGTCAGGTTTAATTGTTGTAAACAATTTAAGAGAGAGTTATTTATCTACCTTTTGTTTTTAAAAGTATGAGATATAAAGTTATTCTGTCGAGTCAGTCGAGGCAGTCTATGGAATATAAAGTTATATCGATATTTATTTATGTTAGTTTTCTTTTCCTAAGGATCTTATTGTTTTCCCTCAGCTCTTTAAGCCTACCTTTTTTACATATTAATGTTTTATTTTTTAGTTGATTGCTTGAACAGGTTGTTTATAATTCGAGAGATTTAACTATTTACACTATGGAAGCTTTTTACTCTCATGCTTATATATTCATGGCACGTTCATCTTCTGTGGGGAGATTCTAGCAAATCATTTTAAAATGCTGCAATATCAGATCCAATGTGCGACGTTCCGTAAGGTCCCTGTTTGAAAAATATAGATATCTGAATAAAAATCAGGGTTTAATTTCTTCATAACCAATCATGTGTGAAGTTAGAGAAAAAACTGCTAAGGGACACTGTATCAGACACTCCCCTGAGATAATGTGCTAGGTGCTTTGAGGTGTGCTTCCTTATTAATTTATATAAAACCTAAAGTAACCTAAGTTTTTATAAAATAAGGTCCTGCGTTTTGTAATTATGAGTTGTGAATGAAGCACGTTTTCTGAATAGACTACTCGGCCCTTGGTTGATATTTTAGAAAGATACATTGCGGAAATTCACGTGTATACCCTTGATAAACCTGGACAGAAAGGGCGGTATGAATCATTTAGAAGGGCCGCAGTGTCTGGACCCGGGGATGTGACTAATGCTCTGTGATCTTGAAGGGAAAACAACTCTTTGTTCAGTAACACCTAATCGCCTTGAAAAGTAATGAGTATTTAGCCGAATAATTTGTATTAGTACACTGACTAGAGTACCCCCGTGCAGCGCAAAGCGCCGCTTGCTTGCTTTGCTCAAAATAAAGAGGACTTCAAATTAAATTTACTAGTTTTTAATAAATCTGAAGATTATGAAATATTAGTGAAGGGAGATTGGGATACAAATATTTTTTAGTATGGCTAAATTATCAGCTGATATTTAAAAGTATGCTATTAACTTTCAAAACAAATAATAATCAGCTGATAATAATTATCAGGCAGTTTAAATATAATTTTATGAAAACACTTATGTTAATTTCTATAATTTTAATACACAATACAAAATAAAAATTTTAATGATAGTATTTCTAATGTTTTAGAATTTAATCTAAAAGTAAAAATCAGATATTAATTTTTGTTTATGTCTGATGACACATATAGAGGTAGTTACAAATAAAATAAGACATATATAAGCTAAATCGGTCCATTAGTATGCTCAGGCTCGCTGTCATTTTTGGCCCGTGTGTACTTAGGTCATTGTAATAAGTATATATTTACGAAATTTAATAAAATATGTCTTACAACACTTAAGAATATATTTACACTTATACTGATTCACATACAGACGGTAAACATATATACATATATAACATATATAAATATACAATATAAACATATATAAATATATTAGTATGTGGATCAGTATAAGTGTAAATATATTCTTAAGTGTTGTAAGACATCTTTTATTACAACCCGTAAGTAATAACAACACTTAATATGCTAATCAAAAAGTTGTTTAATAAGTAATCTCTAAGTCACCACCAAAGAAGTTACCCATAATTGCCTCTAAATGGCTCTACACATATTTCTGAACAAAATGAGCCATGTGGGGGTAAAATCGGTTCGGCAAATTGGCCAGAATGACTGTTTTGGTTGTCTTTCTAACAATTTGGCAAAAACAATTAAATAGGCGTAACGAAAAGCCAAGTGAACAAAATCTTTTTTCAATGTCTGATGACACATCTAGAGGTAGTTTTAAAAAAATGAGACATATATCAAGTAAATCGGTCCAGTAGAACGGTCAAGGTCGCTGTCTTTTCTTTGGCAAAAGTGTTTTAATATATAAGAAAGGTGATACTAAGAAAAATATAAACACCTCTAGATAGGAGAAAAAGAAAGGAGTTGTATTTTTTCTGCATTATTCTTTAGCAAACCAAATGAACCCTCTTACTTAATGAACATATATTTTAATGCATAATTACCTGTCATTTAAAAAAAGGAATCATGCAGATTGACCAAGTAGAACGGTCAGGGTCGCTGTCTTTAGTTTTGACAAAAGTTTGTTTAATATGTAGGATAAGCAAACGGTATTAATTTAAAGCGGCATAGAACCATACGTCTTCAAATTATAACATTTAAAAGAGTAAAATGGTTAATACTGGTTATTATGATTATTGTTTTAATTTCTCAATTTCGTAAAACATAAAATAAGTAGATTGTTTTCATCTGACAAATAAACCGACGATAACGAACAAATGACGTATTGGTATTTGTGTTTATTAATACGAAACCTAATATACAAGTACCAATAAACGATCAATACTAGACCGTTTTAACCACTTCAAGTTCTTTACTTTACTCTCCATTAGATATCTACTTTTTTAGAACAAGGATTCTGATTATCTTACTGAACACAAAAGATACTACAGTTCGGGGCACAGTGCTTGGCGCCTGGTTAGCGTATGCTCTGGAATGACTTTTCGCCTCTATATGGCTTAGTACCGTTAGTGTTACAGAATACTTTTGTCAACAGAAACCAAAATTAAATAATTTAATGTTAAAATATTGGTTTTTGTTATTTTCGTTATTGTCTGCTTTTAATTATGAGAAGTTTGAGTTGGTTCTCGCCTTTCCCAGGCGTCAAGCACCGTGGCGCGAACTGTACCTGATATTGCAGCCCTTTTAATGATTTAATTTGTATTCTGATTTTATTGACGCAAAGTTCTAATTATCTTCATTTTTTATCGTCAACAGGTGAAAAGAATACGTAGAAAATAACAAAACCGTTGTAATTTCGTGGTAATCAAGTTTGTTATATTCTAGGTATTCTTTTCACTTGATGATCAAATTCCAGATCTAGAAACGTCGTTAAACTAGTTTTTCTCTAATCAGTGGTGGAAAATGTCCGTAATAATTTCTTAGATAACAGGTCTGTGTACCAATGTGAGTATGTTGTAAGTTCTAGCTTCATTGAGCTCAAGCCTCCTTAAGAGAGGTGTGTGCGCGTGTGTGTGTCAGTTTAAGTACCACAGGGTGAGGTCGTGTCTTATCATGCCCCCTCAGCCACCCCGGTTGTGCCTTTTAACTGAACCGGCAAAAGACGTTATCTACATCGCACCTGCCGCTTTCCCGAGGCTGAAAAAAGAAGTGGATTAAAGTCTCCTCGTTAATGATAAGCTTGTTTGCCGCTTATCACCACATGTGTGCGTATCCTGGGGCGTCTGCTTCTCATTTTGTGGTTAAATCGGAAAATTCTAGGAGATAAATTATAAAATCAACTCTCATTAACTATATTTACAATTAAAGTACAAATCTTTTTGTCGATATGTAGTTTTATATTTTAAAAATAATTCAGTGATGAAAGTAAAATCTTTAATGTCTTTAAACCGTTTATTGTTTTTGTAAACGTTTAAACTTTCCTATTATTGTAAATAATAATGTTTCTGCAATATTTTCTTATAGTGGGTGTATGGTAGGTCACAGATTATTCCCTTTGAATGGTATTTTGTGATCGAAATGGTATTATAAGTTTTTGTTTTGTCGATCATTATCGTTTTAAAATGAACCTGCGCCTTCTTTTAAATGTAGATACATCACAAAGGAGACATTTACAACAAATAGAACCGATAGGGTGATAATTTAAAATTACAGCAAACGCGAGTAACAAAAATCTTTAAGAGGTTCAAAGATCAAGTCTTTATTTTTTTTAAATAATAAAAATGCATTAGACGAGTGTATGCTTTAAAACTTTTATATTTATCTGTATAATTTACTCATTTGTTCTGTAAATAAACATCCAAACTCAGTTGTAATAACAACAAATTGATTTAGTTAAATTTTCGTTAGTTAAAAGCACGTTTTACTCACGATATGTGAGTTTTAAAAGCTTATTTAAATTATTATTTGAATTATGAACAAACTTATTCCGCTTACATTAACTGACTGTTGTAGTTACTAGATAAATATATTCATCATATTTTTCTCTCGTTGAAGTTTAAAGCGTAATTATATGTTAAAGGTTTCAATTAGGTGGACTGCGGGGCTAAGCCAGTTGGCTGGGCCATCGTCTCTCTTACCATTCGGTTTATATCTACTAGAGGGGACACGCAATGCAAATTAATGTGAGAGATTTGACGACGAAGTTCCCTCCTTACACCGCCAGGGGTTGTCGCGGTTTTGTTGTTAGTAAAATCATAACAAATATCAACCTGACCAGCACTAAGAAATCATTGTTTGGTTTTACCATATGACTTTCTTTGCCTTAACTGACAAACAACTACAGCTGGTAATTTTATAAATGATATGTCGCATAAGATTTGCATTGGAAATTACAGTACCCGTGGGGCGGAGTCCTAAGGTTGGATGTGGACATTATCAGGTCTATATGTTAATGTGATATGTAAGCTATGTTCATGCAAAATTTTAGCTTAATCGGTCCAGTAGTTTATGCGTGATGGAACTCCAAATATCCATACATCAAAACTTTCACATTTATAATATTAGTAGGATTTTATTCATATAATAAGTACTATCTTTCAGGTTAAACATATATGTCAAGGCAAGATTTATCAAACAATTTCCCTTGTTTTATTGTCCAGCCAACCGCCATTAAAGCCTAAGCACCAGTTGCAGCCTGCTTTATACCGACATCAGCATATACATTCACAATACAAGGACTTTACTGGCCGCCATCGCAGGGCTATGCATACAAACGACGCTCTCTTTCCTATATCGCCGACCGAATTGATTCATTTACTTGTGTTTCGTTATATTTGTAATGTAATAAAATATAACTGACTGTGGTTAATGTGACGTATGTGATCTGTTATTCACGAACGATCGAGGAAACATGTTTCCTGAATAATTTTGTTGATTTGTTATCATTGTGTGAGATAAATGATTTCTGTGTTAGTAAAATCATACACTCTCATCCGCAGTAGCTCCATATTTATTAGTTGAATATAATACATTTGTATGGGGTGGAGAAGATGTTTAGTGTGTGTTAACACTAAACAACCAGCACGTTTTAAGTTACGTACCGGCGTGGACTTTTATCCTGAGAATGTACCTAATAGACCTTCAGCTCCTCCTCATCATTGTAACTCCCAATCAGTCCGAGATTCAACCACTATTCATAACAAACTACCTGTATTAAACTACTAGTAACTACTACTGGTATCACTGCCAGTATTTTGAATTTAATTTATATCAAAATAGCCCTGACGTATATGTATAAAATAATTATCAACATGCTCCTTTATCGTAGTTCAAAATCATAGATCATCAAAAAAGTCATTAATGTTGTAAAGTGAAAGCTTGTTTAATATCTCAGTCAAGAAGTTAGAAGTAAAATACGTAGTTAAAACACAAAGAGATTAGGTTAGTCAATTTGTCCTCCTTTAAAATAAAACGTGAAACCCCATTAAACTTTATTAACACCAGGTAAAAAACATTGGATTGTGATAAAGTTTGGAACTTGAAAACTCAGTAAAGACTTCTATTTCCGTACGCAAAATACTGCGAAGGACGAACCTTCCTTAAAATGTAAAACTCGCGACCGGCGCTGAATGTAAATATACGAAGCGGCAGCCTCACTTCCCTCTAGAAAACTGTTTTAACTCTCTCGTATTTCATTAAAGCGGGACTAAAAGTTTAAAGAGGTCGCGGTCAAAACTTATAAAAAAATACTTGGTGGGATATCCTGGTGAAAGGATGAGTGACCCCTTGAACTGAGGTGCACGACACTAATATTGCTGTTGAGGATTTTTTTGCAGGTTAGGTTCCGAGATGTTTTTAGAGGTTTGTTTAGTTATTTCAGAGTATATCAAGTATTTTCAGAGTTATCTGCCAGGAACTAGTTGTTGATGGTTTTAAACTAAATAGGACATGTTTTAAGATTGGTATTTAACTCGTCAGAGAAAGAGAGCAGCGTTGTTATCTCAAGTGAAGTTTCTGCTGTGGTAATAGTTTGTCTACAGTTTCTTGGGGTTTTCTTTTTGCTGTCTCCTGGAGTAGTGTTTCTAAAATATATCATATGTATATCATATGTTTGCCCTACTGTTTTAGGCTAGACACTTGAGTCGGAATTCTGGCGGAGAATGTCAAAATGGCTACGACCCTGCTCCGGTTATGTATTTTATTCACCGTCGTAAGGGGGTTTACGATACATCCCCGTATGGCACGTTTACGTAAGAATAAATGGTACGTAAATAATGAATGGCATTAAAAATAACTCATCGTCAAAAATACTAATATAAATATGTTCTTAACTTTTATATTATTATTTCTCAAATGTTTTGTGGGTGTGACATGTAAATCCCTTAATACTTAATCAAAATAAATTATCGAGCATCATTTGGTATATCCCTTCATTGCTAAATGTGAAAAATAAATAAAGAGTTAAAAATTATAATTTAAAGAGCGAATCTCAATTATTTAATTGTTAACGTACTGGTGGCACCATCTTACAGTGGCAAGTTCGACTAACTCAAAACAGCAGTTGCAATGCGGTTGGTGGTATACTTGTAATTTGGTTCAATTAAATTGTCTTTGTTAAACTATTTAATTTTTGTATTGAATGTGTTATAATTAATTGACTGACCTACTCCTAAAATTAACCGATACATTGAACTATATTGTAATAGTAAAATTTGAAAAACTCCAAGTTTTAAACACAGCTTTGTACTTGAATGGAAGGTTTTACTTTAATTATTTTTGGCAAATGGTTAGTTTCACGATAAACCCCTAGAACATAAATTGAAGTAAGTTTAAATAAACATAGTAAAATATACACAGTAAAGTTTATCTGCTGAGCAAGTTTATTTTAAAATTAATTTAAGGTGAACGACGGAGCTCATAGGATAAATAGCATGAAAAGACGGAATGAAGGATTAAAATTATAATACAAATATAATTGAGATATGACTGTCAAATATAACCGAAACAAACTAGGTGTAAACTGAGGATAACATCTAAATGGCTAGCCTAAGTGAAAGCTTCCGTCATGCGATCCCGTCACGAAGGGGAAGTTTGCTTATGGCGGTGGAAGGGAACGGTTGGAAGGGGGAAAGTCGTATTTCTGATACAAATAGCTTACACGGGACTAAAATAGAAATATCAATTTTTCCAATATTTCCGAAAGCTTTGGTTTACTATTTATGTCCCATTATCCAAAGTAAGTCAGCTGTTTGTCATATATCTGAATGTCAGTCGTATTGATGCGTCAGCGAATCATTATGGGCCTTGTTTTATGACATCTTGTTTAGGTCATCTTATATCTATATAAATAAAGCATATTTCTTGTCTGTGTGTGGGTCGTATGGCTAAACTACAAGGAGTTTTAAGGCATGAAATTTTCAGGGTAAGTTCCTTTAGGTTACAGCTGTTATACCTGACTCTCAGTTTCATCTAAATACTCTATGGCTACTCCCCTTGGGACATCCAAAATTCCAATGTTAATCAAATGAGACCATACGGTTACAGTTTTCTGCTACTTATTTAATGTTATTCAAATAAACCGCTGACATTAGTAATTTACACCGGGTGAAAACGGTATAATCAGCTAGTCAATACAATTTCTTTAATCCAAGCTTGGGCTTAGGTCCAGACGACACACGCTCAAAGGATTCAAAACTATTACAGTTGACAAACAAATGAAAGTTTATTTGTTATTGATTTTTCATATGCTCGTTATTTTCGTTATCTACAATTTCGTATTTTTTCATTATTACTGTACGGTGTCATTGCTGAAGTGCAATGAAATGGGTTAAAACGATTGATGACGTAAAGTCTTTGTGGGAATTATTTCCAAGCAATATTACTCAATGTTAAGTTGTGTTATTACTTAATGTTATGCGTTTATGTTTTTAGAATAAAGTGATTTGATTTTATTTGATGAGGACAAAAAAGCAATGAATAGAGAGGTTTTTCTCAGAGAAAAGGACATTTTCAATATAAGTATAAACTATCACCAAAACTGAGGTTTTTTCAGTAGCTGTGTTTATTTTTTATATTTGTCAATATAAAAAACGTTAATTGTACTTTTATGTTTTGGATCTACTGTGTTCCATTAGTCAGTAAATTAAAATAAAAAATTAAAACATTGGTAAAACATGATAACAATAAATGAAACAATATTTGGCATTGTTAGAGAACTAAGGAGACGAATCAAGAAGAATAAGAATGTGATATTTTTTTGGTTCAATCTAAATCTGTGATTTTTAATTAGCCATATCAGAATTCGGATATTTGTTCGATGATGCAGTATTACCGCAGCCCAGCTAATCCTAATGTTGATTCTATTACCTCTGGATGCAGTTATGTTGGTAACCTATTTGTTGGAGTGTTTTATCAGATAAAATCCTCGTTTTGATCAACACGTAAGCGGTTTTTTAACAGGGTAAGCGCTTGGTAAATATAGTTTTTAGTAAGACGAATTACATCGAAAATTATGATTTAAACAGAAAATGTAAACTGTTACACTTTTGAAGCTACGTATTTTAGGTGCCCATTGCTTTTCAACTCTTAAACATCACGATAAAAAATACATTTTCGAATTATAAAGAATGAAACAAAATATTCAATTGTCGAGAAGAAAGTTTGATCAGTGGTGGATCGCTGACGGACAGTTATAAATGAAACCCGCCCGGCGTTATTTTAGTCCAACCTGTCAAAAACAAGGCAGATTCAATTTCAATTCAATTTTTAACTTGTTTAAAAAAAATATATTCAATTCGAATTCTTTCTCTTGACCAAAAGTAGTCTTTTGAATGAGGTGAACTAATCATTGACTATTTTTGAGTTTTGGAAAAAAAACTGTTTATTATGTCAAAAAACTAGACGGATCCGAGGCTGTAAAATGAGCGAGGATCGAAAAGTCACTTTTTCACTTAGGTGACAAGTTGAATAATTCATATGGACAGCTGATGAACTCGACCGAATAGTGTTATCCGATGATGTTTTTAATCCTAGGACGAAAACATCATCAAAATGATACTTTTCGGTTGAGGTCATCAGCTGTTAATCCTAGTAGTAAAAATAACAACTTAAGAATCTCAACTCTTGTGTTAATAACAACTGTTTTTGAAACAGTACGACGAACAAATGTTTATTTGATTACACCATGTTTCAAAATTCAGAAAATATTCTAAAGTTCCTTAGGGTTGCCCGTTTGGCCTTTAAAGTTGCTACGTTTATCTGTTTCAGACGATGATTTTATATGTTCAGGCGATTGAGACATTTCATTTGTTATGTGTGTAACTAGAATTATAAGGCCTATTTGAATTAAAACGGAAAAATTGTGTATTTATTTTACGTTTATACAAACAAATTTATGACAGATTTGTACAGACTGCTTTGAGTAAGATGCACTCTGGTACTCTGGGATATTGTACACGTCTTGAACGTAATTTGATCTCTATTTAAAAAAGGAACAGTGGCGTAGTTGAACAACCAGTTTTGCAGTGATATAATTCCCATATGATACACCCAGGGATTAGAGCAGGCTAGGGATTATCAAGGGTGTTTTACCCTTGTAATGAACATATCATCTGGAATTGGTGACATTAGCAGAAAACATTGGGTTATGTTTTACAGCTCATGACCATCCCCAAGGCTTAACTCGCACTAAGAACTTCCAATGATTGCCTTTGTTTTAACAATAACTCTAGAAGCGACATGTTTGTTAAGAGAGGTGAATTTATTAGTTAAGTAGTCAACTTATTTAATGCACAGCAAATTATAAAACACAACAGAAGGTTAACTACCTTGTTAACGGCAGTTGCGCTCTAAACGGTTAGTTCGGTCACCGGACGCTTTGACCGCTAGTGGTGCTTGATGGCTCAGAGGGGATGCATTGGTTCCCGCTGCCATCCCTATCGGCGACCCGACTCGTAGCGCTGCCACGGGAGCGCAACCTTATCCTATTCCAGTCTGCCTTCTGTACTGGTTTATAGTTTGGTGTGTTTAAGGTGAGTGCTGCTCGGTAAGGAAAGAAAAAGAAACTTCAGGGTAATCAAAAATATAGATTAGAAAATAATCCTAGTTTGACAATATAAACAAAATCAGAAACTTTCAGGATTATAAAGTTATAAACCCCTAATATTTCCTGCCAGTTCTCTGATAGTTTCAACAAGCCTTCGTAAGGTAAAGTAATTTTTGCCAGAAGAATCTGAATAGCAAAAGTGCTGTTGCTATTCAGTCGTACTTTTGCTGTAAACCCGTCGTCTTTCTATGTTTGCGAGTCGAAGTGCTCTAGCGGTCCATTAACACTGGAAATAAAGACCCCGAGTTCAACCAGATGTGAACAAACCCGTATAGTCTGCAGGGTGGGGCTATAGCCCGATTTTTTTAATTTTTGTGTATGTGGATATTCCATTTACTGTTTATATGCTGAGGAAAATAATATAAAAATTACAGCTGATCATTAAATGACTTTAACTTTTGAAATTTCGTTGTACTTTAATATCGCATTCAGTGAAAAATAATGGCAGAAAATCAAAAACGGGCTTCTTGGGGATTTCCCCCCTCTCATATTTTATGAGTGTTCCAAGTTTCAGCCTGCAAGATCGTTTGATTGATAGCTTCAAAAACGATCGAGAAGACAAAAAATATTATTTTTTTGCTCACGAAATGATACGAGTTTAATAAGATAGTAAATAGATCCGAAAAATATCAAACGTATAATTATTGTTTACCATTGAGTCAAGGATAAGAAGTATCCTCAATTTTAGTGGCGAAACAAGAAAGTCTACAAAATATTATAAGATTACATGTTTTGTTTTGATATGCCTTTTTTGTCAAGGTTTACAGTAATTCTGAGTATATCTATATAACAGCTGTAAAAGGTAGTATTGTATAGCTACAAATTGAAATAGTCTTTTCCTCCACCACTACTCCCCGTTTCCTTATCGCCAAAATCGATAAATTTAAAATTGTCACGATTTTTTGTTTTTAGTTCGTTTTGCCTGATACACTGGGCTGTGCACTGTGTATACATCAAACACATGCAACTGATCACTAGTAGCCCCAAGCCCGGACATTAATCTATACAGAGCCCTGAGCTTACAATCGCCCCGTATATTACCGCGTATCCCGCCCAAACATGTTGCCAACATCATATCAACATCCGTATTGCAATATTTTATGTTTGTAGAAAAAATTAGCCACACAAACATGTTTTATAGAAAAATAATTATCTTTGTGAGATAAATCATTGGTTCAAATAAAGCTTTTAAGTTAAATAACTATATTAACTCGAAATATAGTGTATTGTAACCCTAGAATGCAAGTTATGGAGGTGTTGACATTGTGAATTATTGTATTAAGGTCTTCAAATAGCATTAAGAACGTATTGTCATTGGTCTTAAGCCTATTTTTCGCTTCAGTGGATTGGACTTCATTGTTTAAGTTTATAATATAAAATACTACTCAAAAATGCCAGAGTGTGAAACATTTTATTCATAGGCAACATGAAAAAATAAAATCAGAAATTTGAGCAAACGCAATTTGTTAACTAGATCCATATGATATTTATCAGCGCTTGTAATTGTATGATTATTATTTTTCGATTTATATGCAACATGAAAGTATACTTCACTTGTTAAATAATGTATATATACTCACCTTATTTTGTTTGGAGTAGATACGCTTGCGAACAATCAAAATACGATATATTCACAAATTCATATTTTTAGTTTAAATCTAAATTGAATATAAATGTTGAAAAGCTAGACCAGGTGTAACTTTAGGAATGTGTGTAAATGTCGTGGTTCCGTGTAGACCAGTCGGGGAGTGTTTCAATTAACTCATAAACGCCTAGCGTGTTGACACGCCGCGATCCGCGATTTGTGAACATAATCTAGCAAGCATAAGCAAATAAATTACAAGTTGAGCAGATTTTAATGCGGAATAACTTTCCACCTGAGTGGAACTCCCGACATGCGATTTGATCACGCAATAAACACAACCACAAGATAAATGTTTGTATGAAATTTCTCTCGACGTGGTTAGGTTCTTTCTCAAATATAAATTCCCTCATATTTGAACTAAGCGAATGTTCCTTCAAATAGCCCTCCCAACTGTCTCAGGATTTGGCATCTATGCGACTAAATTAGCTTAACCTTTGGCGGCTTGAGGGGAAAAAGTGAAGGGGCGCTACAGGGCAGCTACAGCGTAGTGCGTGTCTCGGTTGCCATGGCGACTGATGTTAGTGTTACCACGCAATGTCAATGCGACTGTCAACCATCTACGCCGTGCCGTTGGCAACAATGGTCCATCCTCCTTTTTACAACGAGCTCCTTGTCATTTGACTTCAAGCTGCCCTAAGTTAAAAACCGTACAGTTTGGGGCACAGTACTTGGCGCCTGGTTGGCGTATGCTCTGGAATGACTTTTCGCCTCTATATGGCTTAGTACCGTTAGTTTTACAGAATACCTTTGTCAACAGAAACCAAAATTAAATAATGAAATTTTAAAATATTGGTTTTTGTTATTTTCTTTATTGTCTGCTTTTAATTGTGAGAAGTTTGAGTTGGTTCTCGCCTTTCCCAGGCGTCAAGTACCGTGGCGCGAACTGTACTGTAGTATAGATAATGCCAACAATGCCAAGTACGGAGGCTAAGGCAAATCTGAGGTTTTCCTCTCCATGGATTAGGGTATGGCTGAGCAAATCCAGGGGAACTATTAAAATTGGATTATTTGTAAGGTGCCCTGCGTGAGTAAAAGTTTCGAATGTAAGAGAGGAAAAGAGAGACCCCTTTACGTTTTATTTTACCCACGCGAAATAAGAAGAGGTGTAAGGTGAAGTGTTGCACCCTTTGGTAAGAAACAGTGATAACCTAATATTCCTGAGTTATTCTTCAATAACAGTAACCGTTCTAGTTGTTCAATAACAAACCTTATTTCATCTCTATCGAACCAAGCTCTCAGATATCACCTTCAAGAAATGGAGTAAACCAATGGTGTGCCTTAACATTTTAAGGCAAAGGTACCGTACATGTTTGTTTGAGAAATGCCCAAAAATCGATTTCAGAATGATTTAATCAACGATTTAACAACAGAAGAGTTCAGATAAATGTTTTAAATTATTGGAGATGGAAGTAAACGCCACAATAAACTTAGGCAAAACATTGTCGTCGGTTTTAGGGACAAATGTTATAAGGTGCATGAGGAAATTGTGGTGTAATCATTCTAAAGAGCGGATAATTTAGAAGTAGACAATAAATTTAAAAAAATATACCTATATGTTTGGTCCAACGATACGCTTAAAAATCAACCACAATAAGTAAATCAGAAATATATCTTTGAGACAAAAAATACTATTTAAAAATATATATCAACTAAGAAGTTTTGAAATGTTAGTATTATTGATAGGAGCAAGAGGTACAATAACAAGAGGTACATGGCAAGAGGTACAATTTAATCTTTGTAGCGGATATATAAAAAAGGTTTCACCTACAACAAGAAAAGCTTGAAAAAATATCGAATACCACAGTAAATGTCACTGTCGCTGTATTCTAAGGAATTCATATTTTAACCAAACGAATGGATCATCGTATTCTTCAAGTTAGACTTAATTACAATTCCCTTCATACACAGTTTCGGAATTTCGAATACACACACACAATTGGTATGAGGTTTTAGCGAATTTCCCCTATAGGGAAGAAGCTATTACCGTAGTCGGAATGACCTAGGCCTGGGACCATGATAACTTTTCGTTTTGAGGTCCCCAGATGCCAAAAACACCATTCGTTTAAATTTGTATATATATGAATGCTAGCCCTACAGACATTGTCCTGTCCTAATGTCATTGAATTTGTTTTATGTCAAATACTCGTTCATTTTCAATATGAGCTCGTTCGCTTCGCTCACGCACCTATTGGAACAAATAAAAAAATAAAATAAAAGTAAAATAGTTTACGTCCTATTCTCAGACATACCGAATATACACACAAAATTTCATAAGAATTGGTCAAGCCGTTTCGGATGAGTTTTGTTTCAAACACTGGGACACCAGAATTTTATATATTAGATATATGTATGTGTGTATGTGTGTCCCTCTCATAAAAAGGTCCGATATTAATAAAATTCCGTACAAAGGTGTAAAGTACCATTTATTTGAACGAGTTCAGGAACCAGACAGATCGCACCATCCAAAGGAGGGGTTTTGTGCCCCAAATTTTTTTCACTTGTAATTTTCATTTAAATAAAGTTTGCACCCTTAGATTCAGCTTAAAAACACAATTTGGTGTTTTGATCATTGTTCTACGTCAATTGGTTACTGAGAAATTGAAAGTGCTAAAAACAGTACATTGTCTAATGTTAATCTTATGGAGAAAAATAAAATTGTATATCTCGCTTATTTATGAACATGCACTGACGAAACTTGGTATATGGCTTCATCTGGGTGTGGTTTATTATTATTTGACAAAGAACCCAATTTTTTCAATGCTTCCCGTAGCAGCAAACCTGGGCATTCGATCCCCATGATATTCTTATGTTGAATAATTCAAATGTTATACATTGCTTATTAATAAATTTATATGGATGAAACTTGGTATGTGATTTCACCAAGATGAGTTCTATTGATATTTGCATAAAAACTCATTATTTTATGTTCCTTGTTGCAGCTAACCTGCATACACATCCCCAATGTTATTCTAATGGAGAATCATTAATAATTTTAAAATCGCTTGTTTGTAAATATATTTCTTATGAATCCTAGATTATGTGTTATCAAGACAAATATGTCCATTGGAAATTCGCTGAGTATGCAGGATACCGCTGTGGCGGAGTATTTATAGGATATATAGGCCTACATGTTTATTAATTATGTAGGATAACGCGAAGTGCATTGTTATGAAGAAACTGTCATTATTTTACATAAAGTTTTAATTGCAATATTACAAATCTCTTTATTATTTTAATTATTTTTACTATATAAATATGAACTATTTGTATTTATTTTAAACACTTAAAACTTCATTTATTTTAAAAGAGGGAAACAAAGAAGTAGGATGATGTAGACTGAAAAACCGCTGAATCCGACAAACAAGTGAACAAGGCACGAATGACTTTCTCTCAACTCAGAAAAACCTAAATGCTCTTCTAAAGAAATACATTCTACCAAAACTGAGTTATATTTGTGTTTAAATTTACTTGTGACGATTCCTCTTTGTGAGTTAATTTGTTTTGACAGTGTTTCCATTTTATATTAATAGTAACCTCATCTATACTTACCTTTTAAAGTAAAAAAGCATTTGTCTATTCTATAATAGTAAAAGTATAAAATTAAAAAAAACTTATCAAAACCCATTAGAAAGGAAAAATATATAAAGGTGATATACAGTTGGTACGACATAATTAACAAGATATTTTATATTATTAGTTTTTGTAATATAAACAATAATATGACAATAATAACTTGTTGTTAACCTTTTTTAGAGTCTATACTTTTTGATATTCATTTCTCCATTTAAATCTTGTCAATACTCAAACTTAATATTTAATACTTCTCTTAACCTTGTCAGTCATATTATTGTTGATATTATTACATGTTGTTATTTCGCCATTTACATCTTGATAATATTAAATTTAATTGTATGTAACCTCTTTATAGTATTTTTAATTGATTTTAATCATTATATACGCTGTTTTTATTACGTCACTTCTGACTGCATCAAACCTAATTTGAATTTGTTTGTAAACAAAAATATACAGTATCTTTATTATTTAAAGTTTAAGGAGTTTAGACCTGCATTTGAAAATTGTTGTATTGACGACATTGACTAACGAACTGACGACTTAAGGTTGCATACAAGTCAACAATATATTATTGTTGATTTTTTTGGTGTTATATCCTAAATAGTCTCTTGGTTAAATTACCACATGCCGTCAAATGTTTAGTTTATTTTACTGTAAATGATGGTAAATGTTACCAGTCATAGTAAACTAAATGTGGTGAACGCTTTGTGAATCCTTGATCCTGGGACCGACTGTTGTTAGTCAGGGCTATTAATAAACAGCTCATTGGACATTAAACTAACCGACCAACTTGAGGTGCAGTTAAATACTAATAGTGGTAGGTGTAGTTTAATCCATCTTACACAAAAAAAAACTCATATCATGTAATTCATTAAATCAAATAATTATGTTTGATGAATTCTAAATCTACATAATTATTTTTTGGACCTGAAAGAATACTTTAAACTATGTTTTCCGTTATTACAGCAACGTCGCCCACTTACCTTCACATCAAGTGCGACGCGGCGCTGCCTTTGCTCTGCATCGCCATAATACGCCAAACCCAACTTCCCTTCAAAGAAACCATTCTACAGTGAAATTGCGTGTTAAATATAGCGCACAGCTTTTTCGCCTTAAACAATGAAATTCCCTCGTCTCTTCTATTTATCATGGTTTTTCATGATATTTTAAAAATACAATGGATGCCTAACAGTTAAACTTTGTTATGATATTTTAAACCTTTTAATTTATCTTTCTAAGGCTGTGTGTAAAAAATTCAATGCTAAAATATTGTTTAGTCTCCATAAAAACATTTTTAGAGTTATCCTTTGCCAATCCAAGGCACACTTGCAAAACTGTTGACCGTGCGAACAATATTTTAACTTTTCCTTCCATATTTATTTTAGAATTTTCGCTTTTCATAAAAAGAAAATACCTGCATTAATTCCCTACCCACAGTATGCCAGTCCATCATTACAAACTTAGGCCCACAAATTACTCACGAAATCCTAGTTCTAGGACCACATTCGACCAAAACTAAACTGATTCCACATGCATCCGCCAGTTTAGATCCCTTCTTATAGTTTTGAAACTGGAGAGTGATATGCGAAAGTATAGGCATGGTTTCAAAAAGTATTGGGTGGAGAAGCTGTTTTACACTGTCTCTGAATTTCTTAGGGGAAATGTCCGTGCTCATTACTAAGAATATCTGTAACCAAGTTGTTTTGCAACGATAACTCTTTAAATAAAATATTCTGATGGAGACATAATACTACTTTAATACCATACCCTTGTTTGACTTTTGTTAAGTAAATAAATTCATTTTACGGCAAATAACGAACACTGATTCTTTTTAATTCGTAATGATTAAAGCATGGAAAACTAAAATTAGTGTTTTCCGTGATTAAAGTAAATATTTCTTGCACAAAATTATAGCTCCAGCAAGCGAGACTTGACTTGTCATATGGTTTCCGCGCTTGTTAGTTTGACATTCCTGATCAGACCAACGGAAACATAACATATACACTTTTTAATCCATTTGTCTTTGACCCTTTATAATGTTTTAACTTTGGACTCTGTGAACGAGGTTTAACCTATTTTCTTATTTGGTGTTTGTTAGGTTGTTGTTTTCTGTTTCGGAATGTATATGGCTTTACAGTTTTCTTTAACGTACTTTGGCAAACTCATCTTTAATATACTATCCTCTTTCTTTGTATCTCATAACCCAGTTCTCACTAGTTTTCAGCTTCAAGATAGATGTGAAATGCATAAATGTTGTAGGGCAACATTAAAAACCAATCATGACGCCAAGTTTTTATACGACGATAACCTTAAGAATATAATTCTTCACTGAAAATTACTTTTTCCTAAGCCCTTTTTGATGCAAGACATTTAACATACAGTTAATAAAGCACATATTAGAGTTTAACTTGAATATATAATTGGATGAACTAAGAAATACCTTAACATAAATAATGTGTGTCCGTTCGTCTGTTTTTAATAACCTAAACAAAGTTTGGTGCATTTCAATTAAATTTGGCATACAATTTCCTTAATAAAAGATTAAGTTTGTTACCTGTATCGTAATGATTTACAAAATCGCAAAGATATCGCAGGTTCGTTGCTGCATTTCCGATTGAAAATCTGATTAAAACCATCGGATTCCTCATAACTTGTACCTAAGGTCATCATTTTAAACAACCAGGAGAGCAAAGAGTTGAAGGCGCTTTACCAGCTAAATGTGTCAAAATTCATAAATTACTTGAAAAAGTTTAGGTTTTTGCCTTTTGGCTTATAAGTTTTAATTCTTATCCGTTGCAGTTTATAATTTTTTACTGGTCAAATACTTATTCAAACATATTCTCACTGGACCCTAGAACCGCTGAACATTTTGCACAAAATGCAATGTCATTGTACGAATTGAGATTTAAATATATAAAAGGATACACAAAGAATGACAACTTATTTCAACCATATACTCATTTAACCAGGGAGAATCCTATTTAAGTATAATCTTATAAAGGATAGTAAAATAACGAAAAGTAAGATTAGTATTAAAGATTGACCCTGACCACAAGCTTCCAATACACTGCGATTTGTCGTTTT
This sequence comes from Allygus modestus, assembly GCA_963675035.1. Taxonomy (NCBI): domain Eukaryota; kingdom Metazoa; phylum Arthropoda; class Insecta; order Hemiptera; family Cicadellidae; genus Allygus; species Allygus modestus. Next base: position 175,401,379 of record OY776112.1, on the reverse strand, counting down.
AAAGATAGTCTAAAGATGCTAAATTCAGTGCAGATTACAAAAGTATATTTTTTTTATAAAAATATCTTGGTTAAAACAGGGAAACATCCTTCGCAGTTCAAAATAATCGGTCAACGACTCAATTTCACAATCGATCAAATAGTTGGAAAAAGCACCCAATGACCACTCGACTGCTTCATCCAATTTAAAAACTCAATTGAGGACCCATACAATACATAACATAACCAACAACTATGATATTTGCTATGATATTTTTCTTGGAAGAGAATCCGAAATAACCTACTATCTATGTATCGATTTTGATCATCGATTGTTGTCATCGATGATTTTACAACAATCACGATCAAAGCGTCACAATTGGGTTTAAATAATTATTAAATACCCCCGTCGCAGCAAACCTACATACTCAGCGAATTTATAATGGAGATAAATGTCTTAATACTACATAAAGCCACTTACCAAGTTTCATCTATATTATTAACTAGCAGTTTCCCGGCGCGCGTTGCTGCGCCCAAATTAAGTTGTTTACTAATTACAGCTGTTAATTTTGTAAACACTAAATTTCTAAAACCTGACACTGCACCCTTGTATGCCCTCTGGGTCGGAGCCCTTTGGACAGATTTACACCAAACTTCACACAAACCATCCTTGAATAATGCTTAATAATGCCTGAAAGTTTCATTACAATCTGTCGAGCGGTTTCGGAGTCCATAGGCTACATATATATATATATATATATATATATATATATATATATATATATATATATATATATATATATATATATATATATAAGCGAATTTCCCCTATAGGGAAGAAATTATTACCGTAGGTTTCATGGTAAGACTTAAGCCCGAGACCGTGACAAATTTTTTTTAAGGTCCCAAGATGACTAAAACCCTATTTCTTCAAATTTATATATATATATATATATATATGTATATATGTGTGTGTCCGTGAATGAGATAACTTGAGTAAAAAACGTCCGATTTTGATGAAATTTGGCTCAAATGTGTAAAGTGACATTTATGGCTTTAAGTTCGAAAACCAGAAAAATCGGACTATGAGAAGGGGGGTTTATGGGGGTTTTAAATTTTCAAAAAATCAGTTTTTTGCATTTTTCACCCTAAAATTTTTGAAACACTTAATTTTGATTTTGACCATGTTATAGAGCTTAAAAAACAAATAATATGGTATTTTGAATTATTAACCTAGGTTAAGTGGTTGCGGAAAAAATCCAAAAAACATGCTCATAAAATCTCCCATGTTAATCTTAAGGGAAAAAGGTTTTTGTCTTTTCCTCAGTTAATTTTACTTTAAACTTCACATTTGCTTTTACCAATCACTTCAGCTCCACAAAACAATCATTTTGGTGTTTAAATTGTGATTCTACGTCCAACTGTTGCAGAGATATTCAAAGTACTAAACACAGTACGTTGTCCAATGTTATCCTTATGGAGAATAAATAAAATTTGATATATCGATTATTTATGAATGTATATTGATGAAACTTGGTATGTGGCTTCATGTTGTACTGGTATATTGATATTTGAACAAAAAACAAATGTTTTGTTGGTCGTCCCCGTAGCAGCTAACCTGCATACTCAGCCCTAATGTTATTCTTATGGAGAATAAGTAAAGTTTTATATCTCCCTTAATTATTAACTTAAATTAATAAAACTTAGTATGTAGCTTCACCTGGTTGAGTTAAATTGATAATTGCATAAAAACACATATTTTGTGTTCCTTGTTGCAGCAAACCTGCATACTCAGTCCTATGTTATTCTTATGGAGAATAAATAAAATGCTATTGATCACTTATTTATTAATTTATTTGTATAAAACTTGGTAAGTGCCTTTATGTGGTAGTGAGAAACATATACATTCATTGGAAATTCGCTGAGTACGCAGGTTTGCTGCGACGGGGGTATATATATATATACTTCCTCTTTTATATATTTAGATAGGCAAGCATGATTTTTGTCGTACGTTTTTCTAAGCTCGTCCGCATCGTAGGAAAAGTCTAAACACACCGTTAGAAATGTATTTTTCTGCATATGTGCACAATACTATCGTAATTTACATTAGTTTCTGAGAAATGGAGAAAATTTAATTTGAAAATAGGAAAAATAACATTGGCCTTATGGGTTAAATGCTATGTATCCCTTAATTATGAACATAAATGAATAAAAACTGGTATACGACTTCACCTAGTTGAGTTATGTTGATATTAGCATAAAAATCCATTTTTTCTGTTCCTTGATGCAGCAAACCTGTGTACTCAGCCCCAATGTTATTCTTATGGGGAATAATGAAAATTGTAAATATTGATTATTTGTAAATATATTTTTATGAATCTTGGTAAGTGACTTCATGTAGTATTAAGACATTTATATCTCCATTGGAAATTCGCTGAACATGCAGGTTTGCTACAACGGGGGTATATATATATATATATATATATATATATATATATATATATATGTGTTTGTCCGTGAGCACGATAACTCTCGTAAAAATTATCCGATTTTGATGAAATTTGGTATAAACGTGTAAAGCAGCATTTATGACTTTAAGTTCGAAAACCAGACAGATCGACCTATCCCGAGGGGATATTTTGGTGGGGGGTTTTGTACCCAAAAAATGGGTTTTTTGAGTTTTATACATATAATTTTTAAAAAAGTCAAATTTTAGTTTTTTCTATTGGAATCAGCTTAAATAGACGCAAAATTTGGTGTTTTAATCATTGCTCTACGTCAAATGGTTACAGAGATATTGAAAGTTCTAGGCCTAAACACAGTACGTTGTCCAATGTTATCCTTATGGAGAATAAATAAAATGTTATATTTTGATTATTTATGTATGTATATTGATGAAACTTGGTATGTGGCTTCAACTAGTTGTGGTATATTGATATTAGCGTTTTTTGTTGATTTTTCCCGGTAGCAGCAAACCTGCATACTCGGCCCCCATGTTATTCATAAGGATAATAAGTAAAGTTGTATATTTCCCTTATATGAACCTAAATTAATAAAACTTGGTGTGTAGCTTCACCTGGTTGAGTTATATTGATAATTGCAAAAACACATTTCTTATCTTCCTTGTTGCAGCAAACCTGCGTACTCAATGCTAATGTTATTCTTATGGAGAATAAATAAAATGCTATATATCACTTATTAATGAATGTATTTTTGTGAAACTTGGTAAGTGGCTCTAGGTAGTAGTGATACCCATATATATGCATTGTAAATTCGCTGAGTACGCAGGATTGCTGCGACGGGAGTATTATTAATTTATGTTCATAATTAAGGGAGACATATCTTGTAATTACTATCCAGAAGAATAACGTGGGGCTGAGTACGCACGTTTGCTGCTACGGGAGCCTTTGGCAAACAATTTTTTTTTAGCAAATATCAATGGACCACAACCAGATGAAGCCACATACTAAGTTTCGTCAGTATACGTACATAAATAAGCGAGATATAAAATTTGTTTTTCCTCCATAAGAATAATATTAGATAACGTACTGTGTTTAGCACTTTCAATATCTCGGAAACCAATTGACGTAGAAAAATGATCAAAATACCAAACTGTGTGATTTTTTAAGCTGAATCCAATGGGAAAAACTAAAATATGACTATTTCAAAAAATATATGGAACAAATTTTAAAAAACTCCATTTTTGGGGCACAAAACCCCCCAAAATACCCCTTAGGATGGAGTAATCTGGCTGGTTTTCGAACTTAAAGTCATAAATGTTGCTTTACACATGTATACCAAATTTCATCAATATCGGGTCATTTTTACGAGAGTTATCGTGCTCACGGACACACACACACACACACACACATATATATATATATATATATATATATATATATATACGTATACAGTTTCGAAAGAATGGTATGTTGGGGTCTGGGGACCTCAAAACTAAAAGTTATCATGGTCCCGGGCCTAGGTCTTACCAGGCCGACTACAGTATTAGCTTCTTCCCTATAGGGGAAATTCGCTAAAATGAGCGATCGAGATTCATAGTGGTTCTAGGGTTTTTAATATATCTTGTATTAACTGGAAACTGTCTGTACTAACTGGAATTGTCAGGCCTAGTTGTAATGAAATTTATCTCAAACGTGTTATAGTGCACAGACGGTGGCCAGTCATCATTACCTGACAGCTAGATGTGGATGCGAACGAGGATGGGCCAGCTGTGATAATAAACGGTTTATGCAATAATGCCATATAAACAATCGTCAACCCCCCCCCCCATCCACCACCCTCTCCACAACCCGCATAAACCCTCCCCCCAAATGCCCCCACTCGCCGACCCACCTCGCCTAATCTGACCCCTACATGTTTTTACTGCTTTTGCAATTACTTTTGTTGTTACGAGTTTTACACGTTTTTGTTCAGGTTTCCCCAAATAGACTTATATGCTTTTTAGGGTTTTAATCCTTTAGGATTGATATGTAAAAGTATAACTGGTAATAATGACTAAACTATTTTTACAATCACGTTTTTAGCGAATTTCCCCTGTAGCGAAGAAGCTATTTCCGTAGTTATGATGGTAAGACTTAGCCCGAGACCATAATAACTTTTTATTTTGAGGTCTCCAGATGCCAAAAATATTATTCGTTCAAATTTATATATATGTGTGTGTGTGTGTGTGTGTGTGTGTGTGTGTATGCGTGTGTCCGTAAGCACAATAACTCTAAAAAAAGGCCTTATCTTAATGAAATTTGGTACAAATGTGTAAAGTACCATTTATTTGAACGAGTTCGAAAACCAGACGAATCTCACCATCTGAAGGGGGGTTTTCGGGGGGTTTTGTACCACAAAAACGGGATTTTTGGGGTTTCCACATGTAATTTTATTTGAATCAAATTTTGATTTTCCCCATTGAATTCAGCGTAAAAAAATTTGGTATTTTGATCAGCGCTCTACGTCAATTGGTTACTGAGATATTGGAAGTGCTAAACACAGTACGTTGCCTAATGTTATTCTTACGGAGAAAAATAAAAATTTTATATTTCGCTTATTTATGAACATAAACTGACGAAATTTGGAATGTTGCTTCATCTGGTTGTGGTTTATTGTTGTTGTTAGCACAAAAAAATTTCCCCTATGGTTCCCGTAGCAGCAAACCTAGGTACTCGGTCCCCATGTTCTTCTTATGAAAAATAATTCAAATGTTATATATCGCTTATTTATGAATGCATATGGATTAAACGTGGTATATGACTTCACTTAAAAGAGTTCTATTGATATTTTCATAAAAACACGTTATTTTATTTTCCTTGTTGCAGCAAACCTGCGTACTCATCCGCAATTAATTCTTATGGAGAATAATTAAAATTTTTGATATTGCTTGTTTGTCAATATATTTCTTATGAATCATGTTAAGTGGCTTAATGTGTTATGTTATATATTCATTGTAAATTCGCTGAGTATGCAGGTTTGCAGCGACGGGGGTATTGTTTGAAACGTGAAAGCTATAACAACTGTAGAAGGTGAATCTCCGTTGTTCCACTAGAACAATTTTACAGGTGGGTAAACAATTTTTAAACATGAACAAAATCTAAAGATCGGTTGAAGGTTTGCAACTGGACCCATCTGACATTGGTTATAGAGCTATTAATTAATGAGTTAAATAACATGTCGTTTTTACTCAGTAAAATGACTAAACAAGACATCTTACCCTCAAAACCAATTAATCTTAAAGTTTGCACGAACTTGCGTCTGTGTCTTATATAATGAATAAGATTAAGCATCAATGGAATGAAAAAATATTAATTTTACCTTCCGAATTCCGCGAATACAAACAAACTGTATTTACGTTAATATTTGTACTAACTTTCCAGTATTCGTAGAATCTGAAGCGTTATCATTACACACCATTTGAATGTGCAACTAGAGTTGCGCATAATTTACCGTAACTTTATCACTAAGTTTATTAAGATTATTATCACTCAGATGACTTAGTAAGATTAGTTTAGTAACGATCCATAACGAGTTGAGGTATCACTCAGGTGACTATTAGTTTAGTAACGATCCATAACGAGTTGAGGTATCACTCAGGTGACTATTAGTTTAGTAACGATCCATAACGAGTTGAGGTATCACTCAGGTGACTATTAGTTTAGTAACGATCCATAACGAGTTGAGGTATCACTCAGGTGACTATTAGTTTAGTAACGATCCATAACGAGTTGAGGTATCACTCAGGTGACTCTTAGTTTAGTAACGATCCATAACGAGTTGAGGTATCACTCAGGTGACTATTAGTTTAGTAACGATCCATAACGAGTTGAGGTATCACTCAGTAATAGTTTTTGTTTTGTCATTATGACATTAGAACTGTTTTAGGTCGGATAAACCATTTAAGCAAGTAGCTTGGAATTTGGAGTTTTTAAAACGATGATTTATAGGAATTGAATAACAAGGTACGTTTCAAATACTACACTGTACTTTTGCCAAACACAGTGAAGAGTTTTAATAGTTTTGTAATGTAGTGCAGGTTGAAAACGATAAAACCTTGCAGCAAACCTTCGTACTCAGCTAATTTTCAATGCATAACCACCCTCCTACATAAAGTCTTTACTGCAAAACTCATAAAGCTACCTACTAACGCTGATCAACATATATTCATAAATAAGCGAGGTATAGCATCTTATTTATTCTCTATAAAAATAAAATTTGGGTCTGAGTACGCAGGTTTGCTGCAAGTGGGGCCTGAAATGTTATGTTAATATCAATAGACCATAACTATATGAAGCCATATACCAATTTAAAAAATATATGTTGATACATAAGTGAGATCTAAAATTTAACTTATCTATATATCTAAAAATCAATTTTAGTCGGTTTATCCTTTTATGCGCTCCTATACCAGTCATCCGATTGCGATGAAACTTTGCATGGTCATTCAGATTAACCATAGGAAGGTGTCTAGCCACTAATCAAAGTCCTAGGATTCCTAGTCTTAGGATTTCGCCCCCCGGACTTTGAAATGATCAATATTAACATTACAGAGTTAACCTTTAATGATTTAAGTTTGCATAGCAACAATAGTTTTAAAAATGGGAAAATAAATGGGAACCAATATACATCATGCGAGCGAAGTCGTGTCTGATACCAGTTAGTTCTCCATAAAAAGGACATTAGGGCTGAGTACGCAGATTTTCTGCAACAGAGGCCACAAAAAGGTTTTTGTCTACATATCAATAGACCAGATGAGGCCACGCACCAAGTTTCATCGATAATCTGTATAAATAAGCAATATATACAATAAGCAACGTATTGTGTTTAGCACTTTCCTTTTCTCAGTTTCACACTGATGTAGATTAATACTGTAATTCAAAATACTGAATTATCGATTTTAAGCTAAATTTGAATGGTGACGACTAATTTATGTTTCTAGAAACACCACACAAAAAGAAAATATGTTGATACAAAATCTTCCCAACAAATTCTTCTCTGGAGCTCTGTCTGATTTCCAATACATTTAATAGCAACAACTCAACGATACTAGACTGTTGTAACTCTAGCAGTTGTCTTAGAAATAACAAACACACACGTTGCTTAACATTCGTGCCATTTAAAACACTAAAAACATTCGACTTTAGAATTTAAAGCAAAAAAAACGAGTGTACCGATGTTTTATGTGATATTTGCCAGCCATAACAGATTGGCCGAGCTGCATTTCCAATACATTTGCCCGCGGCCCTGCTCGGCGGCTTAGCTGAACAAATTGACCAGCCTGCACATTCGTCGTAGGGATTTGCGGCCGAATTGGATAGTTACAGCCACGGGACTACGTATACGACAACTCTTCAGAAGGTTTATTATTAAACGTTTTGCTTTTAATGGTGTGAGTGTGAGATATATATATATCATACTAATATTATGCTGAAAGTTCGTGAGTTTGTTTGTTTATTTATGGCTCAATCAGCTCCAACTAACGAACCGATTGAGCTGATGGTTGGTAGGAAGATAGCTAATATCCTAAAATAACATATGACCTATTCACGAGTTAAAGGGCTTTGCCCCAGTGGCCTCTAAACTTCCCATGTTAATCTTAGGGGCACTAAAATTTACTGGATCAGATGATCACTAAAACATGGGTTTTGCCAAGAGATTATAACACTATTTTGAGTTTATTTATTTGTTCATTTGTTTACTTTTCTTGCACGTTTAATCACAGTGGTACCTGTATCACAATAATAATGGGGAAACGTAAATCGAATTTGTCTCAAAGTTCGAAAAAGCCCGATGTAATAAAGTGAATAGATGTCAAGAAACTTCAGAACAAATAGAAAGAAGGCTCTACGGCAACAAGCTCTACGGCAGGCAGCACACAGAACAGAATAAACGCCATAAGAACAGCAACTTCGACGTGAAGAGCAAACTCAGCGGCAGGCCAGTTTGAGAGCAACTTAAATGGCACTATGACAGAGCAGTGATCTATAGAAATTGTTGAGGAAGCTGAAGCTCCCAGACGAGCTATTGTTGCAAGGGCTATGCCCGGTGGTGGCAAACGTTCACCAGAATTACGTAGGGCGTCTTTGAAATTGCTGCCTTGGAATCGACGTGACTCTTAGTCAGTTAACATGTATCTTACTAACGTTATGTAGTGAGCGCGGGCGAGGTCGCGACGGGGAACGGCTAGTATGTATATATATATATATATATATATATATAGAGAGAGAGAGAGATAGATAGATCTCCTCGCCTCGGAGACCTATCCAGTTGTTTTTTATAGATTAGTGGACCTACAGCTTAACGTGGGTTCCGAATCTGAGGGACGCGGCATCACATTGCTAATGGTGATTGGTAGGGATCGAACCTGGGACCTTGTGAACCAAGGTCACGCGGTCTACAACCAAGCTCCACCATGCCATTCCCTAGTAGAGTACTGCATGCTGTAATTTGGTTAATGTCTATCAATGTATTTCCAGTAAGCGTTACCATTAAAACATTTTACATAAAATACAATTTTGTGTATATGTTTTTGTATGTTTTTATTTCCTTGGATTTTGTGATTCAGGAATATATTATAGTGTTGCCTTGACAAATCCGTATAAATTTGATATCCCGATGAGTGAAAGTGTTATTATAAACACAAGCATGTAGAGTGATGTCACGTGGAAATATGTTATGCCGAGAATCCTAGGATGATGAGAAAATCCTATTCGCTGTTGCCTAGGTCAGTTTTAATATGATATTGCTACATTAAAGTCACCTTATAACTTCAAAATCAAAATCCGGCATCATCCCCTTACTAACATGTCCTCTCCAAGTAAACTTTATTTATAAATACCCCAGTAGCAGCAAACATGCGTACTCAGTGAATTTCCAATGCATGTACATGTATCTTAATGCCACATAAAACCACATACCAAGTTTCATCAATATACATTCAAAAATAAACTATTTATAACATTTTAAATTTGTCCCCATCAGAATAACATGGCGGCTGAGTATGCAGTTTGCTGAAACAAGGAACACAAAAAATGGGTTTTTATACAATTAGCAATATAACTCAAGTAGGTAAAGCCACATACCAAGTTTTATTAATTTATGTTCATAATCAAGGGAGATAACATTTTTCTTATTCTCCATAAGAATAACATGGGGGCTGAGTACGCAGGTTTGCTGCTACGAGAACTATCAACAAAACAATTGTTTATTGTGCAAATATCAATATACCACAACGATATAAAGCAATATCCCAAGTTTCATTAGGATAAGTTGATAAATAAGCGAGATATACAATTTTTCTTATTCCCCATAAGAATAACATTGGACAACGTACTGTGTTTAACACTTTCAATATCTTTGTAACCAATTGACGTAGAGAAATGATAAAAACACCAAATTGTTTCGTTTTGTAAACCAAATACAATGGTGAAAAGCATCAGTTGATAAGATCAAAGGTAATATTGGATTGTAGTTTATAAGCGTTTCATCCTTTGAAATATCGTTTTTGACAGATTGAAAACTACTTTCAAATTCATTTGTCCATTCAAATTTCTTGCCTTTCTGTAACAGTTTATTCAGTGGATTTAGCTTCCCTGCCAGTCTAGGTATGAACTTATTGTAGTAATTTGCTAATCCTATAAAGGAACGTAGTTGATTTACATCTGATGGTCGTTTCGCCTCTATAATCGCTTTAACCTTTTCATATCCATTGTGTAGTCCATTTTCATTGATTGTATGTCCTAAATAAACAATCTTCTTCTGGAAAAATTTACATTTTTCAAAATTCAATTTAAGTTCATGCTCCCTGAGTTTGTGAAGTACCGTTTTCAACCTTTGTAGTGTTTCTTGGTAGTTTGGAAGTGATCCTTGAATGATGATGTCGTCCAAGAAGCATTTCACACCACTTATTCCTTGCAAAAGCCTGTCCATGAATCTTTGCCATATTGTTGGTGCTATTTAACACGGAACATTAATCTATTGAGTCTGTAAAGTCCTTTTTCAGTACTTATAGTTTGCAAAATTGAACTTTCCTCATCCATTGGCATTACTATATCTGCCTGGTAGATAGGCATTACTATATCCAGGGTAAAGAATAGTTTTCCTCCGTTCATTTCCGTAAAAATGTCCTCTATTCTAGGAATTGGGTATTTTTCATCTTGTATAACTTTGTTTAACGTGGTTTTTAAGTCTGCACATATTCTTACGGATCCGTTCGGTTTTACCACTGGGACAATTGGTGTTTCCCATTGTGCGTTATTTATTTTTGAAATTATACCAGTTTTCTCAAGTCGATTTAGTTCTTCTTCTACTTTCCCTTTAATCGCATATAGAACTTGCCTTGGTTTTATGAAAATTGGTTTGCATCCTTCTTGTAGTGATAAATGAACCTTTTCAATACAACCTATTCCCTTCTTGAAAACATCTGAAAACTCTGCGAGAATTTTAGGGAGATCACATGAGCTTTCTTGAATCGACCTGATATCCCCAATTTCTAAGTTAACCTCCCTAACCCAATTCCTTCCAAAAATACGTTTAACATCTTGCTTTATAATGTACAATTTCCCAAAATATGATTTTTCTTTGAAGTTAAATTGAACATATACTAATCCTTTGGGCTTGATAATTTCACCTGTGTAAGTTCTCAGTTGTACATGAGTGCGAAATATTCTTTTGTCCAGATTCAGCTGTTTATAATCCTTGTAAGAAATAGATGACAAAGCTGCTCCAGTATCCAATACCATTTGAAGTGGCTTGCCCTCTAGTTTAACAACAATCATGAACTTGTCAGAACCACTTACTTGTATTTTATTTGCATCATTTGTTGCATGATCTACTTCAGTTGAATCATCATTATCCTCGATCTGGTTAACGTGTTTTACCTTATCTTTTGCCATGCACACCCTGGCTAAGTGACCAACCTTATTGCAGAATTCATTCTTGAATCGACACATATTAGCCTTATGAAATCGATCCCCACACAGATAGCACCATCCCTGTAGTTGGTCAAATCTGGAGCGAACTGGAGGGAAGGCCTTACCAGTCTTGTTCGTAGATTTTGGTGCATGTTGTCTTGCTATAATTCCATCAGGTGTTTCTGTTACTTTGAGAACTGCCGCTATCACTGTTGGATTCGGTAACATCATGTTGCTTTCCAGTCGTGACGATTCTGAAGATATTGCTACTTGAACTGTTTCTTTGAAAGTATTTAATGTAGTTTTCTGTAATAACTGCCCTCTCACGTCATTATCTTTAAGCCCTCTTACAAACTGCATTCGCAGTAACATGTCTGAAACAGACTTGCCACATTCACATTTAAAATGACAATCTTTTGCTAGTCTCTTGAGCTCCATAGAAAAATCTATTATCGATTCATCCTGTTGAATATGACATAAAAACCTATGTTGAAGAGATATAACACTAGGTAAGAGTTCCAAATAGTCTTTTAGTACCTTGACTACACAGTCATAGTCCATCATATATAAGGGTCATCTGGAAAAACTAGGTTCTGAAGTTGTTCATGTAGTTTTGGTGGGAAAACTGCAAGTAATGTACACAGTTTTGTTTTATCATCTGAAATAGCTTTGAGTGATACAAAGTTTTCAAATCTCCTTATGAAATTGGTAAAAGATTCTTCCTCATCAAAGGAACAAAAGCAATGTTTGATGTGACAGAAGGTTGCACAGTACACTGAGTGAAAGGTGGTACGGTAGGTATTTGGGGTATTTTGTTTCTTAACATCACTTCAGTTGTAATGTATAATTCTTCTGTATCGCTCCTGCTTGATGCTAATTGTTCGAGTTCTTCTTCATCAATAGTTGATTCAAGATCAATAAGTGCGTAAAGATGACAATCGTACATTTACCTCTTCACTTGTAATCCTCTCAACTGTTTTATTTCCTACTATTGACTTGTAAGCTTTTGTGATTTGAATATTATTTGCAGTAATGGCCTTTTTCATTTTTGTAACTTCAGCCATCCTTGTTGCCACTTTTGTATATAATACTTATGTACAATAATTAATACAAGATAAATAAAACATTGTTTAGTTAAAAGAAAGTGTATCCAACTTGTAAACATTGATACATAAAACAAATCAAAATATTAACATTACATCACATGGTGAAAATGATATTAATATAATCAGCTGACATTTAGAATATGAGTATTTTTGTTGTAGCGAAAATCAATTTTCCTACTAGTACCTGGGGGGCCGAGCTTTGCTCGGGGGAAGGCCAGTCAGTTTGTTTAGATGACTCGAGTAATATTTCACCACTTCCCCCTACTGATAATCAGATTTGTATAACTCAATTGCCTCATTTCTACATTTTTAAGGTCCCTCCAGTTGTTATTTATAGCTCAATGTCCCTTTGATTTATTTTACTACTCGATATATGTAATCTTCACTCAAATCTCTCAATCTTTGCTCTCAGGAAACCACATGTTAATAATCATAAACAACATGAGTATTACTTTGACAGTTCCCTGGTTGATTATGAACAGCTGTTACAATTCTTTTGTTTTGATTTGAAACTCCATAAGCCCAATGTTAATTTTTTTAACTTTTAATTTTAGTTTTTTTAAATTATTTTATTTTTACTGGGGATGAGGCCTGTCTAGAACTTATTTTTATCCCAGAAATTAGTTATTTCGAACATTTTAAGGAAATCGTTGGAGCCGTTTTTGAGATCAGTGTCGCAAGCAAGCAAGCAAGCAAACCTTACTCATATTAGAGTATAGGATATAGGATTACTTAATTAAACCGAATTTAATAATGAGAAGGACTAAAATGGACTAAAAACATATCAATTACTCTCCATATGAATAAAATGGGGGATGAGTATGCAGGTTTGCTGCAACAAGGAACAGAACAAATGAGTTTTTATGCAAATATCAATATAATTCATCAAGGTGAAGCCACATATTAATTTATGTTCATAATTAATGGAGACATTACATTTTACTGATTCTCCATAAGAATAACATGCAGGCTGAGTAGGCAGGTTTGCTGCTACGGGTATTATCGGTAAAATTTGTTTTTTTTGGGGCAAATAACAATAGACCACAACCAGAAGCCGTATACCAAGTTTCGTTAGTATACGTTCATAAATGAGATATAATTTTTTTCTTATCCTCAATAAGAATAGCATTGGACAACGTACTGTGTTTAGCACTTTCAATATTTCTGTAACCAATTGACGTAGAGAAATTATAAAAACACCAAATTGTGTTATTTTTAAAGCTGAATCCAATGGTGAGAACTAAAATTTGACTTTTTAAAATATTACATGTAACAACTTCAAAAAAAACCATTTTTGGGGTACAAAACCCCCCCAAAATACCCCTTTGGATGGAGCGTCCTAGTTGGTTTTCGAAGTCATAAAAGTCAGTTGGTTTTCTTTAGACGTTTGTACCAAATTTCGTCAAAATCGGACCATTTTGACGAGTTATCGCACCCACGGACACATATAGACACACACACACACACACACACACACACACACACACACACACACACACACACACACACACACACACACACACACACACACACACACACACACACACGCATACACAATATATATATATATATATATACACATACAGTTTTGAACGAATGGTGTAATTGGATTTACTAAAATATTATATGTAAAAAACTCAAAAAACCTATTTTTGGGGTACAAACTCCCCCACCCCCCCCCAAAAAAAATATCCCTTTGGATAAAGTGATGTAGCTGGTTTTCAAACTTAAAGTGATAAATGTTGTTTTACATCTTTGTTTTTGCATCTTTCATTAAAATCGCACCAATTTTACGAGAGTTATCGCACCCACGGACACACACAGATATATATATATATATATGTGTGTGTGTGTGTGTGTGTGTGTGTGTGTGTGTGTTTGTGTGTGTATATATGTGTATATATATACATAAACACACATTTTTGAACGAATGCTATTTTTGGCATCTGGGGAAATCAAAACGAAAAATTATAATGGTCTCGGACCTAGGTCTTACCATGCCGACGACGGTAATGGCTTCTTCCCTATAGGGGAAATTAGCTAAAGAGGCTTAGTAGTACGAAACTAACTGAGCTACGAGAATAAAATTAACTTGCAATACCCAAACTCTACTTAAGTACTAGGTACATACTCCTCGAGGTTCTTAAATCGTAGGAAAATATCCACGCAGCGTTTTTCGTGGGAGTGGGTGGATGGGTGGAGTTGGGGGGGGGACTGGCGGACTCTCTTGTGCCTCAATTGGACCACAGCCTTTGATATCCACTCAAATGCCGTACAAGTAACTCCCGCGGCAACCTGGACACCCAATAGTCTGAGGTTTCTCACCATTCCAGTTGGACACCCCTGAGGAACACTCCGTTAACAGGAAAACCAAAATCCTCTATCATTTATCAACCAAAATCTGGCTATAGTTTTTCATTTTTCAACGCCAACAGTAGTGTGGGTTTGCCGGTTCTGGGCCAAGTGATTTATGGCTTCCGGTCACGTGACCGGAAGCGCTGAGTCATTAAACACGTCATCTGAGCCTCAGCCAGTGACGTAGGCGGTTTTGTGACGTAATGAGGGAAAGTTTAAAGGTCAAGGTCACGGGGAGGTTATTTTAAAAAAGTACTACCTCGCACGCGTAAAATCCGATTGTGATTCGATAGTTTTCATTCGATAAAATATCGAATGAAAACAATCGAATGAAGCAATCGAATGATACGAGTGCGAGGTAGTACTATTTCATTTATTACTTTAATGTTTACATTTCTTTTTATTTGCAAGAAGTTATGTTTACAATAATTTATGTTTACAATAGTTCCCCGTTGTTTGTCGTCATCGATGTTGTTGATCCGGAGTCGCGACCATCACTTCGTTTTCTGATGAAAGGCGGTAGATACTTTGACCCCTGCGCAGAGTCAATGTTGTTTGTTGCGATCAGTTCTAAAGATAAACTGTAGCCATTCGCTAGGAGAAGTCTTAACTCCTCTTTAAAAACCTCCAGGTCCGTAGAAGTTGATAGATAAATAGAGTCATAATAAATACATCGAATCTTGAGTGACATGTCAATGTTATTTTGTGAAGAGCGCGGAGAGAGGATGATGTTCACCAGTCGAGAGCTGGAGGTGTACTGACTATTCACAAGCTAGCGTTGCAATCGTACCAAATGGTGGGGGTAAAAGTGTGGTGGGGCGGAGCAGATGGCGGACGGCAGATGGTAGGCGGCAGATGGCAGGCGACAGGTGGCAGGTGACAAGTGCGCGGCAGATGGCAGCTGACGTGGGGAGGAAGACTTTGGATAAAATATCCATTAGTTAAAACCCTGGTCTGCACGTTGAAGTTCCTCCTCTAGTTTAGTAACCAGCCGAAAATCCGCTTCCATTTCATCCTCCTGCTCTGGACATTGCGGCTGCGCACACCACCTCTTGCAAGCATAATCATACGCGTTCTTAGATTCCTCCAGGACTTGTTCATATGTCCTAGGCTGCTGAGATATAGTTTGCATCGCCGCTCCTTGATTAACCTCGGTAGTCTCAAGAGTTGCCACCAACTCCTTCTCACTAATCACACCTCCCCAAATAATGTTATTGCCACGGCTTATGATGTTGCTTGTTGGCTGCTGAGATATAGTTTGCTCAACCTCGGCAGCGTCAAGAGTTGCTATCAACTCCTCCTCACAAACCGCATCTCCCCAAATATTGTCGTTGACGCTGCTCATGGTGTTGTCTGTTCCAATGATTGTATAGTAATGCAGCGTTTGAGTGTAGGTTAGGTACTCGTCCCTTCCCCCACCACATCACTCCCCCCACCACACCACTTCCCCCACCAAGTTTTTACATCGCGCACTAACTAGCGTACACGCATTAGTTAGGGTCTGGCTCTTACACTGTCAAGACCGTAGCTCCTTAACTGAAAACTTCAATTAATTTGTCTCAACACTATATGTGTATAAATATTACAGTCACTATGATCTAAACTAGTGCATGTTTCCATGTGTTGCTTCTTGTGCAGCAGACAACTGGCTAAGAGTGTTTCAACCTTGGCTATTCTACGATGGAACCGCTCATTGTCCGCTAAAAGCGTAGACATTCTATCTTCATCGTCGGAGAAGTAGAACGTGGTGGCAAGCGGGCTACTGAAGGACACCTTACTCATATTCCTGTAAAACTGTGACATGTTCAAACGTTAACACAAACTATATAGGTAGATGTTCATCCGACAACAGCTGGAAGTATAATGATGTAGCGCTAGCTTGTAGGATAGACACCTATCCCCACCACAACGTTCCCTTGTCCTTCAAACAGTTGTTTTTCACTACAGTTGCTATACCCTTGGTCGGATCTGAAGTCTGTTTGCACTAACTTGTTCGTCTGATCAATCCGCGTAGTTTGAGTACCCACTTGATATATGTTAAACCGTAAATAAAGAAGTTATGTAGGTTTGACCTCTAAAATAGCTGTTTTTTAGCTATAACTGCTATGCCCTTGGTCGGATCTGAATTTTGTTTGCACCACCTTGTTTGTCTGATCAATCCGCGTAATTTGAATACCCACTTGATATATTTTAATCCGTAAATAAAGAAGTTATTTAGGTTTGACCTCCAAAATAGTTGTCTTTAGCTATTACTGCTATACCCTTGGTCGGATCTGAATTCCGTTTGCACCAACTTGTTCGTCTGATCAATCCGCGTAATCTGAGTACTCACTTGATATACTTTAATCCGTAAATAAAGAAGTTATTTAGGTTTAACCTTCAAAATAGTTGTTTTTAGCTATTACTGCTATACCCTTGGTCGGATTTGGATTCTGTTTGCACCAACTTGTTCGTCTGATCAATCCGCGTAATTTGAGTACCCACATGACATACTTTGCACAAACTTTGTACCCCCCCCTCCCCCCCCAAATGGGTCATGTTCAAGGTCAAGTCAAGGTCAAGGACCTTGGGACTTAGAAATTTTCACAAAGTGGGCTGCACACAAACATGAGACTAACAGTCTCCTGCCTATGTACAGGCCAAGTCCCTAACTTGAAATGCTTAGGGTGGTCCTGAAAAGGACCGTTTGTGTTTGAAGGAGATGGTGGATAAGGAGCGGTGAGCGGTGGACAGTGTTTATTTTTTCTTCGTAACCCACTTTACTTGTCCCTTCTGCCGTACTAAAAACAAGTCGCACTTGGTCTCAGGAGGTGGCAGAGTGGACCTTGGAAGGTGGACCTTGACGTAACGGCCGCCAAAGAGGTGTTGGAGTAGGTACTCATCATCGCTGATCTTCCCCACAAATAGATACTCCAGGTTTAATTTCAACTGCGCAAACTTGACGGTGACAGACTCCAGCGGCGTTACCAACTCGGTAAGTTTCACCGTAGCCGTCCTCTTCATTATCTCCTCAACAGTTGGTGGCGGCGATGAAGGTCGAAGCGATGAAGGGCGAGGCGATAGCGATGGCGAAGATGCAGTAGACGTCGAAGGCCGTTGGTCAAAGTAAAGTGGGTGGTTTCGAAAATTCTTTTGTATGCAAGATCTAAAAGAACTAGGTCTTTTGAATCCGCTCCTTTTTTCCGAAGACTTCTTCAAAGTCTCCTTCAAACGTTGCAGTTTCTCGGGTGTGATGGGAGAAGACATAGCGCAGAGGTGTATACAGTTTGCAAGGCAAAGCTGGAATGAGGTACCAGACGGAGCAAAGCGGGTCGCCAAGTGTAACCGTGACATTTCCATATACGGGTAGAAAGCTAAAGACCGGTCTACATCCTGTTCCCCTTCCACCGTGACGACACAACCCCCCCCCCTTACGTCACGGGGCGGAGCCCCCCCCCCCGACGTCACGGGCGGAGCCCCCCCCCTTGACGGAACCCCCCCCCCCGATTTGGGTCATGTTCAAGGTCACCCCCCCCTTCGACCTCCCCCCTTCCGCTTCGGTGACGTCACTTTGCCTTTATAAGCGGGAGCAGTCCGCAGTCTCGTCGCAGTAGCTTGCCGCCCGCTGTTTGGATATACGTCCCAGTGGGTTGCACTCTGCTGCAGCGTAGGTCTGTTAAGTGTGCGTTGGGCCCGACGCGCAATTAAGAGATCCGCGCCCTTGCATGTTTAGTTAGTTTGTTTAAGCATGTTAGATAACGCTTGTAGTTTGCTGCTAGGTAATGTAGTTAGTCTAATATATATGTTAGTGTTTGGTATTGGTTTGAAGTGTTTTATTTACTAATAACATATGTACTCCCGGCCCTACAGGTCCCTCAACAACCTTGGTCAAAACTTGGGTTCGCAGCAGCCTGACGCCGGGTGTTTGGGTCTACGTCCCACCGGGTTTCAGTGATACTGTTGACCTTTGCAAAACCGACCTCGGCTGTTTTTGTAAAAGTAACGTTAACTGATTAATTTGTTTCTTTTACATAGTTGCTGGTAAAGTCTTTATTTTCAAAGTAATGTATCTTGTTTCTCATCCTTTTCCTAACCCCCTGACAATAAGGTTCGGCCCTGAAAACCGGCCTTGTCAATAAGATCAATACGGCCATGCAAACCGGTTGACACCACCTATCTCACCCATGAGAAACGTTTGTGAAATATAAAATCAGTCTCTTGTTTAAAATCAGTCTCTTGTTTAAAATCAGTCTCTTGTTTAAAATCAGTCTCTTGTTTGTTGTCTTTTGTCCCCTTCCCCAATACAGAGCGGGGAATAGAGCAGTATGTTATGCTCTATTCCCCGCTTTGGCATTATGTCAGATGACCTTGACCTACTGACGGGACTTAGAAAAACTTTCGTTTGATCAAATATTGGAAGAAATATACTTTTAAAATAACCTTTCTCAATCACCTCCACTCCCACCACTTACATCTCCCCACCATTTACATCTCCCACCACTTACATTGGGTATAAAAGAGGTTCCCCATCACTGGTAAAACATTCTGCTGTTTGTGTTTAACCATGGCGCATATCAGGAAGCAGACCAAGCCTAAGAAGATGGTCGTAGCAAAACCAGCTCTTGTAACACCTACTACCTCTTCTACTGCTTCTTCATCATCTACACCAACTACTTCTGCACCGTCTCTACTCCGCCAGGTTTTATCTTCGCCAGCTTCTTCATCGCCTGCTTCTTCATCGCCTGCTTCTTCATCATCCGGTCCTGCGTCTATACTCCGCCACGCATTACTGATGTCCTTGATAATCGCGGAAGAGTCGCAACCAAGGTCTCCATCTTCTCCACCACCAAGACCCAAGTCACCAACAAAATCATCTTTATCTTCCCCATCACCAAGGTCAAGGACAAGGTCTTCTTCGTCATCTTCTTCTTCGTCATCTTCGAGCTCGAGGTCCTCTTCTTCTTCATATTCGAGCTCGGGATCATCATCACCGAGTTCAAGATCTTCAACACCCACTATACCGCAGATCATTTCTCCAATCATCACTCCACCTTCCACAAGTTTTCGTCCGTCAGTAATCTGCATAAATGATCAAACTCCTTCAGAGAAATTTAATGAATTAAAATCCTTGAGAAGGAAGTGCTTACTTCCTGCACAACAATGTAAATACAGTTTTAAAAAAGGTGCAAGGAAAGGGGAACGTTGTGCTAAATCTTGTGTCTTAGATGAAGAATTATGCAGTTTTCATTTAAGACAAAAACACAAGGGTACCGTTTCTCTTTCCACACCACATCCAACAGTGAAACCAGCCAAAACTCGGATTAATAGGCTTTGTAAAAACAAACACTACTTCTTTGTCAAAATAATGGGTTTCTTAAAGGTCATGTTAAAATGTGGAGACCAACTCTACATTTTAAGATTACCTAAAGCCATGCGCCATCCCTACAAACCCACGAAAAAGCACTATCTAATCAGAGACAATTCAGGAACCACTGTGTGGAAAAAATTGTAATAACCTTTTTCCAAATTAAATCAAGTCTTTCTTTTTCCAAATTAAAAAAAAAGTGTGGACAACCTATTTACATTTTGTAGCATATGCTGCAGAGTGTAAATAGGTTGTCCACACTTTTTTTTACAATGTTACAACGACCTTGACCTAGAAAACGGACTTAGAAACATTTCGCTCTGTTTAAATTCCTTTTCAAACCAAAACATTGACCTGTTCACCAACCTTTTAGGTGGGGGTAAGCGGGTATATAAGCGTGGCATCGTAGAACATATTCATTAGTCAGCTATGGAGACTCCAGCAGGTTCATCCAACTCATCAGCTACTGATATGGAAGTAATCTGGAAACGTAGAGCGAAACAAAATAGTGCACGTTCGCGAAGAAACGAAAATAAAGTAAGAGAAGGATTCAAAAGATTACAAGTCGCTGTACCATTTGCTAATCCTAGTGATTCTAGGATTTCAAAAATTCGACAGGCAGTACAATATATTAAGTTCCTTCAAACACAGCTTCAAGAACCTTGTATAAAAGCTGAACTGCCTGAGGAACCGCTGCCCCCCTCAATCTTACAAAAAGAATAAGGGAACGTTTTTGTCGAACCTCCGACCCTTAAAAAAGAAGATGACTAAACAATGAGAGGGGTTAAAAACAAAAAACAAAAAAAAAAAAAAAAAAAAAAAAAAACAAAGCGGGGAATAGATCAGTTTTTGGCCAAATTGAGAATCACTTACTGCTCTATTCCCCGTTTTGGCAATATGTTCAGACGACCTTGACCCACTAAAAAGACTTAGAATATTCGTGTATAGTAGTGACTTACACTCCGTGTGGTAAAATAATGGAAGATATATTTATTTCTTAACACGATATACCCCTTCCCTAACCCTTGTACTCCCACCACTAACCCCCACCATTTAAACGTAGTATAAAAGGGGTTCCCTATCACTGGTAAAATCATTCTGCTGAAAATGAGTACACCCGCTCTCCCTATCGCTGCAGCAACACTAGTAGTAAGCAGAAAGGTTGAAAATCACGATCAGTTAATTGTCTTAAGAAGATTACTGCACAAGTTTCTCGATTGGGAGGTTGGTTGTGATTTGTATATGTGGAAGCCTACGGCTCCAGTGTATAATAGTGAACAGGAAGCATGGAAAACAAGCTATAAAAACAATGTAAAGTTACTTAAAATGATTGGTATAATGGAAAGGTTACTCCGGCAGAAATGGATCATCAATCCAACATTTTATATTAAACCAAACCATTGTTGAATCAATAAAAAGGAGAGAGATTAAAAACAGAGCGGGGAATAGATCAGTTTGAGGTCTAAGTGAGAACCACTTACTGCTCTATTCCCCGTTCTGGTGGTATGTTCAGACGACCTTGACCCACTTACAAGACTTGTCATTCTGCGACATCGTTGTTTGATATAAAATGTACTTCCTACAATAATATCCTTGACATTTACCCCCACCACGTAAACATGGTATTTAAGCGACCGCATCGGAATATCCCCAGTAGTTAGCTATGGATTCCCAAGCAAGCACATCCAAAGAGTATAAAGATGAACTATCAGAGTTTTTGAAGTTCAACAATTGCTTGCGGAACCGAAGAGCCGAAAACGCATTAAGAACAAAAACATATAAGCTGACAATGCAAAAAGCCTACCGGAGACTATCAAGTAAAGTCCCGGGCGTTAAAACTACTACTAAAACAAAGGACATGATATATCGGGCAATAGAATACATAAAACATCTGCAGGAAATAGTTGCAGAAGTTCCTTCTGAAGAACCGGTCTCTCTTGAACCGATAGAATGCGTGTTCCTGGTGGAAGATAGGTTGGCGAAACATCATTTTCTTGAGGAAGAACCGTCAGCCTACAAACAAATCTTCCTTATGGATGAAGACCAGGATGAATAACTGGGTTAACAAAATTAAAGACGTCTGGAATACAAAGCGGGGAATAGATCAGTTTGTGGTCCAAGTGAGAATCACTTATTGCTCTATTCCCCGTTTTGGTAACATGATCAAACGACCTTGACCCACTTCAGGACTTGGAAACAACTTTGTTTAGTACTAAATATATATTTAACAACAATATCCCCTCCCCAACGCTCCCCCCCCTCTAAATATTGTGGTATAAAAGGCGAGTTTGTATCAATGGTTGAATCAGTCTAGTCATGGCACCAAGAGACATCATCTTTCCTCATCCACGAGAGGTAATTCTAATGTTAAAAAACATTATGTTAGAAGATGAAGATGAAAATGAAGATGCGGTGTTGGAAGATGAAGAAGTTGATTCCGTAGAGATGGAAGCCGTGAGTTGGATGGAACAATTGGAGAGTGATGAGGATATCTCTAGTGTAGCGGATGACGTGGAGGAAAACTCGAATTCGGACGATGCGGAGTGTTACCAACAGTCACTCTGTTTGGAACACATGGAGGCAACTCCGAGTGGTAGTAGGACCCTTTTTGAGGGTACCTACGTCACTAGCTTTTTCCCCCGTCGCTTATTTCCGTTTGATGAGTCGGATGTGTCAGATGAGTCTGATTAGTTTTCTTCGTTAACCTTCCAACTACAAATACAGAGCGGGGAATAGATCAGTTTGTAGTCAAAGTGAGAACTACTTACTGCTCTATTCCCCGTTCTGGAAATATCTTCAGATGACCTTGACCTATATCTGGACTTGGAAACAACTTCTTTTGATACAATAATTATTACTAAATCAAACATATGCTCCAAGAGGGGGGTACTCTAATGGTGGGGGTAAGCAGGTATTTAACCATGCACTTTGGAATACACGTATTAGTCAGCTATGGATTCGCAAGCAAGCACATCCAACTCCAGATCTGGCTACAGTCAGAGAAACGCTGAACACTCAAAGAAATGGAGAGTGAATATTAACACTGGATATGAGAGATTACAAAGTGTAATCCCATTCGCCAATCCTCGAGATGCAAAAATAACCGTTTTGTATAATGCCATGGAATATATCAAAAGTTTACAGTTAAAACTCCAAGATCCGCTGTCAGCTCCCTCAATCGACCAAAAACTGTTGGAATCATGTCCTCTGACTGAAGATGAAAAACTCCATGAACCGCTGTCAGCTCCCTCAATCGATCAAAAACTGTTGGAATCATGTCCTCTGACTGAAGATGACTTGGCGGTTCAACATTTCTTTGCTGAAGAACCCTCATACAAACAACTTTTTGAAGATCAGGATAATTAAAAGAAAACTTAAAGATCTGTTAAATAATACAAAGCGGGGAATAGATCAGTTTGTGGTCCAAGTGAGAATCACTTACTGCTCTATTCCCCGTTTTGGCAACATGTTCAAACGACCTTGACCCACTTTGGGGACTTGAAAACATCTTGGTTTGATGCAAAATGTACTGCCTGCGTAAAATTTGGTATTTCTTCACTAACACATATACTCCGGCATGTATACCCCCCACCACTGTTCTTTTTCGGGTATAAATAGAGGTGAATTTTGGAGTGTTATTAGTAGCTGGTTAGCCTTTGAGGAAGACACAGTTATAATATGTATCGGTGCGATATTTGTAAAGCCTCATTTAGAGATGATTGGCTTTTAGCCATTCATAAAGAACTAAAACATAATCCCAACACAAATACAAAAGAAGAACAAAATGAACAAGAATTAGATTCAATCGACCATCAATTAGCACAACATCAATTTGCAAACCTAAATCAAAAAGAACAAAATGAAGTTTTAAGACCGAGTGTCATCCATTATGCACACTCAACGCCATCAACATCGACTTCTACGCCTGTTATGTCTACACTTCATCATCCTTCAACATCAACACCATCGACTTCTACGCCTGCTATGTCTACACTTCACCATCCTTCAACATCAACACCATCAACATCGACTTCAACGCCTGCTATGTCTACACTTCACCGTCCTTCAACATCAACAGCTGCTATGTCTACTCTTCACCGACCCTCAACATCAACAGCAGTAGATGTGGAACTACACGCTCAAGCACTACCTGGTAAGGTAGTAACACATTTTAAAATTGACAACGTAAAATTACAACTTGAAAACTTTTTACATAACGCCAAAGAATTAGTAACCAAAACACTAAAGAATGAACAAAAAAGATTAAATTTTATCAAATTTGGACTGTTGCTAGATGCCATATTCACTAACATTCAAAACGAAACATCACCAAGAGGTTTCATGACAAAAAACCGAACCATCATGGCTGCGTCAGATATTGAAAAGATCGTAACAGAATGTCTTGAGGAAATTTTGACGAAACTACAAGAGCATGAAGGAAGAGGATCTGGATGGACTTTATTAAGTATAACAAGTCTGGATGTTAGAGTTCATAAACACGGTTATGGAATGAGAGGAAGTAGCTATATCCCTCTGCCTCAAAAAATTATGAATACCAAATCCTGTATTAACGTGCAAAATGAAAATAATGAATGTTTTAAATATGTTATGTTGGCCAAATATGTAAAAAACCATCCGGAAAGACCAAGTCAAGCATATGAAGAAGTTCAACACAAGTATAATTTCCAGGGAATGACTTACCCTGTTGCAATTACTGATATATCGAAATTTGAAAAACAAAACCCTTCAGCTTCTGTCAACATTTTTGGCTTGGATTCGTCTAAAAATGTGTACCCCTTGCGCATAACACCTATTGAGCGCAGAGATCATACGGATTTGCTATTAATCACTAAAGGGGATATATCCCACTATGTCTACATTAAAAATTTTGAAGCTCTTGTTTCTAAACAATTATCTAAGCATGAAAAAAAGATTACAATTTGTAAAAGATGTTTTTGTCATACAATCAAAGAATTGAGACGGGGAGGATCAGAATGGTTAGTAGAACATCAAAGGTTATGTAGTGGAAACTATGAGGTAAGGATTAAATTGCCACATCCCAGCAGAGCGCAGATAAGATTTGACAAAGTAAATCAACAATACCCTGTTCCATTTGTTGTGTACGCGGACTTCGAAGCATCTTTACTTCCTATTGAACAACAAGAAGAGGATATCACAAAAAGAAGCAAATATCAAAAACATGCACCAAACAGTTATTGTATACTAACAAAATCCACGCTGTCTGAAGAACATCTTCAAGAATTTGGACTATCATCTGCTCCGAAGATTTATCGTGGTGAACAAGCAGCGAAACACTTTGTAGATGAGTTGTATTACATTGCCTCTAAGGTGGAAGAAATCTACAAAATTAAAATACCGATGCAACCTATGGATGAACACCAACTTCAACATCACAATTTGGCAACAACATGTTATCTGTGTAATAACCTATTTACACCAGATAACGTTAAAGTGCGTGATCACGACCATCTTACAGGAGCCTACAGAGGTGCAGCCTGTAACGCTTGCAACTTAAATTACAAAGTACCATCTTTTATACCCGTTGTTCTACATAACCTTAGCGGATATGACTCTCATTTCATAATCCCGGAGTTAGGAAGAGATGATGGAGCAATAGATGTTTTGGCAACAACAATGGAAAAATTTATAAGTTTCTCTAAAAAGGTTGGCAAAATAAAACTTAGATTTATTGATTCGTTTCGATTTATGCCTTCTAGCCTAATGAAATTAACTGATAATTTAAAAAGAGAAGATCTGATAGAAACAAGCAAAATTGTAGCCAGTAGTAAAATGGATCTGGTTCTTCGAAAAGGAGTCTTCCCCTACGATTACATCGATGGACTTCATAGATTTAATGAAACATCACTTCCTCCACCAGAACAATTTAACAACAAACTTAATGATTCGGAGATTTCACTTGAAGACTATCAACACGCATGTCGAGTATGGAACGAGTTGGATATGAAGACTTTAGGAGAATACTCAGACTTTTATGTAAAACTTGACGTGACTCTTCTCTGCGATGTTATGGAAGAATTCCGAAGAACCTGTTTTGCAGCATACGGTTTAGACCCTCTACATTCATATACATCTCCAGGACTAGCTTGGCAAGCAATGCTGAAAGAAACAAAATGCAAACTCCAGCTGTTAACAGATATAGATATGGTTTTAATGGTTGAGTCGGGTGTTAGAGGTGGATTAACTCAAAGCGTGACGAGACATGTTAAAGCCAACAACAAATATCTACCTGACCATGATCAAGAGAAACCTTCAACGTACTTGGGATATTTCGACGCGAATAATCTGTATGGATGGGCCATGTCGAACCCACTTCCATTTGACAACTTTAAATGGGTTGATCCCGACTGTATTGGCGATATTTCACAAATTCCAAAACAAGGAGATACCGGATATATTTTGGATTGCGACTTTGAATATCCAGAACATTTACACGATCTTCATTATGACCTTCCACTCCTTGCAAGAACAGAAATTTCACCAACTGGAAAACACCCCAAATTAATGATGACCCTTAACAATAAACAACGATACGTAGCTCACTATTGGGTTGTTCAACAAGCTATCGAATTAGGTTTACGTCTTACTAAAATTAATAGAGCTGTAGAATTTTCCCAATCGTGCTGGTTGAAACCGTACATAGACTCGAATACTACCAGAAGAGCAGCGGCTACATCAGCCTTTCAAAAAGACTTTTTTAAATTGATGAACAATGCGATATTCGGTAAAACATTGGAAAACAAAAGAAGACATAAAAATGTTAAACTTGTTACAGATCCAAACAAACTACAAAAACTCGTACAACAGCCAAACTTTGGAACATCTATAATTATTAACGAAAATCTTGTAGCTGTATCTATGAAGAAAACAAGTGTGAAGATGGATCGTCCTTTGTATATAGGTATGACAATCCTGGATATCTCCAAGACTCATATGTACGATTTTCATTACAAGAAGATGGTCACCTTTTATGGACGAGAAAACATCGGCATCTCCTACATGGATACAGACGCATTTATATATTGGATAATTACTAACGATATGTATGAAGACCTTCGGACATTTGATTACAAAAACGACTTTGACTTTTCCGACTATCCAAAAGATCATCCAAACTACGACAATGACAGAAACAAAAAAGTGCTTGGCAAATTTAAAGATGAAGCCAATGGTGTTATACTTCAAGAAATTGTTGCACTAATGTCAAAATTATATTCTTTACAACTAAATGAAAACCAAGTCATTAAAAAGCTAAAAGAGTAAAAAGTTTGTATTTAAAGAAGAATGTGCATTTTAATCACTATAAGAAATGTTTATTTGAAGATCAAGATATAACAGCAAAATTCAACACAATCAGAAGTTTCAACCATCAGCTGTACAGCGTGACGGAAGTAAAAAAAGCTCTCTCTTCAAATGATGATAAACGACACATCCTTGCAGACAACATCCACACTCTACCATTCGGCCACTATTCCCTCAACCCTATTGACGAGTAACCCTTTCATCGTCCTACATCCCTTTTCCTTTTCCTTTCCGTATAAAAGGGGGAACACAGCAGTATTTTGCTGTGTTCCCCCTTTTATACATTAGTTTAGAATGACCTTGACCTATATAAGCAGATTTATACAAAAGAATATTTAATATCATATCAGCTGTCTTCGTGAAACCATCATGTCAGACCTGAAGGAGAAGATTATTAATGAACTACACAAACCTGCAAGAATAAAGTTTCCAAGAAGAAATACTGTTATAAAAGGGATAAATGATCTATATCAAGCGGATTTAATTGAAATGCGACCGCATAGCAGAATAAACAAAGGATTTAAATATATACTCACAATTATTAATTGTTTTACAAAAGTTGCAGACGCTTTGCCTCTAAAGGACAAGACTGGTAAAAGCGTAACAGAAGCCATGGAAATAGCCATAAAAAGAGATAAAAACAAAATTAAACATTTACAAACTGATGATGGAACAGAATACTTTAATACAAACTTTGCACAGTTAATGAATAAATATAAAATAAATCATTATTCTACAAATTCAGAGAAAAAAGCAGCTATTGTAGAAAGATTCAATAGAACCTTAAAAGGAGCACTGTATAAACAATTTTCAAAAAGAGGTTCTTACGCATGGTATGATGTTTTACCACAATTAATAAATGATTATAACAACAGGTTTCATAGAACTATTGGTATGAAACCTAACAAAGTAAATAGAAGAAATGCAAAAGATGTATTAAAACGCATTAAGAAAAATACAAAGCCTAAAGTAGAAAAAATGCAGCCAAGAAAATTTAATGTAAGTGATAAAGTACGGATTAGTAAATATAAGGGAGTGTTTACCAAGAAATACCTTCCCAATTGGACGAATGAAGTTTTTACAGTGTATAAAGTGCAACCGACTGTACCTGAAACGTATATCTTAAAAGATAACAAAGGAGATTTGTTGCAAGGTGCATTTTATGGACATGAAATGTTAAAGTCAACAGTAGGTGATGTATATCTTGTTGAAAAAGTGTTACAAAGAAAAAAGGACGCAGTTAAAGTGCGGTGGTTAGGGTTTAACAAAACTGAGGATTCATGGATACCTATAAAGGACTTGGTTTAATGCAAGCAACTCATTTCATCGTTAACCTTTGAGCAGGATGGAGATTATTAACCAT
Organism: Allygus modestus; assembly: GCA_963675035.1. Classification (NCBI taxonomy): domain Eukaryota; kingdom Metazoa; phylum Arthropoda; class Insecta; order Hemiptera; family Cicadellidae; genus Allygus; species Allygus modestus. Next base: position 175,372,478 of record OY776112.1, on the reverse strand, counting down.
AAAGATCGATTCAATATTAATAACATAGATGATTTAACTGTGGATAACGTTAAAATCAACAATGGTAAACACGGTAGTTTACTTCCAAACACGGTTCGATGTATAGTAAGTGGCCCCTCAAACTGCGGAAAGACCAATGTTGTCTTTAATTTGATCACTAATCCGCAGGGATTAAGGTTTAATAACCTATATTTTTTTTTCAAAGTCTCTACATCAACCAAAGTATCAATTGCTGGATAAAATCCTATCTGATGTGTCTAATGTTAATTTTTACAAATTTAACGCTAGTGATAGCATTATGCAACCAAACGAAGCGAAACCGTATTCTGTATTTATATTTGACGATGTATCTTGTGAAAATCAGGATACTATTAGAAACTACTTTGCCATGGGAAGACATAATAACATCGACAGCATATATATAGGACAAACCTATAGCAAAATCCCAAAACAACTTATCAGAGATAATGCAAATATTCTGATTGTATTCAAACAAGATGATACTAACCTAAAACATATATATAACGATCATGTGAATGCGGATATGCCATTTGAAAAGTTTAAAGAACTTTGCGGAAAAGCATGGGCGGAAAAGTATGGATTTTTGGTTATTATGAAAGATCATGCTATAAAAGATGGTCGTTATAGAATAGGTTTTGATAAATTCGTTTTAATACACTGATTAACGGTATTACTGTACAAGTCGTCAAGGTGTGAAGATGGTTAACCAGGAAAAGCTATTAAAGGAAATAAAATCACTTAGTGATTCTATTAGACAAAAAAACCGAGCTTTAAAAACAGGTATAAATGAAAGAGAGCAATTTTTAGAAACAACATTCAAACCTGTTACTGAACCTTTAAAGCGATTAGCACAAAATATGGAAAAACCTTCAATTCGCTTCGAAGGAGACAAAATGCTACCAATTTCCAAATACGAAGAAGAATTTCAGAATGATGAAAGTTTTGGCCAGTTACATACATCTGAAGAAAGCGACGAGTATGAAGAAAGCGGAGATATAGAGGATTTAAAGGAAAAGGATATTGCAGAAGATACAAGTACAGAAGATACAAGTGTAGAAGATACAAGAGCAGAAGAAGAGGATATTAACCCATCCAACTTAAGCAAATTAGGCACGGATATTATGTTTAAAGGAACACTTGGAAGAACATATACGTTAAAAATGTTACACGCCGCACATGCTAATCGAAGTTATCATACCTATGGAGCTAGAATAGAGGATAAAGGATTAATGATTGGAGATAGTAAGTTAGATATAAACGAAAATGATGATATAGTTATTGGAGATAAGAAATATAAAGGTACAAAAGGTTTGTTTGAACTTATCTTTAAAAATAATCCTGGTAAATATACTAAAAGGGATTTACAATTGTTTAAAAATATATTAGAGTATACAAATGCACATAGAAAAAAGTATTCCAAAGACCTACCTATTCATAGAAATCGGTCAATAAAATATACAAGTATTATATCTAGTCTTTTCCCCTCAAAATCAAAAAAAGCTCAAATTAAAATAAGAGCTTTATCTTCTGCTGAATTAAATGTTTTGCATAAAAAGAGAAAAACAACTGATCCTACCACATCTGGAAGGGGATTATTGAAAAATTTGTATAAAACTAATATAATATATTACAACGATATAAATAAGTTAGTTGATCGAATGAGATTATTACATGAAGCCATGGAAGCCGGGCACACTGGTTTAGAAAACGAATGGGTAGCTTTGGTTGATGAACTGCGAAAACAAGGAATAATTGTTCAGTAGACGCATATATATATATAATAAGAACCTAAACGATAGCGATTCAGTTACATCATGAGTGTGGACAAGTTTGGACGGTATTCCGAGTTTGGAGTAAAATCTGGATATAGTGAAAAAAGAGCTGGGTTTCCGTTAACATCTGACGGCAACTATAATTTTGAAGGAAAAGTAATTCAAAATGTTGGTGATCCGCTTATGTCGTCTGATGCGGTTACGGTACAGTACATGAAAAAAAGAACCCCAACTGTACACGAAGATCATTGGGGGTTTTCCGGTAAAAGGTTAAGCGATATACAATATCCCATTTATGATGGCGAAGCAGTCAATTTAGCTACTCTAAAATTGTTAACGATTTACAAAAGGAATAAAACTGACCCAAGCTATGATGTAAAAAAATTAAAATTATCAAATGTAGGTGATTGTGAGCAGGATGGAGACGCTGTAAATAAGAAAATGTTTGATATTGTACACAAGAAATGGACTACGGAATATGAAAAACATTTGGAAAGGTTTGGTGCAGCTCTATTCCATTATATCCATCGGGCTTCAGGAAGAGATGCAGCTTCAGATGTTGACAGTCACAATTATTTAGACTGGAAAAATATACACAATCCAGAGAAACCTAATCAACGAGATAAACCGTCTAAGCCTTCTAAAGTCAAGACATTAGGAAAGGAGGATAAAGTGAATGTGATTAATGAACCAACAGAAAACAATGAAGATTACATAAGAGAAAAAAGAATTTAAAATACCCCCCATGATAAGGGATAAAGCATCAGTCATATTCGAGAGACGATACAGAGAGGATGATGGAATCCAATATTACTGCGTGGAGTTTAATATCTCAAGAGCCGAGATTTCCCCAAGGAGTGTTGACAGATGGTTTTGTTCAACGGTTTGATAGATATATGGATTGGGAACAACTTTCCATACATTACCTCTTTACAATGACTATGTTAAGAATTTATTTTCACAGAGTTAACTGGATCCATATTTTACAAAGACAACAGTTTTCAGAAGACTTCCTCGTAGAGATGACATCGAATTTTAATAACTGTTGGGAAGTAATAAGTAAATATCAAAATCTCTCTGAGAATTACATTGACAATTTTAAAGATAAACTAGACTGGGATGTGTTATTCAATTATCAACGATTAAGTGGCAAGTTTCTAAGGGAACATGACAACTATTTAAAGTTTATTCATTTTACCGAAGACAACGATACCATCACCAGCGGAGAAACATCTGGAACATCTTCAATTACACCTTATTTCTATTTTTACTACTTTTATTTAATATGTCTACATTTAATTAATAAATCCATTTCGATATAATAAATGGATTTTAAACAGTATATAATACAAGAAACCAAAACTGATATTACATTCATTGTAAAACATTTATAGAGTGCACCTACTGATTGTAAGTTTTGCTATAAATAGCCATGTCGAGGGTTAAACGCATCAGTCATAATCGAGAGAGATTACAGAGAGGAAGGGGAATAGCATCAACAGCATTTTCTCTATTGAGTAAACCGGTTGGAGCTATAGTTAACAAGGCGATTGATTTATTACCTGTGGAATTACATTTACCTGGAGGATATCAATATTGTGGTCCTGGAACCAAATTAGAGAAACGTCTTGCTAGAGGAGATCCTGGAATAAATAAGCTCGATCAGGCTTGTAAACAGCACGATATAGCGTATTCCAAATTTGGTGATACTAAAAATAGATCAATAGCGGATAAAGCACTTGCTGAGAAAGCTTGGCAAAGAGTAAAATCTAGTGACGCGAGTATTGGTGAAAAAGCAGCGTCTTTAGCAGTAACAGCAGCAATGAAAGCAAAAACTACGTTTGGAGGAGGAAAGAGAAGAAGGCGTGGGAAAAAACCCGCTAAAAAACAAGGAGGTAATATCAGAAGAAAACGTCGATCTACCAGTGGTAAAGCTAAAAAGAAACCAACAATATGGTCAATGATAAAAAAGGGAGGAGGATTATACCTAAGACCGTATCGTGTGTATTAAATAAGAAAGAGCAATTAATAATTAAAAACAAAGAATTGACCAATGAAGAACTGATTACATATGCTTCTTGTTTGAAAATCCCATTTTTTAGAGGAGTATTTATGAAAGATGAGTTACCGGTTAAAATGTGGAAAAATGAGACTGGTATTGTAAATTTGGATAATAGTGAAGGATTAGGCACTCATTGGGTGTGTTACAAGAAACTTGGTAAAACCATTTATTATTTCGACAGTTTTGGAGACCTTCCACCACCGAAAGAACTTCAACAATACTTTCGTGCGGCAGAAAATGTTTTTTACAATCATACAAGAAAACAACCTGATGATACATCCATTTGCGGTCATTTATGTTTAGACTTTTTAGCTAAAAGTGTTAGTCAACTTTAAGATGTCCTCGTATACAGTGTCATTAACCGGTAACTCATGTACTTTGCGCAGTATTCTGTTTCCAGCGCTACGTTTGCAAAAAGGAAGACCATGGGAAGCCGCATTATTGGATTTAACAACATATAACTCTATTCCAAACGTTAGTGAAGGAATTAATAACAAAATACATTATTACAAGACAAAAGATGATAAAGGAAAGTATTCAGCTTTGGAAGAATTCAGTTTACCAACAGGAGCTTATGAAATTGATAATATAAATGAAGTTATACAAAAACATATGGGAAAAGAAAATATAACGATAAAAGGCAATAACAATACAATGAAAGCCGAAATTACGTCTAAGTATTATATTGATTTTAGCCAAGAACATTCAATTGTTAGTTTATTGGGGGTTTCTAAGGAAACAAAAGTATTAGAACCTAATAAAACTCATTCTGGGAATAAAACTGTGACGATCATCAAAGTTAATAGCATAGACATTACATGTAACATTATACAAGGATCCTACAGAGATGGAGAGAATCGTCATATATTACACACATTCTACCCATCAGTTGCACCGGGTTTCAAGATAGTAGAAAAGCCTCAAAACCTTGTGTACCTACCGTTAAACACCAGTTTCATTTCAGACATCGTGCTGAACATAGTGGATCAAGACGGAAACCTTATTGACTTTAGAGGAGAAGCTATTACTGTAAGAATACATATAAAATCATCCGCTTAGACAATGGGGTTATCATTTAAAAAGAGAGAGCCAACAAGCAAAGAGGTCAGTAGCTTATCAGCTGTAGAAGGGTTAACAAGTGACAACATTCGTTTTCTAGAAGAAATTGGATTAAAAGTCATTAACAATGGATATACTGGATATAGCGCAGGGTCCAACATTCGACGAGACCTTATGGGAAAAGGAATATCACACGCACAACCCTTACGCTTCGTCCAAATTAAACAACAACGATGAAATTAGGATTCCTATACAACAACAAGACATTTATACTCTTCCATGCGAAAGTTATTTATATATTGAAGGAAAAGTAACAAAAAATGATGGTACTGCTGGAACCACTGTTCCGTTCATAAATAATCCTATGGCATTTTTGTTTGACGAGATTAGATATGAAATTTCAGGAGTTACAGTCGATTCAACAAAAAAGGTTGGAATTTCCAGTACATTGAAAGGATTAGCGTCTTTAACACCAAATGAGAAGAATCTGTTAGCTGTTGCAGGATGGGTTGCACCAGACAAAAGTACAATCGCTCCTGACTCTTCGGGAAACTTTGATTTCTACGTACCTTTAAGATTACTCCTAGGATTTGCTGAAGACTACAGAAGAATAATAATAAATGTAAAACAAGAACTAGTTTTATTAAGATCATCAAACGATAAAGATATTATTAAAGCAGCTACTGGAACAACTGATGCCAATTTAGACTGGAAATTAACATTAGACAAGATTGTTTGGAGAGTACCACATGTGCGACTAAATGATGAACACAGGATTACATTATTAAGAAAGTTAAAATCAGATCGAGACATTGTAATGCCATTCAGAAGCTGGGAGTTTCATGAATACCCCGTTTTACCTACAACACAACGACATACATGGACTGTAAAAACTTCTACTCATTTGGAAAAAGCGAGATATGTAATATTTGGATTACAAACGAAGAAGAAAAGTATAATAACTGAAAATGCTGGTGAATTTGACCATTGTAAATGAACAAACTGTAAAGTGTTCCTGAATTCACAATTCTTTCCCTACGACAACTTTAATATTTCTTTTGATAAGAAAAGATACAGTGTTTTATACGACATGTACGCTAGGTTCCAAAATTCATATTACGGCAAAACAAATACACCTCTACTATCTCCCGTTCAGTTTGAATCGAAAGTTCCGATTGTTGTAATTGATTGTTCCAAACAAAATGAATCTGTAAAATCGTCTAGTGTTGATATAAAAATAGAAATGGAATTTCAAGAAAACGTACCTGCAAATACATCTGCGTATTGTTTAATTTTGCACGATAAAATTGTTACATACACACCGTTGACCGGTATTGTAAAGACAGTATTGTAAAACGTTGTACCACCACCGGCACCGCCACTGTCGCTAACCTATAAATAGCGGAGCAGCAATGCAGGTCTTCAGTTGATCGTCTATCGGCGCATGGGTAACATCTTCTACAAAATGAGTTCTCCATCTGTTGTACAAGGTGATGCAGAGGTAGCACCGTTATTGGAACGTGATAATACTAGTGAAGCAGAAATCATCAAGGAAATAACTGCATTTTTAAAGTTTGGTAAAAGAGATAGAGAGGAGGAAATTAATGCAGACCCATCAAAGGTAGTACCAAAGAGGAAGAAGAAAGTTGAAGAAAATATTCCACCTCACATTTTAACTGAAGTTTTTCTGCGAATCTTTTACCCCATCTCAGCATGCATCAGTAAAAGTGTATCAGTTGGATTGATGAAATCATTGGATTATTCCCCTACAGTAATACTACACCATGGAACAAAAAAGGTTTTATTTTCGCAAAATGCTTGGGAGTCATTTTTGAAACATGTACATTTAATAGAATGTTATTTAACTAACAGTTTGTGTGGAAGGAAAACACATATTCGACTTTTGGATTGTGACAATGAAATCGATATTGTTAAACATCGCGGACAACTACAAGTGCGAATTAGAGACTTGACTCAACATGAAAATAAGATTCTACTGTCACGTGAAGAATTCTACGTTTTAAACTACGCAACAGAACCTATTACAAGGTACATGAGACAGTTGGTATTTGCAAGCGCTATTATTAAAGAATATTTGGTCGATACTTTGGAAAAACAACCTGATAGCACCATCGTGTACGGACCTGTGGATACATCTATTTTTAATAGAATACCTCATGAAGTTTGCATGTGGAGAAAGTTAAAGGATTTTGAACCACTTGTAGAAATCGCTACAGAAGCTACAGAAGAAACAACACAGGAAGAAGAAGAAACGGAGAAACAAGAAGAAGAAGAAAACGAAACACAAGAAGAAGTTAAAAAAGACTAAAGTTTGACTTAGTAAAGAAGAACACACGTGGGGTAGGCCTATTGGGGACGGTGCCCACGTTAAATATACACCAACGCGCCTGCAACTGTACGGCCTGGTATTTAACCTACCGTGGTGTGGAAAACAGTTTAGTTGATCGCTAGGTGCCATGATGAGCGGAGGGGATGAAGAAGTGAGTGTAAAGCCTTGTGTAATAGAATTTCAAGCATTTCGAAATAATGACGATAGGTTTATTATCAAGGAATTAGTAATTTTAGACTTGCTTACATTTGTAGCCTACCCATTCACGTTTGAAGCTCCTTTTTCTTTTAACAAACTTAACACCAAAGCAAAAAGTACAAACAAATGGATAACAAACTACTTTCATCACATACATTGGTATGAAGGATTTACAAGCTACAGTAATCTGCACAGTATTATGTTTAACTTTTGCAAACAATATTCACATATATACACAAGAGGATTAGAAAAAAAGAACTGGATACAAAAGTATACGCACGGTAATGTTTTCGATATAACTATCAGTAAGGACTTTAACATTAATCTCGGTAATATTTGTGTCGCTGCAAAAGATCTTAAACACGGTCAAACAAACTGTGCATTGTACAACGCATATCGTTTGGCTGCTTACTTGAAACAAACGCAGGAATGTGGTGGGGGTAGCGGAGAACAGAAATGTGGTGGGGGTAGCGGGGCCTATAAATACGAGGAGACAACACCGCTTCAGCATGAGTATTATTCGAGACTCCGAAGAGGCAACATCACAGAAGACACCACCACTGACGAAGATGGCATCACAACAATATCTACAAACATTGGTTGATCAATTCAACACTCACTCAAAATCGAACCTTCTGCTAACTAAAAAATGTTCAGAACTAAAAGAACAAAGACATTACATTATTCATAGCATCAAGAAAGTGGAAACCACGCATGGAGAAGCAATTCTAGTATCATTGTGCGAAGGACCTATGACTCCAGGAGATGAGCCGAAGTTTCAAGTATTTCTTCCAAAACGATTTGTTCAACTGCTACAAAATGAAGACTTGCGAGATATTCAACCGGGGACGTTGTATTTGGTATCACACGGTGTAAGCGGCAACAACTCGACGGAACTCACTCTGCACATCATGCATCATTGTACATAATGTCTCTATTTGTTTTTCTCTGTTTGTATTTCTAGTCATCAATGTTAGACTTAAGCTTATTGTATTGTAAAATGTTTGTTTAATAAAGAAAGAGAAATAAAAAAAAGAATAACATTAAAAGAAAAAACAAAAAACAAAAAAAAAAAAAAAACAGCAACATAGCAGTATATTATTTTATATACTGCTGTGTTGCTTTTTTTTTAAATTCAAATGGATGACCTTGAACTTTCATTCAGGGTTAACTTATGAAGGGGTATAAAAGAGAGGGAGCAGTGAAGTTAGTCTCAGTCTTGTCTAACACACGCTGCAGCTAACATGTCGGTGCCACCGATGAACAATTTATTTTTCGATAACAATTTGAAGACATATTGTTGCGAGTTGCAATGTTTTAAAATACCAGGCGATCAAGTTGACGGGAAAGCTTGTCGTAAGTGCAGGTGTTTCAGCTATTGCATATGTAGATGTAAAACATATCAAATGAACCGTCAAGATAAAATACAAGAATTACGGCGACGGCTTGCATTACTTTGGCGGCGAATGGAGTAGCAACCATCTGCCGCGCACTTGCCACCTGCCGCCTACCATCTGCCGCCTGCCATCTGCCGCCTGCCATCTGCCGTCCGCCATCTGCTCCGCCCCACCACAATTTTACCCCCACCATTTAGTACGATTACAACGCTAGCTTGTGAATAGCCAGTACACCTCCGGCTCTCGACCGGTGAACATCGAGCTGCTCGTCCCGACTGTGTGTTCCCTGCGGTCACATAAATAGGCAAGGAACACACAGTCGGGATGGGCCGATTGGACAAACAAGCGCAACACTTGAAAACTACGTATGACGGTCGCGACTCCGGATCAACAACATCGATGACGACAAACAACGGGGAACTATTGTAAACATAAATTATTGTAAACATAACTTCTTGTAAATAAAAAGAAATGTAAACATTAAAGTAATAAATGAAATAGTACTACCTCGCACTCGTATCATTCGATTGCTTCATTCGATTGTTTTCATTCGATATTTTATCGAATGAAAACTATCGAATCACAATCGGATTTTACGCGTGCGAGGTAGTACTTTTTTAAAATAACCTCCCCGTGACCTTGACCTTTAAACTTTCCCTCATTACGTCACAAAACCGCCTACGTCACTGGCTGAGGCTCAGATGACGTGTTTAATGACTCAGCGCTTCCGGTCACGTGACCGGAAGCCATAAATCACTTGGCCCAGAACCGGCAAACCCACACTACTGCCAACGCCATTTATTTGTACAGAGAATATTAAAAGGTCAGGAAAAAATAAGCAGAAAAGCTAAAACAGACAACTGCAATATATCTCTTTTCCAGCTTTGCCAGGTTTGTGCCACTAATTTTGTTATGTTTAATCTATTCTTTCCACCTGAAGTGGAACTTAAAGTGAACATTCTATTTGCATTGAAACGATAAAAGTTTTTGTAGTTATTCCCAACTGAGACACAGAAACAAAAACTAGTGCAACTATTTAAAAACAGCAAAGGCGAAAGCGATTTACTCCTAAATTTTAATTAATTGTTGGCCATGCAACGTTTAAAGTTTTTCTCGATATCGGACATAAAAAGTTTTCCGTTACAAACTACAACAGCGCGCTCACTGCTCTTTTTTTTTGGGGGGGGCGACAACAGTTAACGGCCTATTTTGGACAACGATCTATATTAAATCTTAGAGTATACTTTAAGCTGGTATAACATGGTTAATGCATTTAACACATTTCTTCTTTAGATACATTCAATTGCATTTGTAACTAAAAAATGGATGGAAATGTTTGAAGAAGATTTTTTGATAGGATAATAGTATTTATATACTTATATGCTTATACTTAATAGGTTAAGGGAAATAATATATAGACTAATGTTATATTTGATAGATACTTTAATGCCACAAATATTAATATTTTACTAGAATTTTATGATTAATGACACAGTTATGGGAGTTAACCATTGATACAGACCTTGTTTAGCAATTCATATAAGTTAAAATATAAAAAAAACTCAGTAATTTAATTTGTTACCAATAAAATGACACTTTAATGAACAAATGTTGCTCAGACAGATTTAATTTGTTATAACTCATTTATATGTCAATTCCAGTTAATTGAAGTGAATACCTCACATTACTCACAACAAATCTGAGTACAAAGCGTCTCTTATTAATCTAGCAGACTGGTGGATGAACGCGGTATGTGTCTGTCCCTTGTCAGCAATCGTAGGATAATTATTTCTATACTTTCGAATTATTATTGGAAATTCTCCGGTTGGGCCTCGTAATAACAATGTAACTGATTGAAATCGATCGCCTTGTCCCATCTTCTGTTTACCGTCTTGTATGTAAGTACAGTGTATAAGTGTAAATATATTTTGAAGTGTTGTGAGACTTAGTTTATTTATCCCGTTTAGTTGTAACTACTAAAGAAATTATTTCGCACTATTGTAACGTCATCGAACATAAATGAACAATGTTTCTGTATCTAGAAGTCGAAAAATATGACCTTGCCAATTACGGTATTATTGACTTATCCATTAACTAAAATAAAATGTAGATATGTTTTCAGTGGCAGCTTCGCACAGGGGTTGGTATTCGCCTACCAATCATGTGGTTTCCCTGGCGAGTAATGTCGTCGGCGCGGAGCCGATCAGCCATGGGCCGCACCTTCATCATCGGCCACATTGCCGGGCTCAACTAACTTCTAGATCTAAAGCTCACTGCGGTCGTCCGTCCCGCATAACGTTCCATAAATTGGTTTTATTACTGTACTTATCCCTCCCATCCCCTTCCTACTCCCTTCCCTCCCCCCTTGGCCCGTTACTGTCTTAGGTTTCAATAACAGTCTTGCAGAAGTGCAACTTTCTATTGCTTTGAGCACTTTGTTAAATAAAGTATTTTTATTTGTGTTGGAACATGAGGTGTTACATATGTAGTGCATACTGTTCGCTGTTTAAGTTTTTAAGAGGCTGAGAGCCTCTTTTTGCCAAACTTTGCCCGTCCATATAGACTATAGATCTGTGCGTAGAACGTAACCAGCAAAGCAAGGGGTGAGTCGTTCCAGAAGTATAGTTGGTACTGATAAAATTTACTTGCCAGGAGACTGGGACGCGACCCCACGACAGGGCCGCTGCCATGGTTCCGGTGTCCGCCGCGCGCCGCCTTGACCACTACGACTCACTCAAGAGAAGAGTTTTGCTGAACGATAGGTTGGTTATTAACGAAGTCACCACACCGGGTGGGGATAACGGGAATAGCGTTTATCATATCAGAAGTTATAGAAATTATATTATATTACATTATATTATATTATATTATATAAATTATTTATAGAAAGAGAGTGGATTATTTCAGAAGTTGTTCATACCGACATCGTAAATGGGGAATATTTGCTCTAATTGGAGTATCAAGTATACTAGTAAAGCTCAGCTTGGTTACGATAAAACTATGTTTAAACTCCTAATTATTTAATTTTAAAATAATCCTTTAAGTTTGGAAAGATATTGCGAGTGATAAGAAACATATAGATAGACAGTATGTTTCACATTAATTTCAACAGTGTATAGCAGTTTATCAAATTACTTACCTCAAGGATGTATGTTTTACTCAGAAGTTATGGAAATAAATACCCAGAGAGGCTCTTCAGTTGGCCTGCTCCGCGCCACCGCACAGAATTCTATAGGGGGTCTTTCCACGTGAACGCATGTCGATTTTGAAAAATAAATCCAAATTAAGTTTAATGCATTAAGCCTCTGGTTACCTTTACCCCATTACTACAATATATTTTTCCTCGGTATTGTATGGTTAGTATTCGGTCTGATTAAAATAAATCATTATTGGGACTCCAGATAGGATATAAAGTATAAATTAATTGTTCAACCGTTAATATGTTTTTTTTGTTAATTTTGACTTCATCAAGAGATAAAAAACTACTTGCATATAGTTTTATAATTTTCAATTCTTTGCTATTTTAAATTGATAATTAGATTATTAGGTTTTATTAGAAACTTACGGTTTATATTTGTTTTCGAAATTTAATGAGCGACCCAGTTGTTATTGTGGGTGTGTGGTGTATAAAACCACTTTATCACGATATAAATAAACTGTTTAGTGTTATTTAAACGGGTGAAATGTGGATTGATACGAAAACTTAGGTCAAATTTAACTCTCACGAGTTTTTAATAAGCTTGTGTACTTGTTAAGTAAGCCCTTCCACGAACTTTAAACCCTCGACAGCAAAACTATACATACAGGCTTTGAACAACACGTTAATGCTAAAAAATGCATTGCAACGTGTTTAAAACACGCAGCAAGTAATTTAAACAACTCATTGGTGTTACAAAGTGTCGATCGCTTAGCCGCATGTTTTGCTCTAATAAATGTGATGTAGAGATTTTGCTCAAAACATTTTCTTTAAGCTTGTTTTCTATCATTGTGATGAATAAAACTGCATAAAAGGTACAAACCAGAACTCTTAGGGATTGTAAAGAATCTCTTTCCAGGCATAGGGAAATAAATAACTCCGTTTCTTTCATCCTGTTCATTTTTAAGCTTCCAAAGGCGTGTTTTGGCTCTTTATATCCTAAAATGTTTAGTATGTATTAAAAGCTAGCATTGGTTTCTAGTGGAGTAACTATACACATTGTTTTCTCACATTCTGAAATAAGTAAATAAGCAGTGCCGTAAAAAAATAATAAACTAAACTCTACAAGCTATAAATCTGTAAAAAAAACAGTAACGACGTTACGTTTAAGAGGCAACATAATAGAGATCTTTATTACGGGACAGAGATTATTTCCAAACTTCTGTAATTTGTCCTTGTAACATATGCCACAAGATCTATTTTAAAGATGTTAATCAGTGTTATGTTTTATGTTATTGTTAAACAACGGATTTAGTATTTCATATAATATGCCTAAGAGTAAAATAAATTACTGTAATACCGTAATCAAAAAAATCTGAACCAAATTATGTTGAAAAATATAGTTACACTTATAACGAGAGTGAGTTTAATTACATAAAAGCCAACTGAGGTGACAGTTGAATATTCACAATTATTAAAGGAGTATGCGACAACTGTGGAGAAAACTGTAGGACTTAAACTATAGAGCCTGAAACAATTGAGTTTAATAAATTATTTCAATTTATTGGGACGGTTGAATTTATAATTAAATCGCTTAGTTTGTATACAATCACTGAGTAAACAACTTGCTCTGGTGGTACTGTATAAAATTAAATAGATTGGATTAATACAATAATCCCCAATACCTTCGCCTTATCGTCTGACCAAAAACAGATTGAAAACATTTTGTTTTATGCATAGTTATTATTTAACTGAGAAGACTTGGCAATCGTTAGCTTATTTGACCGTTCGATACATAAACTACAGTTTTATTATTTCCAGAATGTTGTAGTTTCTAATGTTATGCATTCTTGATTGTCACCATTTAATTCTCAGAAAATACATCTCCCAAACATAAAAAATAATTTAACAAACTAGAATGTTCTATAGATCGTTACAAATTGACCAACCATCAAATAACTAGAGGTCGAGTAAAATTTGAAATGCAACAACATTGTTCTAGTATGTTACACGTATTAAGTAAGTAATAAGTAAGTCAAGTATAGTAGTAGGAAAATATTACATTAGCTTAGCATTACATCCTTATGTTCAAGCAAAGAGCAATACCATTGCAATACCGATAAACCTGAGATGCATCCACATTGAATTTCAGTAACTCTCCTAGAAAAGGCAGTGAAGGTATAATTCAAAATCAAAACTACTTTAAAATCGTTATGTAATCAAAATTATACGTTAATTATATTAATAGGTAAACACAAAACTGTAGCTCCTTTTTTCTCAGCGTGTGTGCATCGTAGGAGAAATTCACGCATACCGTTAGAGAGGTATTGTCGTGCGGATGTGCAGAAACACCTACTTTATAAAGGCTCTCAGGGCTACTACCCACAGGCCTTCAAAGTTTCAATGTTAATCTTATGGAATAATCCATAACACATAAACAACAGAACCAAAAAAATCTGCTAGTTTTTGGTGTTTGTCTTTGTGGATCTATTGAATTATATATTTCATAGCTGATTTAATAACAAATGCTGGCAAAAGAGGAAGATCAGAAGTTTCAGGACTAATGTAATTACAAAAGACTACTGACTACTGGAATGGTAACACCCTTCTCTTATCCGTTTTAACTCCACATTAAAAAAATAAACTGGGTATGAGGGGGTAGAGAGTAATTGAGTGGTGAGGGGGGAGATGGGGAGAGAGAAAAAGTGGTTACTCGTGAAGTTTAGCATAAGGACACTTTCACGCAGAATGTGCACAACACTCGTGCATACAGACATTATTCGTATGTGCCGCTTTGGGTTTACATAGAAATATTTTTGGTAGAATTTTGACCTCGCTAGTTTTTTTCTTAATCAACATATATTTTGAGCATAAAATGTTCAGTGTTGTATAATTTTATCATAGAAAACTAAAACAGTATTCTCCGTGTTGTGCCACCTTGCGCACTTGATAAGTACCGGCATATACGTGCGGTAAACCATCTGATTCCGCTGGCCGCATAAAACCAATCGCCAGTTCCCCCTTGTTTCCTTATAGCTTACCGTCTGATTGGTCCCATTCCGTGCCAAGCCTCAAGTTGACATAGCCGCACATTAATTTATAATCAGCTAGTTTGAGAATTTAAGCTGTGGATTACATGAATAGTAAAGGGAGGAGGTTTTTATGCCCCGAGATTAACCACTGATTTACAAATGTAGCCAAAATATTCCGTCCAAGCTTAAGGCTCAGATGTCCATTACTGGTTAAATGTGAAGTTAAACAATTATTGATGGACTAATAATCTCTCCCGCTTGGAAAATTCCAGTATTTAGGTTTAAGGTCTAGTTTACACTTCCAGTAATGTAGCCAGTACTGTAAAATTTAACCTGGCTGATTTAGGACATATTTTGCCAAATCAGGATTTAGAGGTAAGGTAAACTTAAATTTAACAGCTCATCAAGGCTGGCTTGAGGTGTAACACAGCTCTGGGTTGAGTACGATCCGACCTTTGAATAATTCCATTACCTTCCAATAAATTTAGTAGCAGTTAATTATTTTATACTAACTTACTCCTTTTAGTTCGGCATAAATGGTCAAGTTAGTACCATTAGTATCACTCCGTACCACCAAGTAAAACCAATCATAGGGTCACATTTTAGAATTCAATAGCATAATTTATTCTCTGAGTTGCCATAAGCACTTTGATGCACTAATCGCCTAGAATTCGAGATAGTTCACAAAATGTGGTAAATAATTTAAAAATGTTATGATAAAATACAAAAAGTATGAAAATCTGATAACCTGATGGTCGATTGCGATTATGAGCCCGTCATCGGACGGTCTCATTGGCAATAATGGCCATGGGATTCGTTTAATAACCAATCATTGTTATCACTATCAGGTTATCCCAAAACGCATGACAACATACTGATTACTACAGTAATTAAATAAATGCATAAATTAGAGTCAAATGCAGGAAATGGAATAAATGTGGGTCAAATTTGCCAGATATTAAAATTTACTTTTTTTCATTTAGATGTATTGACATAACAAGTTATTTGCTTTCAACATTAGCAATATTATAATCTGTGTTGTTCTTTTCATTTTATATTTCGTATCTGTGAAAGCCCTTAACGTTAGTTTGTACGTTTTGAAGGTCCTGATTCCCTGAAAGACAGGGCAACATAAGCTGTTAATCCTAAAAGAACACCACCTATTTCTCCTACTAAGCAGGTGATTGCGGTTAGTGCGAGTTTCGTCACTTACTTCACTAATTTTGATTTTCCTGCGTCCAAAGACAAAAGTAAAGACCTAATTCTTTTAACTGATTACATCCAGCCACACAGGATGTTTTTGGAATATTTCACTGAACAGTTTAACCATGCTATTTATTTACTGATTCGCTCACAAGGTCACGCAATTCCACTCAGTTGGCAAAAGGCTAGAGAGTGGAAAAAGGTGAATTGGCCAGGAATAATCTTCGTCTTTTTCCTATTAGCAGATAATTATAGAAATGTCAAGCGTATGTGGTTGACCGCCATTTCTCTCAGGTAACCAATCAAATACTCTCTTCACGAGCTAATGTTTGGAAGCTAACTGTCATATGACTCGTAAAGGATTTGATTGGTTACCATGTTGGTTGCTACGGGAGCCAGAGTTTATGGGGGTTAACCATAGGGGCTGCACTTTTTTACACGAGACGAGACCTCTTGTATTTAACCTCTTTGGTTAAGAGTGATCTTTCCAACTAGGTTATGTTTACTTTTCAACTTAACATTTTCAATCACACTCATGATTATTTATAATTCAAAAAAATTGAAATGTGTATTTATTTATCAAATGTTTTACCAACAGCCGTAGAATGTTTGAATTAATAAAGTATTTGCCAATATTAACATTTGGCTATTTCAGTTTGACGGATGATCTGCCAACTCAAAACCCAGTTGATGAACTTCAACAAAGCTGAAATCAGTTGGTAATTATGTAATTACTTTGGTAATTACCTGATTCAGCCGATTCAGAAATAGACCGCCAGGGGTTACCAGTAATGAGGTAAATACCCCGTCGCAGCAAACCTGCGTACTCAGCGAATTTCCAATGTATATATATGGGTATCACTACTACCTAGAGCCACTTACCAAGTTTCATAAAATACATTAATTAATAAGTGATATATAGCATTTTATTTATTATCCATAAGAATAACATTATAATTGAGTACGCAGGTTTGCTGCAACAAGGAAGATAAGAAATGTGTTTTTTTCCAATTATCAATATAACTCAACCAGGTGAAGCTACATACCAAGTTTTATTAATTTAGGTTCACAATCAGGGGAGATATAAAACTTTACTTATTCTCCATATGAATAACATGGGGGCGGAGTATGCAGGTTTGCTGCTACCGGGAAAAATAAAAAAAACTTTTTTGTGCTAATATCAATATACCACAACTAGATGAAGCCACATACCAAGTTTCATCTATATACATACATAAATAATCGAAATATAACATTTGATTTATTCTCCATAAGGATAACATTGGACAACGTACTGTGTTTAGCACTTTGAATATCACTGCAACGGTTGAACATAAAACAACAATTAAAATACCAAAACGATTGTTTTGTAGAGCTAAACTGATTGGTAGAAATAAATGTGGAGTTTTTAGTGAAATTATCTGAGGAAAATCTAAAAACCGTATTCCCCTAAGATTAACATGGGAAATTTTATGGACACAGTTTTTGACTTTTCTCCACAACCACTAAACCTAGCTTAATGATTCAAAATACTAAATTGTTTGTTTTTTAAGCTCTATAAAATGGTTATAACCAAAATCTAACGTTTTTGAAATTTTAGGGCAAAAAGTTCAAAAAACTGATTTTTGGAAAATTTTAAACCCCCATAAAACCCCCTTCCCATAGACCGATCGATCTGGTTTTCGAACTTAAAGTCATAAATGTTACTCATTTGTGCCGAATTTCATCAAAATCCGGTGCTTCTTTCAAATGTTATCGCGGTAACGGACACACACACACACATATATATATATATATATATATATATATATATATATATATATATCAATTTGAACGAATATTGTTTTTGGCATCTAGGGACCTCAAAACAAAAAGTTATCATGGTCTCGGGCTTAAGTCTTACCATGCCACCTACGGTAATAGCTTCTTCCCTATAGGGAAAATTCGCTAATATGTATAGAGGTTTCGTCTATAGAAAAAAACTGCTGACCGCCATTTGACTCTCTGTCTACTCTGTTCCCAAGGCAACCAGCCAGATGTTTTGTTTACAAAAATATCCTCAGTGAGGCTTCACTTTTTTAACAGAGACGAAACCTCTATACGCATATTTACGTCGTTGGTTGTCAGTATATAACCCTACAACGACAACTGGATCGCCAATTCATATTAAGAGAAAACACAAGTGTTCGTCAGTGGCTGTCACAGGGACATATATAGGTTACATTGAAAGTATTTTATAATTTAAAGTGAAAATCGTTGATTTTTGAACTGTTATTTTAACAACACGTAGGACTGCGGTTTGAATTGTTTGGATCTAAAATTAATTAAATATGTTTGTTGTTTAAAAAGTAATGTATAGTACTGTGGGATTTAAAGAGTTCGCTGTCTTGCTTAACCACTATTACACGGTTAAGATATTTACGACATTTTCGTTACTTAAAAAAATAACATCTTCCAATAAAACTTTCTGGGGGGTATTTTTGTATATCTATCAGCTGTCATCGATCCACCGAACACACAGTTCCTTGCTTCTAGTGTCGAACGTAAGAAGCCGCGGGGTGAGTGGGGGGGGCACGTCCAGCCCGTAAACAACAATGCCCCATCCTGTCGCATAGATCAATATTATATATGCTGCAATGTATTCGGTATGCGGCTCGCTCGCCCTCTCAGATGAAAGTAAAATATTAACAAGTTTGATCCGAAATCCCTTGCCCCAACCGCGCCGGGTCCCAAAAAGAAACAGTTTTCTATCCGCATGTTCAATTCATTGATATTCTATTACAGCCGAATGTAACAAGCGAAGATGCTCGAATTCGAGCAAATATTTTTATTTTCTGATTAACCAGCTTACATACAATTTATGTTGTCATTTAATTCCAGAAGTTAGTTTGAAACAGCTTTTATTGCTTCTGTACTGTGTTTTGTTACTATCAACAGATGTAACATGTTCAATTAAATCGGTTTATATTCCTTCATACAGCTGTATGCTCATGAAATAAAGATGTATCTATTTTGTGCGCGCTAATTTTTGTTTGAATTTACCGTGAACTCCGGTGAAAATAGTAAAAAAACGTTTTATTACATATTGTTATTAACAGCGGTTTAGTTCCCATTTCAAATTTATACGAATTTTCAAAAAAAGGTCTGCAAAATCGCCAAATCTACTTGGCCATTTCCCACTTCAACATTAGGCCACTGCTAGGGTTAAGCAATTGCCACCTAAGGGCTATTAGGAAATCTGTCGCTCTCCCCCCACCCTATAATCTTTGTCCTTGCCGCCAAGGTTTACCCACATGTTATATATCTTGTTTGCTAATTTTGTGACAGTATCTAAGAAAGTTACGAATTTACTGAATTAATAAGTTTAAGAAATTTCTGTTGTTTCTTAGTTAAAAAAAAAAACAGTAAAATAATGTATAATTGACTTGATTCGCATTAACACAGTACAATATAGCCTACTCAATGACAATCAACCCTAGAGACAAACATTGGTGTTAAAAGCAGTGAAGCAGTGCTACTTTTAATAACAAGAAAATCCTTAAACAAAGGCCAAAAAATCCCTTCTTATACTTCATCAAACATTAATTTTTACACCAAAAAATTATTGCTGAAAATTATAATAAATAACCTCAACAATAAATAATAGCAACAATAAGATATGATGACACTGTAGCCTTAAAATTCGTAATTAGTACCATTAGCCTGAAAAGATTCTGACTATTTTAATCCTGAATTAGTGCTTTTCAATACAGTTTTTCAGAAATTTTGTAATTTATACTTTTATACATATAATTGTTTAAATGTTTTAGACGATAATAATATAAAATTAATTGATTTAGGCCTAATCTTCATAAAACTCTACACATTTTCAAACACTTCTAGTTTCACCTTCATGATGTTGTAGATCCTATGAATATAATACCTACAACAGGAGTCACTACTCCCTGACAAATAACATTCAAAAAGCGTGCCGTCATATTTGGTATTTTGTCCTGTTGTTTTGTCAACTTGTTGGTGGGACAGTGTCATTTGATGTACAAGGCGGCTTGTTTTCAACACTATTTCCAAAGCCATATTACAAGGGTGTTTCCATTTAACTCAAATCATAACTTTGCTTCGAGATAAAAAATAAAATTACATATAAAATATGTCTGAAGATTATAGGGTTTAACATCATGATTCGCCTAAAATGCGAGAAGATATTAATTTAAAGACTTAGGTATCACAGTTTTTCATTTATTGAAATGGGAGATTTTTACCCTATCCCACCCAAAATATATGTTTTGTAATATATACCCCACCTTTAGTAATATATAGAGGTCTCGCCTGAAGTAAAAAACTGCAGCCTACTACATGCTGACCACCATTTTCACCCTCTGTCAACTATTTAAAAAATAACCTCTTCCAATAAAACTTTCTTTCAATATGTCTCATCAGGGGAGCCAACCTACTGGCATACAGACCGTCAAAAGATCCCTCAACAACCAATCAAATCCTCTCTTCACAAATTATGTTAGTCTTTATTTGTCTTTGGTCAGATGTTTTGTTAAAAACGATATCCTCCAGAATGAACGATTATGTGTGGTAGCGTTTGATGGTAAGTATACGACGGCTGAAATAACTTCCTTTGTTACCTTGAGTTTGAAAATATCATTGTAGTCTAAATTTTGTTATTATCATCTCAAATTCGATTGTTGCAACATTTCTCATCCATGTGCCATAGTCATTATTGATATTGTGTAACAAATTATTTTAATGCTATGCGAATGTACAGGTAAACTTGAAGTCCGTGAGTTGGACGTAGTCATAGAGGCGCAGAGCCTGATGAACGGAGGGGAGAAGTTGAATTAACATTCTGTAGTTCCTGGCTTGCCGCCCTGTCTCTGTAGCGTAATCGTCTTGTCGCTAGTACGGATGAATGACAAATGCATTATGACTGTTTTGAGGAACTGCAGTGTGAGGGACTGCAAGCGTAATACATTAGTCTCTGATTACTACCTTTACCTTTTAAAGGGCGGCACACCGTCATTGTCATCCGCTTTCGTCATAATGTTCCCCGTTTCGACATTTTATTTGTAAACAACTTATTGATTTTCTGTAAATTTTCCGCCCCTAAAGATTTGCCACTCTGGGCTACCGGGAAACGCAATATCTCCGCTAACTCTTCTGCTCCTCAGTCTTCACTGATATCTCACCCCAAGGAACAGATTACCTATGCTCAAGCAACTGTCAAAGCTGAAGACGTCCCGAGTACAGGCAATGGCAGCAACAATTTAGTCAATACTATTTACCTCCTTTTTTAATAAATTTGAAAAACTTATGATACAACAAGCGCAACAAATAGGTTCGTTACTGGATCTATTAACCACTGTAGTAGCTAAATTAAAATGAGCCATTCTTTTAGAATCGAACTCTGGAATGCTAACGGCCTGGTTCAGCATAATCAGGATATTCAAATCTTTCTGACTCAAAACAAAATAGATATTATGTTAGTATCTGAAACTCACTTCACCGACGCCAGCTATTTTAAAGTTCCAAACTACTCAGTTACTTCACAAACCATCCATCGAACAGAGCCCACGGGGGCAGCGAAATCCTAACAAAATAAAATATTAAGCGCTATGAAGCTCCAAAGTACCAATTTAACTGTATTCAGAGTACGTCTATAGTTGTAGAAGATGTTACTGGCCCTCTGACTGTGTCTTCCCTTTATTGTCCACCTAGGCATAACATATCAGATAGTCAATTTACTGCATTTTTTAATACTCAGATGATTTATTAAGATGCATTTCTTAGGATGATTTTCTCTGGAGGTGACTATAATGCTAAGAACCAATAGTGGGGTTCAAGGCTGAATAACCCAAGGGGAAGAAGACTTTTACAATCTATTGAGGACAACAACGTCCAATATGTCTCATCAGGGGAGCCAACCTACTGGCATACAGACCGTCAAAATATCCCTCACCTGCTGGATTTTTTTTATCATGAAAGGTATTTCTGACAATTACTCAGACGTTACCCAATCTCTTGATCAATCTTCAGACCATTCACCTGTAATTTTAACAGTAAGCTCGAAAATAATCACCAAAGAAGCGCCCCCCACTTTGCATAACAAACGAACACTTTAAAGACGTTATCAACAGTATACTTGATCTATCAATTCCCTTAAAAACCAACAAAGACATGGACGACGTGGTTGAACTCTTCAACAATTTAATTCAACGATCTGCTTGGGAAGCAACCCCTACGTTGTCATCTCGACTACAAACTACCAATGGCATTAACTATCCTGTTCAAATAAAAAAACTTATAGCAGAAAAACGTAGGCTTAGGAGGATCTGGCAGACTACAAGGAATCAAAATTGTAAAACTAACTTCAATAGAGCTTCCCAAAACCTGAAAAGACTCTTAAAATGTATCAAAAATGAATGGTTTGAGTAATTTACAAGTAATCTTTCTCCAACAGAAGCGACAGACCTTTATGGAAGGTAACAAAGAACTTCAAGAGACCAAAATCCAAGAGAATTATTTGCGTCGCACTTCTCACAAGTATTTACACCACATCCCAGTGCAACAGACTGTCCACTGGAGGTACAAGAGTATTTAGATTCTCCTAATCAACTGGATTTTCCAATTCAAAATTTCACTAAAAATGAAATCGTATATGCCTCCAGGATATGATCTGATCACTGCAAAGATATTAAAAGAGCTCCCACAGAAAGGTTTTCAGTTTCTTACTCCCATAGTCAATGCAATTCTCCGCCTGGAGTACTTCCCGTCTAAATGGAAGGTTTAGAAGTTATTGTATTACCCAAGCCTGGAAAATTCCCAAACGATGTAACTACTTACAGACCCATCAGCCTCCTTCCAGTAGCGTCAAAGGTATTTGAGAAACTTCTGTTGAAAAGACTAGGCCCACTGTTGGATGAACACGATGTTGTACCCAATCATCAATTCGGTTTTCGACAAAGACAATTCAACAAGTACACAGACTTTCGGACAAAATACGACAGAGCCTGGAGAGAAAAGAGTATTGCTCTGCTGCGTTTCTTGATGTTAGCCAGGTGTTTGATAAAGTGTGGCATGCTGGCCTTCTGTATAAAATTAAACGTTCTCTCCCTCACAACAATTTTCTGTTGCTCAAATCATATCTGGCAAACAGACATTTTAGGATAAAATAATAAGGTATTTACACCAACCTATGTGAAATGGAATCAGGCGTGCCACAGGGAAGCGTTCTAGGGCGTGCCACAGGCAAGCGTTCTGCTGTATCTCATATATACGTCAGACACACCAGAACATCCAAATTTATTTCTATCTACCTTTGCGGGTGACCACTGGTATCCCAAGTTACCGTGAGATCTTAACCTCCCATGAGGATCCCTTAATAGCCTCCCAAACTCTACAAGATGGTCTTAATAGTCTCTCCACATGGCTGAAAAAGTGGAGAATCAAAGAAAACGAAAGTAAGTCCATACATATCACGTTTACTACCAAATCAGCTAATTGCCCACCAGTCCACTTAAATGATTTACTTTTACCTCATCAGGAAGAAGTGAAGTATTTGGGCATTCATCTTGACAGACGACTCATCTGGCGAAGCCATATATGGCACAAACGACAACTACTTAATTTGAAGTTCCATCAGATGACCTGACTTATCAACTCAAAACTTTCAATTGAAAATAAACTGTTACTCTACAAGGTTTTCCTCAAACCTATTTGGACATACGGCATATATTTATGGGGAACAGCCTCGAAATCAAACATTGACATCTTGCAGAGGTCCAAGGCGTTAAGGGTTATCCTGAAAGCCCCATGGTCTAATGCCATCATCCATAACGATTGCAAAATGCCATTTGTTGTAGAAGAAGTAACAATATTTAATGAAAAATATCTTGCTAAGCTTGAAGACCACCCAAACCATCTAGGCCTTAACCTCCTTGACAACAGCCAACATGTTTACAGACTCAAAAGGCAATACACTAGATCTGCCAAATCGGTTTTTACAGAATTTAAGTTTTTTTGTGTTTTTTTGTCAGGACTAATTCTGTTTGGTTACTAACAGGCCAGAAACTCATGTTTTCTCTCCATATGTTTTTATATATCCTTGTCATAATATTTACTTATTGTTTTATGTAAAATAACAGATTGTAAATAAAACTCTTGTCAAAAAAGTATTCTTGCATAACATTAACATTGGAACTTTAAAATATAAGGGTGGCCAAGCCCTGTAGTTAGATGTTTTCTTAACCCCCAAAAGATACATCTAGACGATAAGGGCTTTCAAATAACATATAAACAATCATTCAAGACCTATATTAATTTTCACCAGTAGCCTGAACAGAAAAATCGGCTCATTCTTTTAATAAATAGAAGATCAAATACAGTTGCTCGTATTCGAAGAAATGTGATATTTTCGGATTACCCAGCTTTGTACAGAACTCTTCTGATAAAATATACAGCTTATACAATTAATTCTTTTAGTTTATATTGTGATGCCATCTCTAAAGTTAGCTTTAAACAGATGCTGTTGCTTATTTACTGTTTTTTTTTCTATACACTTATGCTAAATCTATATAGATAAATCTGTAAGCGAAATCTTTTGCTTTAAATTGAAAGTGTTTGGCAAATCACAGGATGATAAGAGAGGGATCAAATTAAAGGTCTTTATCTCAGGGACTCGGGAAAAATAGTTGTATCTCCAAAAAATTACTAGCAAACTAGAAATAAAGTAAAACATCGCTTATAACTGAATAGTGGGGATTTAAAGACGTCCACTTTGTTTACATTAAAATATGTTTTCCTACTTATGTATTTTTAATTTTTCTCAAAGAGTAAGCAAAATCAGACGAGATAGGCTGTTGGAGCAAGGTTAGGGGCTATAAAACCCCTTCAAGCCACTAGTGTTCAATTAAACTGGTTTCTATTCTTTCATAAGATTGACATTGGAACTTTGAAAGCCCTGAAGGTGGTTTGTTTTCACAAACCCCAAAATGCATTTCTAGACGTTAAGGGCTTTCAAATAAGATATAAACCTTGACTTAAGGCAGTGGTTTTGTCGGTGGACTGCTCACCGGCAAAAAGTCGTTTAGTATTATTCTTTTAATATATAATCGAGTGAATACAGTTGCTCAAATTAGAGCGAATATATTTTTGTGATTGCCCAGATCATCTACGATCCTATTAGTTAATGTTGACGTTAAGGGCTTTCAGATAACACATAAACAATAACAGAATAAGACGTAACAGTTTCGCCGGTGGTCTCTCACAAAAATCGGCTTATTCTTTTAATAATATGATTTGAATAAGTTAATTTTGGTGAAAGTATAGCATAATTTAAGGAACAAATATTGCTTTCTGGAACCCATTAGTTTGTATGCCCCAATATGTCCATTGTTAAATGCTCGTTTTCAAATCAGAAAATGTGAGATACCCTCACGCATAAAATTTGTATGAACTAGATATAAGGAAATGTTGAGTTATCTCGAGGACATAATGGACTTCGACCATTATTGGGTTAGTGAGGGATATATTTAAGTGATCAAAATAAAATGTTCTCAATATAAAGACGGTAACTTGGGATACCAATGGGGCGAAGTTCTAATGAAAAAATATGGTCTAAATGCTCGATAACCTATCTCGGAATGCACACCCACCAATAAAAAAACCTAAGCGTGTCATAGGCCAAACAAAACAATGCGTAAATAACTGACTAGGTATGCATTGTTTGATATACATAATATTAAGGACTGTATTAGAAACAATACGCAAAAATGGAAAAGCGACGAATTTCCGCCCTTAATTTAGATTTCTCCGTTGCAACCCAGTTTGGGGTAAATCACACGCTTAGTCAATTGAAATAAACGAAACCAGTACTGCCTCCTTCCCTTTTTTATCAGATAAACTGTCTCTTTTTAAGTTGATTTTTTCTTGGAACACATTTACTGTATTTAGC
Organism: Allygus modestus; assembly: GCA_963675035.1. NCBI lineage: Eukaryota > Metazoa > Arthropoda > Insecta > Hemiptera > Cicadellidae > Allygus > Allygus modestus. Next base: position 175,346,290 of record OY776112.1, on the reverse strand, counting down.
TTAACGTACTCTAGTATTGTAAATCAAACTATGTTACCGTAAAATGTTTTAGCTTAATGTATACAACGTATACATTTTGTTAGTATTCTGAAACAGTGAAGTGATGTCATGAGTATTAAAAGATGTTTTTAAATTATTGTATATTTTTAAACAAGTCTTACAATTATATTGAGAAATATGATAAATGTTATACTTTTAATTCATTAAATAATATTTGATGTCCCGTTCTCCGCACGGGGATCTAGCAGGCGTAGAGCCAAATGTTTTGAACACTTAAAATTATAATCAGCTGACCACCTAAATAAAATAACTCCATAAGATTAAAATTGGAACTTTGAAGGCCTGCAGGGCGAAGCCCTGAAGGAGAATGCTAAACTCCCAAAAGGCACATTTAGAGGGTATTAGCTTTCGATTGATACCAAATGTGTATATAAAATAATAGGTTTAGGGGTCAAAAATCGCCGAACAAAAATCAAGAATTTCTTTTAATAATATGAATAATAGATTTTTCATCACTCTGTATTCGAAAATAGCCCATTGCCATACAGCTGAGATCTTCGAAAATAGTCTATCTCCATACACCAAAACAAATAATGATCAGCTGACTTTACCTGTCCTAAACATTACTTTACCTGTCCCAAACAATACTTTACCTGTCCCAAACAAAACTTTACCTGTCCTAAACAAATTAAGTTCCCGTTTTACTCAACAAGAGCACCAGTATGATTTCGTTATTTTTGACAATTCTGTGTTCAAACAGCTGACTTTAACTCTACAATGAATTGTAAAACCGTGTTGTGTTTACTATACTTTACAATACTATAATTACTAGACTATGAAATATCAGATCATATTTGTTAAGTTTAATGTGGTTATTTGCATCGTGATGAGAAGTATCGTTCACTACTCGTCACAAAAGTCCTATTTCGTGACTAGTAGTGAAATATACTATTGCCAATAATAGTTTAAAAGTGAAATTTGAATTAGAGATCAGGTTGAGATAGTTCACCAATTATCCTACTAATATTACAAACATGAAAGTTTGTTTGTATGTTTGTTTATATATTTGTGGCTCAATCACGCTCTAACCAATGGACTGATTAAGGTGAAATTTGGCAGGAGAGGTACTTGATAGTCCTGAGTAACATGTGGACATATTAAAGTTGCGAAAATCCTATAAAGCTTTGCCCCACGGGATTGAAAATTCCCATATATTCCTCAAAGACATTAACTTTTGTCTGAGCTGATGAAAATACAAACATAAGATCTTGAATTGGGAGTTCCAGCTGTGATATCGTGCAGTGAGGATGTATTTCTTTTTAGTGCTTCGATATTTCTTAAAAACGTGACAATTTCCTGTGAACTGTTTTATGCCATGGTAAAAGGACTAATATTACTAGGTTTGAACTATAGTTTTATGGTATTTTTTATAAAAGTTTTCATAAATGTTATGATATAATACTTTTGTTTTCCCTAAACTACTTGGCTAATTCGTCCCTTTCATTTGTTTTGTTTATTTTTGACATTTGACATGGCTTGAAATCAGATGCCCAATAGTTGGGACACTGTCATTAACCACAACTTTATTGATGAAAATAATTATAGTAAAATAAATGTTGATCTAGTTCCTAGTTTGGAAACTCATGAGCTCAGTCAAAATGATAATGTTGGCGAGTGGCAAACTATCCCAACAATTTCTCACAAGCGATTTAAATTGTAACAGTGACCAACACTCTAAAAATCACGCTAAACTTCAAATGAATTTACTTTAAAAACTAGTAACAGCTTTGATCCTCTTGGTGAGTTGGACGTAGTGGAAGATGAAACCACGGGTACTTCTCCTCCGCGTGATCCTAAACCTCCACCAATATTTGTCCCGGATGTTGTAGACGTGTAAAACATGATAACCACAGTTAGGAAAGAGGATTACACATACAAATGCCTCAACCAGAATAAAATAAAGCTAAACACCATCACTATTGACGCCTACCGTAAGTTAGTTCATAAATTTACTGAACTTAAAATAAACTTTCACACCTACCAACTAAAACAAGATAAAGCGTATTGCGTTGTTTTAAAACATATGTACTTCTCAACAGACGTTGACATAAAAACCGCTATTAACAGACGTTGTTGACATAAAAACCGCTATTAAAGAGCATGGTTTTAAGGTCCATAACGTAACCCACGCCAAACAATACAAAATAAAAGATCCACTATCAATGTTTGTTTTTTTTATCTCGAGCCCAACTCAAATAACAAAGATATCTTCAATTTGAAGTATCTATTAAATGCCAAAGTTTCTTTTGAAACCCCTTATAAAAGAAACGAAATTGTTCAATCTAAGAAATGCCAAAACTATGGTCATACTAAATCGTATTGTTGGTACCAACCTCACCGTGTTAAATGTGGTCAGCAACATGACACAAAATCATGCACAAAGTCAATTGAAGTACCAACTAAATGCGCACTTTGTCAAGGGAACCACCCTGCGAATTACAAAGGCTGTAATGTGTTATCGGGACATTGGCTAAAACCATAGATTAAGCATACTCCTTAGGAGTATGCTTAATCTATGCTAAAACTCAAAACCTTTCCACCCTTAAGAAGTAAAATGGTGCAAGAAAACCCCATTATACAAAATAAAAAATCTGATAAATAGCTGCTTCAAAAAACAGAACTATCTCCCACGTCCCCTCATCTTTCTTATACCCAAGCCTCATCTACTGCTAACCACATCGATGTAAATAAAACTGTACAATCTTTCTTCGACGGGTTTGAAAACTTATGCTTCAGCAGGCCCAATAAACAGCAACCCTTGAACCACCGTTGTATCTAAATTGAAATGAATAAGTTTTTCGATTAGGTCTCTTAAATGCTAATGGTTTGGCTAATCATAACCAAGATCTTCAACTTTTTATTTCACAAAACAAAATTATTTGATGCTACAAGTATTGTTGTAGAGGACTGGACTGGGCCGTCTCTGCAATTTATGGCCCTCCTCGACACAATGTTACTCATCAAAACTTCACTGATTTTTTCAGCACTCTTGGTCCTGGGTTCTCGGCAGGAGGTGATTATAACGCAAAACATCCGATGTGGGGATCGAGACTCGCTAACCCAAGAGGTTGACAGCTTGTAACATCACTTAGTAATAACAATTTCCAATATTTATCTACAGGTGAACCTACTTATTGTCCCACAGATCCTCAAAATATTCCAGACTTCTAGATTTCTTTGCGACAAAAGGTATTGCGCAAAATTACTTTGATATTAAATCGAGTCTAGATCTGTCATCAGATCATTCTTCAATTATTGCCACTATAAGCTCATCCATTGTTATTAAAGAATGACCACCAACCCTTTCTAATAAATTTACTGACTGGAATGTCTTCCGCACATTTGTAAATGAAAGCCTTTCGCTAAAAGTACATTTAAAGTCAGCCGATGATGCAGTCAATCTGTTTAATTCCGTGATTCAAACATCCTACTGGCAAGCAACTCTCAATGTCCACCAAACAAACCGTAGTAACTTTGACTATCCAGTTGATATTACAACGTAGAACAGCGGAGAAGAGAAGGCTGAGAAGAATTTGGAAACAGTCACGAAACCAAAGAGACAAAACCAACTTCAATAGACCTTCTCAAGAATTAAAACGAGCATTGAAGAATCTTAAAAATAAATGGTTTAGTGACTACACGTCTAATTTGTCACCAACCGAAGTTAGTAATTATTCATTGTGGAAGGCTACCAGAACAATGAAACAGCCTATGACTCCAGCACCTCCCATCTGTAAACCCAACGGTTTATGGGCCAGAAGTAATGACGAGAAATCTGAGGTATTTTCCGAACCACATTCTAACCAAATTCATTTCTAACCACAGTATTCACTCCACACCCTAGTCCAATTGATTATCATGAAATACATGAATTTATTGATTCTCCACATCAGCTATCATTACTAATCCCCCTTACACCCTCAGAAGCTACCAACATAATAAAGGGGTTACATTCATACAAAGCTCCTGGGTACAATTTGATCACGGGGAAAATTCTAAAAGAACTCCCAAAAACGACCGTTTTATTTTTTACTCTAATTTTTAATTTAATTTTGCGAACTGAGCATTTTTTAGCCCAATGGAAAATATCTGAAATCATAATGATTGCTACGTCAGGATTTACATGCATTAATTTTACTTACGGGAATTTTCTGACCCTTCCTGGGCCCAAAAACTCTAAATTTGAAAGATTAATCCCCAAAAAAGGTGTTTAGAATTTTCCGATTGTTTTGCCCAACAAACTTGTCCAACTGATTACAGAAAGGAACGTCCCTACAAAATTTGAAGTAAATCGGACAACAAATGCGACCACTAGAGTGCAAACACACACACACAAAAAGGTAACCACTAACAAATGGTTTTAAGAAATTCCCATAGAGCTCCGTCCCACGGGAATTCAAAGTTCCAATCCTATGTTGTGGATCCTATATTATCCTATATTATGGACAATTTAAAAATTAGAAAAACCGATCATCCCCCAGGCCAAACCTCTAGAACTACAACCTAGAAATGGTATTGTACTCTTTACATAACGTAGGTCTCCATTAAGAAAGGATTTTAAGAAGGTAGGTAGTGGTTTGGCCTGGAGATGATCGGTTTTCGTATTTATAAATTTTAGATAAGAATAACACAGGATTGGAAATTTTAACTCCCAGTGGGGCGGAGCCCTATTAGAATTTCTTAAAATTCTTTCTTAGTGGTTATTTTCGTTATGGAAAGAATATACGTGTCCAATTTCGTAGTTGTAGGTGTAGAGGTTTGACCTGGGGGATGATCGGTTTTACATATTTATTAATTGTCCATAGGATCGGAACTTTGAAGCCCCGTGTGGGTTGGGGCCTTATGGTAATTTCTTAAAATAATTTCTTATGGGTTATCTATGTTATGGAATAAGTATACGTGCCAAATTTCGTCGTTGTAGGTGTAGAGGTTTGGCCTTGGGGATGATCGGTTTTTCGTATTTATAGGTAAAAAGGTAGAAGATATAGAAAAGATAATCCTTATAACAGCTGTTTGGTGTAACTAACTAACTAACATACAAACCCGACTTTGTTTGAAGTATTTAGATTTTCGGGGCGATGCTGCATGTAACATCTAGTTGCTTTATAAAGTAAGATATGCAAATAGCTTATTTAATCGTTATAAACAGAGACAGACGACAGCCTATTAAAGTTGCATGAACAAATGTAGGCAGGATATATATATACTGTATTACTGGCTTATAAATAAAACTATTTTCTTTCAAAATTATTTTTAGGAACATTAATTTTCCAAATCTGAGCTTGTGGATGATCCATTCCTCCTGCCCCTTCGCATCCCAGATCAATTAGGCCTAAGTCAATTAATTTGATTCCCAGAGTTAATAATTATTACATACATTTAAACGTGAATTACATGTTTTCAGTTATTAATATTGGTTTTTAAATAATAATAATATTGGATTAGGTTTTTAAATGTCTTAAGTATAATTACTGAAAACTAATTTGTATAAGCAATTAATAAAATAATTTAGAGGAATTGGTATGTTGTTTATATGTTTAGTATTTACCTACGTCATTTCTACCAACTAATAAATCTAAAGGCCGTCATTAAGAAAATTAACAATAAAGAGTTATTTGATATTACCTCTTTCCTGGCTTTCCAGATTTCTAAAACTATAGTTTTATCAGGTTGCCTTTAATCTAGTGACTTGAAGGGGCCAACGCCCCTAACCTTGCTCCAATACTCTTCCTTCAAAGTCTTCATCACGTTGCCGGACGTCATCTTGATGTTTTGTTCCATAAGGCCAATGTTAGATGTGTGCCTCCGTTACTCCTCTCCTGATCATCACAAACAATTAATTTTGGTGTCAAATTAGTTTCGTCGTTCTCTAGGGAAATACAATAATCGAATTTGGATGTTGATACAAATTAATGAGAACATGTACAGTGTTTCAGTCCAAAATTAAACTATTTATTATGAAACTACACAAATTAAGGAATTCGACATTGTATTTCCCTAGAGGGCGACGAAACCTTTAATTTGTCACCAAAATGAATTGTATGTGACGATCAGGTGAGAAGTAATGGAAGCATAAAGTTAACATTGGCCTTATGGAACAAAACTCCAAGATGGCGTCCAGCAACTTCCGGTGATTAAGACACTTCAGTTCGTAAACAAAGTAGACACTTAATCGCATGTTTTGATGTAAACAAAGCAGACGATTTTAAATCCCCATGCTTTTCTTACGGGGGATGTTTTACATTATTTCTTGTTTGCCGATAACATTTTGGAAATACTGCTATTTTTCCCGAGTACCTGGGATTAAGATTTGAACTGTCTCCCATAATCCTGCAATTTTCCAAACTCCCACAAGTTTGACTTAAAAATTTCGGTTGCAGAGATATATATATAGATGCGAATCAGATTTATGAACAAACTGCCCAACTTGATTCCTACATTATTTCCTAACTCTTCTGCCAATAACAAGAGTTTAAAATGCTAGTTCATGCACGAAGTTGAAAATGTTAAATAAAATAACAATTTTATAATAATAAATTAATCAAACTTGAAAACTATATTAGATAGTGTTAGTAAACAATTTGTTTAATACCTCTTTCAGCTATATTTAAAAAGTGACAACCACCAAAAATACAAAAGGCAGTACCTGTTCCTCTGACAATTCACAATAACCTGACATGTTACAACCCACGACCCATAACATACAAGATCGGAGACGTGAATAGCTCAAACGCCACCCGAAATAACGACTCTTAAAATAGTTGTAATATTTGTATTATTTGAGGCTTCTGAGTGGGAAGGGTTGGGGAGGGGGAAGGGTGTGGGGGTGCACTTGAATCTCGAATGTTGTGTTAACATGTAGTTCCGACATCCCTCACGACTGCAATAATTGTTGCTAAATATTTACCATGCAGTAACTCCGAATGTTACACATGTCAGCACCAGCCACGTGTCACCCTGTGGGAAAGGTCAGTGTGCGGTCAGCTTCTGAAGTTGCAATTTGTTCCATCTGGAATGGGGTGGAATTAACTAATTCTATAATCAAATTCCACATGATAGATAGTTACACATGTGATACCAAATAAACCGATACCTAAATACCCCCGTCACAGCAAACCTGCATACTCAGCGAATTTCCAATGGAGATGTAAATGTCTTAATACTACATAAAGCCACTTACCAAGTTTCATAAAAATACATTCACAAATAAGCGATATATACCATTTTAATTATTCTCCATAAGAATAACATTGGGGTTGAGTACGCAGGTTTGCTGAAACAAGGAACACAAAAATGGGTGTTTATGCTAATATCAATATAATTCAACTAGGTGAAGTCGTATACCAGTTTTTATTCATTTATGTTTATAATTAAGGGAGACAGAGCGTTTAATTATTCTCCGTAAGAATAACATGGGGGCTGAGTACGCAGGTTTGCTGCTACGGGAGAATTTGGCAAACATTTTTTTTGAGCAAATATCAATAGACCACAACGAGATGAAGCTGTATACCAAGTTTCGTCAGTGTACGTTCATAAATAAGGGAGATATAAGTATTTTCTTATTCTCCATAAGAATAGCATTGGACAACGTACTGTGTTTAGCACTTTCAATATCTCAGTAACCAATTGACGTAGAGGAATGATCAAAATACCAAATTGTGTATTTTTTTAAGCTGAATCCAATGATGAAAACTAAAATTTGATTATTTCAAAAATTATATGTAAAAATTCAAAAAACCCATTTTTGGGGTACAAAACCCCCCCTAAATACCCCTTCGCATAGAGTGATCTGGCTGGTTTTCGAACTTAAAGTCATAAATGTTGCTTTACACGTTTATACCAAGTTTCATTAAAATCGGATCATTTTTACGAGAGTTATCTGCCTACGGACATACATACAAATATATATATATATATTTGTGTGTGTGTCCGTATCTATATACATCTATATACAGTTTCGAACGAATGGTGTTTTTGGGGTCTGGGGACCTCAAAACGAAAAGTTATCATGGTCCCGGGCCTAGGTCTTACCATGCCGACTACGGTAATAGCTTCTTCCCTATAGGGGAAATTCGCTAAAAGTGGTCCAGTGTCATAAAATTCCAGACATTTTGAGATTTATTGTAAAAATCGGAGGGCTTTAACACCAAATCCTTTTAATTTAATTATTAAAACATCCGATAAAAAAATCTTACATACAATCAGTATCCTTTTTTAAAAAAAGGATAACATTTTTTATTTAAATTTTGATTAGCATCCTGTGCTCGTATAACCAGCATTTATGTACTTCATGACTACGAAAGAAATAAGAAATTTTTAAAGCTGATACAAATAATTGTTGTAGGCTATATAAAGGTTTAATTACTTGCCAGGCATCGATGACTAGCCGAATATAACAGAACTTGTTTAAAATTAGAATGCATGTTATGTGTAAAGTGATGTTAACGTGTTAGTTGACATTCCTATGCGCACATTGCGCATCCCGTTTTGAGAAGCGAAAATAGTATATACGAAAGTAGTTAAATAGTAAGCAAAACAATGACAGTCCGTACTTAGATATAATCCTTAAAACAGCAGTTAATTTCATTTTTTTTTTTTTTTAATTAAGAAAAAACACATGTGACATAAACCGAATAAAACTCTCCTCCATACCATATGAATAACATGGGGACTTTGTCGTCCCGCAAGACAAGAGACCTGAGGTCTAAATCGAACATTTAAAGACAGTTTGCACATCTACACAAATAGACGCACGTTTTAGAGTATAATATGTTGGGGGTAAGAACTAAAACAAAAAAGCCTTATTGTTTACAAAGTTTGCATGTAGGGTATATAATATAGATAGATAGATAGATTTTAAATCAAATCAAATAGTGAATATAATTTTTTTTACACTACTTTCACGTAATTTATTGCTCTCATGTTTTTTTCTGTTAGCTCTTTTCCCATATAGGGAAATAATTATTTTCGTTAAAATGTTCTAGTTATATTTATTGGAGGAAATATTTATTTTTATACCATCTAAACCCAAAAAGTGGGTATTTCCCTGGTGATGTCTGTTTGTTTGTGTCTGGGTGATAAAAAACCTAGAGACAACTCAGCGTTCAGACTTTAATGTAATTTTCAGATACAATTAATTATTTCCCAACATTTAACTCATGTTTTTATTTTTTAACGGGTCATTATCCTTAAAATACGCAAACAAAAGAGAAACAAAAGTGTTTCTTAATCAGCTCGAACGATCTTAGTTCAAATTTTGTGGTTTGTAATATTATAGGTCCCTAAAAAGGGGATGACCCGATATCTGATAAAATTCGGAGTCAGACGACATGTAGCCAAACAATATTCTAGAGCCGTTTTGGTTTAAAACCATTTAACAAATTTTAACTATCACAATAAACATAGCAAAAATTAATCAATTTTTATCTTTCTCAGAGGCCACATATTACTTAACGCTCTTAAAGTAGGGAGGAGGTATGGCGTAGCGTTATGCTGCTTTATGTGGGAAAGGGAGGGGTTTGGATCAACGTTACGAGTAACTCACACATTTTAACCTCAAGATCATTTTCTCTCTACTCTTCATCTACAGAAGTCCCCAATGAAGACGAAAGTTAACATTGACTAATACATAATATTTGGAACATACTGTCACCTAACCCTGGTGGAGGAGGAGGGATGTCTCACATTAATCATTACTTTATATATAGCAAGTGTCTCTGTAAAGATGGGGATTTGGGTGACAAATTCTGTAGAAGATAGTTTACTAAAATACTTTTTATAATCACCACCGTACTCTATACTCTCAATGTATTATATAAAATAGGAAGGAATTGGTTTATAAATCGAAGGTTGAAAGAGAGAATTATGTTCCAGTTTTCTGATACTGTGTACTCCACTCAAATGTCCAAGTAACTTAAATCACTCACCAGCTCAGACGTACTTCACAAATCCATTCGAGGATGTACCTTTAGTATATGACCTACATTCAGACCATAAAGTTTGAGACTCAGCCAATCCGTAGCCAACGTCATAATTTTAGCTGCAACGACCAACGACCAACGACCAATGACCGTATAACGACCGTAGGCCGGCGCGACGAGCACTGCAATAGACACTGAAACGCTGAGACGTCGATTTCTTGATTGTGAGCAAACTACATTGGTCGAGTCTTAGCTCTGCGTCCCTTACTGCCCAATTGATTATGTGATTTTTATTTTTGCCACTGCTTTTTTTTTGGAAATGACGATCCTTATTTTTGAACTTTTTGAAGTTTAGAAACTTTTAAGTATATTTGTAAGCTTGTGTATTTAGGATGTTAATAAACTATGGGGGTTACATTTATATTTGAAAATTACTTTAGGCTAACGGCTTACATGTTCTATAGGGCGCGCAAGAGTCAAGTTAGCCTTAGTTTCTTTTAAATATACAAGTATTCGAAAAAAATAATGCGTAAAGTTTTCGTGATGTGTATGAATCCATAAGCGGAATGAAAATGCTTATTTATTCTATACAAAACTAGCATACAAACAAACATTTATTTTGTTATTACCTGTCGTTAATTGATTGTGCTTCTATAAAAATAAAACTATACATCCCACGTCAATCAACTTAATTAACTTAACTAGAAAGCAATAGAATACAAGGATCGGACGGAAATGTTTTAATTTATTTCGAATCCAACGTGATGTTTGTATTCCAGATAATATGAATTCCTGTTATGAAGTTAAAAGTATATTACATTCGTTCAAATTTATATATATATGTATATATATATATATATACATATATATATACATATATATATATGTATATATATATATATATATATATATATATATATATATATTACGAGAGTTATCGTGCTTACGGACACACACACACACACACACACACACACGCGCGCGCGCATAATGCAGACGCACACGCGCGCGCGCGCGCGTGTGTGTGTGTGTGTATGTGTGTGTGTGTGTGCGTGTGTGTGTCCGTAAGCACGATAACTGTCGTAAAAAAGGTCCGATCTTAATGAAATTTGGTACAAATGTGTAAAGTACCATTTATTTGATTGAGTTCGAAAACCAGACGAATCGCACCATCCGAAGGGGGTTTTAGGGGGGTTTTCACATGTATTTTTTATTTAAATCCATTGAATTCAGCATAAAAAACAAACAATTTGGTATTTTGATCATTACTCTACGTCAATTGGTTACTGAGATATTGAAAGTGCTAAACACAGTACGTTGTCTACGGTTATTCTTATGGAGAAAAAGAAAAATTGTATATCTCGCTTATTTATGATCATAAACTGATGAAATTTGGTATATGGCTTCATCTGGTTGTGGTTTATTGTTGTTTGCACAAAAAAAAACATTTTTCGCCTTTGGTTTCCGTAGCAGCAAACCTAGGTTCTTGGTCCCCATGTTATTCTTATGGACAATAATTAAAATGTTATAAATCGCTTATTTATGAATGTATGTGGATGAAACTTGGTATGTGACTTCACTAAGATAAGTTCTATTGATATTTGTATAAAAACCCTTTCTTTTTTGTTCCTTGTTGCAGCAAACTCGCGTACTCATCTCCAATGTTATTCTTATGGATAATAATTAATATTTTAAATACAGCTAGTTAATGAATCCTGTTAAGTGTTTTAATGTGTTATGTTATATATTCAATGGAAATTCGCTGAGTATGCAGGTTTGCTGCGACGGGGTATTTTTATTTTTTGGCTACTTTTCTATTATAGATATTTTATTTTTGTAATTCTAAAAGTGTTCACTCCACAAGTTTTTTGAAGCATACAATTAACTAAAATTAGCCATTTTTACTCCACATGTGAGAATTGTTTTCGTCAAACTGAATAAAAAAGGTTTTCTTAGTTATAAAAAGGCCATCTGGATGTTAACAGATAAGACCACACCAATGGCACGATTTTAAAGATATGTTGTATGCAGGGATCTATGATACCTCCAGAAATATGTGATTAAGGGCCTTTATCTCCCAAAATATTCTACTTAAAATATAAATTTATATTTATCAAAAACAACTCTAACAATGTGCGATTTAGTTGCGATGCTACTAATGGTTTTTATCAAGCCCAACCTCAAGCTATCTTAAATACATGATGGATGGTGTCAAAATGTGTAAAAAACAGGAAAAATATTCACACGACACAAAAATACGAATAAAATTATACTGGTCAGTGCAAAAACAAGTATTTAATATAATTTAATAAGACACCATTATAACAGCATCATAGTAAGACGACATCATTTTAGAAGCCAGAACTTAACTAACAAATGTCCTTCAAAGACTAAAGAACAAAGATCAAAAGCTAATTTTACTGTGTTAAATACAAGCTCGTACAATTAAATTCAAAAGAGTTTCTTTTCGTCTCTTTTTCTGCCTTTTAGTGGGACATTTTTATGTGTTCGTATATTAAGAAAATGATAAGTTACCATGATAAGGAATTGAGTGATTTTTGTGACTTTCGAACTATCATTTTAAATTCCCATTCGAATTGACACCAAACTTGGCATCCTGCCAGATGAAAAATTGTATCTTTTACTAGTGGCTTGTAAAGCCCACGGTTTAAGTTTTATTGGATGTACTTTGTACTGGATAATATTAACGTAATATATATATATATCAATATTTTATATACAGTGTGTAAAAAAAAGTCCGTCCGTCCCCCTTTAATTTGTTTGTTTGTTAAAACAATCAAATCACCTTTGGGGAACGATAATAAATTAACCCTAAGTATTTTTTGACGTTATCGGAGATTTTGAGTGTCCCTCAAAAATGGGGGTTTTTGGGGGCAACTCAAAATTTTCAAATGTAAACCCCTTTTGAGTGGCCTCTCATTTTAAAAAATAGGTGAATGGTGGAAATTAGAGGTCTGTATCGTGTTTCTATCCAAAATGGCAGCTTGTCAACGTTTTGAATACAACTCATTCTTAAAACCTGGCGTCTAAGACTTTTGGAGTTTTAATTTCACCTTTGGTGACTTAAAACTGAAACGACTCTTGAAGAAATGCTATTAAATGAAGAACTGGTCTCTTTTGGTAATATTTAATAATTTGAGAACCCGCAAAAATGGGGGATTTTGGGGGCAACTCAAAATGTCCTAATCCAAACCCCTTTTGAAGGGGTTAAATGTACTTTTAACTAACACCCTTCACCTAGGTTTAAAAAGCTCTTTAAACTGAGGGGTCACTCAAAAGGGATTTTACATCAGAAAATTTTGAGTTGCCCCCAAAATCCCCCATTTTTGCGGGACACTCAAAATTTTAAATATCACCTTAAGAGACCACTTCTTCATTTAATAGTATTTCTACAAGAGTCGTCACAGTTTTAAGTCACCAAAGGTGAAATTAAAACTCCAAAAGTCTAACACGCCAGGTTTCAAGAATGAGTTGTATTCAAAACATTGACAAGCTGCCATTTTGGATAGAAATACGTTACAAACCTCCAACCTCCACCATTCGCCTTTTTTTAAAAGCTCTTTAAAATGAGGGGTCACTCAAAAGGGGTTTACATTTGAAAATTTTGAGTTGCCCCCAAAATCCCCCATTTTTGGGGGACACTCAAAATGTTCGATAACGTCAAAAGATACTTTGGGTTAAGTTAGTATCGTTCCTCAAAAGTGATTTGTTTGTTTTAACAAACAAACTAATTAAAGGGGGGGGCGGACTTTTTTACACACTGTATAATAACGTTAATATATCAATACTAACGTAATATTCCACTCCTGATTATATTTCAGAAATATTATCAATAAGTAGTTCATTTTACAGTTTTGACATTTTTGTTCTAATTAAAGAAAATTTTTAAGGGATAAAAATGGAACCCAGAAAATTCGGCTCCGTCGGATTCTTATGTTATATGAATGTTCAAAGTTTCAGCCTTCTAGGTCGTACGAAAGCTTCAGAAACCTGCGTAAAGATACAAATCTACAATTTTTCTTTAGGAAATTATATATTAAGATATTTACCTTTTTTTTGTTTTAATTTTAAAAACACGTAATTTCTTTATACTATTAGTTGAATCTAGATCCCACAGTGGATGATTCGTTAGAACTTCTGTCGGATTTAACTATTGTTACGACTGAAGTATCAAGTCCCAAAACTAGGCGAAGTGGTCAAATGGAAGGCCCTAAGCTTTTTTTTACAAACGAGTGATTGACGAAGAACTTATTTATTGATCGGATTTTGCAAGCTGCTGCTTTTAAATTGATTTACTTCATGTCAGTAAGTAGTAAACTACCCGGAGGCAGTTTGATCAGGAAGAGGTAGGTAGATTAGTGACTTGGTATATTATTTTGATTTATACATCAATTGAATATTATCGAGACCTATTTATGTCACGGTCAAGATCTAATAAACTCAGAACAGTCCAATTAGAACCAATGGAACACCAGGATTTAATAATTATTTAAATGTATACATTTTTGTAGTTTTGTTTCACTTTAAATGTTGCTAAACTATTTTATTTGCATTCTTAAATAAAAATAATAAACAGACATTTTAACTTTTAGACATGCTGGTCACCACAAACATTAATGGTGGTTTTCGTTATTGAACTAGTTAATTAACCTGCTACCTCTCGTGTGTAAGACCCCGTGTAAAATATATGCTCAGTTTAAGTGTTTTGGCTATTATTGACATAGATTTTAACATAATTTGAGAAAAGTTTGTATACAATAAATAGTCGTGTGCAAATAATTTCCATGAACAAGAACCATTAAAGAGAACCATTATACAATGATTTCATTATACAATGATCGGATACCGATACAGTTGGAGATTGCAGAACCGTTCGACTTCATATGTTTCATTTTACATTTGAATTGGTCGCCTAGCTCTTGATCAATTGAATTCTCGCTAAGAGTTCATATTTCAAATATTTAACTCTACCGACACATATATTATACGTAACACTGTAATATATTTTATGTAACTTTATTACAATCCTACCTATTCTTATATATCCATATAATTTATTTCAAAATTAACGTATATTCACCAATGTGAATTGCCTTAAGGCAAAGAATACTTTTACACACATTTTGATGTTGCCTGTAAATGATTTTTAGTATATAAATTGAGTATTTCACTGCAACTAATGTCAAAATGTTGTTACTGAATATAGATATTTTCCAAAATTCTTGAACAAAACTTGGAATTGTCTCTCTTGCACCAATTATCAAAGTTGTTGATGTTAAACTTATCATTATAATATTTCAATGTTATTTTATATTAAATGAATACCTATACCTCTTCAGGTAGTCCGGTCCCCATGTAATGTATTATTTAATGAGGTATACAGATGTGGTATCTATATCAGATTTGTTTGAATTATTTTATCCCGAAAAACTCTGTTGGACCCAATTCCTGAGGGTGCCACTTCGGTACCCGTGAGCATTTTGAGTTATGACGTTATCAATTTTGGTCATATCTAAAACATGAAGTGCAAAAGGTGTCTCATTGTCAGTGTTTCCTGCAATCGTGTTTTCATAGTTTGTCATGATAAAATCAGCAACAAAAACTTGATATAAATAGTATCTCAGGGTTATGTCAATATATGGGTTACTCCCTGTATGTAAATGCATATATATAAATTAATCCTATTACAAATATTATAAAGCTGACAGTTTGAGTGGTTCTTGTTTGTTTGAGGTTCTAGCTCACATTAACGACTAAATCGATTGAAACTCAGATTGAATAGGAAGATATCTAATACACTCAAGCACACATATGCTTATTACCGTATTGAAGATCCGTATGATTGTGAAACGTATTTTCACGATTAGACGTTTAGGCCTATATCCATTGTGTAGTCAACAGACCTTAAGAACAGTTTATTTCGCAAATATGCATTATCATATTTATGGAATATAAATGTATGGGAGGTACTAGTAGTTTCAACTTACATAGAATTTTTCGTCATACTGCTTCGAAAACGGCTGTTTTCAATACATGCGTTGCGGGGCTAAAGTAGTTATTTTAGTTAATTTATTCTACAGGGAAGAAGCTATTACCGTAGGTCTCATGGTAAGACCATGATAACTTTTTGTTTTGGCATCTGGGGATCTCAAAACAAAAAGTTATCATGGTCTTACCATGAGACCTACGGTAATAGCTATGTGTGTGTGTGTGTGTGTGTGTGTGTGTGTGTGTGTGTGTGTGTGTGTGTGTGTGTGCGTGTGTGTGTGTGTGTGTGTGTGTGTGTGTGTGTGTGTGTGTGTGTGTGTGTGTGTGTGTGTGTGTGTGTGTGTGTGTGTGTGTGTGTAATCAACAAATTGATTTTTTTTGATTATCCCAGTAGCAAACCTGCATACTCAGACCTAATGTTATTCTTATGGAGAATAAATAAAATGCTATAGATCATTTATTTATGTATTTTTGTGAAACTTGATAAGTGGCTTTATGTGGTGGTAAGAAACATATGCATGCATTGGAAATTCGCTGAGTAAGCAGGTTTGCTTCGACGGGGATATTTATCCCTAGGGCGAAATAGAATCAGCTGATATCGAGGTCATCAGCTGTTTGTTTTTGTCGTTTGTATCAATGTAGTAATACTGCAAACTTGTGTACGTCGATTGTAAGTAATCTATTGTATCGAGAGTAGTAATCGGTTATTTTATCGATTGTAATTCATTTTTGCATTGTTGTCGGTGTAATGATAGTCCATAGCGTTCGATATATCAATCGTAATAAATCTAACCTAACAACAACACAAACGTAACAGACAATAGTTGAATACATTTGTAACACATAGCTGCCAGATCCCATAGCTGCTGTAACACATAGGGAGCCAACTTCTAAAGGTATACAAGGTGTACAATTTTAGTTTCGTGAAGTAGTTAGCCCAATATATTGTGCAGTATGACGAAAAATATATTTCATCGCACGGGCCAAAAGTGGCTTTTCGATCCTCGCTCATTTTGCGACCTCGGCTTCGCCTCGGTTGTTAAACTTGAGCTTGTATCTAAAAGCGTCACTTTTGGCCCTAGTGATGAAATCCTATACTCTAATATGAGTAAGGTTTGCTTGCTTGCTTGCTTGCTTGCGTGCTTGCTTGCTTGCTTGCTTGCGACAAGGATCTCAAAAACGGCTCCAACGATTTCCTTCAAATGTTCGAAATAACTAATTTCTGGGATAAAAATAAGTTCTAGACAGGCCTCAACCCTAGGAAAAATCAAATAATGTAAAAAAACTAAAATGAAAAGTTAAAAAATTAACATTGGGCTTATGGAGTTTCAAATCAAAACAAAATAATTGTAACAGCTGTTCATAATCAACCAGGGAACTGTCAAAGTAATACTCATGTTGTTTATGATTATTAACATGTGGTTTCCTGAGAGCAGAGATTAAAAGATTTGAGTTAAGATTACATATATAGAGTAGTAAAATAAATCAAACAGACATTGAGCTATAAATAGCAACTGGAGTGACCTTAAAAATGTAGAAAAGAGGTAAATGAGTTATACAAATCTGATTATCAGTAGGGGGAAGTGGTGAAATATACTCCAAGTCATCTAAAAAAACTGACTGGCCTTCCCCCGAGCAAAGCTCGGCCCCCCAGGTACTATACTATTATGCTTGCAGATAATAAATCTTGAAAAAAATCAATCTTGTAAAAACCACCTTAAAGAATTACAGTTCTTTACAGTTTGCATCCTCTACATTTATAAAACAATTTTGTTTATTAAAAACCATGAGTCAAAATTACATTGTCTACAAGATATTCACAATTACACGAAACAAACAAAACTTTGTAATTAAAAAGCATAAAAAATAAAAATTTGAAGGAGAGCCCTAATTATATTCGAATTACATTCATGCAATACCTCCCTAGCAGCATCAGGAACGAGAGTAATATCAATAAATTTAAAATAAAGCTGAAAATCTTTTTAATCAACAATTAATTTTACCGTCTGGAGCAATTTATGCTAGAAAACTACACAAAATGTAAACATATTTGTGAATATTAGGAAATTAGTAGGCTAAGTTAATGACACATTCATGTACAGAGTTTATGTATGTTTGAATAAAGATGTTTTTGATACGATTGATCCTCCAAGGCTCCATTGTCCTTCAAGGCCCCCATTTTAATCTTATGAACATTATCATTTTCTAGGTCCCCGTGTTAGTCTTATGAACATTAGCATTTCTAGACCTCCATGTTAATCTTATGAACATTAGTATTTTCTAGGCCCCCATGTTAATCTTATGAACATTAGAATTTTCTAGGCCCCCATGTTAATCTTATGAACGTTAGCATATTCTAGGCCCCATGTTTATCTTATGAACATTGGCTTTTTCTAAATCTTTTGACCAGAAATTTGGTAGGAAGATGAAAGATTCTAACACACCAGATTAAAACATACGTCGCGTCTCTTCGTTTTTCGCAAATACTGTAGGATTCCACCCCCATGAACGAAAATTCTTATACTAACGATCTCGCACCTACCGCGTTACTAGTGGAACTGAAATTCGGGGGAGGAAGGCATATAACACAATCAAGGTAGACATATTCGTTGTAGGGTTATATTGGTTGGAACCAAAATAGTTTGGTACATCCCAATACCAAAATAGTAAGCCGAATGGATACTGGTATTTATTTTTTCCACGAAGAACAATTCTATATAGAAAAGACCTTCGTAGGTTATACTGCATATTTTATATTTTTAAGAAATCTTTAGGATAGAAAAACTAGCAACACTAACAGACCCTTCGGTATTGTTTAGCACAATGTCCTAAAAAATGCCACTACTCGCTATTGAATGCGATGTCTACTCACAATAATAGGAGTAATGTATTGACGAATTTTAATTATTGGTTTATATTTTTGCCCGATCATTCTCCATTTTTACAGACGAAGTCACGGTATCCTAAATATTTAATACACCAAGATTGTGATCATCTTCTCTTAAATCACTTCTATTTACGAAATACAACACAATGATTCCTCTTTATAATTATGATTTTTCCATTAATTCCACGAGAAAAGTGCAGTACCAAAAATACATCGCTCTTAAAATAAGAAGCGTTCTACGTGGTATTGTGACAGCATTACACCGGCTGCGTGTGTGAGCGTGTGCGTGTGTCAGCGCATGCGCGCGGGACTGAGGTCACATCTCGGCGAAACACGTTTCTTTCATCATATTGGGGTCATATTGACCCACTTAGCTCAAATTAGAGGCTAAATATAAGAAAAATCTACTTATAAAGTCAAATATTTCCATCTTTCACACTTCATTAAATACCCTGTAATGTAATTATAAACGTTATTTACACTTGAATTTTAACCCTGAATTGATGGTCGTTTCTGAAAGTGAACAGAACAATTTTCTCTAAAACTTATTTTTTTCTTTATTCCAACAAAGACTCTGCGTGATTTTACTTGATAGAGAATCGTTCTAAATGCAACCCCTTCAAAAATTCATCTTTGTCAAATCTTTCTATATCTTTCTATATATACAATGTTGAAAGAGAGATATTTTTTCAAAAGAATTTTGATTCTGGGTTGTTATTTTGTAATTGTTTACTGAATGGGTCAGTAGATGTGGATATTTTTACCGGCGGTATTCAAGGATCCCTAGTTTTCCCATGATATTTCCCCAGCCCCGGGATACCACAGGGGCTATGATTCCTTCGGTTCTCTTCCCCATCACGCTACTTGTCCTAATCCCTCGCCTCCACCGTAGCGGTGCCGGCGCGGGCCACCACATATGTTCAGCAGTGGTATCGATCGTCGCACCGTCACTCGTGCGGCTGCCGCTGCTACCCTTCGCTACCGCTACTCACCGATCCCTCGCCACGGCCGATCCAGCTACGATAAGCCTCTGGTGATGGCGTCTCTGCAGTCACTGGCCACTTCACCTCACCGTCACTTCACTAGACACTTCGCCACTTCACGGTTCCGCCACGTTCTCCCGGTAGCCACGGCGGGGCACTGAGCAGCTTCCGGGGCCCGCCACCGCCGCGCTACCTCTGCCACCCGCCACCCACCACCCTACACCATACTGGCGTTTTTGCCGATTTATGATCCGTATTTTAACAAGCTTAAGTGTTTCGTGGATATTTAATAGAGTTTTGACATCCGTCTATGGTAAAAGCGTAGTTGTATTGATTCATATTTTTGTACAGAAAAGGCTATTTAAACTTATTACCGGTAGTGCGTTTATGTAGAGCTGAAAGAAAACTTAAGTTTTAAACCGGATTGTTTTAGGTGTTCGTGTTTGCTTTTATTATATAAAGTTAATGATTGGTTTACATGCGGGTACAGGGCATCATCCGTACAAAGAGACGGGCATAGACAGGAATGCGGTCTAGGTTTTAAAAGATTTCTTCAGCCTAAAACCTAAAATAGTCCTATTCTGAAGCCTTGTGATAAACGGTTCCCAGGTTAGAGTGCCATAGAGCAGGAGGATGTTTACTGGTTAAACCACCTTTGGTAGGAGTTCCACAACAGGCTGGCCACCTATGTGCATAAAGCATGTTTCCGCCTCTCCTGAAAAAAATATTACTATTATTTTACATTTAACGTCGCCCAAAAAAGTTAACAATCCATAATAAATAGTAATATTAGCAGTTAAAACTTGATTAAAAACGAATATAACGGCGTTGAACGTCAATTCAGAGGCAGCGATGAGTTCCGACGATTGCATAGCGCGCCTGCACAAACATCTCGTCAAGTAAACCACATCCATTAGAAAATACCGTTGGCAGTTTGATTTCAGCTTCCAGCACTAAACAACATTACACTTCTACTAACAAAAGATGTTAAATAATGATAAAGGGGTTTTGCTGATTTACTCTCGCGATCGTCTGGGTATCGGATTTCAATACGACTTAAAAACTGTAATTTGAATGAAGGGAAGAAGGAGAGAAAATAATTAGTTAACATAGCACGACTTGAGCTGTTTAATTGCGTTACTTAACTTCCCCTCTGACAAACAGTGCGCCGAATTAAAAGCTCGCATTCCTTTTTCTTTTTCTTTTCACCTCCGGAGATAATTGTTATTGTGCATAGACAACACCAAGCCACGGATAGTAGAAAACGAGTGCGCACGCAGCACGCTGACGTGAGGGAAGTGAATTTCCACATAACAACTTTTGAAACTCAAAACCAGTGTAAAAACATACATTTATTCCAATTTTTGTGAAAGATTTTGTGATTTGTTGGCTGTTCTGATGCTCCTGGTTTCATTTACCTGCAAAGCTGGGAATACAATTTTGCGCATTATAATGTTAGGAGAAGGTCCAGACAGGCTTGAAAGTAGGCGTGAGGTTGCTGGGGATGAAAAAAGTACTCTAACAAAGGAATAACAAGCTTTTCTAGTGTAAAGCCCCGCAAGACAGCGTACTTGTGTTTAGTCAAAACACATTTTCTTTAATAACTCGGTAAATATTTATGCTAGAATGACGAGAGAGGGCTTAAAACTTTTGCCTCACTAATTCCCATCTTTTTACATGCATTAACTTTACATACGGGGCTTTTCTGACCCTTTTTGGGCCCAAAAACTCGAAATTTTAATGATTAATCCCCAAAAAAGGGGTTTAGAGTTGTCCGATTGTTTTGCCCAACGAACTTGTCCAACTGATTACAGAAAGGAACGTCCCTACCAAATTTGAAGTAAATCGGACAAAAAATGTGACCGCTAGAGTGCAAACACACACACACACACACACACACACACACACACACACACACACACACACACACACACACACACACACACATATATATATATATGTATATATATATATACATATATATACATACATATATATATATATACATATATATAAATATATATAAATATATATATATACATATATATATATATATACAACATTTATATATAACAACATATATATATATAACATTTTGAACGACCCCCAAAACTTGTTCAGGGGGTCACGTTAGGAACTTCTATCGTGGTCCCGGGCTTAAGTTTCACCGTGCAAGTCATGCTAATAGTTCACTTTCCAAAGGAAATTCACTAATAAACGGTAGAGCCATATACATAAATTAATGACATCAGAGAGTCAAAAGTAAAATCTTTTTATTGGATGAAGCGAGCGAAGCGAGTTGAATCATTCATACTCGTGTTTAGTCACTCTCTTGTTAGGTACGCTAACTCCTTTTTAACGGTTTAATGAATTGCTTTGAAATTGAATGAATTTGCTCTTAATCGTAAAAAGGGTGGTAATAAACTATAATTGGATTATTATTTTGGTATATTTATATTTATTCATTTTCCGGAAATATTCAGATGTGTCTTGGGTTGAGTAGTAGGTGGTAAGCAAACAGTCGCTCAACTGATTTTTCAGTCAAACAGACTACGGACGGATGTTGACAATAGCAGCTAACAAAACAAAACAACTGATATGTCGTCTGTAGTATGTGGTCTCCTGGCCGGCAGTGGCCGGTCAGTTCAGTGTTCAGTAATTCAGTTAATAGCGTTTGCGAATAAATGAGTTTTGAATCAAGAATTTTTAATATAATCATTCCACCTTTATTCGTTTTAAAACAATCAAAATTATGTATTCAGTATTATAGTGAAAGTACTTATACGATGTAATGGAAGTTGTAGGCCATATGGAAAGGCTACACAGTCTGTGTCTACTCCGTTATGACTTTAACCTATGTAAGGTACGGTACAGTGTAAACTATGGTTTAATAGATCTAGAGCTTTGAAAAATTCTGATAGCCTATCACACAAAAATTTCAAACTGTCTCCTTTTACAACAGAATGGGTTGATTTTTAGGATATAATTTTCAATAAGTAGTACGGTAAGTTTGCGTTAGCTCTATTTATTTAGGATTTCTTTTTTGCGGTGAATAGGATTTGGCCTTACCTACATCTCACTCTTTCTCCCGTTTTTCACATGCATTTTTGAAATTTCAGGGGGATATTCCCCCCTGGATACGCCCCTGTTACATGGTTATTGTTTATGGAAAATTTGGTTAGGCCTAGGCGTAGTCTTATGTTATACATATCAATTATTATAACTTTCTTATTTTTTGAATAACTTAGGTCATGACTTGACACTAAAAGAAACTGTGAAATGTAAAAAAAATCAATCCTAGCCAACAACAATACTAAAAGTCACCAAACAGCCTGAGGCTAATGTATCGTTGTTCTATGCCTATGCTGTGGGTTAAAATTATTACTTAAAACTTTATAGGGCCTATTTTAGTAAAAGATATAGATTTCTAACCTACTACATTTAAATTTTTTTAATCGCCTAGGTAAGTTAGGTTAGTTATAGTAAACATAGTTTCATATTTAACTTTTCTTCATTTGTGATTCTGACAATAAATCAAAAGAGGAGATTCTTAACATTCATTTTTAAATAAAATATTACCTCGTAGATAGAAGTAGGCCCCTATAACGGATCAATATAGCCTAATTGTAGTTATAATTTGAACACAATTTTGTGCGTGAGACATGTAAGTGCTGATATCTTGTCTTCAAATATCGTAGTGTCAGTAATTTTGGTTAAATCGGAAGTGTTTGGTGCCATTGGAAAAACGCCATTAGTTGTTCTTGTTTTTTGTAACAATTATTTTTTTAAATCAGCTGTCATTTCATGTGTTGAAATAACATTTTGGCTTTTGGCAAAACTCAAATTTTGTTTATCAACTCATACATCGTACAAAATCATAAAAACAGTCATAGGTTAGTGTTATCCTAACATAGTTTCATAGCTATATTAATTTGCGATTTCTACATTACATTCATGTTTGATAATAAGTATGAAGGCAATGGCAGATTCTTGAAAGTAACATTGTCTACAGTTATGCCTTAGAAGGTTCGAAGTAAGCGGGCTTTAAAGACTTACTCAAATTTTTGCCCATAGCCTACTATGGTAACCCCAGGGCTCTGAGCCGGAAATATACCACCCCTCAGAAACCTGGGGTTACCCCTATTAAACTGAACTCTATTCAAAAACGAATTTTAAACAATGGTTATTCCGTGAGGTGTGTTTTTATATGTTGGAAGTAGTTCTTTTTCAGGGAGTATAAATTTTGGTTATTCACCTAATTTACTAGACTCTACAACGAACTGGGATGTGTAGACTATAGGCTGATTTACTGGTAACAGAACATTGGTGTATGACATTGGTGGGATTCGAATGTTTTCTTTTTGAGGGCTTGGAATAGGGAATAAATGAAATCGGTTCCTCCGGACTGTAGTTCCTTTGTCTGTCAGCACATTATAAGAACGTGGATAGTTCAGCTTTTCAACTACCTCACCCTCTCGCTTGAGATC
Source organism: Allygus modestus (assembly GCA_963675035.1). Classification (NCBI taxonomy): domain Eukaryota; kingdom Metazoa; phylum Arthropoda; class Insecta; order Hemiptera; family Cicadellidae; genus Allygus; species Allygus modestus. The sequence goes on along the minus strand of OY776112.1, from coordinate 175,321,944 downwards.
AGAAATCCAAACTTTGGAACCCAGATTTAACATTGGTAATAGGCGAGTACCATGTCATTTATCATAGTTCCGTTTGTAGTTTTCTCTATAACGAATCTCTTTTTCTCGGAGATGAGTGAGGTCTGGCTTTTGCTCAAGGTGATGTGGTAGGGTAGGCAAAGTATCACGAAATCGACGTCCCATTAGTAACTGTGCTGGACTGTATCCATTGGCAAGGGGAGAGTTCCTGTAAGAAAGTAGTGTCAAATAGGGGTCTTCTTTCTTTTTCCTTAGTATAGTTTTAGCAATTTTAACAGCTGCTTCTGCCGACCCATTGCCCTGGTGAAACTGAGGACTGCTGGTTTTACATACAAAGTTGTATTGCTGGGTGAATTTTAGCGAATTTCCCCTATAGGGAAGAAGCTATTACCGTAGGTCTCATGGTAAGACTTAAGCCCGAGACCATGATAACTTTTTGTTTTGAGGTCCCCAGATGTCCAAAACACTATTCGTTCAAATTTATATATATGTATATATATATCTATATAAATATATATATATATATATATGTGTCCGTGAATGCGATAACTTGAGTAAAAAACGTCCGATTTCAATGAAATTTGGCTCAAATGTGTAAACTGACATTTATGACTTTAAGTTCGAAAACCAGAAAAATCGGACTATGGGAAGGGGGGTTTATGGGGGTTTTAAATTTTCCAAAAATCAGTTTTTTGCATTTTTTACCCTAAAATTTTTAAAACACTTAATTTAGGTTTAGACCATGTTATAGAGCTTAAAAAAACAAATAATATGGTATTTTGAATTATTAACCTAGGTTAAGTGGTTGCGGAAAAAATCCAAAAAACATGCTCATAAAATCTCCCATGTTAATCTTATGGGAAAAAGGTTTTTGGCTTTTCCTCAGTTAATTTTACTTTAAACTTCACATTTTCTTTTACCAATCACTTCAGCTCCACAAAACAATCATTTTGGTGTTTAAATTGTGATTCTACGTCAAACCGTTGCAGAGATATTCAAAGTGCTAAACACAGTACGTTGTCCAATGTTATCCTTATGGAGAATAAATAAAATTTGATATCTTGATTATTTATGAATGTATATTGATGAAATTTGGTATGTGGCTTCATGTTGTACTGGTATATTGATAATTGCACAAAAAATAAATGTTTTGTTGATTGTCCCCGTAGCAGCTAACCTGCATACTCAGCCCTAATGTTATTCTTATGGAGAATAAGTAACATTTTATATCTCCCTTAATTATGAACATAAATTAATAAAACATGGTAAGTAGCTTCACCTGGTTCAGTTATATTAATAATTGCATAAAAACTCATTTCTTATCTTCCTCGTTGCAGCAAACCTGCGTACTCAGTCCTAATGTTATTCTTATGGGGAATAAATAAAATGTAATAAATCACTTATTTATGAATGTATTTTTGTCAAACTTGGTGAGTGGCTTTATGTACTAGTGAGAAACATATCAATGCATTGGAAATTCGCTGAGTACGCAGGTTTGCTGCGACGGGGGGTATTTTAAATTCGGAACTTGTAACTCCACATTGGGTTCCACTGTCAGAATATACCACCTCAGGGATACCATGACGAGAAAATTTTGACTTGCCAACTTGTTGACTCTCAATAACTTCAGAGGTAGTGAGCGATTGTAGAGTTGCAATTTCAAAGTACCTGGAAAACTGATCTGTTATCGTAATGAACCACTTTCCATTGACTTTGAACAGATCCATTGCTGCTTTTTCCCATGGACGAGAAGGAAACTCAGAGCAAATGAGAGGCTCATTTCGATTTTCTCTATACTTTATACATATGGGGCATGTTGCAACCATGAGATTTATGTCTGATGCCATTCCTGGCCACCATAAGCTGAATCTAGCCTTTTCTCGACATTTAGTAGCCCCCAGATGGCCAACATGAATTCTATGAAGCATTTCTTCACGAAGACTTGGTGGTACAATTATCCTTGAATTCGAAGCAGCAAGTTTTCTGCAAAAGATAGTTTTCTGCAAGTTTTCGTCTTTAACTGAGAAGTAAGGGACTAGTTGAACTGGAAGTTGTCATTTTTTTGGCCATCCAGTAACGCAATACTTTTCAATCATCTTGAAGATTGGATCTGCTTGCTGAGCTTTCCATAACTTGGTTATGTTTTGATCAGTTGTAGGTATGGATTCAACCACATTATTGACAAAGGCTTCAATTTCCTCTTCCATATCATATTTTTCCTTAATAGGAATTGGACATCTAGAAAGGCAATCTGCAGGAGCAAGATGTTTTCCTGGAGTATATGTTATTGAGTAAGAATACCGCATCATACGAAGTCTCATTCGCTGTAAGCGAGGTGTAATCTCATCCAAATTTGTTGACGAAAATATTTTCACAAGAGGTTTGTGGTCAGTTTCGATGACAATATCCCGACCAATTATATAATCTCTCAGCTTGTCACATGCCCATGTAACAGCTAAAGCTTCTCTTTCTATATTTGAGTAGTTCCTTTCAGTTTCAGTAAGTGATCGCGAAATATACGAAACTGGTCTGAATTTGCCATCATCTTGCTTCTGAAGGAGTACTCCGCCAAGCCCGTATGAAGAAGCGTCAGCTGGCACGAGGGTAGGCAAGCGAGGGTCGTAAAATTTGAGTTGGGGTGTGGTGGTCAAAAGTTTCTGTATAGTTTTAAAGGCATTTTGTTGTTGTTCTCCCCAAAACCATTCGTTTTTTCCTTTGAGGAGGTCATGAATGGGCTTCAGAATTTCAGATCTGTTTGGAATGTATTTTCCGCAAAAATTTATCATACAGAGAAAACGTTGTACTTCTTTCTTGTCAGCTGGAGGTTTCATCTGAAGAATGGCTTTAACTCTCTCTTGGTTGATTTGAACGCCTCGGGATGAAATGTGATGCCCTAGAAATTGTACTTCGGGCTGCGAAAAAACAGTTTTCTCCTTATTTAAGGTTATTCCAGCATTCCTAAGCTTCTGAAGAACTTCGTGTACAATTTTGTCATGTTCCGCTTGACTTGAGCCCCATATAAGTATGTCATCTATATGGGCCAAACAGTTTTGTTGAGAACCTAGAGCTTCTTGGATTCGTTTTTGGAAATACTCAGGAGCACTAGTGATTCGAAATGGAAGAACTTTGAATTTGTAACGTCCCCACGGTGTTAAGAACGTAGTAAGATCTTGTGACTCTTCAGCAAGAGCAATCTGCCAAAACCCATGGTTGGCGTCCAGCTTGAAAAACACCTTTGCGTTTTTTATTCGAGCCATTGTATAATCAATTCCCCAAATTGGGTGTGTTTGCCGATAAACATTTTTATTCAGCATAGTGAGGTCCACACATATTCTAACTTGAGTACTTTCCTTTTTTGGCACGACGACCATTGGGGCACACCATGAAGTACACTTTAGCTCTTTCAATCATAAGTGCTAAAGGTTTCGCCCATAAACCACTCTGTAACCATTTGACGTAGAGCAATGATTAAAATACCAAATTGTGCGTCTTTTTAAGCTGATTCCAATAGAAAAAACTAAAATTTGACTTTTTTAAAAATTATATGTAAAAAACTCAAAAAAGTTTTGAGGTACAAAACCCCCCCAAAATACCCCTTCGGATAGGTCGATCTGTCTGGTTTTCGAACTTAAAGTCATAAATGCTGCTTTACACGTTTATACCAAATTTCATCAAAATCGGATAAGTTTTACGAGAGTTATCGCGCTCACGGACACACACACATATATATATATATATATATAGTTTGTATAACTGTATATATATATATATATATATATATATATATATATATATATACATTCATCTTCGCCCGGTAAGTCAGTCACCGCGCTGGTATTTTACACGGTGTGGCAGTCATCTGCCCGAAAGCCAGTCAGCCCTCCCGAAAGGCAGTCAGGTACGGCTTGCCGTGCATCCTTTACATACCGAGACGGCTTACTGGTGCTGCCGGTATGTGGAACTACTTGTCACATTCGCGCTCAGTCGAGTAGTGGAAACTAGTTTTAACTGACGTATGACTGTCAAATACAAAATACAGTACTTAGATTTTAATCCTGTCGAACACGCATTCAATTATTTTGTTAATAATTTTACAAAAACTATAAAATACTAAAATCATAACTTTAATTAGCTAGGAGTGGTTTTGTAGTATAGCTTTATAATTGTAACTTACTTATATCTAAAAGCAAGTTATCTCCGCCGTTTTTTTTTTATAATTGTTGTACGAAGCAAGATACAAATGTATGAATTTGCTTATCCTTATAATAATAGGTTTTATAATTTTACTGTACTCTTTAACTAAAATTACCTAATAATGAACAACGAAAAGAGGTCAGTACAAATTAGGCACTTATATTAAGTTTAAGTTTTCACTCTTTATATCTATTAAAAAGTATTTTGTATTTTTGTATTATTTATATTTATTCTTCCTCACAAAAGGACAGAAAACCTCTAAACCGACACAAATGAAGAGTGCAGATTTCACTTTGCGTATTTATTTTCCCCTCCATTTGTTCTTAAAATCGCCATCATTTGTATTACACATTTTCCAATTTAAGTTTAATTTAAGGGACAGAAGTGTGGGTATGTTGGGACTTCCCTTTCTGTAGACAACCTTTGCGCAGTCAAACATAAAACACACTCTATAAGACCGCTGAAATTGTTAATGACATACAATTCAATGATAATAAACTCTTCGATACTATAAAACATACGAGGAAAGTATACCACGGATGGCAAGGCCTAACAGAACTCTGTAGTTGAAAGTTCGTCACATATTTAAAATTATTATTAGTCAATCTAGTAGACTGGGGAATAGTGGTTAGTTTACCCTTCTTTTTTATAAAACCAGTTCCGTTCAATTTATAGTACTGACAAATATCAAACTATGTTATAAATTTAAGATTTACTTTACGACAGTTCCTAAACTGAATGCGTTCCGTCAACACAGTGACATCTTCGGGCAATCTAGTGCTGCTTCAATTTAGGAACTATGTGAGGAAAATCTAACATTTTTAGTATTGATGACATTTCAGTAATAGGAAAGAAATTGTTATTAAACTAGGCCTACTATCATTCTATATCTTATATACTATTAAGCTGAGCCGATTCTTGTTAAGAGTCCGTTATACCGGCTCCTCCTCCTCCGGAGTCCGTTGTGGCTCCTCCGTTATTTCTGAGCCTATTTTGACGATTGAGGTTTCAACATAGCCTATTTGACCTGATAACTAGTTGTGCAAAAAGGGTTTTATTTTTCGATATTTTCAATCTGAAGGGCACGGGCCGGTTTCAAAGTTCGTTTTTCGCTCTTAAGATAAAAATAAGGAATAATGTATTTGAATTGCAGCCGTTAATACGTAATGGACAGATTATTAGTAATACCAGATGTTAGAAGTAAGGAATTTATCGATAGAAGTCAAATAAGTTTTGTTTCTACATCGCTTTGAGCAGTGAAATGTTTTATGCAGTGGAGATATTTAGATTTAATTTCTGTTGATATTTGTTTATCTTTTTGTCTTGTTAACAGCCATTTTTAACTGAATTTCACAAAAATTACTGTACTGAATTAAATAAAACATTTTACCTATCGTCGTTTGAGCATAACACGTTTAGGCTGTTTTAAATCATCGTACGTCATTAGGGTTATGCCGCCGCCCCTTGGTCCGTCAGTGCTCAAAACTAGATCTTATGGTTACAGGTTACTTAACCTTTAATTATAGAATGCACAAATTTGTTCTAATGAGCTAATTATATTACCACAGAACGGAGGAAACACGTCTGCTTCACTATTCTACAACGGTATACTAAACCATATAACGGCACGCAATAACATATATGCCGGTACGGAACACATAGCCCATAGAAGATGCAACATGGATTAAGGTGACAAGATCCGTTGAAGCCTAAATTGGGGTATCAATTATAATACCGGATAAACAGTGCCGTGGATGGGACCTACACAAACAAAATTTGGTCCGGGGGCCCTCCTAGAAGATTTCAGAAAATTAGATACCAAATTGTGAGTTTTGGTCCAAATATTACTCAGTGTCGTCAACAATAGATTTTTCAATCACATTCATAAAATTGTACAACTATTGTTTTAACTATGGTAAGCAAAAATTAATTAATAAATTAAAATACCATACAAAATGGTATACGAAAGAGGATTGAATAGCTGTCACTAACTTTGAAATTACTTTAATCTTATTATGAAACTGAACACAATTAAACACGGTCAGGGCCTGATTAAGATGTGTGGCACCATAGGCTTGAGTTGATTTGGCAGCCCCCTCAACTCTTGGGGGTGGGGAGGGGGGTTGTCGAAATGACTCCATGAACGAATGTCTGAACCCTGAACGCGGCCCAAGGTAGCTTCATTTTGTGGATGCGTTAAGCGTTAAGGGCATACCAGCGTCAGGTAGCTTTGTCTCTTATCAATGTAGAGTTCCATCTCTTTCTAACCAATGAGTGGTTGCCTAAACTCAGGGACACCTCTGGAATCCCCTTAAAGCAAATTGTCTGATCTAAAGGGTCCTAGGTTGACTTATCTCTCGGTTAAATAACGGCCACATTGTGTAACATCGGCCGTGAATGACGATCGCACCGTATAACATCGGCCATAATTGACGATCGAAAAACATAATATAGGCAGTAAAAGAGGACCATGCACCATCAACGTAATAGATATCAGCGTAGTTCGGGGGTGGCAAGGGGGTGGTTGACCCCCAATAATTTGGCGAAAATATTCTTGTAATATATGAAAAGTCCCAATAATCATAACCACGACCATGTTTGCCCTCCAATACAAATACAGAAATTACGCTTATAGTAATAGATGACCGAACCGCGTTATAGTTGCCGTAATTTATGATCGCAACAGGTGCAATCGGTCATAAATGACGATCCCACCGCACTTTATAAAAAAATAATGGCGATCGCACCGCTATTCGCCGAAACAGACGATTGGACCACGTAATATTGGCCATAAACGGCGACCATAATCACGGCCGTAAATGACGATCGTACCGCGTAATCATGTTCGTAAAAGACGATCGCACCACAGATTACCAATTTGATTACATAATCCCGCCCCGAAATAATCTCGAGGTCAAATAAATCCCGCCCGAAAAACGGAATTATTTTTTGCAGGACATTTCCCGATATTTTTGGAAATGTTCATCCCTCATCACGAGCTTACGAAACAACTAAACTACAGCTGTTAAAAAATAACCATTTCCTAAGGTAACACTCACTTGGTAAAGTATAATTGTTAGATTTTTTGTGAGATTAGCGATTAGAACCAATGTACAGGGCTTAAATATGTACATGGATTAGGTTATGTGTAACTATAACTAATAAAAATAAAGATTGAATATAAAGCGGACATATCAAAAAGAAGAAGAAACGAGTAAATAAGAAAGAATACTTATTTGTTTCATATAACTATTGCATAATAGTTTAGTTTTTCTTGTACCGGTAACTTCAGCAAAATTTGCTGCTTTTCCTAGAAAAAAATAGTTTTCCCATGTACTGACATTAAGTTCAAACTTTATTTTTACTAACAAATATAAATATTTCTTTAGTTTTAAATACTTTAATTGCAATTTAAATTCCTACTAAGATATTTATATAATATATTTGAACATTAGTGATTTTTTTATTACAATAATTGATATAAAATGCCTGTTTTTCATAGTAATAAATTATTGTCCTGTTAACTTGTAAAGTTATCTTTTAAAACACAAAGGACTTATCTACTTGCTTATTTTTTGCATATCCATTAAACAGATCATTTACATGCATATTTCGTTCACTACACAGTATCCTATTATTATATAAAGTTGCAAAAACATCACACATTCTCTGGGGAAATGTATATCAAAACCACTTACCTTTAACTTTCATAAATAGTGATATTTTTATGGTTTTGTGACAGTTACAAATACTTAGACAAATATCATATATTTAATAATGTAATTATATCAGGTTTTTTTGGCATATTTGGTGATAAAATTTGGATTATCCTTAAGTGAATCAATGTTGACGATAAGTATTGTGTAGCGGTAGTAATACCTTATCATGACAAATTATACACATCGTGTCTCCAAGCTGCTACATTATATAATACTCTATTACTTTAAGGTGTGTATGTTGTTACTTTAAGGTAATTTTTTTCAAAGAAACAGATTAAGAAATAAAAATCTGAAAATAAAAAAGATAATATGTGTGTTTTTTTATTAATTAGCAATAAGACAAAGGACATTATAATGTAAATTACGACCCTTATACGCTTGCAACTTAAATGGTTAAGCTCTATAAGTAAAGAAAATTTAATTCTTCCTGTCATACAAAGCAACGTTCTCCGTTTAAAACATTCAATTCGGCGAAGACAATAAATTATGCACATTTCCACAAAATACTGAGTCTATGAGCTTAATAATCGGAACAGATCCGGTAAGTATTACAAACCTAAATTACTGTGACTAGCGTAAAATGGATGAAATAAATCAGTGCGTTATTTACGACAAATATTGCATTTAAACGTAAACTACAACCTAAATATCTACTTAAATGTGTACTTGCATAGTTAAAAGGAATACATCAGATATAATTGCATTTCTTTATGTGTCTTTGCACTGTGCAATAATTCAGAAACGGTCCTATTGGGCTGTTTGCTGGGTTTGCATCTACTTAAATGTTCATAAAATAATCTATCTTACGAAAATATGGCCAACATTTATCTATTATAATTCTTATATTGGAAAAGTACATGTAAACCACAACAAAAATACTAGCGATCACCAAGAGGTTGAAATTAGACCAAAAATAATTCTACGTAAACCTAAAGTGGTGCACACGAATAATGGTTGTTTGCGTGAATTTTTGTTCCATCCTGCGTGAGCAGTTAATTACAAATGCATTTTAACCATTGCCCTTATGCTGAACTTCTCGAATAACCTATATTTCTCTCTCCCTCCCTCTCCTTCATCCGCCACTCCCCCTCACATCCAGGTTTATTTTAGTATGTGGTGTTAAACGGATAAGAGAAAGGTGTCACTATTCTAGTAGTCAGTGACATTTTTTATTTACATTAGTCCTGAAACATCTATTTTTGCTGTTGTGCTAGCATTTTGTTATTATATCAACTTTAAAATATACAATTCAATTAATTACTGTTCTTCCATAAGATTATCATTGAAACTATGAAAGCCTGTGGGGCGTAGCCCTGAGGGCTGGTGTAAGTTATAAGGTGTTTCTGCACATCTATACAACAATACATTTCTAATGACGGTATGCTTGAATTTCTCCTACGATGTGAGAAAAAAGGGGGACAGTTGTCTGCTTTAATAATAACTTTCAAATTAGATATATCATATGCTAACATCCATATGATTAGCGTTACAAGCTAACCTATACTTTCCATTACTATCAGTGCCTGTTGCAAAAAGACGATCGCCTTGTAACCTTTTCAGGCAAAAAACAAACATAATAAACCTTTTAAATACCCTAGGGGAATCTCCACAAATGTATTTAGTTAAAACACTAATTATTTAATTAATTTTTCGTAATTAAAATACTATAAAAAGGCAAACACCTTTACGTAATAAGGTAATCGTAAACTAATCGTAAGGTACCTGACTTGGTATGAATAGCTATGAATGCGAATGTAAAAATCTATATCTATAAATTCGAAAAACCGATCATCCTGCAGGCCAAAGTTCTACAAATACTACCACGAAATTTGGCAGTGTACTCTTTCCATACCGTAGGTAGCCACTAAGAAATGATTTTAAGAAATCCCCAAAGGGCTCCGCTCCACGGGCAGTCACAGTTCCAATCCTGTAGTGTATTCTTATAGACATCCACTTTAGTTTGATCTCTTGAGAATTAAAACAGCTGATCATGTTTCTTAGTAGTTCCACGGGTTAAGGGTGTTTGGCCGCTAGGCTAGTCTGGCGGTGAGGAGCAGTAGTTCTACAAGTCGCCACCGCGCGCCGCTAGGAAGACAACTCGGGCAGTGCTGTGAGTGTGTGTGTCTGGCTGGGGGGAGAGAGGAGCGCGTTCTCCCCATTTCTCCCCCTCCCCCCAGGCAGCACTGTCTTTCCGTCTACTCGTTCTTCGTCGGTCCGGGGCGCACGGCCCGCGGCTCGACTGGTTGACTAGCTAGGGTTGGGTTGCTTACTATTTTCCACTGGTGTGCCTTTCAATGTCGCCGACAACTCATCTTAAATATATGTTTATTTTGAGCGTTCACTTTATAGTTTTGATGAGTACATTTATTGTAGCCTATACAGATTTTATCATTAAAATGTTTGACATAGTTGTGAGCAAATTTAAATACAGTGGAACTCGGATAGTTCGAATCTCAAGGGACCGCGGTAATAAAATTCGAACTATCCCAACAATTGAATTTTAATTGTAGAGGTTAGAATTATCTAGGCCCAAATAAGCTAGGATATCTTTACTGTATTAAAAACAAACGAGTTCGCACGCAGCACGCTGACGTGAGGGAAGTGAATTTCCACATAAAAAACTTTTAAAACTCAAAATCAGTGTAAATACAAACAGTTATTCCAATTTGTATTGAAATCTGAAAACATTGATTTTTTGGCTGTTCTGATGCTCCTGGTTTCATTTATCTGCAATGCTGGGAATACAATTTTGCGCATTACAAGGTTAGGAGAGGGTCCAGTCAGGCTTTAAAGTAGGCGTGAGGTGGCTGGGGACGATAAAAGTAAGCCAAAAAATGAATAACAGGTTTTTCTAATGTAAAACCCCCATAAGACAACGTACTGTGTTTAGTCGATACACATTTTCCTTAATAAATCTGTAAATAATGGTGCTAGAATGACAAGAGAGAGCGCTTAAAACATTTGCATCACTAATATACATCTTATTACATACATTAATTTTACATCGGGGGCTTTTCTAACCCTTTTTGGGCCCAAAAACTCAAAATTTGAAAGATTAATTCCCAAAAAAGCGGTTTAGAGTTTCCCGATTGTTTTGCCTAACGAATTTGTCCAACTGATTATAGAAAGGAACGTCCCTACCAAAGTTGAAGTAAATCAGACAAAAATGCGACCGCTAGAGTGCATACACACACACACACACACACACACATATATATATATATATATATATATATATACATATATATATATATATATACAATTTTGAACGACCCCCCAAAACGTGTTCAGGGGGTCACGTTAGGAACTTCTATGGTGGTCCCGGGCTTAAGTTTCGCCGTGCAGGTCATGCTAATAGTTCACTTTCCATAGGAAATTCACTAATAACATTATTATTATATAAACATTAATTATAAATTAAAATGTTTTTTTTAATTTTAAGAATTACAATTTAACAAATATATTTAATCATAATACATTGATCTTATTAATTTCTTAAAATACTGTATTAAATAAATGTACAGGGTGTCCCCGAACTATGCCATAACAATTTTTCCATAAATATACAATTGTGGGATATTTTACTCCAATCACGAACATCCTAACCTTTGTTAAATGTAAGTTTTCGCTATTGTTTTAATTTATAATCCGTTTGTTGTTAAAGCTAAAGAAGAATTTGTTACTTCTCTATCTCGCGAGTGGCGAGATTCGTGGAAGGAATAAATAAATACATTGCTTTCACAGTTCTTGTTTAGTTTGAATGACGAACATACAGAGCTACGCGGTGCGACTGTGTACAAGCGTAGCACCTACTGTTGCGTTTGTTTGAAAGACATTTTTGAACAAACCGAACGTCTGACTGAAAAATGTTTGAAGTAAAACATGCAGATCAACTAATTTGTTACAACTTTGCAGCTGGAAGTTTTTTTCTACCCTAAAAATTAAAAAAGTTTACGCTTTATTACTTTTTATAGTCCCGATTTTATACGTAACAGCCCCCTTTTATAATAAATAAGGAGGTTATAAAGCGGCTAACATAAATGTAAAAATAACGTTCAATAATAAAATTGAAACTAAACCAATATTTAAAATTTTAAAAACGTAATATTTTCTTGAACCTATAATTTTTCTTGAATTATAAATGGACCTAAATGAGCGAAAACTGCGCCACCGAGACCGTCTGATGGCATAAGAAACTCAATCCCAGAGGTATATTACTGAGGTTACATTTAATTAATATCAAATGCCCCCGTCACAGCAAACCTGCGTACTCAGCAAATTTCCAATGCATAATATATGTCTTAATACCACATAAAGCCGCATACCAAATTTCATAAAAATATATTCACAAATATACATTTGTAATTATTTTCCATAAGAATAACATTGGGGATAAGTACGTAGGTTTGCTGAAACTAGGAACATAAACAATTGGTTTTTAAGCAAACATCAATATATCTCAACTAGGTAAGGGGGTATAAAACCCCCCCAAAATACCCCTTCGGATAGAGCGATCTGGCTGGTTTTCGAACTTAAAGTCATAAATGTTACTTTACACGTTTATACCAAATTTCAACAAAATCGGATTATTTTTACGAGAGTTATCGTGCTCACGGACACACACACACACACACACACACACACACACACACACACACACACACACACACACACACACACACACACACACATATATATATATATATATACAGTTTCGAACGAATGGTGTTTTTGGGGTCTGGGGACCTCAAAACGAAAAGTTATCATGGTCCCGGGCCTAGGTCTTACCATGCCGACTACGGTAATAGCTTCTTCCCTAGAGGGGAAATTCGCTAAAACAGGTGAATCTGTCAATTTGCGGCAGGGCTGCAGAATCCGTTTTACCGGAATTATACGCGCGAAACCGAAGAAGTGGTGGGAGTGCAGAGGAGAGAGACAGAAAGAGAGAGAGAGAGAGTAACACAGAAAGCGCGCGGAGTACGGTATGACCTTGAGCGGCGACGCACCTCGCCCCTCGACGCGTGCGGGCACTGTAGGTGATCACCACTACACTTGCAGTGCAGCGTGCCGACCCTACATGGTGCTACTTTTACCAATAAGGAAGCAGAACTGTTATACATAGAAAAGATTTAAAAACGCCTATACAATATCAGATAAAACCCACATCTATTAAAACAAAACTCGTTTTTTATTTTTTAAATCTTAATTTTAAAATAAGGTGTAAAACAAAAAAAATTAAAAATTGTTTTTCAGATTTTTATTATTTTTATTTTAACGCATAAAGGAAGCAATCAGAAAGCAAAAAATGTATTTTTATTTTAAAAAATATCAACGGGTTGCTTTGCTTATTGGTAACAAAACACCCAAAAATCGCCCCTTTAGTCCCTTGTAATATACCCCTGAATTTTTTTAAAATTTTTTAAACTTCACAGAATGCAGCACACGCAACTGTTGTATTCCTGGGTGAAACCGGGTACGATAGCAGCTAGTAGAATATAAAATGTTAATTGTTTTATTATAAGGTCTCTTTTAATGACCTATTTCAAAAAAAATATACTGTATTGCTCAGCCATTATTAATTATTACTATTTCTGTTATTATTTTTGTATGAATAAAATTACATTTTGGAGTTCTGTAAAATTACAGAGTGACCTTTCAAGATTTATAAGACTTATAACTTATAAATAAATTTGATGGAACACGTGGGAGCTTCAAAGACTCACTTGATATAATTCCACACATATTATCAGTGAAATATGCTTTATCGCTTTAACTAAACATCAGATAAGCAAAGATATATTTGAGGGTGTAACTGACTGGCTTCCCAGTGCAGATTTTCAGTGACTGCCATCCCCGGGCACTTACGTTCAATATATTGTGACTGGCTTAGCAGTACAAACTTTACGTGACTGGCCTTCCCGGCAAAAACGCCGGTGACTGGCTTAGCATAGGAAGTTTTACGTATATAAAGTTTTTATTTTTGTAATATATACGACATATATATATAATCGGAAATGGCCAATGACAATATTTGAGCAAATACAAAAATATATATATCGCATATTTTCCAAGTATATGTGGGGGTGTTACTGACTGCCTTTCCCGAGTATAATTTCAGTGACTGGCTCTCCGGGCATAGCAGTATATATATATATATATATATATACAGTTTCGAACGAATGGTGTTTTTGGGGTCTGGGACTTCAAAACAAAAAGTTATCATGGTCCCGGGCCTAGGTCTTACCATGCCGACTACGGTAATAGCTTCTTCCCTATAGGGGAAATTCGCTAAAAAGTGAAACTTCTACACGACTAAAGTGAGATTTTCCAAGTAATAAGCTGTGTTAGTTGGACAATATATCAGATTTATAACAAACAAATATTTGAAGGAGTTCATTTATTCGTTTGGAATTTTGCGTTTTTACTCCATTTAACATGTATAAGCCTCGTTTTATATGATTGAAACATTTTAAAAGAAATTTTATTATTTTGCAACGTTGTTATAAGCAACTGATTGGCAGACAGGCTAAAAAAAGAATTCTAAGTTAACTAGCTGTTATTAGCCCATCAAAAATTACGGGCTTAAAAGTCCCTATGTTATTCATATGGATGAGAGGTTTATTTGGTTTATGTCACATGTGTTCTTCTTAATTCAATTCAACTAAATAAACAGCTGTTATAAGGATGATATATAACTACAGACTGTCATTGTTTTGTTTACTATTTAACTATTTACTATTTTTGCTTCTCAAAACGGGATGCGCAAGCTGCCCACAGGAAATCCTAGTTAGCTTTAAACTGTATGGAAAAGTATTTCACATTGTGTTCAATGCTAATAGGATATATCAGTAGTCCTTAGTTTTCTTATCCATTGCATTCAATTTCTGACCAGAGTTTCATCCAGTTTCACCCAATTTCATCCAATACAGCACATGAAATCTAAATCAAACTAAACTTTTAGATAAAATACTGAATCGGAAATTGTAACTTGAAATATGCAACTGAAATATAGTTTACTGGATTATGTCAATTCTCTTAACCTTCACAACCCGTATGTGATTAGTTTTACCTCCGCATGTTTACCTCCTATTTTTAACTGTATTTGTGTCTTAGTCATTTTTTTATATACTCATACAATTGTATACTATATAAATCTCTATGCTACTTTAGTGAGTATAATGGCTATCATCGACGTTTAAAAAAAGCGTTTGATTCAGTTTTACACAAAACTTTCAAAACTACCTAAAAAACTACAATTCCTGCAGTGAACCGCTGGGATGCCGCCCTGTAGTCATGTTTTCTAAGACCCAGGATGTATCAAAGGGAAATCATCTACTGCTGGTTCCATTACAGTTATAAAACTAAATTTCGTCCCAAGAGTAAAAGTAAAAAAAAATTGAAATATAAATAGATATAAATAGTAAATATAGAGTACATAAATCTGAATTTAACTTTTCTGACACTTGTATACAGTATTATTGAGCGGAGCTCCTATACTACACTCAGGCTTTTTATTTACACGTACTCCTCCTGAACGGCTGGAGTAATCCTCACAAAATTTTGCTCGGTCATAGTAACCATCTATGGGAAGGTATAAATCTGAAATGGTCCAAATCGGACATAAGGGTTCTGCCCTATGGCCCTTTAAATTTACCATGTTATTTTAATAGGAGAAATATTTTATTTGGTTTGTTTACTGTGTGTTGATTATACAGCTGTTATATGGATCAAATTTAAATGCAGACTGTTACTATCAGCTGTTTGTAAATACAGTAGTTTTCTGTGAAATTGTTATTTTGTTTATTTTTGTGGTTTGTTTGTCGATACATTTCTGAAAATTATTGATTAAATAAATACTCGCTCCGCTCAATATTGCAAGCAGACAACTGCATTGTATACCTAGTAAACTCTATTCCTATTTAGCATGGAATTTTTGTTCCTTACTGCTTATAAATTTCAATCCAAAAACCTAAAATTAGTTAGGAATAGTTGTCTAATTTGTTTACAAAAAAAGCCTTAACTTTACTCAGCTGTTGTATTGAATTTGGATGAAAAGTAGGGAACACATGGCTCGGTAAACAAAATGATTGCAAATAAAATGTAGCAAAAAACAGTGCTTTTGCCAATTACAAACTTATGACTAAATAAATGTAGGCTATAGTATTTTTTCATCATCCTGGGCCTAAGGGAAATCTTTTGACACCAACCTGGCCTCTCTACGTTGAGTAGTTTACTCGGAATAGGTGGTTACACATCGCCACTACACGCTATTATTATATAGGATTAGGTCTGATATTATCGTAATTGTTTCAATTACATAAATACAATTTGCTGATGTTTTTCCCAAAGTTTTGGAAACCCCACCATGGTTTTATTTTTATTTTAGTATACATATTAGTGCAATTCATTCAAAATTAATTACAGTATGATTTTGGCATGTTTTTTAAGAGGGTATAGTAAGCTGTATTTGTGAGCTAATTGCTCTGAGGTATACATAAGAGGTACAATGTCCGTCCTCTCACATTTTTACTTTTACTGGGGATTTTCATAGACTGAAATCAAAACTTTAGGTTGTTCGGCTCAAAAACATTAGATACGTTTGTGGCATAGTGCCTTACACAAGAAGGGCACAAGAGCCGCTCTATCACCTGATCTCAAGAGGCTGACTGTGAATGGGCCTCCCCTGTAAAATTTACAGTTTTTAAGATATTTTTCAATTCCAGTACTGTGGCCTCCGTTTTGAATCAGCAAAATTTGAAAGTTTCAAACTCAATATGAAATTATATTTAAATTTAAATTTAAATAGGCTATGTGCCAAATTTAAAGTCAAAATCTTCATCTATCAAAGATTTATTGGCAAAATATTGGATTTCTATGCAAATAGCAATAAATCTCAACCAGATGGTGCCATATACCCAAGTTTTGTCAGTTGTATGTTCATAAATAAGCGATATATCAAATCTTTCTTTTTCTCCATAAGAATAACACTAGACAAAATATTGTGTTTAGTACTTTCAATATCACGGTAACCAATCGACGTAGAGCAATGATAAAAACACCAAATTCTTTATCTTTTTTAGGTGAATCCAATGGTGCAGACTAAAATTTGATTTCAATAAAAATTACATGTGAAAACCTCCAAAACCCAATTTTTGGGGTACAAACTCCCCCCCCCCCCAAAATACCCCTTCGAATGGACTGATCTGTCTGGATTTCGAACTCCTTCAAATAAATATTACTTGACACGTCTGTACCAAATTGCATAACGATCGGACCTTTTTTACGAGAGTTATCGTGCCTACGGACACAGCCCGATAAACGATAACCAAGAATTTTAGGACTCATATTATTAGGAACGTTTTCTTTTATTTTTACGGGAGGACCCAGCATCCAAAGTTTGGTGGAGGATTTCAGGTACATCCATGGAGCTATGGAGGATTGATATTGGTGATTGGTGGGTTAACAGTTTTCTCCCACCTTGTCTCATCTACCACTGAAAAGGGGCCACGCACTCTTAAGTTAAATGCTCTTTTTACACTTTCGTCAAACTTTACGACAGTAACATTGTATAATTGGTGAATCGTTTTTCTGCCCTACATTTGTTATTCCAAAAATATGTCTCTACACGTCATTGAAAAAAGTTATTACGAAAGTCGTAATAACTGTGAGGTTACCTTTAATCTTACATAATATTATTTTTAAGTGCAATTATATGTGATTTTTCGTATTTAAATGAGTAGAATTTAATTATGATAAAACAACACTATGTCCAACTGTATAAGTGTTGAAATGCGTTTTAAATCGTCAAAAACATGCATGTACTATGAAAATACAAATACACTACAAATATAAAAAATGGTGGGACATCCATCACGGACTGTATTGCAGTTTATTCTACAAAATAATGGAGTTTCTCACGCACGTCCAATTCTTTAGGGTAACCAAGTCTAATTGCACTGTTCTAATAAAGCAAACTCCACATCTCAACTGGATTAACAAAATATACCGAAATCGTTATTAGGTGAAATTGCAGTTTTGTTTTTATTTATCGTGATTTAAATATTGACTGGGGAACGTTATCTCCACGTGGTATTTCCTTATCAATTTGACCAGTAAAGATGAACAAAGTCAATGCGACCCTAGATTGAGCCATGCATTAATTGAGTAACTATTGTTTTAAAATTTTATATTGTAGATTTTTTTGACGATATTTCAAAAGTAAACGGGAAATAACTGATGTATATTATAAAGAACATATATGAACTGGTCTTTACTTTATTAGTCTTCTTTCGGACAAAATAAACATAAGCCGGCGCATAAAGTTATGACCAAACTGTTTGGATTCTACATTCGTTCTGTCTGCAGTCTGCTTGTGATTTGGACATACAACAATTAATTATCATTATTATTATCCATGGTTTTAGCCCCTGGGCTATGGATATTATGTAAGGCTACATATCTACACCGTCAGTCAGTACAAATTGGAGAACTAATGTTCAGTATATGTTTCGATGCAATTGCATCAACAGATTGATTAAAATAATTATGTTGATTAACCAGATGGCTTCGTACCCAATACAATCCATACACAAGTGCAATGACACAATGTATTTTTAATTCATCTGACGAAGCCATCTGGTTAGTCAATTTCATTATTTTAATTAATCTGATGATGCAATTGCATCGAAACATGCACTGAACTTTATTTCTCCAATTTTAGCTGACTGACGGAACGTAAGTAATTTAGTCTTATACAAAAATTATTAAATAAATATTGTATTCGAAAAACACAAGGGAAAATTACATAAATATTACAAATGCAATAAAATACTGAGCAATGGAGTGATGATAAGTATTACATAATATTATGCGTGTATATCAAATAATTACATGAAACGAACTTAAACAGAACAAATATGGAGCCTCTCAATCATGTATTTGTAACTTGAAGGATAGAAAATAACTCTTTTATCAGCCGTATTTTACTAAGATTTAAAAAGTTGGAGTTGTAGTTGGAGTTGGAGACGCCGTGTTGGATGTTTGCTCCATAACAACAAGAATGTCAAACCCGCGCTTGACACATCTTCACTTAAAAGCACATTTTTAAATAACGTTTTGACCAAATGTTTTTTTAATTTTAATTTTTAATCTTAATGAAACTTCCGATATTTTTTCTAAATAATTTTTGTTCAATAAATAATTGTGTCTAAATAATGTTTCTTGGGGTAGTTCTACTGGAGTTAGCGATATAATGCTTATTCAGAGAAGGTAGTTATAGGACCCTTAGATGGGGTTGCAGTTAGAGAACTCTCTAGGCCACTATGTTTTTCAAAAATGTTGTTTGACTGTGTAGCCTGTACGTTTTTAATAATTTGTTAAAAATGAATCAAATAAAATAATTAAATTAATTACAAATTGTGTCTTGTAGGTATAATTTAATAGTTCATGCAGTACTGCATTTGTATAATACAAGAAATCGAAGTAAGGTAGATATACCATATTGTAGGCTAGGTAAAGTTGCTAATGATTACATAGTTATATCCATGAAAATGGTTATTGAGTAACAGTAGGCTTAAAGAATATTAAACAAATGTCTCAGTTAAAATCAATGTAAACAGTTTTTAATGTCAATGGTTTTTACAGAAGTTTACTCAGATGCAACTGTGATGTTCCAAGACTTTGTTTAGGCTAGTGATTTTAAAAACTAAGCCTGACGCTGTCTATTACGAATATTATGTTTACTCACAATAAATTATTAATTTTCATCAGATCTGATAGAAAATATGTAAATTTAGAAATTCATTTTTATCTTTAGTGAGTATAGTGAAGGCGTTTTTGCATTCACGGCAAGGTGATAGTGATACTGCGACCCTGGACATTGATCATTTTTCGTTTTGATGTCCCTGTGTTCCTGTAATTTTAAATTTTCATTGGAAATTTGCCGAGTACACAATTTTGTTGCGACGGGAGTATTTTTAATTTATAGTCTACCAATTTTCTATCAAATTTGCGGGTTAACAATTTTTACATTTAAGTGCTCTCCAATTTAACACATATTCGAAAATTTCTGATCTTTAGTAAAAAGATATCAAATTTAATTTAACATTGTTAATATTGAATAATAACTCCAAAACAGCCACTCTCCCAACACTAATAACTAATATTACTAATATGCTCCGTTAAATTTCTACATTAAAATTTGAACGAACGTCAAGTTAAACATATATTTGAACACTATAGGTTCACAGACAAATTATAAAATACAGTACGACTCCTAGAGTTTGCCTACGGAACCTAAAAAAGGCCTTTGACGTCAAAAATAAAAGTCAGGCTTGTTATTTGGCACAATGTCTGCTTGGCGAGAGGTTGAGTAATGCAATTAAATGCTCGAGTGACGCCTCACCGTGTCAACTAGCTATTCCCCTCCTTCGCTTGTTTGAATTTAAAGTATTTTTGTCACTAAAATGCTATTGGTCGTCGTTGCAATTTTGAGAGTCAGTCAATAAAAATAACTTATAGTGCACTCTTAGGTTATTGTAGTATTGGGTTATGGTTATTTTTTTAAATTTTAGAACTGTTTTGAATGCAAGTCAATTGTCAGTATTGTTCCCGACGACTGTTGTAGAACAAACAGGGGTTTGTTGTGCAGGCGCGCTATGCAATACCCGCTATACACGGCTGTATCTGAATTGACGTTTGGCGCCGTCTCTTGTCTTAGCTTTTTAACACGATTTTTATATTTGTGATTATTTTACAGTAAAATCAATAATTCAATAATATATTGTTTATGCAGTGTTTAAGTTACTATATCAACACAATACATTATTTTCATTTTCATTAAATTTATATTTGTGGTTAATTTATATTTGTATATATATATTTAACAAGTTCAAAATCGAGACTGACCACACCACCTGAAGGGGAGTTCTATAACCCACGATTTTTTTTTTCTTGATTTTTCATATATACATTTTATTTTATTTAAATTTAAATTTGTGCCATTAGTTTCATATTTAAGAAAAATTTGGCGTTTTTCATCGTTCTACACCAATTGGTTATCAATATATTGATAATGCTAAACACAGTACGTTGTCCAATGTTATTCTTTAGGAGAATATATAAAATTGTTTAGATTTTTTTATATGTGAACATGTATTCATAAAACTTGGTATATAGCTTCATCTGAATATGATCTATCAACATCCACCCAAGACACCCCCGAAGCAGTAAACTTGAATACATAGTCTTATGTAAACATATGGACATTGTGTTATCCCATGTTATTCTTATTGGAAATAAATCCAATTCTATATCTCCTTTATTTATGAATTTAATTTGTACAAATTAGAACATGTCTTCATGTGGTTGTGGTATGTGTTTATTTGCATACAATTGTCAGTTTTAGTCTTCCTTGTTGCAGCAAATAATCTGTTCAATGTTATTTACGGATGTTATACATAAAATGTTATATCTCACTAATTTATAAATATATTTTGGTGAAACTAGGTAATCTGGTTAACATGATCGTGAGGTGTATATAGATTTATTTGAATTGTAAATTCTCGTAATACGCGGGTTATCTGCGACAGGGGTATTACAAGCTTAGGAGTGGTTTTATTAAAAAATATTTTTTTACCTCAGATTTCTCAATGATACCTTTCATTCATGTATACGGTTTGATAGATGTCAGAACGGTTTTCTCAAAGTTCCTGGTACAATTTAACATTATAATATATAGATTCCTTGGTTATCTGTGCTAAGGAGATCCACGCACGCCTTGGCTCGTCTAGTTAAAGGTATCTATCTCTACAATGTATGTTGTTTGTGTTGTACAAGTTTAAATTTAATTTCAACATCAATCTTTTACCTCCCTTATATCTATCGGGTGATTTAACTAATATAATAAGATATTTCAATATTTAGATTTAACAGGGTTTAAATTTATTAAGATTATATTTAGTTTATCATACTTAATATTATAAATGTGAAAGTATGGATGTTTGTGCATAACTCTGAAGTTCCATCATGTGGAACTATTGGACCGATTGAGCTGAAATTTTTCAGAGAGGTACTTGATAGTCCTGAGTAAGATATAGGCATATTAAAGTTGTGAAAATACTATAGGGCTATGCTTCACAGGGGTTCAAAGTTCCCATGCATTCCTTATGGACATTTATTAGTGAATTTCCTTTGGAAAGTGAACTATTAGCATGACCCGCACGGTGAAACTTAAGCCCGGGACCACCATAGAAGTTCCTAACGTGACCCCCTGAACACGTTTTGGGGGTCGTTCAAAATTGTATATATATACAAGGTGTACATAAAGTCCCGCACGGGTTTAATATTTTCTGAACGATAACAGATAAATCAATAAGATTTGGTACATCAACACTACACCTAAAAATCTACTTTTTAAAGGAACTATCAGTTTTCTGTAATATCATGGGGACGTCCCGCAAGGAGTCAGAAGGAAATCTTAAATAGGAGCATAGGTCAATATGCACATCACTTTAAAGGGCTTATCTAGCAGAGTTGAATGCCGCAAATCGCACTAAAAAAGGTTGATCCAGTAAAAAATGGCGGCTGTTCAAAGGTTTTATTAAAAAAAAGATAAGATCTTTCTAATTATGTTACCAGTTTTTCCCCGTTATCAATAGATTAGGACCAAATTTGTAACCCTTGAGGATAACTAACGTCATAATTCACTTCTGTATTGACAGGCATAATGTAGTATTTAGCTGCAGTATTCATTTAGTTGCAGTTTTGCTTTAATGGGAATGTGGCTACTAATAAAATGTAACCAAGTAAAACCTTTGAACAGCCGCCAATTTTTACTGGATCAACCTTTTTTAGTGCGGTTTGTGGCATTAAACTCTGCTAGATAAGCCCTTTAAAGTGAATGTGCATATTGACCTATGCTCCTATTTAAAATTTCCTTCTGACTCCTTGCGGGACATCCCCATGATATGACAGAAAACTGATAGTTCCTTCAAAAAGGAGATTTTTAGGTGTAGTGTTGATGTACCAAATCTTATTGATTTATCTCTTATCATTCAAAAAATATTAAACCCGTGCGGGACTTTATGTACACCTTGTATATATATATATATATATATATATATATATATATATATATATATATATATATACACATATGTGTTTGCACTCTAGCGGTCGCATTTTATGTCCAATTTACTTCAAATTTGGTAGGGATGTTCCTTTCTGTAATCAGTTGGAAAACTCTAAACCCCTTTTTTGGGGATTAACCCATTGGCGTAGACATACGAGCTGGTCTCGTTCCTTACTTGTAATTTTATTAACCTGTGAATTGGAGTATAAAATTGGTGTTTTTAAATAGATTAATGGCATATTTTAATTAAAATATTGATTTCTTTCAGTTTAAAAAGTCGCATTGGCACACACACAGTAGACATTAGTAACAATTAGCAAAATCAGTGTTGACCATGTGCAAGTCTCAAAGAATTAACCGATCCTGTCAACTTCCAAGCAAGCCTGCCACCGTTTGTTTTACTTGGGCCCTACCACCAACGTTGCCACAGACCGGTTAACTCATTGAGAGTTGCACAACTGGTCAGTTTTGGTCGTGTGCGGGAATCGAACCCACGAACATCGTATCACCACCTGGCCAAGGTGTTTCCACGATGTAGCCAACTCAGCTAACACGACCAAAGGCCTGGCGGCGATATTAGGGTTTTTCAGTCAGTCCGCGCCCCTAGCGGATAGAACTGTAGACGCCTGCGGTCATTAGTTACATATTTTGGTACTAGAGTGCAGCACCAATCAATTCCCGTTATAGGCTACTGCAAATAGAATAAAATTACTACCTCAATGGGTTAATCTTTCAAATTTCGAGTTTTTGGGCCCAAAAAGGGTCAGAAAAGCCCTGGATGCAAAATTAATGCATGTAAAAAGATGGGAATTAGTGAGGCAAAAGTTTTAAGCCCTTTCTCATCATTCTAGCATAAATATTTACCGAGTTATTAAAGAAAATGTGTTTCGACTAAACACAGTACTTGTCTTATGGGGGTTTATTTACACTAGAAAAGCCTGTAATTCCTTTGTTAGAGTACTTCATCCCCAGCAAATCACGCCTACTTTCAAGCCTGCCTGGACTTTCTCCTAACATAATGCGCAAAACTATTCCCAGCTTTGCAGGTAAATGAAACCAGGAGCATCAGAACAGCCAAAAAATCAATGTTTTCAGATTTCAATAAAAATTGGAATACATGTATGTTTTTACACTGATTTTGAGTTTTAAAAGTTTTTATGTGGAAATTCACTTCCCTCACGTCAGCGTTCTGCGTGCAAACTCGTTTTTGTTTGAGCTGATGAAAATACAAACAGCTGATCTTGATTCGTAGTAGTTCCACAGGCTAACCACAGAATGCAGCACACAAAACTATCATATTTACAAATAAATAAATAATTAATGATATAATAATTAATAAATATATAATAATAAATAATTAATTAATTAAATAAAGAAAGGAAAACTATGATACTTTTTATAAATAATTTGCGGGGTGAAGCCTGCGGGTAACAGCTAGTATTATTGAATAAGATAGTTTTTTCCTGCTACTGTAACCTTCATCCATTAACACCTTGGGTGCGGAGTACGATAATTAACGTACTCTAATTAACATTGAAAAATATGTGATTTTCATGTTTAAACATGTTTGTCAGCATTGAACGTGTTAATGAAGTCATGTTTGATATAGCCAAAGAGAGATTTCAACATTTGGATTTTGAGACGATGGTTAACAGGTTGTATTATAAGATTACAAAAAAGTAGTATTATCAGCAATTGAATCTAAACTTTAAAAGTTGAAGTGATTGTTTTGTGTATTAATACTATGGCCTAGATATGATTTTGAGTTCATTGAACGAGAAGTAAAAGGAAAGCTTAGAGATGTAAAGTATTCCCTATGCAAAAATGATTATTGAGTATTATTAATGCATTAATGATACTTTGTAATGTTCAATAATATGGTCTATGATATCCGTGAGAAGTAATAGTACTGTACTATTGGCTATAATAACAAATTTAGTATTATTGAGAATTGTATAATACCAGTCAACTGTATTATAGAGTACTAGTAGCCTGTCACGGCTTCCCTCGCGATCACAACGTAATATTATACTGACATTCCTGTATAAATATTGTGTTACTGTTCCAAAGCCAACATGGCCTGCTGATTAACTGTGTTTACTCTATCCAGCTGATTGCTTAAAACTTTCAGTTATTTCTCAATGTTTTTACTCTAACCAGCTGATTGCGTAAAACTTACAGTTATTTCCCAATGTTAAGCTTATGGGAAAAAACTCAAATTTAAGGGGCCCTCACTCACAAATTATTTCTTTATAAAAAAAGTTTCCTGCGCAACTTCACATTAGGCTCTTTCCAATGACACCAAAAACATGAAAATCGGTTCAGTAGGTTAGGAGGAGTGAAATTCACAAAAAACCTGCTCGCCTATTAAATAAGTATAGATTATTAAATTAAATAAGTATCATTGAAGGTATACATTATTGGGTATTATAAATATGAAAGTACTATAGGAAATTTTCATAATACCAGTAAACTGAATCATACAGTATTATTGAGTGAAATACGTATTATTGTATGATAGTTGGTATTATAAAGAGTATTATTAAGTGTAGTATGCATCATTGAATAAGATAGTTTTTTCCTGCTACTGTAACCTTCATCCATTAACACCAAATAGTACCAAATTATAGTACCAAATTATAGTTTGAATTATACAGGGTAATATTTTTAGTGTAGTACATATCATTAAACCTTTTTTAAATCATGTAATTGGGAATTAATAATGAAATAGCTCTGTAGATAGTTAATTAGTTAGTTTGATAACTAATAGGAGGGAGATAGTAATTTTTAATAAACAATTGTTTATTTAGAGGGTAACTATCAAACTTATAAGTCAATGACAATGAAATACAGTGTGTTGCACAAGTGAAAACCATGCAGGGCCTGATTAACCCTTTTAGGCTGACTAGGCTGCAGCTTAGTGTGGCAGTTAACCAAGGAACTCGATGTTTTAAATAATCTTAGAAGTGCGGTGATCAATTGGCTAGAGGGAATTTTATTTCCGCGTGCCCTTAATTTAACGGAAAGTTAGTTTAGTTGTTCCTTAGCTCATGATTACCAAAATTTCGGGAATTTTTCGGGCAGGATTTATCTTACCTCGTGATTATTTTGGGACGGAATTATATCCTCAAAACGGTCATAATCTGTGGTGCAATCGTCTTTTAATATTGCCAATATTGTTGGACCAAGGTTGGTTAAATGTTGTATGAATTGTATTAACATCATATTATATTAGTATTATTAGCTTAATAAAAAGATTTAAAGAGTACACTGTTATAGTTATTTTAGTATTAATTATCTTGATTATTATAATTATATTAAATATATATTACTTTGCTCCCAGTTTATTATATTACTTGGCAAGAATAGATACATAAAACAAATGAACCAAATAAATTTGTTCCAACTTTTATTACTTTTATTTCAGTGAAGTGCACGAGCTGATTTGATTAGAAAAATAAAACTAAAGTATTATCCAAGTCGTGTAGGTGTAGACTATTGGTAATTTGTATATCCCACTCCATCCTAGTTTTCCCATGAGTCGGAACGGCCACAGGGGTTAAGGCGTGTGGACAGTATGTCAAAGATCGTAGGTTCGAAACCTGATCTGGTTATGACATTTTTGCAACTAAAATCCTTTTAGCGAATTTCCCCTATAGGGAAGAAGCTATTACCGTAGGTCTCATGGTAAGACTTAAGTCCGAGACCATGATAATTTTTCGTTTTGAGGTCCCCAGATGACAAAAACACTATTCGTTCAAATTTATATATATGTATATATATATATATATATATATATATATATATATGTGTCCGTGAATGCGATAACTTGAGTAAAAAACGTCCGATTTCGATGAAATTTGGCTCAAATGTGTAAAATAACATTCATGACTTTAAGTTTGAAAACCAGAAAAATCGGACCATGGGAAGGGGGGTTTATGGGGGTTTTAAATTGTCCAAAAATCAGTTTTTTGCATTTTTCACCCTACAATTTTTTTAAAACTTAATTTTGGTTTTGACCATGTTATAGAGCTTAAAAAAACAAATAATATAGTATTTTGAATTATTAACCTAGGTTAAGTGGTTGCGGAGAAAATCCAAAAAAAACCTACTCATAAAATCTCCCATGTTAATCTTATGGGAAAAAGGTTTTTGGCATTTCCTCAGTTTATTTTAATTTAAACTTCACATTTGCTCTTAGAAATCTGTTCAGTTCCACAAAACAATCATTTTGGTGTTTAAATTGTGATTCTACACCCAACCGTTGCTGAGATATTCAATGTGCTAAACACAGTACGTTGTCCAATGTTATCCTTATGGAGAATAAATAAAATTTGATATCTCGATTATTTATGAATGTATGTTGATGAAACTTGGTATGTGGCTTCAAATAGTACTGGTATATTGATATTTGCACAAAAAATTGATTTTTTGTTGGTTATTCCTGTAGCAGCATACCTGCGTACTCAGCCCCCATGTTATTCTTATGGAGAATAACTAAAATGTTATATAGCGCTTATTTATGATTGAATATTGATGAAACTTGGTATGTGGCTTCGCCTAGTTAAATTATATTTATATTAGCATAAAAAACAATTGTTTGTGTTCCTTGTTTCAGCAAACCTACGTACTCATTACCAATGTTATTCTTATGGAAAATAATTAAAATCGCTTATATGTGAATATATTTTTATGAAACTTGGTACGCGGCTTTATGTGGAATTCAGACAAATATTATGCATTGGAAATTCGCTGAGTACGCAGGTTTGCTGCGACGGGGGTATTTTAGAATTTATATTATTGGTTTATTAAGCAATTTAATTGGAAAAAATCATACTATTTAAAACTAAAACAACCATTTAAATAAAAAAATTATTGTTCATTATTATAGATTTTATATTTTATATCATTAATTATTATTAAAATTTAAATGATTTTATTATTGAGTATTATAGAATTTTCATAATACTTTTAATGATACCTCCTATAGTAATTTCAATTATCATTGTCAAATTTACGCATTGAATATTAGTGGTACTTAATAATACTGTAAATAATATTTTACAATACTATTTTTGGTATTCAATAATCTTCTATAATCATTTTTGCATAGGGTTAGTTTGCATGTCATCGAAAATAAATAAAATCATTAAGAATCATAGGTTTGGCCTTAAAACTAATCAACTAGTTATCAAATATTTTTATTATATATTTTTGGTTATTATATATTTTTGAAGATTTTTAACATAAAGTGAAAAAACCCGAAATCTTGGAGGAATGAGAAAATCCCGTCCATCCCTAAATGCCTTTATAACTGTTTCGGCGATTATCACAATGCATAAGAAATTGAAAAGCACGTTTAATTACTCTCAACCTGCTTGACCAACTAAATTACCCTTCAACTAAAAATACTTCACTCTCGCTACAACTTGATGTTCCCTTTAATCAAGACATTTTAATTGCAAAGGTTATTTTTATCCGAGGTATTGTTTATGTACAAGACACAAGAATAGGAGCTCGGCTAATAACGAGAGGAGAAAAGGAACAATAGCAAGAGAGAGGTCATTAGACGCTCATTCACCGTCTACATCGATACCCGCTGCACCTACGCATCTCGTAGTTTTGTGTCAAACACTTAACTTCAAATCTTCTAAAGTATTTTAACTAGCAATCATCTAGTGGTCGAAATTCGATCAAAAATGATTCTACAAATATTGGCTGTTTGCGTGAATAACAGTATATCATATACAAAAGTATTGTATTATAAAATTATTATAAATATTTTATCTTCCCTTCAAATCTTCAGTACCTACTAATATACTTGCACAGAATTAATTTTGGACAGATATAAAAAGAGATTGAAATAGCTACACGTTCCCTATTTTGTATCGATGATTATAAACTCAACCCCATAACTTCTTATGCATATTTGATTGGCAGTTTAAAGTATTTTTATTTAAATTATGCCTGAAACATCAGTTTCAGATGTTGTGCTAGCATTTGTTATTATATCAACGGTTGTGAAATATACAATTTCACTGATTACTGTTCTTCAGGAAGGTTAGCATTCAAACTTTGAAGGTCTGTAGGGTAAACCCCTGAGGGCCGATGTAAATTATAAGAAGTTTCTGCAAATCTACACGACAGTACCTTTCTAATAGTATGCGTGAAATTTGTCTGCTATGTACACACGTTGAGAAAATCATATGACAATTGTTGTGCTTGTCTATTAATGTAATGATTACTGGTATTAATTTGTAATTATGGAAAAATTGTGTTTTAAACGATTTCTCAAACTAATATTAGCCAAGGTCAACCTAACTATCGATATTACTCTTATAATAAGTAATTATTTTATACACGAAAGTATGTAAATACAACTAATAAACACACAATTGAATAAAAAATCTGAAAAAGGACATAATTTAAAACTTACGCAATACACAAAGGTCGTCCTCTTATTTTTTACTCATCAAGCCCAAACTGAATGGTCACTTACTAGGGTTTTATTTGAAAATTTGGGACTATGGTAGAGCATTGATTAATTGAACTCAATTATCAAAAACATTGATTAACCGAGTATAAAATTAATTTAGAATTCCTCCTGTGTAAGTAGCTAACTGTAATGGCAGAGAGACCTGAGCCAGCGGCCATAATACTCGACCTTGTCTGTCATTCATCCTGCCCACTGGACAAATTTATTTGTAATTTGATTACCAATACGATGAGAATAAAGTTGTTTTTCTACTGCATCACAACTTGTTTATTAGTACATTGTAGTTATATTGAGTTTTGATAAAATATACTTTATAACACTCATAGGCGTAATTTGGGTGTGGCAAGGGGGGGGGCAGTTCCCAATAATATCCCCCCAATAATTTGGAGAGCATATTATTGTAATATATGTATGAACAGTCACACATAATCACGATCACGACCATGTTTGCCCCTCCACTCAAAATACTGAAATTACATTTATAACACTGCAAATCATTCCCTCAAACTATTCAGTACTTTTAGTACTTTGTAACTTGGGAACTTCGTTTATGTCTATCTTTGCAACCGCTTTCAATGAATAGCATTCTTCAATTTTTTCTTTGTTGTAAATTTCAATATGTTGGGCTAATAGCTTGTTCTTATCTTTGTGAAAAATGTTGAAACGACGGCCTGTCATTCTTATATGATTCGACGTCGGCCCAACATATTGTTTGTCACAATGGTTGCAAGATATTTGGTATATAACATTTTTTGTGTCACATGTTATGTTTTCCTTTATAGGAAATGTTTTTCCGGTAACCGAACTGCAAAATTCCTTAGAATCACACATAATTTTGCAGGTTCCACAGCGCAGTTTCTTGCTAGGCTTGCATCCAATCTCTATTTTCGTTTCTGGTTTCGGAAAATTCGTTCTGACAATTTTAGCCTTTAAGTTAGGTGTTTTTCTTAACGTAACTCTAGGTGGAGTGGGCATAAAATCTTTAGCTTCTGGAAGTGTCTCCAGAAGGCACTAAGCCGTTTTTATTATGAAGGCCAGGGTGAAACTGTGTTACGAATTTTACATTTTTAGATGCAGTATCATTTTTTCTTGTATTTGTATGTCTAAGGGTACCCCAGCCTTGTAAAAGCATTACTGATCTTAGACACATAGTCAGTAAAATCTTTCTGGTCACTGCATAAGTTTTTTGCTCTTACTGATAGGCTTTTCGGAATAGATTTCTTCACGTACAACGGATGACAGCTAGAATAGTTCAGATAACTCATAGTATTCGTCTCTTTAATGTGCAGTTTGGTCTTAAGTATTCCAGAATTAAGAAAAATATCAAGTTCTAAATATGTAATAATTTTATCTGAGTAGTTCCAGGTAAACTTAAGATCAGAGAATTGTTGAAGGGCTTCCAAGAAACATGTAAGAGAGTCAGAACAATGAATATTTATGAATTTGAACGAATGGTGTTTTTGGCATCTGGGGGCCTCAAAACGAAAAGTTATCATGGTCCCGGGCCTAGGTCTTACCATGCTTACAATGTTAATAGCTTCTTCCCTATAGGGGAAATTCACAAAAAGGAAGTGCAAAAGTTAGTAAAAAAATGTTAACAGTTAAAGCTCATTTTCAAACAAGGAAAACAGGAATTCAAATAAAACAATAATCATGATAATAAAACAATAATCATGATAATCAGATGCAACGTTTATTTCATAACATTTTCAGAAAATTAACAAAAACAACCCTAAATATTGTTTGACATTATTTTGATCATGTTATTTATGTTACAGCCTTTGTTCTTTAATAAACCCTTCACCTGATATAATGGCTAATGCTTTCCAGTTAAACTATCACTTGCTAATGTGCTTTTAAATAACCAATTGGTCGTAAGTCAGGAACCCAAACCCATGAAGAAACACGGACAAGACATACTTCAGTAAGCATCTAGTGAAGACTGTTTTGACCTGGCTATCTTTGTGGTCTAACTTATTAAAAAAGTAAAAAGTTAACTGGTTTTGCTTAAAACTGAGCCAATGTTTTAGGTGATTGTAACTCGATCTGCGCTCAGGGTGGCAATGACTCACAGAAATAATTTCCTTAATCATACCTGTACTTATTCAGTTATGTATACATGTATTTTAGGCTGTAACATTTAACATCTTTTTCAAAAGTAAATTACAGGATGTGATAAAATACGTCTTCATGGCTTCAAGATAAAAGGTTTCAACTTGGAAACCTCAAAAATAATCAGATAAGCCCTTATAGGCCATACAAATTCCCAAACAGCATGTGTAATTTATACAGATCTAAACATTTGAATTTTTGAAATTATCATTTTTAAATAGGTACAAATATTACAAATTTTGTTTCAACTTTCAGTCAGTAGTAGCATTTGTAAAGCGACCTAAAGTATACTTTTAATGGAACCGATTTGGTATATCAATATTGTACCTCTGAATTGCTTTGTATTTGTTGGGGAAATAAATCATAGTTTTGTCTCTATACATTTTATTACTTACTTTCACTTTACTCAATTATAAGACGGTTATCATACATTTAAGGGAAAATAACAACTGCTATCTGATCAAGACATATATTATTATATCCTGCTTTTAAGAATTTGAATTGAATTCAATATTTAGTTTTAAGACCCATCAGTAGTCTATAAAATAAGCATTATTCATGTCCTCTTGAAATATACATTTATGTTACCTAGGACCTCAATAATTTTAAAGTAGGCAAAGGAATTCGCTATATCCTATCTTGATTATCACATAACACAGAACTTAGAAATTACATTATAAAGAATTTAAGAAAAGGAAAAGAAAGTTGCATGGATATAGACATAAACACTCTATATATTAAAGTTGAGCCTTGAATAAGCGAAAGCCCCGCAACTAGGAGTATTAGGAGTAGTGCGGAAGAGAAGGAATGAATGTGGTGGTGACAAAATTATTTCTGTCACCCCATCTGATATTCACAGTCTCTATTATGTCTCACATTGGTTGAAACGATTTTTTTTCAATTTTTCATTCACAAGATAGGTAAAATAAAGATCCCCAAAGAGCCCACAAGTTTTATAAATATTAATAAGATGCCTCCAAAAATTAGTTACATTCACTAATTCAGAGCTTGTTTTATGCAATGTTTCGTGTGGAGGTGCCTCAGGACTAGGGGGTGTGCGATGCATCGAAATTTTGATTTGATTTGATGCTGTAGTAATCGAAATAGCGATGCATCGAAAGTGTTTGATGCCTTCATACATCCCGCCGTATGAAAGGACGAAGGGCACTACAAAGGGCATGGGGAGCGTTAGGGTCGGCAGCCAAAAACCTTACCTTGGAGGTAAGGGAGGAAGAGTGACGGGAGAGGAGGCGTGGGGTCCGGTTGAAAGCAATAAATCAGTCGGCTGACCAACATTATTTCTTTGAGTCATTATCTTACAACCACGTTTTTCCCCATTATGAATTTATAATAAACAGGGAGTTATTTGAATAACGTAATACCTTCACAAAACTATTCCTAGGGTGGGTAAAATATTATTTTGTCAAATACTAGTAGTTTTAGTGGCATGATACGATAGTGGTATTTTACAATCTGGCAAAACTGTCTACATCATCAACCGTTTGTATTCGTTAGTCCTTTGAAACTTGAGTAAATACAATTAAGTTTAGGTTATACGTTTTTATTACAAAAGTTTTTGAAATGATGGATCAAGATAGGATGGAAGAAGAATTAACAGATCAAATCAGAAAATTATAACTAGACTTTGGCTAAGATGGTAGATCATCTATGTTGGTCATAAAAATTGGTGTATTCGCTGAGTTTTAATCATTGAAACATGTCACATTGCACAGAATCAAATTGCATCAATTCAAATCAAAATTCTTTGAATCGCATTGCTGCATCAAATCGAAATAGAATCGCTGCATCGCACACCCCTACTCAGAAATGATTCAAAAGACACATTGTAAACAGCCAAGGTCAGACAGATCATTCAAATAATTAATTTGTTTTGATAATAACCAAATTTATAATTTAATTTTCAAATTTTGCCACGTATTTAAGGTAGCAGCTGTGAAGGGGGCGGGGCTTGAGAGGAAGAGTCCATGTGCGGTGTTCTGGGGGAATACTTCCCCTCTTCTGTCACTACCCCTACATGTGCAAAATATTCTGGCACAGGACACTTATCCTCTAATCCAACTTTAGGCATCCCAATGTTTCTTTTCTATTCCAATACTGTGTTTCACATTCTGCTCCTAAGATTTATTTCTGCCACTGTGTGGTGGATCCTTTACTTCCTCAATAGCTGTTCGAATAGAAAATAAGATTTAAACTGTTTATAATATTAATCAAATTACTTTGATGATAGTCGTCTATCCCCTTCATATAATAACAGTTTTGTAAAACTAAAACCTTATCTACGAATGAGGACAATTTTTTAAAACTTAATGATAAGCTTAAGGGTAATAGACAAACACAACCGAAAATAAGTTGTAAAATGTACAGTAATTAATTTGACATTACATAATTTACTATAGTACAGTAAACTGTACCTCGTCAACCATCTGATCCTCTGGATTACAAAAACTACATAACTTAACAACAATTATTAACATATAGTCAAATAAGAGTGATCTTTATTAACAAAAATAAATAAAAGAAAATAAGAAAGTAAATGTACAAAGCTATATGACAACTTAAACGAAGAAATGTATCAGTATTAACATTTTGAAATAAATATTCTTGGTTTTAATATAAATAGTTTTGTTCACAAGAAAGAATAACATTCGCATTGGCTCACACACAGTAGACATTAGTAACAATTAGCAAAATCAGTGTTGACCATGTGCAAGTCTCAAAGAATTAACCGATCCTGTCAACTTCCAAGCAAGCCTGCCACCGTTTGTTTTACTTGGGCCCTACCACCAACGTTGCCACAGACCGGTTAACTCATTGAGAGTTGCACAACTGGTCAGTTTTGGTCGTGTGCGGGAATCGAACCCACGAACATCGTATCACCACCTGGCCAAGGTGTTTCCACGATGTAGCCAACTCAGCTAACACGACCAAAGGCCTGGCGGCAATATTAGGGTTTTTCAGTCAGTCCGCGACCCTAGCGGATAGAACTGTAGACGCCTGCGGTCATTAGTTACATATTTTGGTACTAGAGTGCAGCACCAATCAATTCCCGTTATAGGCTACTGCAAATAGAATAAAATTACTACCTCAATGGGTTAATCTTTCAAATTTCGAGTTTTTGGGCCCAAAAAGGGTCAGAAAAGCCCTGGATGCAAAATTAATGCATGTAAAAAGATGGGAATTAGTGAGGCAAAAGTTTTAAGCCCTTTCTCGTCATTCTAGCATAAATATTTACCGAGTTATTAAAGAAAATGTGTTTCGACTAAACACAGTACTTGTCTTATGGGGGTTTATTTACACTAGAAAAGCCTGTAATTCCTTTGTTAGAGTACTTCATCCCCAGCAAATCACGCCTACTTTCAAGCCTGCCTGGACTTTCTCCTAACATAATGCGCAAAACTATTCCCAGCTTTGCAGGTAAATGAAACCAGGAGCATCAGAACAGCCAAAAAATCAATGTTTTCAGATTTCAATAAAAATTGGAATACATGTATGTTTTTACACTGATTTTGAGTTTTAAAAGTTTTTATGTGGAAATTCACTTCCCTCACGTCAGCGTTCTGCGTGCAAACTCGTTTTTGTTTGAGCTGATGAAAATACAAACAGCTGATCTTGATTCGTAGTAGTTCCACAGGCTAACCACAGAATGCAGCACACAAAACTATCATATTTACAAATAAATAAATAATTAATGATATAATAATTAATAAATATATAATAATAAATAATTAATTAATTAAATAAAGAAAGGAAAACTATGATACTTTTTATAAATAATTTGCGGGGTGAAGCCTGCGGGTAACAGCTAGTATTATTGAATAAGATAGTTTTTTCCTGCTACTGTAACCTTCATCCATTAACACCTTGGGTGCGGAGTACAATAATTAACGTACTCTAATTAACATTGAAAAATATGTGATTTTCATGTTTAAACATGTTTGTCAGCATTGAACGTGTTAATGAAGTCATGTTTGATATAGCCAAAGAGAGATTTCAACATTTGGATTTTGAGACGATGGTTAACAGGTTGTATTACAAGATTACAAAAAAGTAGTATTATCAGCAATTGAATCTAAACTTTAAAAGTTGAAGTGATTGTTTTGTGTATTAATACTATGGCCTAGATATGATTTTGAGTTCATTGAACGAGAAGTAAAAGGAAAGCCTAGAGATGTAAAGTATTCCCTATGCAAAAATGATTATTGAGTATTATTAATGCATTAATGATACTTTGTAATGTTCAATAATATGGTCTATGATATCCGTGAGAAGTAATAGTACTGTACTATTGGCTATAATAACAAATTTAGTATTATTGAGAATTGTATAATACCAGTCAACTGTATTATAGAGTACTAGTAGCCTGTCACGGCTTCCCTCGCGATCACAACGTAATATTATACTGACATTCCTGTATAAATATTGTGTTACTGTTCCAAAGCCAACATGGCCTGCTGATTAACTGTGTTTACTCTATCCAGCTGATTGCTTAAAACTTTCAGTTATTTCCCAATGTTTTTACTCTAACCAGCTGATTGCGTAAAACTTACAGTTATTTCCCAATGTTAAGCTTATGGGAAAAAACTCAAATTTAAGGGGCCCTCACTCACAAATTATTTCTTTATAAAAAAAGTTTCCTGCGCAACTTCACATTAGGCTCTTTCCAATGACACCAAAAACATGAAAATCGGTTCAGTAGGTTAGGAGGAGTGAAATTCACAAAAAACCTGCTCGCCTATTAAATAAGTATAGATTATTAAATTAAATAAGTATCATTGAAGGTATACATTATTGGGTATTATAAATATGAAAGTACTATAGGAAATTTTCATAATACCAGTAAACTGAATCATACAGTATTATTGAGTGAAATACGTATTATTGTATGATAGTTGGTATTATAAAGAGTATTATTAAGTGTAGTATGCATCATTGAAGCTATAGTACCAAATTATAGTTTGAATTATACAGGGTAATATTTTTAGTGTAGTACATATCATTAAACCTTTTTTAAATCATGTAATTGGGAATTAATAATGAAATAGCTCTGTAGATAGTTAATTAGTTAGTTTGATAACTAATAGGAGGGAGATAGTAATTTTTAATAAACAATTGTTTATTTAGAGGGTAACTATCAAACTTATAAGTCAATGACAATGAAATACAGTGTGTTGCACAAGTGAAAACCAGGGCCTGATTAACCCTTTTAGGCTGACTAGGCTGCAGCTTAGTGTGGCAGTTAACCAAGGAACTCGATGTTTTAAATAATCTTAGAAGTGCGGTGATCAATTGGCTAGAGGGAATTTTATTTCCGCGTGCCCTTAATTTAACGGAAAGTTAGTTTAGTTGTTCCTTAGCTCATGATTACCAAAATTTCGGGAATTTTTCGGGCAGGATTTATCTTACCTTGTGATTATTTTGGGACGGAATTATATCCTCAAAACGGTCATAATCTGTGGTGCAATCGTCTTTTAATATTGCCAATATTGTTGGACCAAGGTTGGTTAAATGTTGTATGAATTGTATTAACATCATATTATATTAGTATTATTAGCTTAATAAAAAGATTTAAAGAGTACACTGTTATAGTTATTTTAGTATTAATTATCTTAATTATTATAATTATATTAAATATATATTACTTTGCTCCCAGTTTATTATATTACTTGGCAAGAATAGATACATAAAACAAATGAACCAAATAAATTTGTTCCAACTTTTATTAATTTTATTTCAGTGAAGTGCACGAGCTGATTTGATTAGAAAAATAAAACTAAAGTATTATCCAAGTCGTGTAGGTGTAGACTATTGGTAATTTGTATATCCCACTCCATCCTAGTTTTCCCATGAGTCGGAACGGCCACAGGGGTTAAGGCGTGTGGACAGTATGTCAAAGATCGTAGGTTCGAATCCTGATCTGGTTATGACATTTTTGCAACTAAAATCCTTTTAGCGAATTTCCCCTATAGGGAAGAAGCTATTACCGTAGGTCTCATGGTAAGACTTAAGTCCGAGACCATGATAATTTTTCGTTTTGAGGTCCCCAGATGACAAAAACACTATTCGTTCAAATTTATATATATGTATATATATATATATATATATGTGTGTCCGTGAATGCGATAACTTGAGTAAAAAACGTCCGATTTCAATGAAGTTTGGCTCAAATGTGTAAAATAACATTCATGACTTTAAGTTTGAAAACCAGAAAAATCGGACCATGGGAAGGGGGGTTTATGGGGGTTTTAAATTGTCCAAAAATCAGTTTTTTGCATTTTTCACCCTACAATTTTTTTAAAACTTAATTTTGGTTTTGACCATGTTATAGAGCTTAAAAAAACAAATAATATAGTATTTTGAATTATTAACCTAGGTTAAGTGGTTGCGGAGAAAATCCAAAAAAAACCTACTCATAAAATCTCCCATGTTAATCTTATGGGAAAAAGGTTTTTGGCATTTCCTCAGTTTATTTTAATTTAAACTTCACATTTGCTCTTAGAAATCTGTTCAGTTCCACAAAACAATCATTTTGGTGTTTAAATTGTGATTCTACACCCAACCGTTGCTGAGATATTCAATGTGCTAAACACAGTACGTTGTCCAATGTTATCCTTATGGAGAATAAATAAAATTTGATATCTCGATTATTTATGAATGTATGTTGATGAAACTTGGTATGTGGCTTCAAATAGTACTGGTATATTGATATTTGCACAAAAAATTGATTTTTTGTTGGTTATTCCTGTAGCAGCATACCTGCGTACTCAGCCCCCATGTTATTCTTATGGAGAATAACTAAAATGTTATATAGCGCTTATTTATGATTGAATATTGATGAAACTTGGTATGTGGCTTCGCCTAGTTAAATTATATTTATATTAGCATAAAAAACAATTGTTTGTGTTCCTTGTTTCAGCAAACCTACGTACTCATTACCAATGTTATTCTTATGGAAAATAATTAAAATCGCTTATATGTGAATATATTTTTATGAAACTTGGTACGCGGCTTTATGTGGAATTCAGACAAATATTATGCATTGGAAATTCGCTGAGTACGCAGGTTTGCTGCGACGGGGGTATTTTAGAATTTATATTATTGGTTTATTAAGCAATTTAATTGGAAAAAATCATACTATTTAAAACTAAAACAACCATTTAAATAAAAAAATTATTGTTCATTATTATAGATTTTATATTTTATATCATTAATTATTATTAAAATTTAAATGATTTTATTATTGAGTATTATAGAATTTTCATAATACTTTTAATGATACCTCCTATAGTAATTTCAATTATCATTGTCAAATTTACGCATTGAATATTAGTGGTACTTAATAATACTGTAAATAATATTTTACAATACTATTTTTGGTATTCAATAATCTTCTATAATCATTTTTGCATAGGGTTAGTTTGCATGTCATCGAAAATAAATAAAATCATTAAGAATCATAGGTTTGGCCTTAAAACTAATCAACTAGTTATCAAATATTTTTATTATATATTTTTGGTTATTATATATTTTTGAAGATTTTTAACATAAAGTGAAAAAACCCGAAATCTTGGAGGAATGAGAAAATCCCGTCCATCCCTAAATGCCTTTATAACTGTTTCGGCGATTATCACAATGCATAAGAAATTGAAAAGCACGTTTAATTACTCTCAACCTGCTTGACCTAACTAAATTACCCTTCAACTAAAAATACTTCACTCTCACTACAACTTGATGTTCCCTTTAATCAAGACATTTTAATTGCAAAGGTTATTTTTATCCGAGGTATTGTTTATGTACAAGACACAAGAATAGGAGCTCGGCTAATAACGAGAGGAGAAAAGGAACAATAGCAAGAGAGAGGTCATTAGACGCTCATTCACCGTCTACATCGATACCCGCTGCACCTACTGCACCTACGCATCTCGTAGTTTTGTGTCAAACACTTAACTTCAAATCTTCTAAAGTATTTTAACTAGCAATCATCTAGTGGTCGAAATTCGATCAAAAATGATTCTACAAATATTGGCTGTTTGCGTGAATAACAGTATATCATATACAAAAGTATTGTATTATAAAATTATTATAAATATTTTATCTTCCCTTCAAATCTTCAGTACCTACTAATATACTTGCACAGAATTAATTTTGGACAGATATAAAAAGAGATTGAAATAGCTACACGTTCCCTATTTTGTATCGATGATTATAAACTCAACCCCATAACTTCTTATGCATATTTGATTGGCAGTTTAAAGTATTTTTATTTAAATTATGCCTGAAACATCAGTTTCAGATGTTGTGCTAGCATTTGTTATTATATCAACGGTTGTGAAATATACAATTTCACTGATTACTGTTCTTCAGGAAGGTTAGCATTCAAACTTTGAAGGTCTGTAGGGTAAACCCCTGAGGGCCGATGTAAATTATAAGAAGTTTCTGCAAATCTACACGACAGTACCTTTCTAATAGTATGCGTGAAATTTGTCTGCTATGTACACACGTTGAGAAAATCATATGACAATTGTTGTGCTTGTCTATTAATGTAATGATTACTGGTATTAATTTGTAATTATGGAAAAATTGTGTTTTAAACGATTTCTCAAACTAATATTAGCCAAGGTCAACCTAACTATCGATATTACTCTTATAATAAGTAATTATTTTATACACGAAAGTATGTAAATACAACTAATAAACACACAATTGAATAAAAAATCTGAAAAAGGACATAATTTAAAACTTACGCAATACACAAAGGTCGTCCTCTTATTTTTTACTCATCAAGCCCAAACTGAATGGTCACTTACTAGGGTTTTATTTGAAAATTTGGGACTATGGTAGAGCATTGATTAATTGAACTCAATTATCAAAAACATTGATTAACCGAGTATAAAATTAATTTAGAATTCCTCCTGTGTAAGTAGCTAACTGTAATGGCAGAGAGACCTGAGCCAGCGGCCATAATACTCGACCTTGTCTGTCATTCATCCTGCCCACTGGACAAATTTATTTGTAATTTGATTACCAATACGATGAGAATAAAGTTGTTTTTCTACTGCATCACAACTTGTTTATTAGTACATTGTAGTTATATTGAGTTTTGATAAAATATACTTTATAACACTCATAGGCGTAATTTGGGTGTGGCAAGGGGGGGGGCAGTTCCCAATAATATCCCCCCAATAATTTGGAGAGCATATTATTGTAATATATGTATGAACAGTCACACATAATCACGATCACGACCATGTTTGCCCCTCCACTCAAAATACTGAAATTACATTTATAACACTGCAAATCATTCCCTCAAACTATTCAGTACTTTTAGTACTTTGTAACTTGGGAACTTCGTTTATGTCTATCTTTGCAACCGCTTTCAATGAATAGCATTCTTCAATTTTTTCTTTGTTGTAAATTTCAATATGTTGGGCTAATAGCTTGTTCTTATCTTTGTGAAAAATGTTGAAACGACGGCCTGTCATTCTTATATGATTCGACGTCGGCCCAACATATTGTTTGTCACAATGGTTGCAAGATATTTGGTATATAACATTTTTTGTGTCACATGTTATGTTTTCCTTTATAGGAAATGTTTTTCCGGTAACCGAACTGCAAAATTCCTTAGAATCACACATAATTTTGCAGGTTCCACAGCGCAGTTTCTTGCTAGGCTTGCATCCAATCTCTATTTTCGTTTCTGGTTTCGGAAAATTCGTTCTGACAATTTTAGCCTTTAAGTTAGGTGTTTTTTTTAACGTAACTCTAGGTGGAGTGGGCATAAAATCTTTAGCTTCTGGAAGTGTCTCCAGAAGGCACTAAGCCGTTTTTATTATGAAGGCCAGGGTGAAACTGTGTTACGAATTTTACATTTTTAGATGCAGTATCATTTTTTCTTGTATTTGTATGTCTAAGGGTACCCCAGCCTTGTAAAAGCATTACTGATCTTAGACACATAGTCAGTAAAATCTTTCTGGTCACTGCATAAGTTTTTTGCTCTTAGTGATAGGCTTTTCGGAATAGATTTCTTCACGTACAACGGATGGCAGCTAGAATAGTTCAGATAACTCATAGTATTCGTCTCTTTAATGTGCAGTTTGGTCTTAAGTATTCCAGAATTAAGAAAAATATCAAGTTCTAAATATGTAATAATTTTATCTGAGTAGTTCCAGGTAAACTTAAGATCAGAGAATTGTTGAAGGGCTTCCAAGAAACATGTAAGAGAGTCAGAACAATGAATATTTATGAATTTGAACGAATGGTGTTTTTGGCATCTGGGGGCCTCAAAACGAAAAGTTATCATGGTCCCGGGCCTAGGTCTTACCATGCTTACAATGTTAATAGCTTCTTCCCTATAGGGGAAATTCACAAAAAGGAAGTGCAAAAGTTAGTAAAAAAATGT
Organism: Allygus modestus; assembly: GCA_963675035.1. Taxonomy (NCBI): domain Eukaryota; kingdom Metazoa; phylum Arthropoda; class Insecta; order Hemiptera; family Cicadellidae; genus Allygus; species Allygus modestus. The sequence goes on along the minus strand of OY776112.1, from coordinate 175,279,858 downwards.
TAACAGTTAAAGCTCATTTTCAAACAAGGAAAACAGGAATTCAAATAAAACAATAATCATGATAATAAAACAATAATCATGATAATCAGATGCAACGTTTATTTCATAACATTTTCAGAAAATTAACAAAAACAACCCTAAAAATTGTTTGACATTATTTTGATCATGTTATTTATGTTACAGCCTTTGTTCTTTAATAAACCCTTCACCTGATATAATGGCTAATGCTTTCCAGTTAAACTATCACTTGCTAATGTGCTTTTAAATAACCAATTGGTCGTAAGTCAGGAACCCAAACCCATGAAGAAACACGGACAAGACATACTTCAGTAAGCATCTAGTGAAGACTGTTTTGACCTGGCTATCTTTGTGGTCTAACTTATTAAAAAAGTAAAAAGTTAACTGGTTTTGCTTAAAACTGAGCCAATGTTTTAGGTGATTGTAACTCGATCTGCGCTCAGGGTGGCAATGACTCACAGAAATAATTTCCTTAATCATACCTGTACTTATTCAGTTATGTATACATGTATTTTAGGCTGTAACATTTAACATCTTTTTCAAAAGTAAATTACAGGATGTGATAAAATACGTCTTCATGGCTTCAAGATAAAAGGTTTCAACTTGGAAACCTCAAAAATAATCAGATAAGCCCTTATAGGCCATACAAATTCCCAAACAGCATGTGTAATTTATACAGATCTAAACATTTGAATTTTTGAAATTATCATTTTTAAATAGGTACAAATATTACAAATTTTGTTTCAACTTTCAGTCAGTAGTAGCATTTGTAAAGCGACCTAAAGTATACTTTTAATGAGACCGATTTGGTATATCAATATTGTACCTCTGAATTGCTTTGTATTTGTTGGGGAAATAAATCATAGTTTTGTCTCTATACATGTTATTACTTACTTTCACTTTACTCAATTATAAGACGGTTATCATACATTTAAGGGAAAATAACAACTGCTATCTGATCAAGACATATATTATTATATCCTGCTTTTAAGAATTTGAATTGAATTCAATATTTAGTTTTAAGACCCATCAGTAGTCTATAAAATAAGCATTATTCATGTCCTCTTGAAATATACATTTATGTTACCTAGGACCTCAATAATTTTAAAGTAAGCAAAGGAATTTGCTATATCCTTTTATCTTGATTATCACATAACACAGAACTTAGAAATTACATTATAAAGAATTTAAGAAAAGGATAAGAAAGTTGCATGGATATAGACATAAACACTCTATATATTAAAGTTGAGCCTTGAATAAGCGAAAGCCCCGCAACTAGGAGTATTAGGAGTAGTGCGGAAGAGAAGGAATGAATGTGGTGGTGACAAAATTATTTCTGTCACCCCATCTGATATTCACAGTCTCTATTATGTCTCACATTGGTTGAAACGATTTTTTTTCAATTTTTCATTCACAAGATAGGTAAAATAAAGATCCCCAAAGAGCCCACAAGTTTTATAAATATTAATAAGATGCCTCCAAAAATTAGTTACATTCACTAATTCAGAGCTTGTTTTATGCAATGTTTCGTGTGGAGGTGCCTCAGGACTAGGGGGTGTGCGATGCATCGAAATTTTGATTTGATTTGATGCTGTAGTAATTGAAATAGCGATGCATCGAAAGTGTTTGATGCCTTCATATATCCCGCCGTATGAAAGGACGAAGGGCACTACAAAGGGCATGGGGAGCGTTAGGGTCGGCAGCCAAAAACCTTACCTTGGAGGTAAGGGAGGAAGAGTGACGGGAGAGGAGGCGTGGGGTCCGGTTGAAAGCAATAAATCAGTCGGCTGACCAACATTATTTCTTTGAGTCATTATCTTACAACCACGTTTTTCCCCATTATGAATTTATAATAAACAGGGAGTTATTTGAATAACGTAATACCTTCACAAAACTATTCCTAGGGTGGGTAAAATATTATTTTGTCAAATACTAGTAGTTTTAGTGGCATGATACGATAGTGGTATTTTACAATCTGGCAAAACTGTCTACATCATCAACCGTTTGTATTCGTTAGTCCTTTGAAACTTGAGTAAATACAATTAAGTTTAGGTTATACGTTTTTATTACAAAAGTTTTTGAAATGATGGATCAAGATAGGATGGAAGAAGAATTAACAGATCAAATCAGAAAATTATAACTAGACTTTGGCTAAGATGGTAGATCATCTATGTTGGTCATAAAAATTGGTGTATTCGCTGAGTTTTAATCATTGAAACATGTCACATTGCACAGAATCAAATTGCATCAATTCAAATCAAAATTCTTTGAATCGCATTGCTGCATCAAATCGAAATAGAATCGCTGCATCGCACACCCCTACTCAGAAATGATTCAAAAGACACATTGTAAACAGCCAAGGTCAGACAGATCATTCAAATAATTAATTTGTTTTGATAATAACCAAATTTATAATTTAATTTTCAAATTTTGCCACGTATTTAAGGTAGCAGCTGTGAAGGGGGCGGGGCTTGAGAGGAAGAGTCCATGTGCGGTGTTCTGGGGGAATACTTCCCCTCTTCTGTCACTACCCCTACATGTGCAAAATATTCTGGCACAGGACACTTATCCTCTAATCCAACTTTAGGCATCCCAATGTTTCTTTTCTATTCCAATACTGTGTTTCACATTCTGCTCCTAAGATTTATTTCTGCCACTGTGTGGTGGATCCTTTACTTCCTCAATAGCTGTTCGAATAGAAAATAAGATTTAAACTGTTTATAATATTAATCAAATTACTTTGATGATAGTCGTCTATCCCCTTCATATAATAACAGTTTTGTAAAACTAAAACCTTATCTACGAATGAGGACAATTTTTTAAAACTTAATGATAAGCTTAAGGGTAATAGACAAACACAACCGAAAATAAGTTGTAAAATGTACAGTAATTAATTTGACATTACATAATTTACTATAGTACAGTAAACTGTACCTCGTCAACCATCTGATCCTCTGGATTACAAAAACTACATAACTTAACAACAATTATTAACATATAGTCAAATAAGAGTGATCTTTATTAACAAAAATAAATAAAAGAAAATAAGAAAGTAAATGTACAAAGCTATATGACAACTTAAACGAAGAAATGTATCAGTATTAACATTTTGAAATAAATATTCTTGGTTTTAATATAAATAGTTTTGTTCACAAGAAAGAATAACACCACTTTCAAAAACCATGCACTAGTCTACATTCTGTTTTACACAACAAAGTAAAATACAATAAAATAGTAAATACATCATAGCAAACACTACTTTTGCGATTCCTGAAGACACAATTTGATAGTTCATGAACATTTGTTAAAAACTGAAACGTGAAGGTATAAATTGAGAAACACATTGTTTTAAGTTATGTACATATAACATCTATAAAAGTTTACACAAATACATGCCACTGAAGATTCCCGGCTTAATGATGCTACAAAGATTACTTCTCTAATGTATTGGAAAGATGTTGCAAAAATTACTAGTTATATTATTCAAAATAAAACTTGTATCAATATTCAGTTATTGAATTTCAACACCAAAAACAGTGGCACGTTTTAAAGCTAATTCCTATTTTTTCTATATACAGTAATATATATTATTTACTTCATTATCTACATAAAATCATAGAGGTGTGTAAGTATAGGGTAGCAAATAATTACAGAATAAAATATACTTTTTTGTCCATAAAACAATTTTTTTAATGGACCTAATCTTAAAATTACTTTAATAAATTAGCAATTAGTACACAATAATGTTATGTATTACTTTTCCTAAACAAATTTGTAATACTGGAAAAGTAGGAATAAAAATAATTTTAGTGACAAATTCCATTTGCCATGATTCTTAATTTAAATTAAGGAATCCGGCAATAACTGAATCCTGCACTAATTTGCAATTATTTTATCCCAAACGAACGACCTTAACACTCTGTTTCACATCTCAACATCTCGCTAGGCCAAAGGTCACATACCTTTGGCCTTTGGTTAAGGGATCACAAGTTCAATTGTTGGCATAATTACAAAACCACGAATTCAGCACTCGTTATATTCAAACGTTTCAAGCAGATTCCCCTCGAACAACAATTTACAAATGGATTGTAACAGAATTCTGTCCTCCGAAATTTGCCTCACCAACAACTTAAAGCTGATTTACTCTCATGAGTCACTCACTGTTCACTGAGTAACGCAATTGAAAATCAACTGAACGTTTTTATAATTAGGTTACAAATTACCAAAACTCACATAGCTAAACTTGCAGACCTCTATAACAATAGTTTTTACACAGATATCAACAGAGATTATATACACGCTATGTTACACTAGTGAGGTCCGTGCTATCGGTTGTCTTTGTGCTGGTTCAGCTCGGCAAGATCGCTTGGGTGAACGCTACTGACTCGGGGGATCACCACCAGACCGCACTGCATGCCTGCGGCGAGCCACGTGAAGCTACTCATGTTCGGGTTCCACGATACCTGCGGAAATGAATGAAAATAGGAAACTTTTTTGCCGTTTTACAGTATTACGTGTATTAGCAAAAGGCTTAAAACTAGCTATAGACTGCTGGTCTCAATTGTGGCATACAATATTAACAAATGTAAAGTGTTAATACCTATATATGTATATATATACAGAACAATAAAACAAAAATAACATTTAAAATTTAATATTTGTTTTTTTAGCAGCCAGTCATAACATTTCTTTAGAATAAGGAATGACTTGGGTATGACTCAACATTTTTGTTTTGCTTGTTATATATCTTGAGAGACATGACTGTACTTTTTTAAGAAAAATAATTTTTCTTAACCTAAAAAAGGTTCTCTGATATAAGTATTATTCCTAGTTTTATTAGTGTTAATATTATTGCAAAGAGTTTGAAAATGTAGTTCTTTTAGACTATCGGCCATAGTATCATAGACATTTTATTTTATGGAGCCAAATAAAATAATCACCTTAGTCAGGGGAATCTTAGATTGAAATTTGAGAGTGAAATTAGTTTAAACAACTGACTGTAGAACTGTGGACTGCAATATCTTCAAGAAACCAAGTTAAATATTCATACCTTAAACTCCAATAATTTAATTTAATCCCAATTTGGTAATATTTGATTTTCTACCATAACACTTATCTGGATTAAATTCCTTCCAATACAAATAATTACACAATTTAAACTAAAGCGTTCTAAGACTTTTTGCATGTAGGCTCCATAGTTAGAGCATCAGCTCACAATAAACAAATGTTGATTGCATTACTAAACTACGTTCTGGTTTCTACTCACAGCGTTGAATGAGCGAATGGGAAAGCTGTCCATGTTGTCACTGCTGCAGGCCGATGCTGTTTTGGGCTCTTTTGTATTTCCTCCCTGGGAAAAAATCAATGTAAACATTACTGAGCTGAAATCGATAGCCAGTGTAAGTGTTGGAGCTAGCAAACGGGTGTCCACCAATTGACCGTAAAGACACTTGTGTGGATGGCAATTTGGGCAAAATTTCAAATATTAATAATTATTAAGAAATAGGTGGCTAAAACCAACTTATCAACATGAAAATTGTCCGTTTGACCATATGATCGACATTTAAAAAATTAATAATTATTAATAAAAAGAGGGCTGAAACCAAGTTGCCGACATGCCATTTGCCCGAATGACTATTTGTCCTCATGGATGTGCGAACGAAGTAAGTCCCTATACATCTTATTATTCTCATTTTCGGCCTCCTACGTCGTTATTTCTCAACCGATTTGGACAATCGATGTGTCATTTTAAAGGTTTTAGACTCCAGAGTAACAGGCAAATGTAAAAAATACCTGTTTATTTATTTAAATAATGACACTTAAAAAATTGCTCCTGTTATTTAAATTGGAGAATATTTTTAAAGGAACTCAGCCTTAGTTTGAGAATACCAGGCAACATGTGGTCATGGAATTTGTACCAATTCGAAGATGAAACATTCCGATACTCCCCAAAATTGTCAAATTTATCATTTTCTCCTTTTACCTAACCAAAAAAATATATAAAGTATACTGTTTAGGCCTTACTCTGGTACCAATAGTAAAATAGTGTTTTACTTGAAAATTGGAAATATATTTTGGTCTGCTTATTATTCTTTGTATTAACATGTAATATATTGCTAAACTAATTTTATAGTAATTGTTTATCCTAAATTTGTAGTTTTATTACTTCATATTTTATTTTATGCATGCAAACAATCTTTACACCAAACTTGTACAAAATCCTAAAAAAGTAAAAAGAAATAAAAAGTAAAACAATATTCCATTTAAATCACATTTCATCTGAAACGCATTAGTCTTGATATATTTATTATTTCCAAGGCTGTCATGTATCATATATTGAAAAATTTAAATTCAAATTCCTCATAATGCAATGGTTGGTTTTAACATGGATATTATGGCAGGTTAAAAGGTCTATGCAACAAAGTCTGTTGTATCAAAAATGCAATGGTATAAAAATAAATACATCTCAACCTTAAAAGTTATGTTGATAATAATTGCTAAATTTATCCGTTTAAAAGGTACTATTCATGAAGCTCAGAAAATCTTCTACAAAACGATTTTATGTATTTCTGAAAAATACTAATTAGACTGAGCTGAAAGCTGAATAAAAATAACAAATGGTTACTTTGTATTACTTTTCACAGAATTTCTTTAAATGGACTATTATAATTGTGTACCTTTTCATTAAAATCAAATTTCTGACTCACAATTATTTGAAAATCCACAGAACTAATGGTTTCCAATGAGGCAGTATTAAATTTGGTCTGGTGGAACTCAGATTTAGTTGTATACAATGCTATTCTTTTCACGCACTATATATTGTCAAAAATTTGTTGCAAATTTGGAGGTTGTTTTGATTCATTATCTGCAATTCAAAACCGGTGGTCAAATAGACCACTATTCTTGATGCAATATTCTAGAAAGCTTATTTGCAATTTTCCACTAATCCATTCGAATCATTTGTTCACATAACTGATAACAAAAACATGGGTTCATTCGTAAAAACTCTAATTTTTTAACACATTTCTAACGTATTTCTTACAATTTAATATTTTTTCTTTTTATTCCATAAATTACAAAATATGTCAGGATTTCATAATTATTTTACTATCTATATCATTAAGGGTTTAATATGAGCGATTAAATATTAAAATCCGTCCATAGGAACTCCAGATTTAGTTTTAAATATACAACCCTTACACTCATTTTATATTGCCAAAGATAGATTACGAATTTCGGAGATTGTTTTGACTTTTTATATACCTCATAAACGGCGCCGGCGGACAAATTGACCACAATAGATGTTATATTTTTGAAGCTTATGAAATTCCCTAAAAATCGATGTGAAACACTAGTTGACAGAACTGATCAATAAAATGCAAAGGATGACTGGAATAAAAAAAGTAATTGTTTAACAAATGATTAATGTATTTCTTGCTATTTAATATTTTAGGGGTTTTCTCCATAAATTACAAAATATATCAAACTTTTATACTTATTTGTCAATCTACCAATTACGAGTTTCCAATGAGGAGTCTGGTGGAACTCCATATTTAGCTGTACAACGGTACCCCTTACATTAATTATATTTTTTCAAAAGACATAATCAGAAATTTCGAACTTGTTTAAGGTTTTTACCTGTGGTTAAAAAACGGGGGGAACCAACCAAAGTGGTTGGTAATTTTGTTTAGGCTTTGAAAATTTACTACAAAGTAATGAAGGACATCTCTTGAAAAAAGTTATAAAACCTTCTCAAAAGCTGAACAAAAATGAGATATTTTTTAGATATATTTTTGAAAATACTCATGTTTTTATCATTTTATGGTATACATCATAGCATAATGAACACCGTTACTGATATTTCACAAATTTGTGTGATCAGAGGTTTGCAATGACGTGTAAAACATTGAAATCGGTTCACAATAACTATAGGTTTAGCGTTTTGTTGTTGTTGTTTTTTTAATGATACATCTGCTTTCTCAGGGGTGGCTAAAAATGCATTCCTAACGAATTTACAACATACTTACTATGGGAGACATTTTATTATTTTTATCAAATCTATAATTAATTAAAAATGTATAACTTTCATAACTATTTGTCTATCTACACTGGTAGAGGTTTAACAATGACGCAACAATTATGAAAATCGGCCTGCTTGAACCCTAGATTTAATTGTACAAAGAAATTCCTTATTATTATTCCTTATTATATGTAAGAAGAATATCGGTTCAGAACACTTTTCCGAATTGGACTAAATCAAGAATGTACTTTATATATACTTTAATAATAGAGATGTGCGAGTACTCGAAATTTCGAGTTCGAGCCGAGTTCGGCTCTGAAACTCGAAGGTTTCGAGCGAGTTTACTCCCGCCGTTTACCCGCGCTACCACGGGTCGTCCGCAGCCGCGCGTCGTCCGCGGCCGCGCGTCGTCTGTAAATTCAAATTGAGTGTCAACGCATTTGAGGTGTTAAGAGTTAGTTGTGATGTGAATTTTAGTGTGTCATTAATAAATAAGTAAGTTGTGGCTTATATATTTGTGTTAGCCTACTCTTTACACCAAAAATGAAGATTTACCAGGACCTTCAGATTGAGTTGTATGAACACTGCCTGTATAGTCATAGTCCACTTTTAAATTTACCTAACATTGTAAAAAAAATTAAAATATCAAAAACAAATCTGTAATGAAATATAATAGGTAAGTATAAGAAGTTTGTGCTTGTTTTTTGTTCCATAGTAATTTAAATTGAGTCAAAAGAGACTCAACAAAATTCCATCCATTAATTTTAGGCTCAACTATTGTCCTTTGGCATTGAGCTGATTTTAAAGACAAGTGATTTGTTTAGGCTTTGTTTAAGTTTCAATAATGATTTTTTTAAATCATTCTTAATATTTTGAAACTCTATTTAAGACATGGCTTCAATTTTATCAATTGATTTGCCGGGCACTTTCAAACATAGTATCTTCATGTTTTTATTAACTGATTGTTCTTATTAGGACTATTAGTGTTAAAATTAATCCTAAGATATGTTAGTAAATATATATTGTGTGGTAAGTAAGTAGGTTAATGCTTTACCACGTAATAGGCCTTTTAAATATTAACATAAAGTTTATTTTAACTTTTAGGCCTAAATGTAATGTTATTTCCTCCATTCGTAGAAAGATGTAGCTTAGGCCTAAACATAATAGGCTATACAATAAAACGTAGGATAAATAAAAAATAGGAAATAAAATAAAAAAACTTAATTATTTTTTAATGAAATTGTTAATTAATACCATATAGGTTATAAAAACCTTAATACCAAAATATTAAAAGTATTTGACCATCATGGCAAAATGTTAGGCAATAACTTTGGTATGATTTATTTTCAGAAATGTACTTATCTTTTTCCAATGAAGCAGGAATCCATTTATTTGACTTACTATTGTTATTTTCAGGGCATAGTGACTAGAAAAGTATATTTTAATAACAACATTTATAAATGGAACCCTATACACTGTTTTGATCCAATTTAACTCGACCTATGAGTTTTTTTATTTGTATACTCGACTCGAACTCGAGATTCGAATCTTTTGCCACTTACTCGACTCAAACTCGACTCGACTTAAAAAACCTGTACTCGCACATCTCCATTTAATAACAAATAAATAAATATGTCCTTGTGTGTTTTTGTGTATACTGGGTCTTCGAGTATCGTATAACTTTGAGGGAGATACATCACAGTTTGTAACTTGATGTATTTACATTTTGAATAGGTTTTTATAAGTTTGACTCTTTCAATAATGAGTAAATGTGCTTGAAATTGTGTTTCTTTCACAATTCAAGTCAAGGGCTTTAATTTGATACCACACATGACTATCCCGCGGTAAATTTATAAAGTGACTTCTGAATAAATTGTATTTTGACTTATAATATTTAGATGACGTCATATCTCAAAATGCTCACGGGTACCGAAGTGGCACCCGTCATATTCGGAATCAGAACATTAATTTCATTCAGAATCAGTAAAAAAACATCTTATATACTCATTTTGGTCACTTAATTTTCGGGCACCGGACAATAATATTTTTTCAAATATTCTTAGCAAAAGGTTTAAGCAAATTATTTTATGTGGAGAAAAAAAGGTTTAAGTTATTCCTTAAAAATATGTTTCCGCCAGTTTAAGCAATCATTCAAAGAACTTTGAAAAGGTTAAAAGACTTTCTATTTTCAACAATGTCGTACATGAATGAAACATTTGTTATTAAATCTATTTGTTCATATCCCATGAGAGTATTAACCGACCAGTAAACATCGTTTTCCGAATTTTTACCTTCTACAGGTAAAATAAATATTTCGGCAGAGGGTAGTAAACAATTTTCTTTGCTCAGTTTATTACCGTAATATGCCAACAAAACCTACTTGTATATCTGTTTGTTGTTTAACAAAATCACCTTATAGATGAGGGTTGTTACAAGTAAAACCTATATAACACTATTATAAAACAGGAACTACAAAAAAGCTATGTTTAATTAATTAAAGTTTGTTTTTATTATTTACTATATTACAGTAGATGTTTTGGGTAGAAGTTATAGCAATTTGACGCATCCTAGTACAATTTCGTAGGAGATGGTTCTTACACTCGATTTTTTCTACAGTTAATGATTTGTAGGGTCTGCTTTAAAGAATTTTTGTATATACACTGCTATCGCCAACAGCTATTAATCGCGATTATATAATTCCGAACATCTGTTCTCCTCTGAGGAACCCGTCAGCTATTATAACTGGCACTATACTTTAAGAGCTTTGGTTAGTTACCCAATTTTTAAATCGTGTGATTTTTCGGAGTTATCAGTCCAAGTGGACTTGCACGAGCACATGGTGTACAATAATTGTTTGTAACTGTCATGTAGAGGACCTTTTTGTGCAATGTACAACAACTGCTGCCTGTTTAGAAAAATAAAAAATATATATCGTCGAAGTGCATTGCTTACTACAGTAAAAACAATACACTGTGGATACCTGCACTTTTAAGATTTATCTGCAAATTTCAATGAATTTAGAATTTTGGTGGAATTAAAAATAATACCATAATACTAACTTTGACAACTAAATTTATTAGTCAATTTTGTATTCTTTAAGTTAAGTAATTACCTATACAACTTTCTCAGCGAGGCGTCATTTACAAGTTACAGCAAAAACTGAAAGAAGTGTGAAATATTTGAGGTTTATCGGTAAATTTCTTCAAATTTCAAAGTTCTTTGGAATATGAACCACATTTAGTAATAACACCTTCGACTAGTGTATTTTATTTAGAGTGTATTTTTATAGACAATCTTACCAACATTAAATTCAGCACATATACAAATATCTGTATGAGGCGTCGCGTCGTTTAGGGCCTACACGAAGAAATATGAAAAATATGCGTAGGTTTTACGCCTACCAAAAGTTCTCCCCATGGCTTTCGAGGTCGCAAACTTAGTTTTAAAACCCTCGTTCTATACCAAACAATGCAGTAAAACAATATTTTTTACTGGATTTAATGTAAGCTGATCGTTTCTCAGGTTACCTATATATTGGGCTAATTTGAGAAGTAGGAGTTGTTATAAAAACTTAATACAAATAAATATAGGAATACATTTTTAATCGGGTAAACATTCAAAATAGTTTCAATAAGAACATAGTTAAATCTGCCGTGTTAGTTCAATAGCGGAAACGGGATCTTCCATCGGTAAACGAAGTTGCTGCGATCTGACGGAATCCGTAGGAACTAGTTTCAGTGGATCTTTAGTTTTGCAAGGCTTTTTTAAAACAATTATTTCTACCAGATACACAGTTAAAAACTACAAAAACAAACAGACACATCATTAATAAAAAAATGTATTATATAATGATGGTTTCATGTATAATTTTGAGTGATCGAGTAATTTAATATGTGGGAACAAAGTTTTTAAAATCCTTATGGGATATAGGAAAGTTGTCTCTTGAATTTTCAGGTTTGTATTTAAATTAAGATCGTTTTGCATAGTGCTGTCTTGCAGCCAATGACTGATAGATTGTTATCCCTGTAACAGTTTTTACATTCAAAAGCATATATGCCATAAAATAACATATATATGATAGCGCCCCATGTTAAATAACAGCCCGAGCCGGCGGCTGGCCGAGTTGAGTCCGGCCGCCTCATAACCCTTTCAGTGCTATGGCCCGATATATCGTCTTTTGAATCTGTTATCAATAAACACTGTTACTGCTTCATAAGCGATTGTACCGTTAGGCACTCAGTCTGCAGTCTGAGTCTGACATGTGGTGAAACCTGGTAGACACAAACTGAACTACCTCGTCCAGCACATAGGCTCTAATATCACCTGGTCCGCTACAGCTGGTAGTCTGATCAGTGGCTGTGCGGTCTGAGGCATTACCTTCCCAGCCGGGGGTAACACTTGGATCGAGGGTTCGAATCCCGTCATAGTCGATGGATTTCATGTGCAACTCATGGTGAGTTCACCTGTCTGTGGCAGAGTTGAAGGGGAGAGCGGACCTTAAGCAAATGGTGGACGGCTCGGGTCCAAGCTGACGGGATGGGTGGACTCTTTGTGAGTTGCACATCTGATCAGGTGTTCTGCTACTTTTTACCTATCCTTTACTGTGTGTGTGTCCAGCGGAAGCACGTTTTTATTAATATTAACTGTTCTGGTGTTGTTTAAGACATTTAAAAAATCAACAAAACATCACAGATTCAACTACTCTTTTCAGGAACTTAGCACTCAAAGGGTTAAGGTGGAATCAACATATTCATCATGCAGTGAATAAAATGTCATCAGGTTTATATCCACTACCTAAAATGTCATAGATTTGTGACTTTCCAGCTCTAAAGCTTGTTTATTTTGCTTTTATTCACTCCTACACATCATATTATGGAATTAGTATGTATGGAGGTGCTACAAAAAACTAATTTAGATAAGATTTTTAGATTACAAAAACAAGCAATCCAAATTATGTTGCATTTGAAGTGGAATGAGTTTGTAGCTCCATTTATCAAAATGAAATATTTTGACTGTGTATGGAATTTATATTTTTGAAACTATTACATATACTAAAGAACATTATCTCCCAGAAATCAGATCTACTCTAAATAATAATAGATACAATACCAATGGGGATCTGAACGCTTTGCAAAATAGTCATAACTTGGAATTTTATAAAAAAATACTGTGTATAATGGTTTAAAATTTATTAGTTTATTGCCAAAAGAAATAAAAAATGAAGGCATTTATACAAAATTTGTCCAAAATCTTAAAGCATATCTTTTATAAATTTGTCACTCTACTCAATTGAAGAGTTTTTAAATGTAAAACATTTCAGTTTATAAGTATGATGACTGTGACTCTATTCTTTAGGGGTCTGGTACCATAAATTTAAGGTCGGTACGGTTCGATACGGTAAATATTTTTGTACCTCGGTTCTCGGTACAAAATCGGTACAATCCGCAGTAATAAAATAGCCACAATTTATCATAGCCTAAGTGTATTCGGAAACCAAACAGAACAAATACAGAAACAAAAGAAAAACATACTGGCAGACATAAACATGTATTTAGGTAAGCTTCTGATTATAATTAAATACAAGTTTGATGAATTATAAATTATAGCCTCCAACACTTTTAAATCTTGTAACCAAGTAACACAACAGAATAAGAATTGTATTGCAATCAGATGACACATACTCAGCAGAAGTCAAAAGTTGTAGCCTACTCGTCGTAACAGAAGCCGACGGCGGCGGTGCATCAAGAATCAAGAATCCATTACAATCACTCACACTGTTTGTTTTAAATAGTTAAACTATAAAGTCTATCACAAAACTTGTTCAAACCATTTTATCAATAAAGACAACCGCCGATGCTGGATCATTTTTAAGTGGAAGTGGTGATTACGTCCAAACGTCACCGTCACACAAAGAGTATACCTAAAATGTAAATATCAGAGAGAAAGAAATACGCAGTTTTGTATTTTTTATTATGAAATACGACTTAAAATTATGAACCAATGTAGGCTAACCTTTTAGCGAATTTCCCCTATAGGGAAGAAGCTATTACCATAGTCGGCATGGTAAGACCTAGGTCCGGGACCATGATAACTTTTCGTTTTGAGGTCCCCAGACCCCAAAAACACCATTTGTTCGAAACTGTGTATATATATGTGTGTGTGTCCGTGAGCACGATAACTCTCGTAAAAATTATCCGATTTTAATGAAATTTGGTATAAACGTGTAAAGCAGCATTTATGACTTTTAAGTTCGAAAACGAGACAGATCGACCTATCCAAAGGGGTATTTTGGGGGGTTTTGTACACCAAAAATGGGTTTTTTGAGTTTTTTACATAATTTTTGAAAAAGTCAATTTTTTTTTCATTGGAATCAGCTTAAAAAGGCCCACAATTAGGTGTTTTGATCATTGCTGTATGTCAAATGGTTACAGAGATATTGAAAGTGCTAAAGTTGTCCAATGTTATTCTTATGGAGAATAAGAAAAATTGTATATCTTGCTTATTTATCAACTTATCCTGATGAAACTTGGTATATTGCTTCATATTGTTGTGGTCTATTGATATTTGCACTAAAAAACATTTTTTGACTGATAGTTCCCGTAGCAGCAAACCTGCGTACTCAGCTCTCATGTTATTCTTATGGAGAATAAGTAACGTGTTATCTCCCTTAATTATGAACATAAATTAATAAAATTTGGTATGTGGCTTTACCTTCTTGAGTTATTTAAGTAATTGATATTTATATAAAACCCCATTTTTTGTGTTCCTTGCTTCAGCAACCCTGCATACTCAGCCGCCATGTTGTTCTTATGGAGAATAATTAAAATCTCATAAATTGTTTATTTATGAATGCATATTGATGAAACTTGGTATGTGGCTTTATGTGGTATTAATATACATATATATGCATCAGAAATTCGCTGAGTATGCAGGTTTGCTGCTACAGCGGTATTTTATTTATAACAACAATTAGTAGTGTGTGTAAAACATTTGTTTTTTTTATTAATCAACGTTTTAGCAATCAAACTAATATTTAACCTCAACACTCTTCTAAACCGTTCACGGTTAATATCGAATTTGTTAATATTTAATTAAACATTTTCTTTCCATTGTTTATGAATTTCCATTCATAAAACGTTAGGAATCGTCATAATGCCTATTAGGAAAATGTTATAATAAGCACGATTTGTGTTTTGGAATAATTGATGTACATCTATCTTATAATGTCTGCATATCAAAATAAGTGTCAACCTAGACCTTCTGCATGTTATTTACTCTCTGTAATACATGATAGTAGATTTAGAATGTATTTGCCAAATGATTGGCGATTTTAAGTAGTATCAAGTAATTATTTGAGGTTAGGGTTCCGTTATACAATCGGCAATGTACAATACAAAACATTATTATTTCGTTGATATAAAAAAGAGAGGTTTATGTGTTTATCCCTCAGTTTGATTTAAAAATGATTAAATGTCATACAAATTCAGTTATAGGTTTTTGTTTACTTTTATACCGCCTCCATACACTGGCCAAGTCTAGGCGAGCAAAGACGAGTGTGACAGTGTGAATGAGTATTAGTTTGTTACTAACCTCAGATATCCTCGATGTTTATGTCTGTACATTATCAAATTACTCGCCAAGTCGTACGCAACTCGACGAAACATTCGGCCAGTGTGAGGAGGCAGGCGGCTTTATCAGTGCTGTAAAGGCATCTCGTCATCATTCGTGATCGTGAACCTTTAAACTCGCGAATTCCGGTCGAAGTTGAAAGTTGCTGAGGTGAGCAAAGAAATGTTACATTGTGTAAAAAGAATGTCAATGGGCGAAAATTATTATATGAATAAAACTTAAGGCAAAATGTGGTTGATAACAGTGAATACTGATTTTTTGTAGTTGTAGGCTGTACTGTACCTATTATATGAATAAAACTTAAGGCAAAATGTGGTTGATAACAGTGAATACTGATTTTTTGTAGTTGTAGGCTGTACTGTACCGACTTAGTACCGGCACCGTTAGTGGTACCGAACCGAATTCGGTACTTCGTTTTGTACCGTACTGGTACCGATTTTTCGGTGCACCGACTATTCTTATACATGTACAATTGTGAATAAAGGAGATTTTTTATTTGATTTGATATCCTTTCTCTCCACAAATAAAGATGAGCACATCCAATACAAACACTTAATCTTGCTAATACTAATTTAATGCCAATTACTGATGTAAATAATAAATACAACTTAAATTCCTTCTCAGTTATTCTAAAAAAATCATAAAACTGACCAAATAAAACCAATACAATATTCTTTTAGTTGTTAACAGTATCTAATTTGAGATCTGCATATTGAAAAGTAGCAAGGAAAGTTGCTTCAGGCTTATATGTACTATACAAATTGATCAAAACTCACAATCTATAAAAAATTAAAGTGATTTATTTTGTATATGTCCAGTTGGCTCTATCTATAGCCAATTGTCCGACAATTTGACATGGTAAAGAATACTTACAAAGTGGAATTCGAGCCCCATGGTGGAGGCGCAATCATTGTACATCGGCCCAAAGCCACTGGTCACTAGAGAGTCGTCTCTGATGGAATGAGCTGAACACGAAACCAAGTCTTCAATCTGGAAAAGGCTCCATTGAAAAAATTTTCAGGCGAGACTAGATGCTCTTTACACACCGAAAAATAACTTTAGTGTTGGCATTTAATGAAAAAATAAACATACAATTTTTAGGAAACAAAAAGAAATTTCCTAAAACACTAAAAGAAATTTTTGCCAACACTATAAACACCAACACTAATTTATTGGAACTATAGTTGGAACTAGTGTTGGCAAAACTGAACAACCTCATATTCAAACAGTATTTTAACTGACAGTCTCTCTCTACATCTGAAGAAGTCTCAAATGGGGTCGAAATATTATGTAATATGTGTGTAAAAATACTTTCTTTGTTGCTGTGCTCATCTGAACCAGTTTCTTCAGGTGAGTTAGCTGTGTATCCCACCTTTTCTCAATGAAACTAATCATTTATTAATCTATTATTCTGACATGAGCTTATTGACTCATTTATCCCTTAAACCTTTAAGCGCTAAATATTGAATATTGTTAACCCTCCCAGTGGCATGAAGACTTTGAACGTTTTGGCTGGAGTGGCAGGGTTATTTTGGTGATTTTGCATACTATTTTTTATAAATTTGTAATAAATCCAATTTTGAAGTTAACATATCAATATGCATATTCATTTTGTTCACAAAAAACTGGAGAATCCGAAAATGATATAATAAATGAAATTCAGAAAGGTCATTTTTCAAAAAAAATTAAAATTTTGAAAAGAATTTGAAAAAAATTATAAATTTTGAAAGTAAAACCTTACTGTAAGCAAACTAATTTTTTTAGGTAAAAATGATAAATGTACCAAATGTCGCTCATCTAATTCCCTACGTAGAAATGTATATATGTCATAGAAACAAAAATCTGTATATGAATTATATAGAATAATTAGGAAAAAGTGCAAAATGGCTATTTGTACGCGATCAGTTTGATATTCAAAAATATTACCCCTATCAAAATATAAATACTTCAAAACCTTATTTTATTTGAAGGTTATAAAATTATACATACAGTGATATAAGAATGAATAGTCCAAAAAAATATTTCAAAAATGTATTAGATGTGAAATTTGAAATTTTATTTTTGAAAAAAATAAATTTGTTATTCAAAGTGAGATAATTGTTTTATAACATCTAATCATCCCAAATAAGGTATGTAATATGATTCACTAGTTTTGCCCCTACAAGAAAATATATAGTTATATATAATAATATACACAAAACACAAATAAAATTTATATCGCGTACTTCATGAGAATGGAACATTATGTTTTTCAGACGAAAAATCAAGTCAGATCGCTTGGTGTCACAAAGTTTGCAAGGGTTTTTTGAACGAATCACAGCAAAGTAATAATTACTTGAAACTTACTGAACCCCATATTCTTTTTACTCGTCAAAGAAAGAAGTTCAGAAATGGTAAAATATATAATTTTCGGTCAGTTTATTTTCAAAATAATAGCCAATAAATAAAAAAATTTGCATTTCTTCGATGTGTTTATCCATCTGAAAATGAGAACTCACGTTGCACAATTTATCACTTTTAGTAATATTTATGCATAAATAATGCGATAAATATTACTATTCACACACACACACTACACTGCACTACACATATTTCCAAATATAAACCGTAAATGTACACCGATTACACAGATAAACTCGGATAATAACCACCCTTACAATGATTAGCAGTACGCCACATGCCGGGTATAAACGAAACCGATCGACCAACTTCCATCGTCTTACGAAATTAGTCAACAGGCGGGACAGGCTTGTAACCTTAGGAAAAATATTCAGTGTTCTTTCCTCTTGAAATTGATATAAGAACAAACATATAATATAAATGTAAACTTCATATAACATGTGTTTTGCCAAACCTCGCATTGCGAGGTTCTGCCACGGCTTGAACATGTAAAATATTACTATTTTATAATTTTGCCACAAGTCTGTCCGATTATATCTCGATGTAAAACTGTGCATCACCGTAAAGGGAATTTATCCCTATTTGCAGTGGTACCACCCGTTTCTGGTTACAACCAAAATTTACCCCTCTATGATTTCTTGAAACTTACTCTTTTCAGCCATTTCAGAACACATACAAGGCGTAGGCGACTTCACGCGAAATTTTTATTCAAATATAACTTTCAGTTACATCGATCTACTGCTGCTATAAGGTTCATTCATGTAATAAAATGAAAGTTTAGAATGTTATCTTTCGATTGGTGTAAAGATTATCTGATCCCAAGCACGTTTTCAATGTTATTTCTGCGTTTGAAAAAAAAACTGTCTTAAATCCTCGCGTTGCGAGGGTCGCCACTTGAGATACACGTTTGAAAACCTCGCATTGCGAGGCTTGCCACTGGGAGGGTTAATAATTGCTATTTAAGCAATAGTAAGCTAGGAGGTCCGGTTGCAATCTACGTCGGACATGTCGTGTAATCTGGTAACAAACAGAACTGCAGTAAACCCCAACAGAAGTTGGGAGGGTCGGAAATTTAAACAAAACCCTAATATAACGACGGGAAAGGAGGAAATCAACGTAGCAAATTTAGAATAGTAGGGAACATTGATTAAATTGATAAACAGTAATTGTATTATTTGTATCTCTTGAGCAGAATGTCACGCAACTTTTATTGACATTTTATTTAATTTGTGATATCTAGACAAAAAAAGAGCCATCATTTGTCTTTGAACAATAATTAGTTTCGGTTTTAGCATTTTGAAGTAGTACACCTCTTACCTCTTGAATAAATTACCACGACCCTCGCGACTGGTTGCTGAACAATAAACCAGCCATTAAAAATTAAACAAAAAGTTTTGGGTCGCTCATCAACTGAATTTTGAGGTAAACAAACACAGATAGTTGTCTAATGTAACCGTGAGACCATCAACATTATCTGGGTATTTAACACTGAATAATATGCCGTAGTCTATTATGTGACTTCCAATGAGGGAATTATACTTATTTAAATTGCTTATGCAACACCGTTGTTGTTGTGTTATCTGGGATTTTTTAATTTTCCGGGAAATTTATTTGCGACTTAAATATGTTTTGTTTGTTGGTCCAAAATTTCCCCCGAGCCTGACTCACCGGATCGGACGAATACTGCACCCCTGAAGCTTAGCACTCCAAAGGCTCAAAGGGGTTTAATGTAACATGATATTATTAAACAATACAGTAAGTAGGATTACTTACTAAAGCGCTTTTGCTACTTTTCTTGGAGTCTTCACTGACTAACAGCTGTTGGCGGAAGAACGCATTCACCTTGCCCATCTCGCTGGCACACGCACATGCGTTCAGCCAGTCACTGAAGGAGAGCCCCTGCATTACAAGGTTTGAGGTTAGAAAAGTGAACGAACGAGATATTATAACAAATATATCCCCATGGCAGAACAATGGGCGACAGTGCGACATTGTTGCACAAAGAAAGCGAGGGCTGCAGAAAGATCAGCCACATAAAAACAATGTGTCGATAAAGATATTGCTGCAGAAAAATTCTCCATTCTGCAAACAAAAACTATCGAGTACCATATAAATTCATGTAAACGTAATATTGTAACCCCAAAGTTGCACAGTCTATTTTTAGATGGATCCGCGAGTGTAGACAATTACATAGACTGAATGAGCTTGTACTGGCTGTGGGTAGTGGCTGGTAGTAAGCGCCGTTATCTATCGTTTCGCATTGTTGCGATATGACAAAGTGCGATACAATATTTCGATTGTGTATTTGGGAAGTGATATATATCGTCTATTTCGATATTTCAAATTGCATCGGCACATAAAAAAGAAAAATCTTATACTTATACTGTTTTTGAGTGCTCACTTTGGAATCAAAACACATTATATAAGGGAATCCTGTAATATGTGAATGACATAATATGTCAAAAACGATGCAATGTTAGTGATACACATAGGCGTAATTTGGGGGTGGCAAGGGGGGGCAGTTGCCCCCTCAATAATTTGGAGGAAATATTATTGTAATGTATGAATAGACACAATAATCACTATCGCAATCACTTTTGCCCCTCCAATCAAAATACTGAAATTACACTTATGGTAATACCGTACACTACACAAGCCTGTAACGATACGGCAGTACGATATTTATTGGATACGATATTTACAGAGAAACGGGATGTTTATTATCGTATTGTCACTGCACATCGCTCGGATAGGTCACGTGATTGTGCAGCTCCAATCAGTGACGCTAATACCAAGGCCACACTATACTACAGGCCGGAGTGCTCGCACTGTCACGTCACGGCACAAGCCGGGCCGCTGCCTCACTTGCAACGGGCTCTAACGGCGATTCACAGTCGCGCCCTCAAAACTATTGCGCCTTGAGTCAAAGGTTTAGATTTTGCTATGCAAACTATATATTTTATTAATCTGCTGATTAATCAGCGAACTACATGGTGACATAAAATAATTTTTTGAACAAAACTTTTAAGCTATTTTTTAAAGATTTAAATAAAAGTTTGCAACCTATAGGTAACATAATTTAAATGTATTTTGTAAAATGTAATACTCTTGTTGTAGAAAATTAAATATAATATTAAATACACCATTTAACATATATTTATGTAGTTTTTACTTAAGTTAATCATTAGGTTTATTTGAATGCTTTTAGAACTAGTTCAACTTTTTATGTCATGAATCAGAGTCTGGATGCAAATGAAACAATGATGTATTCATACTAATTATCTTTATCATAAACATATGGATTTATTAAATCAATCTACTTAGATTCAGTACCATAACTTAACCCATTGAGGTAGTAATTTTATTCTATTTGCAGTAGCCTATAACGGGAATTGATTGGTGCTGCACTCTAGTAGCAAAATATTTAACTAATGACCGCGGACGTCTTATCACTATAATGCTTTAATTCAACGTCAAATATTATTTTTACACTAACTGATTTTTAGGATATTTACTGTACTGTAATGACTTTACAAAAGTACATATTGATTAAATCTTGTACAATTGCTAGTAAACTAAGCCAATTTTCAACACTAACCATTATGTTTTATGCAAAATTTCAAAAATTGGGACACCTTTACAGGCCTGGTTTCCACAATGTAGAGATGTCAGTAGCTAATCACAGTTGCTGACGGTTTCAACTTTTCCCCGTGTAAATGGAATATGCGAGATACTGATGTGACAATTGTAGTGACAGTAGCTGACCCCTGTGCGAAGTAGCTGTCTATTGCCGCTTTTGTTAACATCGATCAAGACAACACAGTAGGCAACTGACATACAGTGTAAACGGCCCTAGATTAGTGCAAGTCAGCAGTCAGTTGTCAGTGAAAAAGCGCCATCTACTAAACAACTGTCATTCAAGTTACTTCACACGGTGTAAACCAGGCCTAAGGTTTCAGCATGAAAGATCAAGTTTATTTAGCCTATGAAATTTTACACACATTTTTTGTTTTGTTATGTAGTAAGTTTTATAAAATCTCCAACAGATACAGCTCATAAACTTTACAAACATTTTTCCAGACAAATTTGTTAATTCATAATTGCAAAAGTCTGATCAGAACATGGAAGTAAACTTAAAAGTAATGTTAGCCCCTTCCCCCCTCTCTTCTACAGTCTCTTTATCGAACCACTGAGATAAGTGTGCTCAAAACCCCCAATGCTCACCCAGACAGTGCCGGGTTGGAGGATGTAGTTGGAGTTGGCTGAGGTGAAAGTGTCTCGGTAGGTACAGCCTGTCACGTGCGAGTTGTTTATACTGAAACAGGCAACAGACGTGTTACGTATACTTGGAAAATTTATCTAAAAAAAAAGTTAATATGATTCTTGTTTACTTTTTCAATTGCTGTTCAGTGTTAATCTTCAAATATTTGCAGAACAGTGTATTTTTCTCATGGAGAATCACTCTTGAGATCCGGAATTATTTTATTGGGAAATTCAACTAACAGTAAAAAGATATTAGTAACACAAAAATGATTCGTTAGAACTATGTTTAAACCTATAAATCTTCCTGTAACCCTTCTTTACAGACCAGTCAATATAAACTTCCCTGGTTGTTTATTTCTGAAATGTTAAATTATGTTCACTCAAACAAGGATCATTACCAACCATAAATTTAAATACCCCCTTCGCAGCAAACCTGCGTACGCAGCAAATTTCCAATGCATGTATATGTTTCTCACTGCCACATAAAGCCACTTACCAAGTTTCATAAAAATACATGAATAAATAAGAGATCTATAGCATTTTATTTATTCTCCATAAGAATAACATTAGGACTGAGTACGCAAGTTTGCTGCAACAAGGAACACAAAATATGTGTTTTTATGCAATTATCAATATAACTCAACCAGGTGAAGCTACATACTAAGTTGTATTAATTTATGTCCATAATTAAGGGAGATATGAAACGTTACTTATTCTCCATAAGAATAACATTAGGACTGAGTATGCAGGTTTGCTGCTGCTGGGATAATCAACAAAAAATCAATTGTTAGTGCAAATATCAATATACCAGTACTACGTGAAGCCACATACCAAGTTTCATCAATATACATTCATAAATAATCGAGATATTAAATTTTATTTATTCTCCATAAGGATAACATTGGACAACATACTGTGTTTAGCAATTTGAATATCTCTGTAACGATTGGGCGTAGAATCACTATTGAAACACCAAAATAATTGTTTTGTAGAGCTGAATTGATTGGTAAAAGCAAATGTGAAGTTTACATTAAAATGAACTGTGGAAAAGCCAAAAACCTTTTTCCCATAAGATTAACATGGGAGATTTTATGAGCAGGTTTTTTGGAATTTCTCCGCAACCACTTAACCTAGGTTAATAATTTAAAATACTATATTATTTGTTTTAAGCTCTATAAAATGCTCAAAACCAAAATTAAGTGTTTTACACATTTTAGGGTGAAAAGTGCAAAAAAACTGATTTTTGGAAAATTAAAACCCCCATACCCTTCCCATGGTCCGATTTTTCTGGTTTTCGAACTTAGTCATGAATGTCACTTTACACAGTTCAGCCAAATTTCATCGAAATCGTTTTTTACTCAAGTTATCATGTTAACGGACACACACACACACACACACACACACACATATATATACAGGTGTTTCAAAAAGGACTTTACAACTTTGAAAATTCATATAAATTTAACGAAACAAGTTACAGAGCTGGTTTTGGTGTTGTTTTACAGGAAAACACTTCCAAGTTTTTTTACCTTAAACTATAAATGCTCGATGTGGCTTCCGTTGGTTATCCTGCAGACATCTAATCGGTAGTCGATTTCTTCCCAGACTCGCACTAGCATTTCACGTGTAACTTGCTCAGCGGCAGCGTTAATTCTTGCTCTAAGTTCAGGTAGAGTGGCCGGCAAAGGAGGTTTGTACACCATATCTTTTATGAAACCCCAGAAGAAAAAGTCTAGCGGTGTCAGGTCTGGGGAACGGGGGGGCCATGCAATTGGCACATCACGGCCAATCCATTTACCTGGAAAGCGGTCATTGAGAAAATCCCGGACGTCAGTCAGATAGTGTGGTGGTGCGCCATCTTGCATGAAGTAAACATGTCGTTCTCGGTCATCCTCATCGATCTGTGGTATCAAAAATTGTTGCATCACACTATCTGACTGACGTCCGGGATTTTCAAAATGATCGCTTTCCAGGTAAATGGATTGGCCGTGATGCGCCAATTGCATGGCCCCCCGTTCCCCAGACCTGACACCGCTAGACTTTTTCTTCTGGGGTTTCATAAAAGATATGGTGTACGAACCTCCTTTGCCGGCCACTCTACCTGAACTTAGAGCAAGAATTAACGCTGCCACTGAGCAAGTTACACGTGAAATGCTAGTGCGAGTCTGGGAAGAAATCGACTACCGATTATATGTCTGCAGGATAACCAACGGAAGCCACATCGAGCATCGATAGTTTAAGGTAAAAAAACTTGAAGTGTTTTCCTTTAAAACAACACCAAAACCAGCTCTGTACCTTGTTTCGTTAAATTTATATGAATTTTCAAAGTTGTCTGTTTCCTTTTTGAAACACCCTGTATATATATATATATATATATATATATATATATATATATATATATATATATATATGTAAATTTGAACGAATAGTGTTTTTGACATCTTGGGACCTCAAAACAAAAAGGTATCATGGTCTAGGGCTTAAGTCTTACCATGAGACCTACGGTAATAGCTTCTACCCTATAGGGGAAATTCGCTAAAAAACAAAAACATTATAAACAAGTGTTCTGTAACGCCATTCATTACTCAACTGCATTGAAAAGAAAAGTCCCTTATATACCAGCGTAAAGTTGTAAATCCATTTGCCGAACAAATCCAAAAACTTGTAAATGTCTTCAAAAACAGAATTAAGGAAATATTACTAATCAAAACGTATTCAAAGCTTAAACCTTATTATTTCATCCCAGTATTTTCAGCAGACACAAACCTTGGATATAATACCATGTATATTATAAAAATGTATTTGAATTGCGTGTAATATTAATTTCTAGTGACAAGACACCAGTTACTGCTGTAAGTACTTTATGTAACATCTTTGTGTTAGTAAATGATTTGATACTAGAACTTCAGAAACCCCGCACATACACACTCAGTAAGAAAGTAAACTTACTGTCAGTGTACTGTATTTATGACAGTAGTTTCACTGTACATTCAAGAAGTAGTGATGTATCTGGATGGAAAATACCTGCAAAGAAACAGGGACACACCCCAACACAATACCAGAAATGGTGAACTATATATCCACCCAGTACACCACCTAAAGCTGTACGAAACTAAACCATCTTACATTGGTAGGAAACTCTACAACTCACTACCACAAGAACTTCATCACAAGAGAGGGAACTCACTAAAATCAGCTAGGAAAGAATGGCTTCTGGACCAACCTTTCTACTCACTCGAGGAATTTCTTCACGGAAACTTCCAGAACTAACCTCTCTTTTTACAAATTAAAGGTACAATCGACAACCTTCAAAACAATCCTTCGTCAATCGGGGGTTGTATAAATGTATCAATTTTTGACACTATTTTGGTAATCTTAACGATTGAAAATAAATATGGTTCTGATTCTGATGAAGACAAGCTAACACCGTCAGCAAATACTTGTCCCGTCTACCAGTTCAAACCCACCTGTAGACATCATCGTAAGCACTGATGGACAGCAACCAGTTGTTGGTCATGACGGCGTCCGTAACACTGGCCTTCCTCAGGGAGTTGACCGGGGCTGTGGTGTCATCCAGTCTCCAGAACTTGGTCGCGCGGTCCAGAGAAGCCGTCATCATGTGAATGTTCTCTTTGGTGCATGACAGTCGAACAGCTGAAAAGATGATTTATTGTTATATATATTATCATGTTTTATGATTTTCAACTTTAAAAACTTTTTTCTAGTACATGTTTAATATAACTCCTATCAACTAGATGAATCTTTTGGTTTGTTAGTCTTTCGGTAAATCATGGTTTTGAAAAACATCCACAGGGTTCCTCCCCATGAACTTTAATAGTTACAATTTTAAGCTAATATTAGCGGCTTGTAAGGACTATTGCCTAATCTTGCTCTGCTCTGCCTTGCCTGATTTGCTTATTGTTTACATGGTGAGGATATTAATCCTTTGCGCTCGGGTAGGGTCTTTTAAAATGTCCCTCTGGGGTCGTATGGCCACTGTCAGTGCCCGCCGCCATTTTCCTATCAGCTGGAGTTTGTTTCTGCTACATTATTCCTCACAGCTCGTATGGCCACTCGTGGTGGCCAGTAAGAAATTCCTCGAACGCTCGTATGGCCACTGTGAGTGGCCACAGTAAAAATATATTTTACCTCGTCAGTATGCTGCTGTAATCTGGTGGCAAACTAAATAAACTTATGTAATATCCCAGCATGCAATTCTGACTTGCGTTTATGTTGTTTTGCTTCTGTCAAAGCCAAACAAGTCACCTCTTTCGTTGTACTGTTTTTTTAACATGGTGATTCTTTGTTTTTATAATTGTTAACTGTCATTATTAGTGTTATTAATTTAAACTGGATGAAAATTTATGTTATGATGCAATACAAGATGTGCTCACAAACGGCTTAATTGATTTTGAAAGCAATTCAGAACATGAGAGTGATATTGAATCAACATTGCATTTTTGTATTAAAAATAACTGGAATATGGTTAAACATGTTTAGTCTGACAATAAACAATAATCACTACTATTATAATAAACGGTATCAGGAAACTGACACATACTTTCTCCCTTCTAGCCCAACTTTAATGAATAAATTACTTTTTATTTACTAGATATAGAAAACAAAGCACGGTCGAATGTACAGAAAATCTTGTAAACAAGTTGTTTTAAAAAACATCCACCCAAATCCCTGCTTTGGAGGCACTACAGAATCCATTGCTGCACTCGTGGTTTTAAGAGGGGAAATGCCCCCTATTCCCCCCCAGGGTTATTAAGGGGCAACATATTTCGAATTTCCTCTGTTGGTCAATATAAAATAACTTGACAAGGATATCAAGTTTGAATGAAATTGATCAGTAAATAAGATAAAAATAGTAATTTTTTTATTCCCCATAAGAATAACATGGGTACAACGTACTGCGTTTACCGCAAAATGAAAATTTCAATTTTCTCCGAAACCAGCAATCGTAGAATAGTAATTCAAAATACTAAATTATTTAGTTTTTGAGCTCTTTTTAATGGTGAATAGTAATATTTTTGTATGTTTATGTATTTTTATGAAAAATCAAAAAACTGAATTTTTGATGTTTTAAGTCCTGTAATTTCTGAACCGGAATTTTTACAGGAATGCGGGTGGTGCCATTTTGTTGGAAAACTAAAGTTCTACAAACGACTAAAGTTTAATCAAAATCGTTAGAGCCGTTTTTGAGAAATTTTGATTTTACATGTTTTTGGTGGTTTTTGGGGGATAATTACCCTTAAAAATCAAAAAAATTAAAAGAATGTCTGGAGATATCGTGGATTAATACCTACATACCAAATTTCATAAAAATCGGCCCATTGGTTAGGGCTCTAGCTCTGTACACATCCATACAGACACACACACACACACGGACACACACGCAGACAGACATCACGTAAAAACCACTTTTTTGGGTTCAGGGAGCACCAAAACGAACATTTCCACTAACAACTCAAATTCGAAAATTTTGACGAAAACAATACTTTCTCCATATACTATGTATAAGGGGAGAAAGTAATAAACGGTATCAGGAAACTGACACATACTTTCTCCCTTTTAGCCCAACGTTAATGAATAAATTACTTTTTATTTACTAAATATAGAATACAAAGCACGGTCGAATGTACAGAAAATATTGTAAACAAGTTGTTTTTAAAAAAATCCACCCAAATCCCTGCTTTGGAGGCACTACAGAATCCATTGCTACACTCGTGGTTTTAAGAGGGGAAATGCCCCCTATTCCCCCACCCCCGAGGGTTATTAAGGGGCAACATATTTCGAATTAACTCTGTTGGTCAATGTTAAATTGACAAGCATATCAAGTTTGAATGAAATTGATCAGTAAATAAGAGAGAAATAGTAATATTTGTATTCCCCATAAGAATAACATTGGACAACGTACTGCGTTTACCGCTAAATGAAAATTTCAATTTTCTCCGAAACCAGCAATCGTAGAATAGTAATTTAAAATACTAATTTATTTAGTTTTTTGAGCTCTTTTTAATGGTGAATAGTAATCTTTTTTAACATTTATGATTTTTTATGAAAAATCCAAAAAACAGAATTTTGGATGTTTTAAGTCCTGTAATTTCTGAACCCGAATTTTTACAGGAATGCGGGTGGTGTCATTTTGTTGGAAAACTAAAGTTCCACAAACGACTAAAGTTTAATCAAAATCGTTAGAGCCGTTTTTGAGAAATTTGGATTTTTCATGTTTTTTAGCGGTTTTTGGGGGATAATTACCCTTAAAAATCAAAAATTCAAAAAAATGAAAAAAACGCCTGGAGATATCGTGGATTAGTACCTACATACCAAATTTCATAAAAATCGGCCCATAGGTTAGGGCTCTAGCTCTGTACACATCCACACAGACACACACACACACACACACGGACACACACACACACACACACAGACAGACATCACGTAAAAACCACTTTTTTGGGATCAGGGAGCACCAAAACGAATATTTCCACTAACAACTCAAATTCGAAAATTTTTACGAAAACAATACTTTCTCCATATACTATGTATAGGGGGAGAAAGTAAAAATGAGGTGGTGTCTGTCTGTCTATTGTTCCATCACGCCAAAACCACTGGACAAATTCTGCTGAAACTTTGCACAAATATAATCTATGCACCTAGTGTCATAGGCCTATTGCCATTTATAAAAGTCCTCAGGGCTCTGCCCCATGGGACTTCCAAGTTCCCATGGAGGAGAGTTTTATTTGGTTTTTGTCATGCGTTTTCCTTAATCAATTCATTTAAATAAACATATGTTATAAGGATTATATCTAACTACAGACTGTCATTGTTTTGTTTACAATTTTTCTACTCTGAGTTTTCACCCCATTGCAAAGCATGGGCATAGCAGCTAGTTAAATATAAAATAAAACTCAACTATACAAGGAGTTTTTGTAAACATCCAATATACCCTCTAATATCACATTTGAGGCTATGATTATGAAAATAAATACAAGCTGGTATGAGCAGTGGGCCGAAATGGCTGCCAGGCTGACAAAGAAAATGGCGCGGCCACTCAGAGTGGCCATACGACCTGAGAGGACTAGGTAGACGGGAATAAATACAAGCTGTTATGGAGTACTGGAGTAGGCACTGGCCACTGGGAGTGGCCTTTTGAGTGCAAAGGGTTAAAGCAAAATGATTGTAGAACATATGTTAAAGTAAACAGTGCAGATATTTTAAATCACATGTGGAAATGTAAACAAAGCAGACATTTTTAAATCTATACGCTTTTCTTATGGGGGATTTTTACTTTGTTAGCGAATTTCCTATGGAAAGTGAACTATTAGCATGACCTGCACGGTGAAACTTAAGCCCGGGACACCCATAGAAGTTCCGAATGTGACCCCCTGAACAAGTTTTGGGGGTTCGTTAAAAATTATTTGTATTATATGAGTATTCTTGGGTTGATTATGATTTGTATCTTGAAATAAATTTTAAGCTTTTAAATATTATATTTTATTAATCTCGCTACATTTGATACATATGTGTATGCACTCTAGCGGTCACATTTTTTGTCTGATTTACTTTACATTTGGTAGGTACGTTCCTCTCTATAATCAGTTGGACAAATTCTTTGGGCAAACCAATCGGAAAACTCTAAACCCTGTTTTTAGGGATTATTCTTTCAAATTTTGAAACTTTGAGCCCAAAAAGGGTCAGAAAAGCCACAGACTTAAAATTAATACATGTATTAAGAGGAGGATTACTGAAGAGAACATTTTAAACCCTCTCTCGTCATTCTAGCATAAATATTTACCGAGTTATTAAAGTAAATGTATATCGGCTAAACACAGTACATTGTCTTATGGGGTTTTTACATAAGAAAAGCATGTTATTCATTTGTTGGTAGGGGTGTGCGAGTATTCGAGCTTCGAGCCGAATATTACAGTATTCGGCTCGGCTCGAGATTTGCAAAAAAGCTCGAAGTTGGAGCCGAATATTTAAATTGCCGACTAGTAAAAAGAGTCGTTTACTAAAGTAAATTTGAAGCAAAAACTTTCAATAATCAATGTTAGAATTCTCGTAATTTTCATCGGTAGAGCTCCATAACATCTATAATCGAGCAATGCTGTGTTTTCAGTCCTTCGTTTTTAAAAAAATAACTAAATATACAAATGTTGAAATATACAAATGTTTTAAACTGTCGATCTGATCAACCAATGCAATGGATCTACTTTCCCTACGCTCAAAAATCATATTAAGTGGACATCTACACAATTCTGTTTGCAGTACAATGTTGCAGTTGCCCAGTTGAGTTGAGCAATATTTCACGGTTAATAATAATTAATACAACAACCCTACTGCTCCAGAAACAGTACCCCAGCAAAAACTAAAACCCATGAAAACACATTTTCTAACTGTTGCAGCGGTACAGTCTTTACTGCAACTTACAATTTCGTACATTACACAATAATAATTTCCTGGCGTCTGAAATCACGTCTGGCAACACTGTTGATTGCAAAACTGTCTTAAGACGTTGAGGGAAGATGGTTATAATTTAATAATGATTTAGCGTGACCAGTGACCAGGGACAAGGTTGTAGGTGATGAATGACAAATCATAAAATGATGACGGCGTTTTGATGTGCAGCCGAAATCGTACTCTCCAAAAATTGTATTGTTAAAAAATCGACAATTGATGTAGAATCTTAAAGTTCTTAAGAAATAAAGCGAATAGAAATACAACTGTAAACATACTGTAGTTATTAAAGTTAACAAATATTGTTGCATCGCTGTTGTAATACTTTACAAATCAAAATCACTAATTGCGGGATTCACAAGATCAAAGAATTTTATCAAAATTCTAAATGGTGACGTCACACACGTTATAATACCGGTGGTCATATTATTTACAAGGTTATACTTTATTATGCTCTATGTTCGCCTAACCAAGAGCAAGACACAATCAAATTGGCGCAGTGTTTTGTTTCGCTATTCTGCGATTAAAACATATTTTTTTAACGCTGCGGGATTATTTGAATCTGTGAATAAACGTCAGTTGAAATTATTTCATTTTTCAATTGCAGGCTATCAAGATGTTAAATCAGTGATGGAAGAAGACTGCATTGGCGATCCTCTTCCACCAGGAACTTCTGCTTCTGAAACCTTCTGTTTCAGAAGCAGATATATTAGGTTAAGTCTATTAGGTGATGGTGGTTAGATAAAACGTAAGCCAGGCCTACGATTATTGGATAATTTATTTCTGTGAGTACAATGAGATATGAATTTACAGTGATTATATTTACAATATGGTTAGCTGCTGAGTGTCTTGATTTAACTAACTTATATTAAAAGGACATATATTACTATTTACCATCAGTTGAATAGATAGGCTTACTGTATTTTTGGTAATTCCGTAGAATAGGGCCTAAATGTTTGGTTACATGGAGGGTACATCTTGACATAGTCGGTTAATTACGGCTGTTATAAAAGCGGTAATAACTACAGTTGGGCTTATCGGTCTAGTTTAAAATTTGTACTTCTTTTATGTTATTTTTGTCCTATGTTTCTACTTTACATTAAAATAAAACTGTTCATTACTAGCAACAATTGGTCTCAATAAATGTTCCTTCTCAGTACTTATTTTGCTAAGGTATTTTTGCACTGTAGAACTTTATTTAGGCCTATTAAAAGTAGGGCTAGTGAATATAGAAGAAGTGAATGAAAGATGACCAATATTGAAGAATAAAATTATACATAGCAAAATTCAGCTTGGGTCATAAAATCACTACCGGTATATTGCACACCCCTAGAGAAAATGGCCATAAAAAAAGCTCAGCTCGAGAAAGCTCGAAGCTCAAGAACTTAGAAAAAAAGCTCGGCTCGGCTCGAGTCAGAAATCACTATTCACACACCCCTATTTGTTGGTGTATTTGTATCATCCCCAGCAACCTCGCGCCTACTTTCAAGCCTGCCTGGACCTTCTCCTAACCTTATAATGCGCAAAATTGTATTCCTAGCATTGCAGGTAAATGAAACCAGGAGCATCAGAACAGCCAAAAAATCAATGTTTACAGATTTCAATAAAATTTGAATAAATGTATGTTTTTACACTGGTTTTGAGTTTTAAAAGTTTTGTATGTGGAAATCCACTTCCCTCATGTCAGCGTGCTGCTTGCAAACTCGTTACTTATTTTTTCTGATAAGCTTGTTCAAAATACTTTTATTTTCCCCTGAGTCCCTGGGGTCTTCCTCTTTAGGTTGACCCCTAGCCCATCATCCAACAATTTTCCAAACTCCCACAATTTCCAGTTAATAATTTCACTTATAAAATTATAAGATAAGTAGAAAATAGTAAGAATAAATTTTATTTTATAATATAACAAGCTGTTGGTATATTAATAAAGTACAACGCAAGAACAAGAACAGACGTTTCAAGCGTAATGTAAATAAAATAACCTCTTGAAGGGCAACACATGGTAAATTATTGGGACCTTAGATGGGTAATCCTACAAGAAAAATGTTTGCTCAAATTTTAACAACCAATCATTATTATTTGTTGAAAAATTATATTTTCATTAGAGATGTGCGAGTACCTACTCAAAATTTCGAGTTCGAGCCGAGGTCGGCACTGAAACTCGAAAGTTTTGAGCGGGTTTAGTGTACTCCCGCCGTTTACCCATGCCGCGTGTCGTCTGTAAATTCAAATTGAGTGTGAACCAAATCAAATCATCTTTATTCACCATATGTATACATAATACATGAGAATAGTGTCAAATTCCAAACTAAAAACTAAAGGCTATGGACTACGAGTTATAAAACTCCTCAAATGAGTATAGTTATTTTTCAAGTAGATAATTTTTTAACATTTTCTTAAATTTATTGATATTATTTTCAGTTTTTAACAAAATGGGAAGTTTACATAAGAATTTTGATCCAATATATGAAGTTTTTTTTTCATAAAATGTTAATCTATAGTGAGTGGGTATGATGGTATTTTTATTTTGAGTATTATATTGATGAGACTGATCATATTTCTGTTTTAAAGGATTTCGAATTGCTATTAATACCGTATCATAAATATATTGTCCATATACAGTTAGTATTTTTAAAGTTTTGAAATGTTCTTTTGCAGAGTGATCAGGTTTCAAATTTAAAATTATTCTGACAGCTTTCTTTTGTTTCTTCAAAATGTCATTTAAGTTTACTTTTTTTGTTGACCCATAT
Source organism: Allygus modestus (assembly GCA_963675035.1). Classification (NCBI taxonomy): domain Eukaryota; kingdom Metazoa; phylum Arthropoda; class Insecta; order Hemiptera; family Cicadellidae; genus Allygus; species Allygus modestus. The sequence continues at coordinate 175,246,315 of OY776112.1, read as the reverse complement.
AAAGCCAAGTCAAATGAAATATGGGAATGCATATGGGCATGGTATATCATTTTTAACACACTTATATCAGTGCATAAAAATGACATCCTGCGTAAAGCATAAATTCCTGAGTTAATTTTAGAAAGAACTTTTTGCACATGACAATTCCAATTCAAATTCTCCTCTATTTCCAACCCCAAAAATCTAATAAACTTTTCGATTTCTATTACCCTAGAATCGATTGCAATTGTTGGTTCAATCTTTCTACTGCACTGAGCAGTCTTAAAGGAAACAAAATTTGTTTTTGATAAATTTAATTTCAATTTATGATTGTTAAAAAAGTCTATTATATTTGCCAATTCTAGGAAAGATAAAATTTCAACATCGTCAACAGTTTGTGCTGACACTTTCAGATTTGAATCATCTGCATACAACACCAAGTTGTCTTGTGGTATTTTTTGAAGAGTTTGTGCAATATCTTTTACATAGCAGACAAAGAGGAGTGGCCCTAAAACAATCCCTGGGGGACTCCATGTGTTATTAATTTTAAATTTGATTTTTCTTTTGAAACTTTATTAAATTCCATATGACTTAATTCAACAAACTGATATCTTCCCGACAGGTATGACTCGAACCACTTCAAGGCAGTTCTATATACACCAAGAGTCTTTAGTTTATGTAAGAGTGTAGGATGATGGACGGTGTCAAATGCTTTTGACAAATCCATGAAAATTCCTATACAAACTTCTCCCTTATCAACCGATTCAATAATAGATTCAACAAAGCCTACAGCAGCAGTAATCACCGATTTATTAGAACGAAAACCATGTTGAACACTATCTATGAGATTGTAGTTTTCTAAATACTCCATAAGCTGATTATAAACAACCTTTTCAAAAATCTTTGAGACTAACGGCAGTAAAGCTATGGGGCGATAATTTGAAGGATCTTTTGTATCATTTTTTTATGGATGGGTATTACTTTGGAAATTTTTAGCTGATTAGGAAAAATTCCAGAGACAAAAGAAGAATTTATCAGATGTGCTAATACTTTACTAAGTTCCCATTTTGCTGCTTTTATAATTGGAATCGGAATCTCATCATACCCACTTGAAAATTTGTTTGAAAGAGAACTAATAACCTTTTCTACATCTTCTTGACATATGTGTCTAAATCTAAAACATGGGTTTACATAAAATTTTGGGGGTTCTATTGTTGCATTGTTTTCTACATACAAATCATCATAACTATTACTACTAACTTTCTGAGCAACATTAACAAAATAATTATTAAGTATATTACATACCTCTTTTGGGTTAGTGTATTCCTGGCCTTCAATATCTAATGACAAGTTTTCCATTGTTTTGGGCTTTTTACTACCTACTTCAGAATTTATTATTTCCCATACAGTTTTTTGAATGTTGGTGAATTTTGATATTTTTTCTTTGTAGTAAGCAATTTTTGAATTTATCAGACCTTTTTTATACCTAAACAATTTTTCTTTTAAGAATTTTGATAAATGAGGATCCTTTGATCTTCTGACACATTTATTAAGATTAATAATCTCGTCTTTCTTCTTCAAACTCATTAGTAATCCAACAGTTTTCCTTTTTTTAATTGTAATAGTTTTTTGGGGAAAAGCTTGATCAAAATAATATTTGAAAGTCATAAAAAAACAGTCATACTTTTTATCTGATGAGGCCAAAAATACATCCAACCAGGTTTCTTTCTTTACTAGGTTTTTAAACAGTGTAATATTGTCGTTTGTAAAACTTCTACGTTCATATGTAAAACTAGGGTTATTATTGTAGTCTATATTTTCACTCGTTAATTCCAAAATTTGACCATCATGGTCCGAGAGCATTGTAATTATTCCTTGTACAAACACACAATTTCTTAAACAGTTTTTAACAAAAAAGTGATCTATTGCAGTTTTACTTCTGGCTGTGACTCTTGTAGGAAATGTGACCATATAACTCATATTTTGACTTTTCAACAGGTTTTTTAAAAGCCTATGATCATTATTATCCACCAAAAAATTGATATTTATATCCCCAGCCACTATAATAGAATTACACTTAGATGAAAGATATTCCAAAAGTAGCGATAGTCTGTCCAAAAACTCTTTTGTGTTGGAGGAGGGTGATCTGTATATTGCTATTAAAATAAATTTGACTTTGTTATGATTATACATACTGGCACAAAACTCAAACTGCTTATCATCTAAAATTTTATTTTGAAAAGATTGAGGGATGTTACACTTTAGAGGTTTTATTTCAGTTTTACTAAGAATCATTACTCCACCTTTGTTAAATAGCTTTCTCGAATAATAGTTATCTATCTTATAGTTTTCTATATTTAGTCTGCTAACATCATCTGCTTTCAGATCATGTTCAGTCAAGATCAACAAATCAGGATTTATTTCATTTAAAGTGATTTCCAACATATCAATTTTCGAACTCAAATGTTCAATATTCTGGTGGAAAAAATTAATTTTAGCCTCCTTAGATGAGTTTGATTTGCAATTATTTAAGTTATTTCTTTTTTTTTCCTGATCTGTCAGTAAAAAATTGTAATCTAAACTGGTCTTAATGCTATGGTTTACAATGGTATTATTTACAATATTTACATTACTAGAAAAAGTGTCATTCACAGTAGTTGTGCTGCTACCTGGTATCACGGGCGATGTTTGTAGAGGGGGAAAGTCCACCATTGAGCCTGTTGTAATGTTGCAATCAGCACCGACACGAGATGACAGCACCACTGGACGATGAGGTGGCAGCAGCAGCAGCAAGGGGTGATGGACGATCAGTAGTTTCTTGACTTACTTTTGATTGCAAAGATATTTTTCCTTCCACATGTGACTGTTGTAGACAAGTTGTTGAAGAAATTAGCCGCTGCAGTTGTTTTACAAATGCGGAGTGCGATTGTCCGTTAAGTAGAGCTCCTCTAGGGGGTTTTTCAGAGCATGTGACAATAATGACAGAAGCACCTGTGTCTTGTTGGCAATTTTTTATATTAGATATAAAATGTTCAGGCGAGATGCGATCCCTGGTGCATCCCATAGGGGAGCAAATTAAGGTTTTGAGTTTATTGGCTTTGAAGTGTTTTGTGAGCTGCTTGAAGGCCATGTTATAACTACAGTTATAATATGGAAAATTTCTTGAATTTTGATAATATTCATCTTTGGTGACTAAACTGTAGATGGCTGCGCCATGCATTGCTTTCTGATAGGTTAGGTTCCCATCACAATAATCAGAAAAACAAGGCTTACCAAATTTTTGTTTGAAAACTGTAGCCACACCCTGGCTCATTTGCTTTTCATTATTGAAATCTGCCGAAATACAATGCGCAAATGCCAATTTATCATTATGGGAATATTCATTAATTATGTCACTCATGTCTGACTCTCTTATTGTTATGTCTAGTTTAGCATCCATCAACTTGGGTGGTGATAATGAGGCATTGGTTTTCGTTACAGATGAAAGGTTACAGCTACAGTTCCTCGAGTGTTTTTTCACAGATTTTTTAACCTTATTAACAATTAAGCGGGCAAGTTCCTTTTTTCCTTTATAGTTTAAATGTAGCCCATGTTTAGTGTGGTGAGATCTATTTAGCATGTTTGTATCAATAAGGAATACGTTATTTAGACGGGCAACCAGTTCTACAATATAAATATTTAACATTTGGACTTCAGCATGTATTATGTCATCATCTGCAGCGTCATGTCTCTGAGGAACAGTGCAAATAAAAACTTGTTTGTTTTGACTCAATTTCTTCAATTTAAGTTCCAGATTAAGATATATTTCTTCTGCTGAGTTATTCAAAGTGTTGTTTGTGCCACCAAGTATAACCATAGTGTTGCAATCTTCTTTTGTAGCCACGTCCACCACATGTATCAAACCAGTGTTTGGCATTACAAACCCATTTGCCGTAATGTCTCCTCTACTTAGACAGTTAATTTTTTGGGCCACACCTCTTCCCTGGCTGTCACTGATCATTGATATTCTAAGTTTAGACACATTTTAGCATATTTTTTTCTGTAACTAAATTTGTATTTCCATTCCTGTGTGCCTCACTTCCTCTGGCACTCTCCTTAACTACATGATTCCTTTTATAATCTGTCTTCTTGAGGCTAGAATGTGATAATTTCACAAATGCAGGGTTGTTATTGACTAAGTTTCCAATGCTATAGTTTTCAAGGACATGATATGGGTTAGGCGCAAAGATAGGACACTGTTGTTGCATTTTTTCTTTTTTACAGTAGTCTTTAAATTGTGATTGTTGTATTTCACTTTAGTCCAGTTATTTTCTGTTAAAATCTTGCTTTGTGTGTCCCTATTTTGGACAGTATGACCTACAACATTCCTATCTTTTTGTTTGGCAGCTTGATTTGCGACTGATGAAGTAGCTAGAGGTGTACTAACTGCAGCGGGGATGTGAACATAAAATACCTGCTGTAACATTACTTTCTGTAGTTGTCCTGAGCTTAAGTAGATGTAGTTGTTGTTGTATATTAGATAGGCGATGACAGAACGTTTGGTGACTATATCTGATTGCTCAATCTTAAGGTTTTGAAAAGTACATTCAATTTTTAGGCTGGATCCTTTGTGCTGTATTGTTTGTATAATACAGTCAGTGAAAATTAGCATGTAGATATCACAGTTGATAGAATTATTACCTTGCTGAGGGCATTTAATAATTTTCAGTGAAGGCTGCTCATCAGCAATATCTGTTTGGGGGCAGATATAACGAGATATTCTAGACAAAATCTCCTTGGCTGATTTTAGATTATATTCTCCTATAGAATCAAGGTTATAAAATGTTTTTTCTGGTCTTGAGAAAAATATTAGGCTCCAGTGTGAGCCGCTATTGCCACAGGCTGTGGCATCATTCACTGGAATAATTACATATGATTTTTCCTGAAGTTGTAGGGGCTGCAAAACATGGTCAAAATCATTTAGGCAGCCTGGCTGATTACTGGATTCACTAGGAAAGTTTTTTCGTCGGTCAAAATAGTATTCATGATGTCAAAGTACTTCAGTATACAGTCGTCTGTTATCCATTCATTCCCCATTAGATAAAGAGACAGTTCTGCATTTTTGTTAGTTTTTATTTTAGACTGGGCCTTATCTGTGTCAGTGGAAATAATTATTTCATGATCACCTAATGCTAAAGAAACAGGAGTACTGCTTTCATCTGATTCCAGGTTTTATAATTTATTTTCGCTTCCAAGTGTAACTGCGAGTCAGATTGATCAAACAAAGTACTTAAACTACTGTCATTGCAATTCTCATGAGTAGTGTTCAGAATAGATAAATCCTGATTTTTTGATTTATTTTGACTAATAGTGCAATTTCCTTGTAGGGTTTTCCCTGAAAAATTGAAATCTTAAATTTTAAAGGATAAACTGTTTTCAAGTATATAATTAGACAATTCTTTTTTTGATCTGAAGATTTTACCCTTAGTGGATTTTATGTATACATCAATTTTTCCTTTGCTCAATCCTTTTTTTCTTATCACCTCTTCCCTTTGCCATCCTTTAGGCAGTCTATTGTCCTTTTCCACAACCATTTTTAAAATTTACCATTAGTTTTTTTTAAATGTCTTAAAATGTAAATGAAAACATAAAATGTAAACATAAACAAGGAAGCAGGATCGAGTCTTTGAAGGTCAGTTAGATAAGCAGATAAGTGTTGTGTCGATCTGGAGTAGATGAGAGAGATGGAAGAGGTCCAAAGGTCAGGCAACCTTTCCTATCAGTACCCTCCTTATCAGCTTATCCAAAATATTACTTGATTTTCTTTAAGTTATTTATGTTAAATTGTAAATACCGGAGGAGGAATGAACACAGTGTTCATTCTGAGAATCTATTCACTCACATCCCTTTATGAGCACTAACTGTTTTACCTAGTAAAAATTAAAATTCACCATATTTGTTTAAAATGGATAAAAACCCCAAACAGTCAGCAGCACAACTTGTGCACATTCACTTCCAACCTACTGTCTCACCACTCCAATTGAGTGGATTTTAGGGTTTTATTAACCCTACAACTGATGGTGTGTCATCTGTGAAATGATACACTCTTTTTACCCATTTTGTAAAATTCTTTTCAAAAAATCGTAAAAAATACAAATAATGAGCTAATGGAAACTGTTACACATCTTTGTTTTCAGCAAAAAAAACTCTATCCATAAAATAACAATTTATGAGGACTTACCAATGTTTTCCTTTGTTTCTGGTTGTAGAATGAAGAAAGTTATAAAATTTCAAAATTATTTTTTACTTTTCACTGTATTGTAACTATGGAAACAATTGTCAAATTCAAATTCTGTAATATACATTGTGTAGCAAATTTACCTAGGAATAAAAATATTACATAATAAAATAATGTCTTTATATAAAAAAAATAAATGTTCGGCCAAAAACCTTAGTCCCATTTTTTTTTTACTTTTCCCTTCTTTGTGGTTTTTCCTAATCAGAATCACTTCCTGGTTCTTTCCTCTTCTTTCCTCTTTGCACAGGCCTCCAATAATGTTGTAGTTTGCTGTAACAAAGGGGATGGATGCCACAATTGCATCCAGGACACCAGTATGAGTTCCTTCCCTTTTTCGCAACTGTAGGATCGTTGGCGCAAACGTAGCAGACGCGTTCTTTGCGTCCAGGTAAATGGTCAAGCTTGTGCTGACTGCCCTCAACTGCAAGCATTGCAGGCCCTGGTTGTTCTTCACCAGCTAATGTCTCTACAATACAAGAATGGAAGTCCTGCCTGGACTTTGGTCGGTCATCATTTTCGCGGTACAAGAGGTACGCGTCAAATAGTGCAATGTCAAGCAGGTTTGTGAAGATTTTCTTCCAATACTTCTTGGTTGCTCTGCTGACAGACAAGTGGTACACAGACTTGTCACTGTTGTCTACTCCACCCATATTTAGGTTGTAGGAGTTGATCATGATTGGCTTTACAGCCTGTAAGCCGTGTTTACTTGTAATAAGTCGGTCGTCAGCGTTGCAGCCTGTACTTATCAAGTACACAGGTTTTCTGTTTGCTCTTTGCTTGTACTTTACTAGCAACATCTTCTTTCCTCTATGCCTGTAATATACACTTTCTTGCTGGTCCAACTGTTTGTTTTTTATCTGTAAATCCTTTGTATTTTTATTTACGGTCCCAGTTAGAAAGGTTTTCCTATTCGAAAGTTCTTTGGCCAACGGTATTTTGGTGTACCAGTTATCAGTAAAAACATGATATCCTTTATCCAATAATTTACTTTGTGACAGCTCATTCATAATTACTTTCTGTGTGAATGGGTCGTTACTATCTGCCAAAAAGTCAGTACCGCTGTAAAGGGAAACATTATAAATGCAGCTTGTCTTACTGTCACACAGTTCAAATTTTTTTATACCGAACCGACAGTGTTTTTTTTTTTTTTTTTGTAGGTATTGTATAAAAACACACCTATTCTTCATCCCAATTAGTCTCTCGTCAATTGAAATGTTTTGATATGGAACAAAATAGTTTTTCATTGCCTTGTTTATGTGATCTAACATAGGCCTAACTTTACTCCAAGGATCGTAGCCCTGCTGCCCTCGTTGGAGCAATGGTCGAGTAGCAGTAATGCGAAACATGGATGAAATTAGTTGGAACCTATTTACAGACATTGTATTAGGAAAGAAAGATGTGTAAAGCGATTTCTTTGTTGACCAGTAATCAACTAAATTGTTTCTCTTGTCGATACCCATATTTATAACTAAGGCGAGGAACTTTTTCAATTCACTGGCGGTTACATCAACCCACCTTCTCAATCTGGATTTATTTGCCAGTTCACCTGAAGTTCTTTTTGTGTTTATAACCCTGTTTGCATATGCATTGGTTTCCCTCACAAACATATTCAACATTAGTTCGGTAATAAACAGATAAAAGTAGGCAATTGGGTTTGAGTTTCTGGGAGGGCAATTCCTAATGCCGCTATTCCTTACCTTGAACTCATTTTGAATGTTCCTGTCATGTTCTGGAGGTATCACCCTAGTCCATTGACATAATTTAACCCTTCTAGTCAAAGGTATTCTGCTGTCAGGTGCACTTGATTCAGATGATGAATTGGAATGAACAACACTAGGGGATCGTGGGCTCGAAGGCACAGGAGTAGGGGGTGCAAAGAGATCAGAGTCAACACTTTCATGTTCACTAGGGGGCACAGGGGAACTAGAGATATGCACTAGGGCTAGAGCGTGGAGAAAAATCACTTGTAATACTTCCAACATAAGGGGGAACCCAAGTAGGCCTACTCGAGACTGGGCCTAGATCACTTTCAGCACAAGGTTCATGGCAGAAGCTAGTACTTGGGCCTAGGTCTACTTCAAGATTTGCAAAAGGTTCAGGGGAACTATAAGTGCATTGTCCAAGGCCTACCTCATTGTCCAAGTTTTCTGATTCACTTTCAGATTCATCGGAAACATTAGTATACACTTCATCGCCAAGGATAGAAATGTCACTACCTCCATCACTGTCATAATCGAATAATATTTCTCTTATGTCACTTGATCTAAGTTCATCGCCCATTCTAATAACAATAATAATGACCAATTACGAAAATATACAATAATAATAATAACGTAGAACAAACAGTAACTCGCTTCACGTAAACACTACAGTCACAAATCACTGACAGCTGAAGGATCGGCAGACGCGAGTCAGCTGAACGTAGCGACAGACAAAAGGCACATTAGTCCAAAGACAAACAAGCAATGAAATCACTAAAGTCGGTTACTGAAGGATGGCAAATATTGTCTACAATGGTTTCCTGCAAGAACGAAATAAATATCATCAGCTGTTGCCGAGCAACACGCATAAAAACATACCGTCGACGTAATTGACGGTATCACTGTACAAACGTCATTATCGTCGATGACATCGACGGTTATCAGTTGTAGGGTTAATAAATAAGTAAGTTGTGGCTTATAAATTTCTGTTATTCTTTACACAAAATGGAGGAATTACCAGGACCTTCAGATTGAGTTGTATAAACACTGTCTGTAGAGTCAAAGTCAAACTCAAAGTAAGTCCACTTTTAGGTTAACCTAACCTTGTAATGTTTTCAAGTAAAATAACAAATACATATCTGTAATTAGATCTAATAGGTGAGCATAAGAAGTTTGTGCTTGTTTTTTGTTCCGTAATTATTGAAATTGAGTCAATCCATTAATTTTTGGCTAAACTGTCCTTTGGCATTGAGCTGTTAGCGAATTTCCCCTAAGCTATTACCATAGACGGCATGGTAAGACCTAGGCCCGGGACCATGATAACTTTTCGTTTTGAGGTCCCCAGATGCCAAAAACACCATCCGTTCAAAACTGAATATATATATATGTGTCCGTGGGTGCGATAACTCGTAAAAATGGTCCGATTTTGATGAAATTTGGCACAAACATGTAAAGCAACATTTATGACTTTAAGTAAGAAAACCAGCCAGATCGCTCCATCCATAGGGGTATTTTGGTTTTTTTTTAGTTTTAGCGAATTTCCCCTATAGGGAAGAAGCTATTACCGTAGGTGGCATGGTAAGACTTAAGCCCGAGACCATGATAACTTTTCGTTTTGAGGTCCCCAGATGCTAAAAACACTATTTGTTCAAATTTATATATATATATATATATATATATATATATATATATATATATATATTATATATATATATATGTGTGTGTGTCCGTTACCGCGATAACTTTGGAAAGAAACAGCCAATTTTGATGAAATTTGGCACAAATGTGGAGAGTAGCATTTATGAATAAGTTCGAAAACCAGATCGATCGCACTATGGGAAGGGGGTTTATGGGGGTTTACAATTTTCCAAAAATCGGTTTTTTGCAAATTTGACCCCAAAATATAAAAACACTCAATTTTGGTTATAGCCATTTTATAGAGCTTAAAAAACAAATAGGCTAATTTGGTATTCTGAATCATTAAACTAGGTTAAGTGGTTGCGGAGAAAATCCAAAAAAATGTGTCCCATGTTAATCTTATGGGAAAAAGGTTTTTAGATTTTTCTCAGACAGTTTTACTAAAAACTTCACATTTCTGTTTATTAATGTGTTTAGCTCAACAAAACAAATATTTTGGTATTTTAATCGTTGTTCTACGTCCAACCGTTGCAGAGATATTCAAAGTGCTAAACACAGTACGTTGTCCAATGTTATCCTTAATGGAGAATAAATAAAATTCTATATCTCGATTATTTATGAATGTATATTGATGAAACTTGGTATATGGCTTCAACTAGTTGTGGTATATTGATATTTGCACAAAAAACAAGTTTTTTGTTTATAGTCCCCGTAGCAGCAAACCTGCATACTCGGCCCCCATGTTGTTCATATGGAGAATAAGTAAAGTTGTATATCTCCCTTAATCATGAACCTACATTAAGAGAACTTGGTATGTAGCTTCACCTGGTTCAGTTGTATTGATAATTGCACAAAAAATATTACTTATCTTCCTCGTTGCAGCAAACCTGCGTCCTCAACCCTAATGTTATTCTTATGGAGAATAAATAAAATACTATGTATCACTTATTTATGCATGTATTTTTGTAAAACTTGGTAAATAGCTCTATGTAGTAGTGAGTCACATATATATGCATAAAATTCGCTGAGTACACGGTTTGCTGGGACGGGGGTATTTTACATATTATATTTTACTTAATCAAATTTTATTTTTCACCATTGAATTCAGCTTAAAAAACAAATAATTTGGTGTTTTGGTCATTGCTCTACGTCAATTGGTTACAGAGATATTTAAAGTGCCTAACACAGTACGTTTTCCAATGCTATTCTTAAGGAGGATAAGAAAAGTTGTATATTTCGCTTATTTATTAACTTATCCTGACGAGTTGGTATATTACTCCTTATTGTTGAGTTCTATTGATATTTACACAAAAAAACTATTTTTTTGCTGATAGTTCCCATAGCAGCAAACCTGCATTCTCAACCCCATGTTATTCTTATGGAGAATACGTAAAATGTTATCTCTGTTAACTATGAACCTAAATTAATACAACATGGTATGTGGCTCTACCTAGTTGAGTTATATTAATATTTGTATAAAAACCCATGTTTTGTGTTCCTTGTTTCAGCAAACCTGCATACTCAGCCCCCATGTTATTCTTATAGAGAATAATTAAAATGTCATACATTGTTTATTTATAAATGTATATTGATGAAACTTGGTATGTGGCTTTATGTGGTATTAAGATACATATATATGCATTGAAATTCGCTGAGTAAACAGGTTTGCTGCTAAGGGGGTATTTTTAATGACAAGTGATTTGTTTTGGCCTTGTTTAAGTTTCATTAATGATTTTTTAAATAATTTGTAATATTTGAAAACTCTATTAGAGACATGGCTTCAATTTCATCAATTGATTTGCCAGGCACTTTCTAACATAACACAATCAACTCCCGATTTTCTGGGAGCGGGTTAATCGGGTTGCGGTTTAACCGGGGTCACAAAATGTTTATTTTTATTATTTTAGCGAATTTCCCCTATAGGGAAGAAGCTATTACCGTAGGTGGCATGGTAAGACTTAAGCCCAAGACCATGATAACTTTTTGTTTTGAGGTCCCCAGATGCCAAAAACACCATTCGTTCAAATTTATATATATGTATATATATATATATATATGTGTCCGTTACCGCGATAACTTTTGAAAGAAACGCCCGATTTTGATGAAATTTGGCACAAATGTGTAGAGTAACATTTGTGACTTTAAGATCGAAAACCAGATTGATCGGACTATGGGAAGGGGGTTTTATGGGGGTTTAAAATTTGTCAAAAATCAGTTTTTTGAAATTTTCCCCTACAATTTTAAAAACACTCAATTTTAGTTGTAGCCATTTTATAGAGCTTAAAAAACAAATAATTTGGTATTTTGAATCATTAACCTAGGTTAAGTGGTTGCGGAGAAAATCCAAACAACGTATTCATAAAATCTCCCATGTTAATCTTATGGGAAAATGGTTTTTAACTTTTCCTCAATTAATTTTACTGTCAACTTCACATTTACTTTTACCAATCAGTTTAGCTCTACAAAACAATCATTTTGGTGTTTAAATTGTGATTCTACGTCCAATCGTTGCTGAGTAATTCAAAGTGCTAAACACAGTACGTTGTCCAATGTTATCCTTATGGAGAATATTTAAAATTTTATATCTCTATTATTAATGAATGAATATTGATGAAACTTGGTATGTGGCTTCACCTAGTACTGGTATATTGATATTTGCACACAAATTGATTTGTTGTTGATTATCCTCTTAGCAGCAAACCTGCATCCTCATCCCTAATGTTATTCTTATGGGGAATACGTAAAGCTTTATATCTCCCTTAATTATGAACATAAATCATTAAAACTTGGTATGTAGCTTCACCTGGTTGAGTTATATTGATAATTGAAAAAAAATTTCATCTTCCTTGTTGCAGCAAACCTGCGTTCTCATCCCTAATGTTATTCTTATGGAGAATAAATAAAATGCTATATATCACTTAGTTATTTATGTATTTTATGAAACTTGGTAAGTGGCTTTATGTAGTAGTAAGAAATATATTCATGCATTGGAAATTCGCTGAGTACGCAGGTTTGCTGCGACGGGGGTATTTATTTATCCCCTTCTAAAAATAAATAGAGCAATAAAAACAATTTATTTTGCTAAATGATCTCCAGAATCGTATTAATTTTAATTTGTTTATCAGAATAAATACTACACAAACAATTTAGTAAACACAACATAATCTGAGAGTCCGTCATTTCGCTAATAAGCCTTGGGCGCGTGATGGGGAGCGATGACCTTGACACTGCACGGACGGTCGGACACGGATGCCTAAAAATATAAACATCTCAAAACAATTACCCTTCCCGCCACTGTTCACCCTCAGCGACGAACGGATGGACAGAAGGAAGGACGGACGGACAGACGGGCAGTCGGACGCGGACGTCTAAAAATAGAAACATCTCAAAACAATCACCCTTCCCGCGTTGTTCACCCTCATTGGGTTTTTCCCCCAGTGCAGAATTAACTAGCATACTGTTCGGTGTAGTTTAGAGAGTTTGGTGTTAGAGATTTTTAACCTGTTAAATATCATTCGGCGTTTTGGATAGTATTTACTGCTATCAACCATTGCTAGTATTAACTATTATTATCTTGATTGTTTGTAGATGTTATCACAATTTAAAGATTTTCAGAAGTATTTAATTTGCATAAACATATTTTAAGTGACATTAAAATACAATATTTTAGTATAAAAATGTTGATAAACCTTTATTATATTCGTAATATTAAATTTATTGAATCCCTTTGTTTTAACCGTGGTTTTGGGTTATCCGTGACTCTTCAACCGGTCATTTCCCCGGATAATCGAGAGTTGACTGTATCTTCATGTTGTTACTAACTGATTAGGACTATTAATGTTAAAATTAATGCTAAGATATGTTAGTAAATACATTTTGTGTGGTAAGTAAGGAATAGAATAGAATAGAATAGAATAGAATAGATTTATTTTCTCAGAAATAAAACATTTCAAATTACAATTTCACAGTAAACAAAAATAAATAAATAAATAAATAAAAATCCTGCCAGAACTGACCATCTTTGTTCCTGAAATAATATAGTAAAACTAAAGATATATTAACAAACAATGAAAAAAACAATATCACGTACATTCTGAGAAAAATAGGGCCTCTAAAGGCTAAGCCTGTTTTAGAGGTTCCAACAAAAAGGTACAATAAAATAAAATACGCTCAAAGAAAAATTAACTGAGTACGCTATGAAATGTCTTACATCTAAATACTTAACAAAAATATCTTAAAATCAATCTCTAAATTTCATTAGAAACATGTCAAAAACAAAATTTGAACTATGACTAAAATATACTGTCTTGTGGAAAAAACAAACAATGACTGAAAAAAGGTTTTTACACTATGATTCTATGATAAATCTCCCACAAAATGTAAATGAGGTAATTTTATCAGTAAAAATATTTAATTTTTAGTTCAATATTTTCATTAACACGTCTATATTTTCTAATTCCAATAGCCAATTTTTTAATTTTCCCATAAAAATCTTTTTGTTTTTAGCTTCTTTTATATAATCAGGAATCAAATTGAATACTCTCGGACCAACAAAAGAAAATGTTTTAGTAAAAAAGGTATAATTTGGTTTTGGAACAAGGCTGTGATGGTGAGTTCTTAATTTGCTTCGATAAGAGTCAGTATTTTGGGGGAGATTTCCACTTTTATCATAAAAACTTTTTAAGACCTTATATACAAACAGATACCTTAAGGGCAGAATTTTCAATGATAAAAACAAAGGTCTTGAACTGTCTCTTTGGCTTCTCCTAGCTATTAATCTAACAACATGTTTTTGCTGTACATAAATTGCTTCTAAATTTGAAAGATAATTCCCACCGTAACAAATAAGCCCATATTCCAGTCTACTTTCAACTAAGGAAAAATACAGGGAACGTAATACATTTTCTGGACACATATCTTTTAAAAAATAAAAATACCTCAAAACACCATTTAAAGTTGATTTCAATTTTGACATGTGAATTTTCCAATTTACTTCCCTATCAAGAAAAATTCCCAAATACTTAATAGAATCCACTTTCTGAATGTTTTCACAATTTATTGTACAAGGAGCATGTTTTCTGAGACAATTTACACATCTATAGTTTATGGGACCTGAAAATTTGACATCTTTTCTTAAATTGAAATTAATAAATTTGGTTTTCTCAGTACTTAAAAGCATGTGATTCTTGACAAACCAGAATTTGAGTCTCAGCAAATCTGTATTTATGTCACTTCTAGTTGCCTCCAAGTTGTTGCCCACATAACAAAGGGCAGTGTCATCAGCAAATGAAGTTAATTTACCTTTAAAGGATGCACCACAAAGATCATTTATGTATATTATAAATAAAAGTAAGGAAGCTAATAGTTTTACCATGTAATAGGCCTTTTAAATATTAAAATTAAAATAAAGTTTATTTTAACTTATAGACCTAAATGTAATTTTATTTTCTCCATTTGGAGAAAGATGTAGGCTAGGCCTAAACATAATATACAAAACAGGAAAAATCAAAAACAGGAAATAAAATAAAAAACTGAGATTATTTTTTAATGAAACTGTTAATTAATACCATATAGGCTATAACAACCTTAATACCATAAGATTTAAAGTATTTGATTTTCATGGCTAAATGTTATGCAATAACTTTGGTATGATTTATTTTCAGAAGGATGTACTTACTTTTTCCAGTAAAGCAGAAATCCATTTATTTTACTTACTATTGTTATTTTCATGTCATATTGACTAGAAAAGTATATTTTAATAACAACATCGATAAATGGAACCCTATACACTGTTTTGATCCAATCCTACTCGACCTATGTGTTTTTTTAAATTTTTATACTCGACTCGAACTCGAGATTCAAATCTTTTGCCATTTACTCGACTCAAACTCGATTCGACTTAAAATACCTGTACTCGCACATCTCTAATTTTCATATGGTTTTATGAGGAAGAGAAAATGTCACTGTTATTCCTCAACCAAAGTGGCATTGTCCAAAACTGAAAACCTCAGACTTTCTTGAAAAATCTTAATACTTTTAGTTTTAAGGTTTCACAGTATTTCTTTGCAATACTTTTAATGATTGTTTATGTTGCAATAATGCAACTATGAAACTGAGACCCACTGAGACAAAATTTACTTTTAAACAGCAAAGGCACTGAGAAGTATGTCAGTAAAGTATAATTCAAACATTTAATCCTCAACATATGTAATGGAACACAGTATATACAACAACTGTAACACATTTCTGAATAGAGTTATACATTTATAAGGTTCTTCCTCAAGTCAACTCAAATCTCCCCATTGGAGTTGGTCGTAGGATCTATACAGCATGCTTCCTCCATAAAATGTAGACAAGTTACTTTTTTATTGATTTTTTTTATTGGTTATGCATTGTCTTAACTCTAGCAAACTCTTCTAAGATAGAATAAATCAAGAAACAAATAAATATAAAATTATACAGTAAACCCCCGCTTAAACGGACCTCGCTAAACCGAAACCCGGGTTAACCGGAACGGTCTACAAGATATATTTAATCAATAATAGAGAAGATAAGACCAGCGTTTGACTCTTGGTGGACCGAGAGACCGTCTGCTGCGGCGGTCACTGAACAGCCGCGGGGATTGTTTTGATGGGTTTAGCCACATACCTGATCTGGGTTAACCCATTCTGCATTTTCCCAATTCCTACAACGCACTAAAGGATCAGTGTACCATGAACCCTCACACCTGCTGCAAATTCCAAAATATTTGCGTATTTTTCTGAAATTAACCTTAAAATACCAACAGTTGATTATCCGAAAAATTGGGTTATCCGGAATGGTCCCGCCCCCATTATTTAGTTAAGCAGGGTTTCTGTTATCTTTTATTCTTAAAACCTAACTTTAATAGTACACTAAATATCAAATGTTGGGTTTCTACTAAACCCTCTGAACAAATTTCCCTGATAACCAGCAAATTCCAGATATTCATTCAATTTAAGATTTAAATTAATTCACCCACCAGACAGTGCATTAAATATTACTTTTGCTGTGTTACTACAGCACACAATAAAATATGCCAAACAATACTTACAAATATATTTCCACTTATACTGTTTATGAATACACAATAGTAAATATATATAAAATATGGTACAAGGCTATCCCGCTCACCGCCTGATGATGACCAGTCAAATCGCGTAGTAAAGGCCGCTAAAGGCGATCACATCACGTAAAATTGACTGAAAATGACGACCGGACCACGTAATTTCGGCAGTAAATGACAATGGAAAACATAATATCAGCCAAAAATGAAGACCGGATCATGTAATTAAGGCCAAAAATTACGACGGTATACATTATATCGGCAAAAGAGACAACCGGGCCACTTAATATCGGCCGTAACTAACAATTTCTTCATCTAATATTGACTCTAAGCGTTGTCTGGACCAGGTGATATTGGCCAAATGACATCTGGACCGTGTTTTATCGGCTGGAAACGAATGTCAAACCATGTTTTGTTTGTCAATTTGTCAATACGTAATCCAGTTTGATTGTATTGGCCAAAACTTTGTATTGCTACTAATGTATTAGTTAGAGCATGATTCGATTATCAAATCTGGAGTGGTATCCAATTCCCTTTACACTATTAGAAACTACCATCTGATGGCAAATACTTGTTTGAAAATACTCGAAACTCATAAATAATTGGCACTACTCGACTCGATTAAAAAAAATCACTATTCACACACCCCTTGTTTTCACCAATCCCAAACACTGACCTGTAACTGCGGAATGATGAGCTTCGATGACCTTGAACGGAAGGATGGTGGATCCAAATTTAAGGAGGGGGGACGTAGTGGTCAAATCCCAAAGGGCTACCATCCCGTTGGCGAAACCTCCGGCGATTATGCTGTGGAGAACAAAAAAACAACGGTGATTAAAAGGTTAATTTGTCTTTACTGTTTGTTATCGTTTTACAATTTTACTTCCAGCCTTTCTGTCTGATTGTAGTACAATGTTGCTTGAAAATTACTACTCTCAATGTCACAAAACGAATTTTAAAATACATGTTTAAATCTTTTGATGAAATAATAATAGCATTAACTTAATTTGATCCATCAGCAAGATTTAAAAGACGTTTCACCAAACCACTTGCTTATTGGAATACTTGCTTATTATTGCTCCTGGAATATTCAGCCTGCACATTGAAATTCCTGTTTTTGAGTTGGTTGAACTTGTTGCTGAAGACGGTACCGACAGTACATCGACAAATAAATAAGTGAGAATCATAATAATAACCATTTTTATAGGTTTGAATGTTTTGTTTATTTTTCACATTTAGCGCTGAAAATAATCTTCGAAATGATGGCTCAGTTATTAGTTTTAATGAAGTATTAAAGAAAATATGGCGTACTACCAATAAAAAACTTTTGAGAAATAAATTATAAAGATTTTAAGAATCTTTTTCAAGGATAAAGGTAGAATACCTGTACTAGCGAAATTAGTTGAAAATTACATTGAGTCGTGACACGTTTCGAAATAATGTGAGTAGGAGTCAGTTCCTGGATTTCCAAATCCCGATTGGCGATTGGTTTATAAACTTACTATCAGTACAGTACAAATGCATCCATGAAAGAACCATGGTCGAGACACACAAGCATGAATTTAATTGATTAGGTAGCTCTTTGAGAGAAAACTTTTACAATAATTTAGGATTTTTTGCAAAAAATTATCTCCACAAAGCATAAGTCTGGGTCTATAAATTTTCTTGAGTGGTGGTTGAAAGCCAAAACCTTGCAGATTAAAGAAACATCTTGCTTACCAAATTGGAAAACGATCTAACCACCTACACCGTAACATTCCCACTCACTTACAACTACGTTTGGTAAAGAAAGTTGTTTCATTTTACCAACAATTTGTTACCTTTAATAAAAAGTCCTCTGCTACGAGGTAAATACTAAATTACAATGAAACACAAAAACTGGGTTTCAGGTCACAAGAGAGTTACACAGGTAACGTGATGTGATTATTAAACAAGTGGTTAATAAATACCAACGGCTCAACATGACTTCTGAAACACAGTGGTAGCACAAGTTGCAAATAGTTATACTGTAGATTAAGTAAGTCATAAGTACTTTATTTGCACATAAACATTTGTGTACATTACAATCAGTAATATCAAACAGGTGCATCGTCGAAATTAAAATTAACTAATTATTAAACTAAATTATCTTAATACAAAATGTATGGTTTAAAATATGCTCGGGATGAGAATATTCAAACTGAGTATAGTCTATATGTTTTGTATGTACTTTTAGATGTAAAGAGAAACACTGTCAATCTGTTGAAGAGATTCAATGTTCATGAGCACCACACAAGGGGGAAACTCAATGTAGATATCCCTTTCTGCAGATTGGTTTAAGTAGCAAATAGTTGTACGGTAATTGGACTTAAATTCTATAACAAGCTCCCTCTAAAGTTAAGGAATATTGAATCCCATACAAGTTTCAAATCAGCATTGACCAATGGGCTACTTAAGCACCCACTGTATTCCATGGACATTTTTTTTATTTAAGTGATACTGATTTGAAAGATTTGAAATAGTGACTGTAGAGTAGACATGAGGATTGTGTGTTTATTTAGTAAAGTCATTGCCTTGTTATTATTTATTTATTAGTATGACTTTGTGTTTCATAGGCTACTGTATCTTACCAAATAAGTAGCCTACTGTATCTAACTCACAAGCATATGTTGTACTTATTGTATGTTGCCAATGTCTATTACACAATTGTGTCTCATAGCAATAAAGGATTCTTATTCTTATTATTTTTCTTAAAACATCATGCATATGAAAGGTCTGTTCACTGGGTCTGATTTAGACTAGTCTAATTTCTTTTGTTGTGGTATCCATGCCACGTTTTGATAGGGAACGGTCCAAACCCTGGTCTTTTTACTATCTAAGGTTGACCTATTCTAAGAAAGCATCATTAATGTCAAATGGCAACTGGGCCTAGTTTCGAACCTTCTTAACATATTCAGATTTTTCTCAGGATCGATCTGGTAAACCTCAGACTAAGAGGCGAGCACTCTAACCACTACGCTACTCAGCCATGTATTGTGTTCCTATTGGTATGATAGACCAGTCCTCTCAGCGAAACAGCCACTGCTAATGTTGTCGGGAAAGCAAGGAACTCGCTGTAATAGCAATGTGATTTACCAAAAATACAAATGAAACTGAACCGCATACTGACCTATGAGGAGCGGCAGAGTGCCAGTCTACGCAGGTACACTGGGCCATCATCTCACAGCCGAGTTTCAACTCCCACTCCGGTTTCACTGACAAGCAGCATGACAGCAGGTCTCTGAAACCAACATGACATTGGTTGATACATTCCGAGTGCAAAAAGAATAATTCCTTGCAATAGCATGTAGAAATTGTCATTACATTTTCAAAAATATTCTGCTTTTATTCAGGAATCTTTAGAAATCTGTATTATAAACTTAACCCACACTGTAGTGCAAACTAAAATTAGTTTTCTTTTCTCAATGTTCTTTCATTTAAATGGTTTTGAACACCTGGTAATTTTGTATAACATCCAAGAAATTGAACTTAGGGCTTGTAGAAACACGTTTAGATGTAAATAAAAGTAGGACAGCATTAAACAAATTAAATGTAACTTGCCTGATAATGCAAGTTACGTTGGGAAAATTCCTTCTCAATGGCCTTTGCTTTTTACAAAGAACGATCAATATTTGACTGAGCTGCTCCTTAGTATAGGTACAACTAATTGGGCAATTGTTCAAATATAATCTTCATCTTCGTTACATTGCAAATTTAACAGCTACTGTACAGAGAACCCCAATGAGATTTTCTAATGTTTTATGAATTCTGACAAAAGTAGGAATCACACACATGCAAATCAAGTATAAACATAAGTAAACTAAACTTGTAAACACACACTTCTCTCTTACTCTGTCTGTTGGGGGAATATAACTAACTTATAAATAACTCCCATGATTCTTGAACAGTGAATAAATCAATAAATATTTGTCTGTCTTTAATAATTTACTAATTAGATATTATTTTGCTCCGACAACTGTCTTCTTAAAAGAATTACCTAGCCTAGCAGCTGATTCACTACAATATTTTACAAACTCATGTATCGTCTTTACCTTTCAACTATTGGCTTAAAGAGGCCATAGCCCCTAACCTTGCTCAAATGCACTGCCTCTTCTTATTGTATTTACTATTTACATGTCAGTTTGCAAACAACTGAATCACATGTTTTAATATAAACAAAGCAGACATTTTTAAATTCCCACGCTATTATTTTGGGGATGGTTTGCGTTATTTCTCGTTTGTTGGTAACTTTTTGGAAATACTACTATTTTTCCCGAATCCCTGGGATCGATTCCTTTAATTTGAGCCGTCTTCCATAATCCTAGAATTTTCCAAACTTCCACAATTTTGACTTACAAATTTGGCTTACAGAATTATATATAAAAGATAAATTACACACAAGGTACAAAGATAAACCTAGATTTATTGCTTTGAAATACAGTAATGATAAACTTGAGGTATGAAAAAGGGATTAACAATAAATGTTTACAAAGATGGGGAGTGATTTATTTATTGAGATAGTTAAATTTCTTTCTAAATATAGTCTTTTAGGCTCAGGGTTACAAGATTCCTTCTCGGGGAGGGGTTATCGTGCTGGCTTCGAATATATTCCTACCATTGTATTTCATAACTGAACTCATGTTTTACTGATATAGTGTAAAATAAAACAGTTAAAAATTTATTAATTGGTATAAAAAGATTAAAAGGTTTGCTCAGTAACAGTTGGATGGTAAAGAAAGTTCACTTCTAAATGCTATGCAGTCCTCCAACAATGCTGTCTGACAACGTGGTTTCTAGGCTACTGTTGATTGATTTTAAAACTGTTTGAATTGAATTCAACTCTTGAAATAGTCCTTGGATATGAAATTTGGAATGTTGAAAAAAGTGTTCTTTACTAATTTATTGATTGATAAGAGTCTAGTGGATTGATATTATATTAGATTTATAGGTAGTTGTTGAAGTTCACATCTGATTTTACAATGGAGAAAAGGGTTGGTCTCACCACCTATTATTTCTTCACCACAGGCTTATATTTCTTCACGGCCTAAAGGGTGTTTGGCCACTAGGCTAGTCTGGCGGTGAGGAGCAGTAGTTCTACAAATCGCCACTGCGCGCCGCTAAGTAGACAACTCGGGCAGTGCTGTGAGTGTGTGTGATCTGGCTGGGGGAGAGAGGAGCGTGTTCTCCTCATTTCTCCCCCTCCCCCCACGCAGCACTGTCTTTCCGTCTACTCGCTTCTTTGTCGGTCCGCACGACCAATGTGTGGCTTGGACTACGCGCTCGTGCTTGGGGTGCGCGCGTGGTGGCACTGTGCGTGTGAGTTTGTGTTAGTGAGGCGTAGTGCGGCTGGCCTACTCTGCCCCAGAAGGCAATTTCCAAGAACCAAAGGAGCAGGTCACAGACCAAACTAAAAATGATATAAACTTCAAACAAATTCGAACATGTATATCATACTGGCCCGCACAACTACATCTATTATTTATACCACAAAATTGTATTAATATATTTTTAATAGTTTTAAAAATGAAAAATATATTTTTTATTTTGAAATCAAATTATATTAGATATAATAACCTGAATTTATCCCACACTACTGCAAATTTTCATTGAAATTGGACCAACGGTTTTCTTACTAACCTTCTCCCAACACTTGACAAAATCTCTAATTTTAAGACCTATAACTCCCTTAACAGTAATGCGAATTATTTAATATATGTCTATTTTGTTTCTTAATTTTCATCCTGATGAGAAAAAAATAATATATTACAAATTAATTTGTTGACCAAACACCCTTAATAAAAGGGTTTAACTAATGTCTGTGGCTCTTCTTCTATTAAAAATTTGGGTTATTAGTACCCAAAATACTAATTTACAGGGTAAAATCACATTTTAAATGAAGATCAAAATTTGGAGTATGCTATCACTCGGCCGGCTATATTCAGAGAGAGAGTTTAGGGCATTGTTACAATGATTCCAGCTGGCATTGCACACTTTATCATTCTTCAGCTCTTGATGCTCACTTCACTGGTTGCACTATATTAATTGTTAAGGAGCTTAGTTTGGATTATTAGAGAAATGTAATAATTTGGAATAAATTAATATAAGGTTTTGAAGCAATTGTGTTACATTATGAATTATCTTAAAATTATTTACTAGCCTAATTAACATTTTATATGGTGATTTACATAATATGATAGGCTTATATACACTATTTCTGGTGGTGAATAAAAATATATTTCTCATACCTTAACTTTATTATAGCTTGTAACAAAATATTTTAAATGAAAAAAGGGAATTTAAAGTTCAAATTGTCAGGGTAAATAGATGAGATGTTGCAAACTTTTTCCAACAATTCATCACTTACACAACCTTGACTTTTTTACCACAGAAGGTTCATGTTTACATTTACAGCTAAAGTTAATAAAACACCCTACTCAAAACCTTATCTTTACACAAGCGTGTGTGACGGAGACTAATAGATACACAGTGTGTACATCCATTAAAGTTATAAATTCCTTAACTGAAGCTAAAAAATTCCTCTTAATCCCTCATCTCACAACTTTCACACTACATCATACTAAATACTACCGTCTTAAAAAATAACAATACTTTTAGGTTAGGTAAGCCGGACTTTTTCAAAATTACTGTTACAACATTGATTCCTAGAATCAAATAAATTAGTTTAAAAAATTAACTAATTTTGTGTAAAAAAAACGTAAAACTTATTTCATACTATCTCTAACTATTTTTCAATCCATATTTGATTACTATAATATCTGAAAAGGAAACAATTTCCTTCAGTGAGAAACACTGCCTGAGATTTGAAGGAAATGGCACTAATATAGTGCAGCAGAGGAGCCGGTTCAGACATTGCTACATTGAGCATGAAAGTAACTTTATCAACCAGATAGATTATTTCTTTTCAGTACAGAACTGTACTGAGCAGTAATTAATTGGAAATTTATATAAATTCAAATACTATGAAGTGTAAACAAACAAAACCAAATTATATGTATCTATAATACACTAAGGAAATTTGTTTAGAGAATTCTTCAGTTAATTCTGCACAGATTTTGACGACTGAGGTATCAAATAAACAGCAATCCGTTATCAGTGCAAAGTAGTTTTAAATTTTCAACACCCCTTTCTGCCCTCAACGCTTGATTTTTTCCTTAAGGAAAACATGGAGATCAATTTGAATTCAACTGCATTGTAAAACAGCTGTATATACAACAAAACACAGGTTTACAGTATCAACATAAGTTTTGAGCTGAGAACACAAATTTCTGAAAATGGTAGGGGCCTATGACAAACTCTGTTAATCGGATTAAAGATAGAACAATTTTTCTCAGTTTCGAACAACAGGTACCACAAGTTTAAATATGTTTTCTTATGAAAACATAGTATTCCAGATAATCAAAAAAATCTGGTAATCCGAACAGGCTCCAGTCCCAATTAGTTTGGGTCAGCGGGACTCTAGTGTGTCTCAACCCAGGCATCTTCCTTCCTACCTCCTGCACAAACACATTTTCAAAAATCATTTCACTGTAAACAGCCCCAACCAACAACAACTAAAACAACAACAATCCAACAGCACCACCTACCTGTCCGAGTGAGTGGCACGAGGCACAGCGTACACCACGACACTCCCGTCACCACAGGCGGCGGCCAGCAGCCCCAGCCTCTCCTGAGAGTAGGCCCCTGCTGGACACCAGGCCAGGCCCCACACTGGGCCCCGCTGCTGAGCCAGCCCCACCACCAGGCGGGGACTGCATACCTCACCGCTGCAACAGAGAGATGTGGTTATCATCGGCATGTTCATCCTATTGCACGGTACTAAGAATAAGATAAAGAATAAGAACTTTATTCAGCCAGAAAATATTTCATGCAAATACATTGGCACGTCAAATCCATTTTAATACATTAATTCAAAGTCCTTCATGGTCCAAACTTTGGTCACATATTCTTCCGCAGAGTAGAAAGATTCTTTAAAGAGAAAATACTTAAGTTTAACTTTAAAATCCTTGTCCCTAAGTAGTCTAATATCCAACGGTAACTTATTATAAAACTTAATAGCTATTATCAAAGGGCTTCTATCAGTCTTAGCTAGTCTAATATGAGGCAGATCAATATTACTGCAAAATCTGGTGTTTATAACTGTGCAGATCTCTTCTATAATTCACTCTATCAAAATTGGTTTTAAGGTAAATCAGACATTGTTGAATATATAAAGAAAACAAAGTTAATATTTTAAAATTTGTTTAAAGTTCTCTACAACTAGGATACTAGTTTACTCCTGCTATAACTCTAACAGCTTTCTTCTGCATAATAAATACTTCTTTTGCATGAGATGACCCCCAAGCAATTAAATCATAACTTAAATGGAAATGGAAAAGTCCAAAGCATGCCTGTACATGAGCATCCTGGTCTGATTCACCACATAAACGTTTTATTGTAAATATACAAGAACTCAGTTTGTTTTTATCCCAGTAACATGTTGGAGCCAGTTTAGAGTTGGATCAAAAGTTAGTCCTACAAATTTTGTACACAAATCATCTTTTAGCATATTAGGATTTTCTCTAAGGCTAAATACAACAGTAGTTGTCTTATCATTATTTTAAAGTAAGTTGTTAGCAGTAAGCCAGTTCTCTACAAGATTTTTATTTTATTTTACTGTCTCCTAAGAGTTGATTATAGTCTTTATTTCTAGTAATTACGGTAGTATCATCCGCGTATAAAACAATATTTGCAGGGATATTCATATTTAAATCATTGACTACCACCAAAAACAGCAAAGGCCCAAGAACGAAGCCTTGCGGGACTCCACAGGTTACAGGTTTATGAAATATTTCTTTTTCCAAAACTAAACACTGAGACCTATTTTGCAGATAAGAGTCAATTAAAGCTAAAGATACCCCTTTAATATTGTAATGTTAAAATTTTTTTTAATTAAACCACTGGAGCTTTGTGCTTGTGGTGTAGATATACTGCATATTTATGTCTAGCATACTGATCGGTAAGTAGAATGTATACTACATTACCGACCCCCTTTCTCAGCGGTGACACTTCCTGTGGAGGGGCCGCCCAACTAACTCAGGTGGCCCTAACAAAACGACCCATGTTTCTTTACGCAAGGCTGCGCTTCTCTGTATTCTTTATTCTATGGAAAAATATTAGGGGTCTGTGGTGCACCGAAAAATCGGTACCAGTTCGGTACAAAACGAATTACCAAATTCGGTTCGGTACCACTAACGGCGCCGGTACTAACTCGGTACGGTACAGCCTAGAACTACAAAAAATCAGTATTCACTGTTTATCAACCACATTTTTCCTTCAGTTTTATTCATAAGATCTTTTTCGTCCGTTGACATTCTATTGACTCGCCTTTGCACACGACAGCAACTTTCAACTTTGACCGGCATTCATTCGCAAGTTTATAGGTTCACGATCGGATCACGAATGATGACGAGATGCCTTTACAGGATTGATAAAGCTGCCTCCACAGACTGGCCAAATGTTTCGTTGAGTTACGTACGACTCGGCAAGTAATGTAATAATGTACATAAACATCGAGAGTACCAGAGGTTAATAACAACAAACTACTACGCATTTACAATGTCACGCTCGTCTTTGCTCGCCTAGACTTGGCCAGTGTATAGAGGCGGTATAAATGTAAACAAAAACCTACAACCGAATTTTTATGACATTTCATCATTTCTAAATCAAACTGAGGGATAAACACATAAATATCTGTTTGTTTTTTAAATCAACGACCTTATAACACCGTTTTGTGTTGTACATTGCCGATTATATAACAGCCCCTTAACCTCAAATGAGTACTTGATACTACTTAAAATCGCCAAACATTTGGCAAACACATTCAGATCTACGATCGTGTGTTACAGAGAGTAATAACATGCAGAAGGTTGACACTTATTTTGATATGCAAATGTAATATCATGAACATCAATTCCAAATACAAATCGGGCTTGTCATAACATTTTCCTAATAGGCCATTATGACACTTCCTAACGTTTTATGTATAGAAATTAAACCAACCGAAAGAAACTGTTTGAATTCAACATTACATA
Source organism: Allygus modestus (assembly GCA_963675035.1). Classification (NCBI taxonomy): domain Eukaryota; kingdom Metazoa; phylum Arthropoda; class Insecta; order Hemiptera; family Cicadellidae; genus Allygus; species Allygus modestus. The sequence goes on along the minus strand of OY776112.1, from coordinate 175,219,528 downwards.
CGCGTGAACGGTTTAGAAGAGGGTTAAGGTTAAATATTAGTTTCATCGCTAAAACGTCGATTAATAAAAAAAATAAGTTTTACACACACTACTGTTATAACAAATAAAAAAGGTTAGCCTATATTGGTTAATAATTTTATGGCGTATATCATAATTTTGGAAACTGCATATTTCTTTCTCTCTGATATTAACTTTCTAGGTATACTCTGTGTGACGATGACATTTGGACGTAATCATCACTTCCACTGATCGCGCGTCGTCTTTGTTGATAAAATGTTTTGAACAAGCCTTGATAGCAAGTTTGTGATAGCCTTTATAGTTGGACTATTTTAAACAAATAATGAGTAATTGTGATGGATTCTTGATTCTTGATGAACCGCCATCGCCGTCGACTTCTGTTACAATGAGTAGGCTACAACTTTGACGTCTGCTGAGTATGTGTCATCTGATTGCAATACAAATTCTTATTCTGTTGCGTTACTTGGTTATAGGATTTAAAATTTGTTGGAGGCTATAATTTATAATTCATACAACCTGTATTTAATTTGAAAATACACACACATAACTTCCTTTCTTTTATTATTATTTTATCGTCTTACTTGTGAATAAATGTTTATAAAGAAATAGATTTGTCTTATTTGTGTTTTATGTGACAGTTATTTGTATTATCTTGTATGAGATAAATTTTGATTATCTATTAGGGTTCTGCGGTGCACCGAAAAAACGGTACCGGTACGGTATACAACTAATTACCATCATCGGTTCGGTACAGAACATAACCCCAGTACAGATTCGGTACGGTGCAGTTTACTGCTTCAAACAATAAACAGAGATAAGCTAAACAATGTTTAACAAAATAAGTGGTTTAAATAAGACCGACTCCTATTTATAACTAGTCACTTCCTTTAAGGAAAACAAGCACCAAAACTCATAGAAAAAGAGACGTCGACAGGTGTTATTTATAGCTGAATGAGAATGGAGATATGAAAGGTGGGCAAGGGGAGTGGGGAGGGGCTGGGTAGGGTCGGCAGAAAATATGTCCTTGAAGACAAAAAAGGTTTAGACTAGGAAAGCGTGAGTGGTGAGAGGGGAGGGATCCCGTAATTAGCTATAAATCAGTTGTTTGTCAACAGAGTGAGAACAGGAATACTATTTTTTAAATCACTTTCTTTCTCCATTATGATTTCAAATTAAACTGCTTTTATTTATGTATTATTGTTATTGAATTATACTAGTGAAATTTTTAAATTATATAAAAAAGTTTCAAAAATTGCTGAAAACTAATTAAAACATAGACACTAACTTGGTCAATTTCAAATGGTAGCATAAATTTGTTATTGTTTTATTGTGCTGTGAAATTTTTCATACATATATCTGTTATATGTTAGATTATCTTGTGTGGTTTTGGAAATTCAACTAAATATTATTATTAACAATTACCTAAATTTATTTTTTTGATGAGGTTAATAGCTAATTATTTTAAATGTGATATAGCCAAATTAACATTATATCACTGTACTACTTTTATTACTTTCTTTACTTATTTTCCAGTTGTACATGGTACTTATGTTTAAATAAATGTACTGTAATATTTGTTATAGAATTCAATTTTGAATTTAGTAGTGTAATTAAATAATTTTAGCGTTATATTGATTTTAATCTTCAGTATTTAATGGTCTAATTTACTAATTTCTAATTTCTTTTAGTTTCACATCATACATAGTTTTATTTAATTTATCTGATTTTACTTTATATTAATGATACAATAATCTCCCAATACAACAAGAATAGTATTTATAAAACTTTTTTTTGTTGTTTGTGTGATTTAAACAAATGGTTTTTATTTATATTGAAATCATTATAATTAACCAGTTAAGCAACTTATGCAATTGATCGATTTTCAAGTAATTTTTGAATTTATTTCTCATATTCAAAACTTTTATTCAAAACTATTATTTCAAGAACTTGTATTAATACCTAATAATAACAATGTTAAAATGTAATAATCCAAAGATGCAGGTTTTAAAAATATTTGTATCCATAGTATAGTTATTTAAAAAAAAAATCAAATTAATAATAACAATTGTATATGACCTTAATTATTACTCAATAATTTGTTTATGATACTTTCAAATTAATAACTAAATTATAGGGGTGTGCGAGTACTCAAAACTTTTGAGTTTTCGGCCGAGTATTTTAATACTCGAACTCGACTCGAAGTTTTGAAAACTACTCCAAAGTTCGAGCAATATTTCCCGCCGATTTCCGGACGATCGCTAACGATTGCTACCGGCCAAAACGCGTGGTAACGGCCACAAAAGGCAATCGCGTCACGTAAAACTGGCCGAAAATGACGACCGCGAACAATTGCGACCGGCCAAAACGCGTAGTAACGGACGCAAAAGGTGATCGCATCACGTAAAATCAGCCGAAAATGACGATCGGACTGCGTGATTTCGGCTGTGACCAACGATTTCCTCATTTAATATTGATTATAAACGATGTCTGGACCAGGTGAAATTGGCCAAATGAAAACCGGGCCCTGTTTCATCGGCCGGAAACAAATGTCAAACCGTGTTTTGTTTGTCAATATGTAATCCAGTTTGATTGTACTGGCCAAAACTTTGTATAGCTACTCATTTATTAGTTAGAAACCATGTTTAGATTATCTAATCTAGGGTGGTATCCAAATCCCATTACACTATTTTAAACTACCAACTGATAGCAAATACTCGTTCGAAAATACTCTAAACTCGAAAATAATTGGCACTACTCGACTCGACTCGATTAAAAAAATCACTACTCGCACACCCCTACTAAATTACTATATATGACGGTACATTGTACCGTACCAAATTTTTACCGAGAACCGAGGTACAAAATCTTTTACCGTACCGAACAGTACGATCTGAAATTGTTCGTACCACAGACCCCTATTATCTATATATATGAAATGTATTTGAGATAGCTTTACAATTTAAATTAACTAGGAAATTACCTAACGTAACTAGTGAATATGGGGAAAATTGAATAAATGGTATCCATGGATAATTATTACAAATACAAATAACAAAATCTTATCTTATAGATGAAATAAGCCTACATAACTAAATTAATATAATTATTTAACATAAAGGGAATTATTACTGTTGGGGTTATATTATATAATGGGCTTTCTTTCTTTACTTACGTTATTTAACACATTATTATTGTTATTAGGCCTTCATAAATATTTGTGAACTATTAAAGATTATAATCAAAAGCTTGCCTAAATACATTGTTATGTCTGCTAGTATGTTTTTCTTGAAAAATATTTTTTCTGTATTTGTTCTGTTTGGTTTCCGAATACACTTAGGCTATGATAAATTAAGGCTATTGTATTACCGCGTACTGTACCGATTTTGTACCGGGAACTGAGGTACAAAAATATTTACCGTACCGAACCGTAACGACTAAATTTCTGGTACCGCAGACCCCTAAAAAATATTAACGTATAACAAAACAAAAACAGTTTAATTCCAACCACACTAACCGGGAAAGCGGTTTACAGGATAATATTCATTTTCTGATCCAAGACAATAATTAATATTGGGCATACGACTGAACAAAGGACTGGACCCTCCCCACTCCCCGTGACTACCTTTCTTATGATCAAGGTCAGGCTTTTAGTTTCCGACCAAAACCCCTTCCCAAGCCCCTTACTGCCAAAACTGAAAAAATGGTTTTCCAGGATTTTATCCAGAAAAGGAATGGTTATCTGAAAGTAGTTAAATTTGAATCAATGATTAATTTTAATCTATTTGTTTCTTCTTATAGTAAAACTAAGCGGACCAAATCTGTACCAGGGTTATGTTCTGTACTGAAACAACTATGGTAACTGGTTACTGATAAAAGTACTGATACTGTTACCAATTTTTCGGAGCACTGCGACCCCTAAATATTAGGGGTCTACGGTGCACCGAAAAACGGTACCGGTACGGTACACAACTAATTACCGTCATCGGTTCGGTACAGAACATAACCCCGGTACAGATTCGGTACGGTACAGTTTACTGCTTCAATTCACATCATACATAGTTTTATCTAAGTTATCTGATTTTACTTTGTATTAATGATACAATAATCTCCCAATGCAACAAGAATAGTATTTATAAAACTTTGGTTTTTGTTGTTTGTATGATTTAAACCAATAGTTTTTATTTATATTGAAATCAATATAATTAATCAGTTAAGGAACTGATGCAATTGATTGATTTTCAAGTAATTTTTGAATTTATTTCTCATGATTATTTCAAGAACTTTTATTAATATCTAATAATGACAATGTTAAAATGCAATACTCTAAAGATACAGGTTTTAAAAATATGTTTATCCATAGTATAGTTATTTATTTTTTTAATCAAATTGATAATAAAAATTGTATATGACCTTAATTATTACTCAATAATTTGTTTATGATACATTCAAATTAATATATATGACGGTACATTGTACCGTACCGAATTTGTACCGAGAACCGAGGTACAAAATCTTTTACCGTACCGATCTGAAATTGTTGGTACCGCAGACCCCTACTAAATATGTATGCCTTTTAAGTATGATATAAGTGATAGTAATCTTATTTCGAGGACCTTACCCTGAAAATGAAAAAGGTTCATCATTTTCCAAAAAGATATACACACGCACACAAGATGATACGGTAAGATATACAGTATACACATATAAAATGTTCATACAATATTATCAACACTGTTAAACAAACTTATATTTACTTACATTTTATAATCAATCTGTTGTTATTGACAGTTTGTATTTGGAAATGAGCCTCATGGGCACAGCTGCCTGTGTTGGTCTATTCAACTATTACTTTATTTAGAGTACGGGAATTTTTAACTTAATTTTAATATTTAAAATATATATAGGCCCATAGATACGTGAAAGTTCCAACATCAGCGGTGCCTTAGTGAAATAGAAATCATAAATACAATCCAATACCTAGTTGACTATCTGGATTGTGGTACTGTACCTATAGGCAGGTGTCTTACAGAATTACGTCCAGTTGTGTTGTATCACAATACAACACCGTGAAGTGTACCTGTTACTCGTTAACCGGGAAATTAAACCCTGCAGTTCCGCACAAGAGGAACACTCAACCTTTGCAGCGCCACAGTCAGCTCGTTAATTTCTTTAAAATCAGTTAGCTGAATACTCACCCCGTGTTGCCCAGAGTGCCGAGCGTCCAGATCTGGATGAGCCCAGGGTAGCTGTACAAGGAGGCCATCTTGTGAGTGTGCTCCACGGAGGAGTGCGGGACCACGGCCAGGTACTGGTGTTCCTCAGGGTTCGGCACTGGGGCCCACGCTGTCGCCCACACCGGCCCACCCGCAAACAGCATTGCCACTCCTGCCGAGATAAACATACCGTAACAATAGTTCTGTCACTGGCTAAGGTTCGCTACAATTTAATAATAAAGTTTTACTTTTTGTGTTGTTTTTATATTATTTACCAACTTTTGCCTTTGATATATACAGTATAAGAATTATAACTACAATCTTCAAAGAATTCTAAATGGGCTAATTTATTTTTTAATGAGAGTGAAAAATGTAAACAAATTTTGACAATTCTGGATCAACGTAATTTAAATATGAATACCTTAAATTCAACTTAACAAAGCAATGCAACAAATTAAAAATACCCCGGTCGCAGCAAACCTGCGTACTCAGCGAATTTCCAATGAATATATATGTCTTAATAACACATTACACCACTTACCAGGATTCATAAGAAATATGTTCACAAATAAGTGATATTTAAAATATGAATTATTCTCCATAAGAATAACATTGGGGATGAGTACGCAGGTTGCTGCCACAAGGAACAAAAAATAATAGGTTTTTATGAAAATATCAATAGAACTCATCTAAATGAAGTCACATACTCAACTCAAAATATCTTTATTTGTCATATGTACACATGATACATGTAAATAGTGTGAATATATTTGATAAACTATATAATTAAAGCCTAGGCCTAGTTACAATTCTCATGCAATTCCTTAAATGAGTATAAACACAAAGAAAATACATATTCTTTCAGCAGTTTTTTAAATCTATTTGGATCTCTTTCTTGTTGTAAGGAAGTAGGTATTTGGCTTAAAGATTTTGTTCCAATATAGGAAGATTTTTTTTCATAAAATGCCAGTCTATGAGCGGGTATAATGATATTTTTATTTCGTGTACTATATGGGTAAGGTTGAACATGCTCTCTGTTCAAGGGATTGTTAATTGCTATTAAAATTGTGTCATATATATATTGAGCAAAAACAGTTAATATTTTTAATGTTTTGAAATATTCTTTTAAAAGATTGATCAGGTTTCAATTTTAGAATAATTCTCACCGCCTTTTTCTGTTTCTTCAAAATTTCATTTAAGTTTTCCTTTTTTGTTGATACATACAAAGCAAGGCTAAATGATGTATGGGAATGAATATGAGCATGGTAAATTGATTCAATGTATCGATAGTATTGCAAAAAATGACATTCTATACAAAGCGTAAATTCCTAAATTTATTTTAGAAAGAACTTTTTGACAATGATTATTCCAATTTAGATTTTCATCTATTTCCAACCCCAAAAATTTGTAAACTTTTCCATTTCAATTAGCTCAGAATCTATTGCAATGGTTGTTTCATGTTTTCTTCTACTCTATGCAGTTTTAAAAGATATAAAATTTGTTTTTGATGTGTTCAGTTTCAAATTGTTTTGTTAAAAAGTCCAAAATATTTGACAATTCCATGAATGATAGAATTTAAACATCTTCAACTGTTTGCGCAGATACTTTGAGGTTTGAATCATCTGCGTATAAAACTAAATTATTCTGTGGCAATTCTGATAAGGACTGAGCAATATTTGTTACATAACAAATGAAGAGGAGGGGCCCAATACTGAACCTTGAGGCACTCCATACATTACAGCTCTTAAATTTGACTTTACTTTATAAACTCTGTGTTAACATGTGTTAATTCAACAAACTGTGTTCTACCTGAAAGGTATTATTCGAACCACTCAAAAGCAGTCTTGTTATTACCAAGCATTTTAAGTTTTTTCAGGAGAGTAGGATGGTGACCTGTGTCGAATGCTTTGGTCAGATCCATAAAAATGCCTACGCATATTTCCCCTTTGTCAATCAATTTTATTATTGATTCAATGAAGCTCACTGCGGCAGTGATTACAGATTTTTTACAACGAAAACCATGTTGAGTATTATCTATTGGATTGTAATTTTCTAAATATTCTATAAGCTGATTATAAACTATTTTTTCATATATTTTTGATATCACCGGAAGCAAGGCTATGGGACGGAAATTTGAAGGATTCTCTCTGTCATTCTTTTTGTGGATTGGTAAAATTTTAGAAACCTTTAGTCGTGTTGGAAAATTGCCACTGACAAAGGAGGAATTAATAAGATGAGTTATTATAACACCAAGTTCCAGTTTGGCTGCCTTTATAACTGTAATCGGAATCTCATCATATCCGCTCGAAAATTTGTTTGAGAAAGAATCAATAACAAAGCAATTACATCTACCTCTACCTCTTCCTTACATACTAAATCAAAAGCTTTACTAAGTCTAAAGCATGGATTGACAAATAAATCAGTGTTTTCTGTTGCAGTGTTATTTTCTAAGAAAACATCATCAGTATTATTCCTACTAATTTCATTAATTATACCAATAAAATAGTTGTTAAATTTATTACAAACATCTTGGGGGTCTGTATATTTTTGACCATCTATATCTAATGAGAGGTTTTCAGTTATTTTTTGCTTCTTATTCCCCACTTCCAAATTTATTATTTTACAGACGGTTTTTTGAACATTTGTTGATTTTTCAATCTGTTTCCTATAATAATCTGATTTTGAATTTGTCAAGGATTTTTGTAACTCAGCATTTAGTCTTTTAACCCTTTAAGGTTGATTAAATTAAATCACCCAGACACCCTGAGACGGAATTAATTTTGGCTATTTTGTATAGATTTTACTATTGTTACATTTAATTACCCAAATTAATTTTAAAATGCATTTATGAGGGTTTATTTTTAAGGCACTTTGATTACATACTGTATATTGATGAAATAAAAATAAAAATGTATACCTGTTTTATTTTTTCTTCCATATATTTTTAGTACAAATGAACTATATGTGACAGATTAAGAGAGTAAAACCCCATTTATATTTATTTGTAAGTCAAATGAACACACAAAAAATATTCAAAAATATCGTCATCACTAATTTTATTAGTCATAATTATAACTAAACAAAAGAGTAAACATAACCAAAACACCACAGACAACAATCGGAGCTGGAACTATCAGACGCTTGCAGATGACACAAGATACCGCGAATTGTGAAGTATAGTTCATGGAGTAATAACATTTATTTCAGAAGAAAATAATCCATGGAGTAGATAAAACAAACGTTAAAAGTAATAAGGAATGTATAAGAAGCAAATAGACATAAAATCATTACATTATAATTAGTTTTAGTGCACTTCATACGGGCTAAACATCACGGCGAGTATAGGTCGCCATTCGAGCGTTCGGGAAAATGGTGCGCGGCGACCTATACTCGCCATTCGACTGCAAAGGGTTAATAATGTTAATAAATTATTATTCTTTGATCTTCTGGCATGTTTACTGAGATTTATAATTTCTTGCATTTCTTTTCTTAATTCTGTGGCAATCCAACTCCTTTTGTTTCTATTAAATTTTACTGACCTCTTCGAGAAGGCTTCATCACAATAATATTTAAGAGTTGTAAAAAATAAATCATACTTCTTATTTGTTCTGGCCAAAAATATATTTACCCATGTTTCTTTCTGCAATAATTTTCTAAATAGTGTTATATTTTCTTTTGAAAAACATCTTTTCATATGTAAAACCAGTGTTAATTTTGTTATCCAAATTTTCTATTTTTATTTCCAAAATTTGTCCATCATGTTCAGATAACATTGTGATTACACCTTGTACAAATAGCCTTTTGCTTAAAAATATTTTTGACAAAAAAATTATGAATAGCAGTTTTACTTTTGGCAGTTACTCTTGTGGGAAATGTTACCATGTAACTCATATTTAGGCTCTTTAGCAAATTTTTCAAAAGGTCATGTTCTTTTTTATCCAACAAAATATTTGTATTGATGTCACCAGCAACCATAACCGATTCACATTTTGACGAAAGCAATTCTAAAAGCAATGATAGTCTATCTAAAAATTATTTTGTGTTAGAGGGGAGTGACCTATAGATTGCCAGTAAGATAAACTTTATTTTATTGTGATTGTACATGCTAACACAGAACTCGAATTGCTTATCCCCCAACATTTGACTATGAAAGGATTGTGGAATGGAAAATTTTAAAACCTTTATTTCATATTTGCTTAGAATCATCACACCTCCTTTATTAGAAAGTTTTCTTGTATAATAATTATCTACTTTGAAGTTATTTATATTTACTCGATTAATTTCATCATCCTTTCATATCATGCTCAGTTAAATGAATAAAATCAGGATTTATCCCACTTAAAGTAATTTCTAACATTTCAATTTTTGACCTTAAATGTTCAATTTTCTGGTGAAAAAATTAGAATTTTGCTTTTTTTAAAACAATTTAACTCGGAACTACCTCAACTATCTGTACATTTACTATTTGTACACGGCTTTAAAGAATCAAATTTATTACTTTGACTAAACCTAAAAAATTTTGATCACTTTTGCTGCTCTCTTTCACTGCACCACCAACTTTATCCTGCATACCAAGTTTCATTCATATACATCCATAAATAAGGGATATATAACATTTTAATTACTCTCCATAAGAATAACATGGGGACCGAGTACCTAGGTTTGCTGCTATGGGAACCAAAGGCGAACAATTTTTTTTGTGCAAACAACAATTAACCACAACCAGATGAAGCCATATACCATGTTTTGTCAGTTTATGTTTATAAATAAGCGAGTATAATTTTTTTTCCCCCATAACATTAGACAACGTACTGAATTTAGCACTTTCAATAACTCAGTAACCAACTGATGTAGAGCAACAGTCAAAGTACAAAATTGTTTGTTTTTTTAAGCTGAAATCAATGGTGAAAATTAAAATTGTATTTAAATCAAAATTACATGTGAAAACCCCCCAAAAAACCATTTTTGGGGTACAAAACCCCCAAAAATCCCCCTTCGGATGGTGCGATTCATCTGGTTTTCAAACTCGTTCAAATAAATGGTACTTTACACATTTATGTGAAATTTCATCAAGATCGGATGGTTTTTACGAGAGTTATCGTGCTTACGGACACATATATATACAGTAAAACCCAGCTTAACCGAAATAATGGGGGCGGGACTGTTCCGGATAACCAAATTTTTCCGATAATCATGTAATCATGTAGCCGGGGGAGTGTTGAATATTGAAAGTTGGGGGCCTACCATATGTAGCGGGGGTTAGGATAATTATGCTACTGGGGGTCATTAAGGCATATTGTGTGTGCCGGGGAACTAATAGACTGGTTAAGGTATGGCTACAGGGGTGGCTAATTGGATAATTCAACTAATTAACTGTGTGGTAACTACAACTGGAATCTGGGCGTGCTGACTCTGCTACTGGTTTGGCTAATTTAGGACTAGCCAACTAAGAAGCCAGGCCTTAGTCTGGCCTAACCATGAACTGCTAAATGGAATTGACATAACTACACGGGGTTGGAAAACGTGACTGGGTGCCCAAGGGCCTATGGAACTTTACCAGACCAGAATGCTATACCAGCCAGCTCTGATGATCGGTAAAACTATTAATAACTAATAAATATCCTTCCAGACCTAATACTGAAATTGTTATAAGTGTCTAACCTGGTAAACTGATAACTGTATTGGATAATATATGAATAACTAAGTTCTTGAATCTAAGCAATGATAGTTAATTAATTAATTGTCTTCTGAGAAGAGGGAAAAAACCTGAATCTAACATGTTAATCAAAAATGCGGTCGAGACACCAAGTCCCGACCGGTTTGCAATTCCTACATACTCCTGTTGTTTGGGGCATCCCCAAGGGATTGCCCCTTCTAATTGTAGTTTAGCCTACCATTCCAGATACTAAAATCTACTTAAATTAAGGTACTTAAGGTTTGACGGTGAATTATTGCTGGCAAGGAGCGGGGAGGGTGCTGACACTTCAAGGCTGCATAGACGAAAGGGGGCGAGGGACGCCGCAGAGAATTGCCGTTAAAGGTTCAAAAGATCAGCTGGCTCGACACCGCTGATGGCGTTTGGAGCGGTTATGAAGGCCGCCTACACTATATAAAATAGCGTGACGCTTACCATCACAACCACCCCCCCTAAGGCAAAAGTGAAAACGAAAAAAAGTTTGTTGGAAGGTAGGTGAAGGTGTGGGTTTGATGTTGGAGTTTATGAAATTCAATCGGTTTTGCTCCCTCTGTCATGCTCGTGGTCCCGAGATATCATGTTCCCGGTTTGGATTCAGGGGAAGCCGCGAGCAGACGAGGAAAGCCAAAAAGCCAGCACCAGTCCGACTTCGTCTTGGAACCTCGGTCGCCACGTTTTTTTTGGGGAAGATTGCTAATGTTTATTTTGACCAACCACGGCAGGGATCGGGATCCACCCTCCCCCCTGCAAAAGGAGGATGGGTTGTAGGGGAACGACAGTTGAATTTGGCCTAATGTACCTGACTTTAATTGAGAACAAAATTGAAAACTGAGTGAAAAAGATTGAGTTAATTTGGTGTAAAAGGGACGGACATCTGCACGCACAAAAATTTTGTATTTTTTTTTTTATTTTTTTTTTTAAGCTATTTAGTTGTTGGATGGATTAAAGTCTTTTTGGCACTATGGGTACTTCTTCGGAGAACTTGAGGTGGAGGTGTGAGGTGAAGTAGACGAAAAATGCTGAGGTTGGTGTGATGACCGAGAGGAGGACTTGATGTGGTTGAGCTGATGGAGCAAGTGGGCTCTGGTCCGGTGTAGGCAGCAGCGTTGATGGCTCGCAACACGTCCGGATCACCGCGCTGTGGTTGAAGGTGGTGCGCTGTTGGTGAGGATAGTGTTGCGGCTCTGCTGGGCATCAGGGTGTTTCGTTGCCGTCCTCTCGGTATCGTCAACTGGGTGTATAAGGTCCATTTGAAGCGGTCATTGGGGAATCACTTTTCACTTTAATTCACTGGGAGCTGTCCTGAGTCACTGAGTTTATTCGGGCTATTGTATTTTGCTTTAAAAAGTTTGGCTTGGATTTGGTTTAAATTATTATTCTTTTTTTTTTTTTTTTTGATTGTGCAGGTGTCTTACTATGTAAAAAATACTTGGGGAGAAATATATAGTTGAAAAGAAAGATTTAAGATCATTGGAGTTGTGAAAGGGAACTGTCATGTTGGAGGTGTTTGATGGTGGCTTGCAAGGCGGCGGTCCGATCACTGACGGGTTGGTCGGTTCCTAAAGGGAAACCGAGGGATTGACCCATGAGTGGCGCCGGGTAACCAAGGTTAGACTGGTGGGGCTCGCGGAAACCGTAAGAGAACTGTGAAGTAAGGAGGTTGGAAGGATGTAATTGGTTTAATCTTGAAATGAATTTTTTTTTTTTTTTTTTGCTGAGAATTCGCATGCGATACTTTTTGGGCAGGCGATTGCGTGCGTAGGGAGAATGGCGCATTTGGTCGCTGTGTTGAGCGGTTAATTTCAGGAAAGGGTGCTGGGGTCAAAAGAGAGTGCACTTTCTTTTCCTGACAACTTGTCGGGTTCAACCATTATTGGTAGGTGGTCTAGTTCGGTGCCTACTTAATATATGTAAATATTATAAAATTCTGCAACCTAATAAATTGTATCACCTTGTTAACATAATCTGAAGAATTGAATATATATAGCATTTCTTTAAAATAATCTGAGTTTTCCCTAAACCCAACTACTACTACCTTAGTGACTAATTAAGCTAAGAAGGCTGAAAATGAAACAAGGGTACGATAGGAAAGAAAATGAGAAGAGTTTTGTCTCTCGACACTCGACTAACGTCAGGTCGACACAGAAGGTGCCACCACTGGGCCCTTTCCTGCAGAGGTAAAAGAAACAATAATAAAAAAAAGGTAACCAACCGTAGAAAAGTCATTCTAAATCTCAAAAAAAATTCTTTACAAAACCCAGTGTGGGTGTCGGAGACGAAAAGGGAGGGGAAACAGAGTTGGCCGACAACGCACGGGGGAGAACGTGTAGGGCAGCCCATCAGCGAAGGATACCCTGAGACTCACAGTCCCCCGGGCGTTGGCGGGGACAGCGACAGAGAGAGAGAACTTAACCTAATATCACTTCGGTATAGCGGTTCTGGTCTGGTAAAGAGGTAATTACTTTAAAACTGTGTTGAATAATCTTTGAGTTGTGAGTATTGTAAAGATGCACCTGAGGTAACGCGCCCAACACAGAAAATGTGGAACTGTCCTAAAAAAAGTTTACAAAATTTCTTTAATTGCAAAATGTCATTGTGCTAGAGGAAAAAAAAGCAAAAAATGTAACTTAGGCCAAGCAATCGGATGAGATTTACCAAGAAATGACTTCTCTGGAGCATAAACAGTCGTTGCGTAAGACAAGGATGCGAAAAAAAAACTACGTCGGTAACTGTGAAAGGGAATTTTCTATTACAGGAATTAACTTTCCAAATGCGTCGCTGTTGAAATGGATGCAATCACGACGCATAGTGTTCCCATAATATGCATGAAAAAACTTCATCTGATTTAATTCGTCGGGGAGTTCTATCACTCTTACTGAATCAGAACGTAGGGTAAGCAAAAATCTATTAACTTTGTGCAAACGGGCAAGTGCTGGGGTGGAGTTACTTATCCTCGGATAAAGCGGCAAAGTCACGGAAACGATTGCCATTCCAGGATAAGTTTGAAGTAATATTCTCAAAAATGACAGAAAGGAATTCTTAAATACTGCTACATCTACATTGGCTAAAAAATCGTTGGTACCTAAGAAAAACAGTAAGGGAATGCGTGACTGTATTGCAGAAAAATTCAATTTCACAAAAACCTTGAGGTCACTTATCCTGGCTCCAGAGATGCTCTTGACTAAAATTGGCCGTAAAGTCCCGGTTAATGCGGGATTTGCTTGTGAAAAATTGAAAAATCTCCTGGCGTACGAGTCGCCAAGGATCTGGACATTTGTTAATTTGCTTGGCTGGCTCATATCTAAATTAAACTGAAGGGGAAATGCAGAAAAAGGCCGACCGACACCAGAAGTGTCTATTTGAGAAATAAAATTGAGGTCGGTCCCCCTAATCCTATACCTAACAAAAATTTCGAATAACAGACAGGGTCACACTCAATCTACACTAAAATCAAAATTGAATCTAAATGTGGGTCACTCTTAAGTCAAGAGAATCTGTACACTAAACAAAATCCCACTAAGTCGAGTATTTAATGCATTAAGCTTAGAACAGGAAAACCCTAGGTATTACTCGAGTAAAAAATCAAGACTAAGTTTCAAAAATGAAAAATTGAAGTTAATTTAAACTCACTGTTTGCCTAGCAAAAGTAATGTAGATGCGTCGAGCGTCGAACAAAACCGTTAACTTTAGGTTAGCTAACCGAAGAAGTGGCAAATGCATGATCGCCAACCGTGTGACGTCAGCTGTGACGTGTCGCTATGGGATTTCTATTGGCGGAACCAAGGCTCGAGCAACAATGCAATAATAAAAGCCCAATGGATAAAAAACTTTATAACTGGCTTGCTTTAATAAAATGCAAAGTATTACTAGCAAAAATAAAGGCTAGTACTACTTTATAACTGTAAATAAACCCAGAAACCCGGATGGTACCTAAGATAAACTGACTAACTATAAGTGGCTGAAGGCTATAACTGAGGATTATATTCCTACAAAAGATCTACATTTTTACTCATTCATAACCTCATTCTGTATTTTATAATGAAAACAATAGGCTAAAGTCATCTAAAACCTCCAAATGAACCAAATACAGCTTGCTGTACCTGACCAGGTATTGGCTAATTCACAGCAATTGGCTAAAACAAGCCTTGAATTATAGCGCTATTTTAATAGTGGTAGGGAAGGTTACTTGGATTTAACTATGTAAAATTAGGCAAAATGCAATGTAAATCCCAAATGTATTGTAATATTAGCCAAAAATACAAAATCTATTTCACTGCTGGGCCAGCCATTAGCTGGCCATTTAATAGCTTGCTGTAAGACCCATGGCTGGTATTTGGCTGGGCGGAAAAACTGACTTTAAAACCTGTCAAAAACTATATATGGGTCTGACCTTCCTACAAAAACCTACTATGTTACTTACATATGACCCTATCAAGTATTCCTACATCCTAAAATAGTAGCCTAAAACCGCTTAACACCTCAATACAGGTAAAAAGATGACTACTGTACAGTGACCGCTAGGCCCTAAAATTGGATTTCCCTACTAAAGCTTTCCTGCCTGAATATTGTTTTGCCAATTAGGTTTTGAAGTTAATGTGCCTAGGGATGGCCAACATATTATACTAAACACCTATTTAAACTTAAAACACAAAATTTGCAGCACAAAATAAATTAACATTGAGACAATGCACAGCACAGAAAATGGTACAGCACAGACACTGCAATAGTGTTGGTAATAATCATTGGTGAGATGGAAATATATTTTATTGAGTGTATTATAATAAACAATCACTGAATTTAACACTTACAAGGTGTGATTTTACATTAAAATAAAAATGGTCATTGCTGGCAAAGAAAATACACCTTGTATTGCCAAATGCATTGGATTTAATGAAAAACTGGGGAGCATTTAATCCACTATACCTGGGACTCTCCACAGTATATTTTTAAGACCATATTTGCCACTTGCTTTAGGCTTACACTTTAATTATTAAAAACACTGAAACACAATTCACTGTAACACTGCAGGCTGGAAACTAGATGGATGCCACTTGTACCTATGCTGCAACAAACATCAACAAACATAGACAAAAAACAATTTGTACCTACAAAATTGGCCATCCTAGAATTTAATTTAGAAAAATAATTTGCTTAAAGCTAAAGGTCCTTGCAAGCCCCTAGTGTCGGCGGTGCAAATTTTAAATTGTCCTCTCCTCAGAAGACAAAACCCTAGCAAAAAACAATTCCTTATACCCTACAGAGCTGACTGAAACACAAAATGGTCTGGGGTGTCTGCTACCATATGTAGCCGGGGGAGTGTTAAGTATTGGCAGTTGGGGGTCTACCATATGTAGCGGGGGTTAGGATAATTATGCTACTGGGGGTCATTAAGGCATATTGTGTGTGCCGGGGAACTAATAGACTGGTTAAGGTATGGCTACAGGGGTGGCTAATTGGATAATTCAACTAATTAACTGTGTGGTAACTACAACTGGAATCTGGGCGTGCTGACTCTGCTACTGGTTTGGCTAATTTAGGACTAGCCAACTAAGAAGCCAGGCCTTAGTCTGGCCTAACCATGAACTGCTAAATGGAATTGACATAACTACACGGGGTTGGAAAACGTGACTGGGTGCCCAAGGGCCTATGGAACTTTACCTGACCAGAATGCTATACCAGCCAGCTCTGATGATCGGTAAAACTATTAATAACTAATAAATATCCTTCCAGACCTAATACTGAAATTGTTATAAGTGTCTAACCTGGTAAACTGATAACTGTATTGGATAATATATGAATAACTAAGTTCTTGAATCTAAGCAATGATAGTTAATTAATTAATTGTCTTCTGAGAAGAGGGAAAAAACCTGAATCTAACATGTTAATCAAAAATGCGGTCGAGACACCAAGTCCCGACCGGTTTGCAATTCCTACATACTCCTGTTGTTTGGGGCATCCCCAAGGGATTGCCCCTTCTAATTGTAGTTTAGCCTACCATTCCAGATACTAAAATCTACTTAAATTAAGGTACTTAAGGTTTGACGGTGAATTATTGCTGGCAAGGAGCGGGGAGGGTGCTGACACTTCAAGGCTGCATAGACGAAAGGGGGCGAGGGACGCCGCAGAGAATCGCCGTTAAAGGTTCAAAAGATCAGCTGGCTCGACACCGCTGATGGCGTTTGGAGCGGTTATGAAGGCCGCCTACACTATATAAAATAGCGTGACGCTTAGCGTCACAACTGTTTGTATTTCAAGGTTAGTTTCGGGAAAATACACAAACATCTTGGAGTTTGCAGCAGGTGTGAGGGTTCATGATACATTGATCCTTTAGTGTGATGTAGGAATTCAGATAATGCAGTATGGGTCAACCCTCCAGCCTCTCGCGGCCAGATCAGGTATGTGACAAAACCCATCAAAACAACCCTTAAGTTCACTGACCGCCACGGCAGACGGTCTCTCGGTCCGCCATGAGTCATACGCCGGACTTATCTTCTCTGTTACTGATTAAATATTTCTTGTAGACCGTTCCGGTTAACCTGGGTTTCGGTTTAGCGAGGTCCGGTTAAGCGGCGTTTTACTGTATACAAGTATAAAAATTTGAACGAATGGTGTTTTTGGCATCTGGGGACCTCAAAATGAAAAGTTATCATGGCCTTGGGCTTAAGTCTTACCATGCCACCTATGGTAATAGCTTCTTCCCTATAGGGGAAATTTGCTAAAAGTAACAATATTCTTGGCATCTTGAAAATAATAAAGTGGTATACCGGTTGCTTGAAACCAAGCAATATAAGGTTAAGGGGGTTTCTTGAGTCTTGCCACATAATGATAAGCCAATTCCCACCTCCTGAGTTGAGAGTTATTGCAACCGTCTCTCTTTTAAGGCTAACTCTCATAAACTGTAAAATAATAACTGTTTAAAGTTAAGTAAATGTGCTAGTGATAGTTTTTATACAGTGTGTTTGTATATAGTACTAGTAGTGTGTGTGATTAAACAGTGAACTGTGTTTTGTTGGTGCCACAACCAGGAACCAAATTTTAAAACTTCTCTAAATTAACTGTCATTTTTGTTCAATTTGATAAAGCTACAAAGTATAGCCAAAATGTTACCTTTTATAATGTGTACATTATGTGTTCTTTCACTCATAAGTTAGCTGTATCCTATCTTTTTCCCTCTACTTAAACGTTCAAGCCTTGTGCTTTTTCCTAAAAATAAACCATTAGAGATTCAAATTGCGACTGACCGTCGACTATGCAGCTGTGGAACCGCCGCAACGTCTGCCAAGCCCCGCCACTCCCCCGGAACCTGATGGACTCCCCTAGGTCTGGCAGGTAGGGGCTGGCACCCTCCACCGTCAGGGGCTGCCAGTGGTCGGCTTGAGGGACGGCCCCCGGGTACAGTGGCTCTGAGGCGAACATACTCTCCCTCCTGCAAGCGACATGTTGGCAATCAGGAATCACAAACCCTCCAAGCCCTTTTTATCTAAGCCACAAAATTGTTTAATTTAATGTTAAAGGAGAACGGTCCGACCATCTCAATTATTGTGCAGGGTGTCTACTTAGACTTCAAAATTTCCCTGACTTTTTCAGGTTTTCCAAGTGTTTTAGCAAGAAATGCCAGGCATTTTTAAAAATAAAATTGTAATTTAAATCAAATATTTGTAATTTGTTTTCAAACAATTTTACTAAGTTGTGACAAATTTTATCTCAATATTAAACTGTGTTGTAATTTGACTAATCAATATATAAACTCGGTTTGAAATATGATGTCAATATTTTTAACTCAGAATTTTTTTAAATTTAGTATTTTTTTAATTCAAAATTCCCTGACTTTCAGGACACCAATCAATGACGTCTTGAACCGAAAAACAAGACCCCCTTTGGAATCTTTGAGGTAATCAATCACTAAGAGAGGAACTAAAATCACAACACTAAAGACAAAGAGCTGAGTCCATACAAATATTCTACATTCAAAAATAATAAATCATTTATTTAGTCTCCAGACGGTACTTTTACGTTCATAATGTTTTTGAACTACATTGGAGCACTTTTTAAAACTTAAGATTTTTGGTTGATAATTTTTATAAGTTACAAATTTAAAGCAAACTTAAATAAAGAGAAATTAAATTAATTTGATGAATTTACAGCAGTCTAAACACCTCAGGAGATCAATTGATCTTGCTCACCGCAATCATCATTGTCATCGCAATAGTTACTTTATACCAGATTCTCAGGGCAACAGCTAGACGTGCCAGGTTCACAACTTTGGAAAACCTTTACAGTACATTACCCTCCATGTAGAGCGATATAAATTACATAATTAACTGCTCCCCACCCAAAACGAGAGTACCGGCAGGACTTGAGACATTTAAACTTAAACACCTACATGACGTTAGTCAATAGTCAATAGTCAAATTTCTTTATACATTATTGTAATTTGAAATACATACATTAAATAGTGTCATACGCAATAAGCATGGTTGGTCAAATCAGTTTTGTTTATATAACTAAAAATCTAATTCTAATATTTCTAATTTCTAAATTACATTATGGGTGTGATTCTTAAACTCATCTACAGAATATATAGCCAAACTACTCAGATATTCTTTTAATGATCTCTTAATTTTAAATAGTTACTTTCATTTTTGTAATTTCTAATGAATTTGTATAAAGAATATATTTCTAGCATACTGGGTTTTTTTGCAAACAATTCCAAGTCTATGATGATGTTCAACAATTGTATTCTGTTTTCCTCTAGTATTATATTTATGATAACTATTTTCTGTTGGACAATATGGCTATTTTTAAATAGTGTAATACATTGAAATGTATATAACCCATATACGGTGAGAATATTTAATTTTAAAAAATATTTTGTTGCAGACTCTCTATAGTTTAAGTGTAACATAATCCTAAGAGGATTTTTTTGTTCTTTAAATATTTTATTAAAATTGTCTTTTGTAGTGGCTCCATAAAGACAAATTCCATACTGAATATGTGATTCATAGTCCAGGCAATTGGGGAGTAAAATAAAGTCTACCTGGAAAGCTTGGTGAAAGTTTTGTTTTTTGCTATTTCTTATGTATTTTTAGATGCTGAATCTGAATTTAAACTTTGCATAAAGATATCTCTGCCGCTAAAGCCGCCATTTTGAAAAATTGTAAAAATGGGACAAAAATCCAGTTTTGTTAAAATATCTCGTTAACTGTTTATTGTAGAGCCTAATGTGTCTGGTACTAAATTAAAAACAGCAACATAACAAACAACTTTGGTCCTTATACATTTTATGGTGCGACACATAATAACGCCGCAAGAGAGCGCCGCCACGTATTGTTATAAATTTTGCATTTTGCGCTACACCCTTGCGCCTCAAGTTTCTTTTGCAAATTACGTGGTTCTGCATCGGTTTACGAGTAAAACGAAAATGACCAATATTAAAGTAGACAAAATAAGTTATAATATGATTCTTCTTGCGTTATTTTGGAATAACTACTAACAGTTCGGTATACACTTGAATTATGTTGTAAGAGCAAGTCAAGTCGTAAATATTAGGTTATTCTTTTTAATTTTCAATGTAAAACACCCCCAATAAACCTGTGTAGGCCTACTAAGCAAATTCACAATATGAATATTAGGGGTGTGCGATTACTCG
Source organism: Allygus modestus (assembly GCA_963675035.1). Lineage (NCBI taxonomy): Eukaryota > Metazoa > Arthropoda > Insecta > Hemiptera > Cicadellidae > Allygus > Allygus modestus. The sequence continues at coordinate 175,198,953 of OY776112.1, read as the reverse complement.
AAACTTTGAGTTTTCGGCCGAGTATTTTAATACTCGAACTCGACTCAAAGTTTTGAAAACTACTCGAAAGTTCGAGCGAGTATTTCCCGCTGATTTCCGGACGATCGCTTACGATTTCAACCGGCCAAAACGCGTAGCAACGGCCGCAAAAGGCAATCGTATCACGTAAAATCGGCCGAGAATGACGACGCGAACGATTACGATCGGCCAAAACGTGTAGTCACGGCCGCAAGAGGCGATTGCATCATGTAAAATCGGCCGAAAATTATGATCGGACCGCGTAATTTCGGTCGTAACTAACGTTTTTTGTTTGACAATACGTTATCCAGTTTGACTGTACTAGCCAAAACTTTTTATTGCTACTCATGTATTAGTTAGAAACCATGTTTAGATTATTAAATCTAGGGTGGTATCCAAATCCCATTACACTATTTTAAACTACCAACTGATGGCAAATACTCGCTCGAAAATACTCAAAACTCGAAAATAATTGGCACTACTCGACTCGATTAAAAAAATCACTACTCGCACACCCCTAATGAATATGTATACCACAATATCCTATAAAGCATCTTACCAAGATTAATGAAATATATTGTTAAATAATCAAGACACAGCATTTTATCTATCCTCTATTTAAAATACACATTGGGAGGATTACGTAGAGGGTTTTCGCAACTGGTGCAACTAAATATTAGGTTTTCACTAGGGGTGTGCGAATAGTGATTTTTATGTTTTACTAAACTGGTTCAAGTTAGTCACCAGAGCGACCTAGCAGCAAAACATTAAACTTCCAGCACACTAGATAGACTATGCCTACTTGCCGTTCATTGGTTTGGTTTGTTGTTTCAACCAGGGCTGCAAACTGTCGACTCAAAGTAGAAGAAAATATTTACAATTTATTAGGTCCGTTCGGACCTAATGAGTAATTTTCAAAATATTAGGAATAGTGTGTAAATACTAAACACTGCATTTATAATAATGTTATAAATGTTTTTTTTTATTATCATTAAATTATTAAAAACAGAGCATAAAATTACTGGCTTAATATAAATTTTGTGTTAAAAATAGTTAATAATACTTATAATAGGTGAAAGCACAAAAAATGGTAAAATACCCCCGATGCGGCAAACCTGCATTCTCAGCGAATTTCCAATGCATATATATTTATACCATATACAGCCACTTACTAAGTTTCATAGATACATATTCACAAATGAGCCGTATATTAAATTTTAATTTTTCCCCATAAGAATAACATGGGCATTGAGTACTCAGGTTTGCTGCAACAAGGCACACAAATTATGGCTCTTTATACAAATAATAATGTAACTCAACTAGGTGAAGCTACATACCAAGTTATATTAATTTATGTTTATAATTAAGGGAGACATAGCATTTTAATTTTTCGCCATAAGAATAATATGGGGGCTGAGTACAAAGGTTTGCTGCTACAGGAATCTTTAGCAAACAATTGTTTTTTGAGCAAATATCAATAGATCACAAACAGATAAAGCCGTATACAAAGTTTCATCAGTATACGTTCATAATGAAGCGAGATATAATTTTGTTCTTATTCTCCTTAAGAATAACATTAGACAACGTACTGTGTTTAGCACTTTCAATATCTCAGTAACCGATTGACGTAGAGGAATGATAAAAATACCAAATTGTGTTTTTTTTAGCTGAATCCAATGGTAAAAACTAAAATTTGACTTTTTCAAAAATTATATGTAAAAAGTTCAAAAAACTCATTTTTGGGGTACGAAACCCCCCAAAACACCCCTTTAGATAAGAGCAATATGGCTGGTTTTCGAACTTAAAAGTCATAAATGTTACTTTACACGTTTGCACCAAATTTAATCAAAATCGGACCATTTTTACAAAAGTTATCGTGCCTAGGGACACATATATATACAGTATTGAACGAATGGTGTTTTTAGCATCTGGGGACCTCAATACGAAACGTTATCAGGGTCCCGGGCCTAGGTCTTAACATGCCGACTACAGTAATGGCTTCATCCCTTTAGGGGAAATTCGCTAAAAGAGAAATATATACATACTTAGAAATAAAAGAAATATAAATGAGTAATTACGATTATAAAAAGATTATACATAGGTAATTGTAAGAAGTATTGCCTTATTTATAAAACTGATGAACAAGTTAAAGTTCCTCATGTGTTTGTAACGTTACTTGCGTAGATCTTCCAAAATTGATTGCAAATAAATTTCAGCATTTCTAGCAGACGGAAAAGTTGGGAAAGTCGGGAATTTGAATAGAAAATAATAAAATGTCGAGAAAGGAGGAAATTGACATTACAAATTTTAAATAGTCGGGAAAATTAATAAAACTGATAAACAGTTATTGTATTCGTATCTCTTCAACGGAACGTCACACAACTTTGACATTTTATTTAATTTTTGATAGTTAGACGAAAGAAACTAGTCATCATTTGTCTTTTTACGACCATTTGTTTTACTTTAGCATTTTGTGGTAGAACGTATCTTATCTCTTGAATAAATTACATCAACCCTGACCGGATGCCAAACAACAGACTAGCCATTAAGAATGAGACAAAAGTATAGGATCACTCGTCGACTGACTTTTGAATTAAACAATCACAGTTAGTTGTCTAATGTATCCGTGAGACCATCAAAATTATTTGTATATTTAAAACTGGATATATAATTTTTTAGATATTTAACGCTGTGGTCTAATGAACCACACACACGCTGTGCTAATTTGACTTGACCACGACTATAGAGTTATATTTTATTGTAAATCACTTATGCAACGTCGTTTTTGTTGTGTTATCTAAGTAAAAAGTAATTAAATTTACAATAATTAGAGTAAAGTACCTTTGGTCCTTACAGACCTAAGTGCAAAAGTACAAGGAAAAAACATTGTAAATCTGCATTTTGGTCCGACCGGACCTAAGACTTTTTAATGATTATTTACATTGTGACGCATAGCGGCACGCTATTTATATAGTACTCTAAAACTGTGTCGCGGAGCCACTGCCAGGAGCACTTCGCCTGACTCAACGTTGACAGAGCGAGCGACCTTTTTTCCCTTCTCGTCAACGAAATCTCGCTTACCTTCTTCCCCCCCTTCCAGCTACCAACTTCATGCGGGAAGGACGTCTCGAACTGTTTCTCTTCAACCAATTTGCAAACCGATAAGTTCTAATGTTAAGTTTATTATAGTTTAGGGACAGCATGGCAGGCTAACCAGCTTATTAAGGGGGAAACCCATAAGGTTCACCCCGATACCGTAATGTAGGGAACAAATAGTAGTATTCGGGCCTGTCCCGAACACTTTCCAACAGGTTAAATTTTCACCACGTTGAGACATAATTAATCAGACTACCCAGAAGATTATCCATAGTTTTTGATTAGCTTGCAGTAATTCTATACATTCATTTAGCTTAAAGATTAGTTACCATGCCTGGATCAGTATTTTAGTAACCTCAGATAGCGATTTCAGTATATACAGGTTTTTGGAAGGATAGTTAATTAGTTCATTAAAGTTATTTAGATTAAATCAAAGCTGGCTAAGTAGGCTTTCTGGTCTCGGGTAAAGATCTCCGAGCCTCTGGTCCCCCAAGCACGTTTTCCAGTTCAATTATATAGTTTGGTACAGGTATTTCAACACAGGTTTGGAAGACAGTCGCACTTCCATTTAGGTATTACAGCTCATTATTTCTAGTTAGTAGCAGAGTCAGTACGCCCAATAATCTAGTCCACCAAATTAACCATCTAGTCCCCCTTTTTTATCCTACATATGGTAGCGAATCGACCACCTCCAAATCTCTTCGCTGCATATGGTAGCAGACTTAGGCCTAGGACCAGAGAGCTTTGTTTTCAGTAGGTTAGAAAGCCTAGGATTTAGTCAATGAATCTTCTAGGGAGGTTGTCCCTTATCAGATTTTTTAGATTGCTTGATTGACACCAGGAAGGAAGGGGCCTAGCCCACAATTTTTGATTTTAAGCTTTTTCTAAATTAATCAAACTAGGGTGACCAAGGTTTAATAGTGTGGCGTAGGTAGGATTTTGTATTTGTTTGTTCTGCTTTGTCATTTCAGTGGGAATCCGCAACTCTTCAGGCCTTGTCAGCAGTACAAGTGTTTCAGTGATGTGATTCAGTGTTTCTGATTTTTAATTTGTAAGCCTAGCAAGAGGCATATATGGTCTATAAAAATGTATTGGGTACAGGTCTCAGGTATGGTGGTTTAAGGGCCATAACCCAATTTTTTATTAAAGTTAAAGTGGCATTTGGCCAAAGGCAGGGTGTTCTGTTTTTTTTTGTACAAATAAAGACCATTTAAATAGTTAAGCCAATACCTTGCTATGTGTTAGATTCAGTGACTGTTTTTTTATGTTATTTATTTATTCAATAAAATATATTTATCATGCTACAGCCTCATCTTTTACAACTGTTAGTCTGCGGCTACGATCTGTGCTGTTTGTTTGTCCAATGTATAATTTATTCTTTGTGCTATGTATTTTGTCTTTTAAGTTATGTGAATATATTTTCTCACACTATTGGTCATCCCTAGTAACGATAATATTCTTTTAGTATAAGCATTCAGTGGGCCAGAAATACAGGGCCAAAATCTGCCAATAGTAAATTTTTAAAGGGCCTAGCGCTTTTTGCAGTAGGAAATTTTTTTTGCTAATTTTGGATCAGTAAAACCCTTTAGGCTAGATTTTTATGGTTTATAATTGTAGAATAGGTTCTCAGGACATGTCTAATATAGGTAACCATAGTCAATTTAGTTTATATTTTGCATTTCAGTTGGTTTTTAACTATGTTTACTTTTAGGCTAAGTCAGATTTCTGGCTTGGTACAGCTAGCATTTTACATCAAGGCATTAATGTAACATACTGTAAAATATATTTTTCTTTTTCCTCATGCCAAATGTATTAATGATTATGCCTTTTGAGCACCAATGTGCCTGTAGTAATTCTGCAGGGACTTGTGTTGATAAATTGGTCGACGCTCCGGCCGGTCGCGCTACGTCACTCGCCACCAATTCTTGTGCTGAACTTAGCTTACCTACAGCTAACGTCTAGTTGGGCGGCCAATGGATTAACGTTACACCCTTTTTATTGCTAGTAAAATCTTTTTCAAGTAATTTCAACTGAAATAAACCGGGACTTTTATCAATTTTATTTTTGCTTGTGTCCAGTTACATGTTCAGGGAGCCGAATTTTACATTTGGGGAAAATTCAGGATAGCTCATGCGCATTTGTTTTTATTTGTAGTTAAATACGGGACATTAGGGGGCCGACCTTTTCCTTTCATTTCACAAATAGACACCTTCCTGGTGTCGGTCGGCGCTGCTTGGTTTTTCCCTTCACTGTAAATTTAATTATGAGCCAAGCAAGTGGTCTGATGAGTGTTCAGGTCCTTGGCGACTCATATGCCGCCTGTTTTTACAATTTTTCTCAAGCGAATCCCGGCTTAACCGGGAGCTTACGGCCAATTTTAATTCGGAGCATCTCTGGAGCAAAAGTATCTGACCTTAAGACCTTTGTTAAGTTAAATGTTTCTGCCATACAGCCGCATATCCCTTTGTTATGTTTCTTAGGTACAAACGATTTTTTAGCAAACGTAGATATTACAGCTTTCAAGAATTCTTTTTTGTCCTTTTTGAGACTGCTACGACGAAAATATCCTAGGATGGTGATTGTTTTTACAACATTGCCACGTTATCCACGGATAAGGAACTACACCCCAGCAGTTACCTTTCTACATCAAACAAATAGGTTTTTGCTCACATTGCATACAAACTTCGTCAAAGTAATAGACCTCCCCCACGAGTTAAGTCACACACGGGTTTTTCATGCCTATTATGGGAAATCAATGCGTCGTGATGGAATACATTTTAACAACGACGCATTTATAGAGTTGATTCCTGCAATAGAAAACTCTTTATCACCCGTGCCGACGTAGTTTTTTTTTTAGTACATTGTTTTCAAGTAACAGCAATTTTATGCTCCAGGGAATGTCTGTTACAGCCATGTGTTTTCCAATTGCTCAACCTCCAATCATTTAGGGATTTTTTCCTTTCTGGAAATTAATGAGATTTTTTTTGGGATTCCGGATTGAAAAATTACTTCATTTCTTGTGTTGGGCGCGTTGCCTGGGTTTCCCCTTTTTTTGTGCAATTTTGATTTTTGAGCAAAGACTCTTGATAGGGGATACCCATAGGCAGTAGGTGTTTTGTGTTACAATTTTTTCTCACTTTGCAGTTTTCCGGGTTTTTAGGCAAAATGCCCTCTAGGGTGTATCCGCCCAAAGAGTTGCCAGCAGGCACTTCCTGGGTTTGTACCCTCAATGCTTAGGAACGCACATGTTTCACAGTTAAAAAGATTGTTTTCAGCCAAAATATTAAAGACCTTTTACCCAGACCAGAAACGCTCTACAAAAGTGATATTAGGTTAAGTCTTCTCTCTCTGTCGCTGTCCCCGCCAACGCCCGGGGGACTGTGAGTCTCAGGGCCTAGGATGGGCTGCCCTACACGTCCTCCCCCGTGCGTTGTCGGCCAAATCTTTCCCCTCCCCTTTTCGTCTCCGACAGCCTCACTGGGTCTTGTAAAGAATTTTTTTCTGATTCAGAATGACCTTTCTGCGGATGGTTACCTTTTTTTTGTTTTATTCATTTTTTCACCATCGCAGGAAGGGGCTCAGTGGTGGCACCTTCTGTGGCGACCTTTGTACTAGTCAAGTGTTTGGAAGACAAACTCTTATCACTCAGACAAACTCTTACACTTTACTTTTTCCCTTTGCTCTTTTCACACTTCTTAGCTTAATTAGTCACTAAAGTAGTAGTAGTTAGGTTTAGGAACAGTTTAGCGAAGATCAGAATGTGGTTAAGTTAAAAATTTTCATGTTATAATAGATATGCCAAGACAAACGTCGATTGTAAGAACGAGTAGGAACAGGACTTTTCTCAACTAGCAAGACACTAGACCGAGCACTAGGAAGATGTTTTTTCTCCAACAGTCCACAAGCACCTATCCATACCCGAAATTACCGCTCATCACAGCGTAATTGCAAGCACAATTTTCTTCTGCATACGAAGCAAAAAATAAAAAACAAAAAAAAAGGGTTTTCAACAGTTTTGCAGATCCTTCCAAACTCAACAACTCTCAGTCACTTCAGAAACAGTTTCCGCGGACCTCACCAGTCTGGCCTTGGTAACCCGGTGCCAAACATGGGACAATCCCACGGTACCCCAGTTAGGAAAAGACCAACCCGTCAGTTATCGGACCGCCGCCTTGCGACCAACCTTTCATCACCTTCACCACGACAGTTCACCTTTTTTAAAAAAAAAATTTGTTTAGCAATCATCACCGATCAATCCAGTTAATACACCCCAACTATTAAAATAACAGCATGACATCTGCACGATAAAAAAAAAAATAAATAAATAGATAAATTTAAACAGTACAACCGACAACCAAATGACATTATTTAAAGGCAGATTAACAAAGTGATTCGAACGATATCAGTTCCAAGTGCTTTAATTTGGACAGTGTCAGTGACTTCAACAGCAAAAAAGACTTTTTCGCAACCACAAGTGCACATCACCAGCTCCAAGTGACAGAAGCCACCTTCCGGCACCAATTTGCGAGAGGACGGCAACATCCTCAAAGGCAACTCCAGCAGAGCCGCAGCAGTGTCCACACCAACAGCTCTCCGGTGATCAGGACCTGCTGTGAGCACACCCAACCCGGCTGCCTCAACAAGACCTCCTCTCGGAACCCCAAGAAAAACGTCACATAAGACCACAAAATATTCTCCACCTCTGTGCGATTTTGAACTTAAAACCAACAACAACAAAAAAAACTTGTTGTGCGTGCAGTTGTCCGTCCCTTTTTACAGTTGCTTATCAACTTTCTGTTTCAGCTGTACCAAGATCACAGTGGTTACAAGCTTGCTAGATTAGAGAAATTTAGCTGTCACACCCAACATACCTTCGTCTATTCGCGAGGGGGGGGTTGATCCCGATCCCTGCCGTGGTTGGTCAACCAAAACAATCAGCTGTTTCCCTAAACAAACGTTGCGAACGAGGTTCCAAGTCGAAACCGGACTGGTCTGGGGTTTTCGCCTTTCCTCATCTGTTCTCGGCTTCCCTTGAGTCAAAACCGGGACCATGACATCTCGGGACCCATAGCACGATAGGGGGAGGCAAATCGAACAAAAAAAAAACACTCAAAACACTCAACAACCTCACACCCTTCACCAACCTTCAGCAAAACTGATTCTTTTTCTTTTTCTTTTGCCGTAAGGGGGGTAGTTGTGACGCATAGCGGCACGCTATTTATATAGTACTCTAAAACTGTGTCGCGGAGCCACTGCCAGGAGCACTTCGCCTGTCTCAACGTTGTTGACAGAGCGAGCGACCTTTTTTCCCTTCTCGTCAACGAAATCTCGCTTACCTTCTTCCCCCCCTTCCAGCTACCAACTTCATGCGGGACGGACATCTACAACTGTTTCTCTTCCACCAATTTGCAAACCGATAAGTTCTAATGTTAAGTTTATTATAGTTTAGGGACAGCATGGCAGTCTAACCAGCTTATTAAGGGGGAAACCCATAAGGTTCACCCTGATACCGGAATGTAGGGAACAAAAAATAGTGTTCGGGCCTGTCCCGAACACTTTCCAACAGGTTAAATTTTCACCACGTTGAGACATAATTAATCAGACTCCCCAGAAGATTATCCATAGTTTTTGATTAGCCTGCAGTAATTCTATACATTCATTTAGCTTAAAGATTAGTTACCATGCCTAGATCAGTATTTTAGTAACCTCAGATAGCGATTTCAGTATATACAGGTTTTTGGAAGGATGGTTAATTAGTTCATTACAGTTATTTAGATTAAATCATAGCTGGCTAAGTAGGCTTTCTGGTCTCTGGTCCCCCAAGCACGTTTTACAGTTCAATTATATAGTTTGGTACAGGTATTTCAACACAGGTTTGGAAGACAGTCGCACTTCCATTTAAGTATTACAGCTCATTATTTCTAGTTAGTAGCAGAGTCAGCACGCCCAATAATCTAGTCCACCAAATTGACCATCTAGTCCCCCTTTTTTATCCTACATATGGTAGCGAACCGAACCCACCTAAATCTCTTCGCTACAACATATAAATCTGTTGAAATGGTAAATATGGACTATATTTTAAATGTTTTTGAAAAGATTTTGGGAATTAGTCCGTTAGTTCTGTGCGGCAATATGGGAGGAATGTGGTATTTTGGGCTCGGCAGCTAACGTGTTAATATCATCCGTAACTAACGATTTTGTCATCTAATATTGATTATAGGAGATGTATGGACCAGGTGATATTGGCCAAATGACAACCGGACCATGTTTTATTGGCCGGAAACGAATGTCAAACGGCGTTTTGTTTGCCAATATGTAATCCAGTTTGATTGTACTGGCTAAAACTTGTTATTGCTAGAATGTATTAGTTAGAAACCACGTTTAGATTATTAAATCTAGGGTGGTATTCAAATCCCACTATTCTATTTTAAACTACCAACTGATGGCAAATACTCGCTTGAAAATACTCGAAACTCAAAAATAATTGGCACTTCTGGACTCGACTCGATTCAAAAATCATTACTCGCACACCCCTAATTTTAAATACATGAATTTTACTAAATCAAATAATATCCGAACAATGAAATCTGTATAAATAAATAATAGAGATAACTAAGCGATGCCTTCTTGAATCCGTCAGGTCGTCGCTGCTTTAAACGTTGTCGTTAATATACTCGACGAGCTTAAAATATCTAGAGGTCTCGTCTGTAGGTAAACAAGTTAAGTCTTTTCTTGGAGTATAAGAGCTCTAGCTAGATTAAGCTCGTTGATCATACTGGGAAACTTCGCCGAAGAGAAAGCTATGCAACTCGTTTTGCGCAAGTCAGCAATATTTTACTCAGTGTTTTTAATTGTATTTAATGGGAGGAATATATCAGTAGCAGCAATTTTAAATTTCAACATTTCCGTTTGCATTATGCAACTTTTGAATGCTAAGTGAGCTTGCTCATAGCATCGCGAGACGTCAGAAATCGACTATCAACTAAACATTATCGACTTATTCGCCAGTAATCCACTACTGTTGTCTCGTTGTCTGCGTTTATCCCGTGAATCGTGAATTGTGAATCGAGATCGAATTGCAATGTTGCAATATTGTATAAATTTGCAGTTGTTTGCTATCAAAAACGTTCGCTATCGCACATTTCTCTTAATAAACCATATTCATTCTGTTTGCTAAAATGATGTACAATCCGGCAGTGTATCCGATAAGATTCACAAATTACACAAACATCGTATCGATGAATTGATATGAGTTACGTACCGAAAACATTCAAAGCGACAGGAATTTCGTCATGTTACCTTGAACGACGTCAAGAGTCAAAACGTTAATTAATGGTCCAAACATATTTTTTATTTCGTTTCTACCTTTTTATTCTCAGATGTAAAAAGATTAGGGGTGTGCGAGTACTCGAAACTTCGAGTTTTAGGCCGAGTATTTTAATACTTGAACTCGACTCGAAGGTTTGAAAATTACTCGAAAGTTCAAGCGAGTATTTCCCGCCGATTTCCGGACGATCGCTAACGATTGCGACCGGCCAAAACGCGTAGTAACGGCCACAAAAGGCAATCACATCACGTAAAATCGGCCGAAAATTACGACTGCGAACGATTGCGGCCGGCCAAAACGCGTAGTAACGGCCGCAAAAGGCGATCGCATCACGTAAAATCGGCCGAAAATGATGACCGCGAACGATTGCAACCGACCAAAACGCGTAGTAACGGCCGCAAAATGTGATCGCATCACGTATAATCGGCCGAAAATGACAATTGAACCACGTAATTTCGGCCATGACTAACAATTTCGTCATTTAATATTAATTATAAGCGTCTGGACCAGGTGAAATTGGCCAAATGACAACCGGGCCCTGTTTCATCGGCCGGAAACGAATGTCAAACCGTGTTTTGTTTGTCAATACGTAATGCAGTTTGGTTGTACAAGCCAAAACTTTGTATTGCTACTCATGTACTAGTTAGAAACCATGTTTAGATTATCAAATCTAGGGTAGTATCCAAATCCCATTACACTATTTTAAACTACCAACTGATGGCAAATACTCGCTCGAAAATACTCGAAACTCGAAAATAATTGGCACTACTCGACTCGACTTGATTAAAAAAATCACTACTTGCACACCCCTAAAAAAGATATACATCTGTTGGAGATAAATTAAAGGATTCTAAATACCATCTGCTTGGATCTAAGTGAGAAACACATTTATCATTTACTACATCAATGCAAGTTGTTGTTGTTGTTGTTATTAATACTATTTTTAAAGTGATCATTAATACCAAATACATTAGCTACCTCAAAAGGATTGGTTATTTTACGTTTGTTTTCATTTAAAACTATATTTGCATGCGCCTTAATTGGTTTAGCTCTCACTTCACGATTAACAATATTCCATACTGTTTTAGTAGAGGATATTAACTTTTGCATAACTAACAGTTACATTTTAAAAATTAATTGAACTAATTTACAACAGAACTTACAAGTTAAGAGTCCACCTCAAGGCAACGGTGAAGAAAGTTTTCCTTGATGAAAATCGTCCTCCTTTCTTCTGCTGTTTAATGACTTTCAGAAACTTAAATGGTAGATTGGAACCTGAAACTTAACATTTTCAGAATTTAAAAAACTTTTCAAAGCGCATATTATAACATGTATTACAGAGTGAATAGCCTAAATGTTTTTCAAGCATTTTTAAACAAATGTCATAAAACCCCTCTTTTATGAAATGTAAAAGAATGTAGTTTGTATGAAATGTATTTTAAGGTTATATTGACGATGCCTATTGCATTTATTTGCATAATAGAAAATAAACTTTCTCATTCTCTCATTATGATGTTTTTATAAATGACAAATGGGTTTTTAAATTTTCATATAAAGCTGATAAAATGTAAAACTAAATAGAATTGCATATTTTAGTGATTATTTGTAACGAGCATTATTTTATATTTATTCAACTAGCATTATTTATATTTTAGTGGGCATATTGGAGGAACTGAAATGATAGGTCCCTATATTAACAGTTGAAAAAATATTAGTGTTGGTGAATTTTAAATAAATTAGATTGTACAACCAATATTGAAACTTGTATTAAATATCAATAGAACAGACCGATTTCACTGACGTCGGTTTAAAAAATAAAAATAAAAGTTTTTAAACTTTACTATTATACTTTAATTTTGATTGACAGTAGAGTCCTCAACATAATAATTTTAGAGTTCCTCAGCATTAGACCCTTTTTCAAAATTTTTTGCATCTCGCCATTGGCACTTTTTAATGTTTTATCCGAAACAGTCCAAACCTTTTTTAACCTTGCTTAAAAAGTAGACCATCTCACCATATTAAGGATTCAAACTGCATCTTGAATGCTATGTAAAATATCTTGTTAAAAAAATATGAGTTCTTGTTTGGAAACCTTTTGTTTTAAATATGATAAAGGAATGTACAAGTTTGATTAAATCATAGTACATTTTCATCTGTTGTTTCAAAAATTAGCCAGTATTGTTAGGAGGACCCAAGTAAAATAAACGTCAGACTTGCTTAGTTTTCGTCGCGATTGATTGATTCTTTGCGAGTTGCAAAAATAAACACAAGTTTCATTACTTTTAGCGAATTTTCCCTATAGGGAAGAAGCTATTACCGTAGGTGGCATGGTAACACTCAAGCCCGAGACCATAATAACTTTTCATTTTGAGGCCCCCAGATGCCAAAAACACCACTGGTTCAAATTTTGTATGTATATTTATATATTATATACATTTATTTGAACGAGTTCGAAAACCAGACGAATCGCACCATCCGAAGGAGGGTTTTGTACCCCAAAAATGTTTTTTTTTGGGGGTGTTTTCACATGTAATTTTTATTTAAATCAAATATTTAGTTATACCATTGAATTCAGCTTTAAAAAATAAACAATTTGGTAGTTTGATCATTGCTCTACGTCAATTGGTTACTGAGATATTGCAAGTGCTAAACACAGTACGTTGTCTAGTATGTTGTCTTATCCTATTCTTATGGAGGAAAATAAATTTTATATCTCGCTTATTTATGAATAAAAACTGACGAAACTTGGTATATGGCTTCCTCTGGTTGTGGTTTGTTGTTGTTTGCACAAAAAACAAAATTTTTACTTATGGTTCCCGTAGCAGCAAACCTAGGTACTCGGTCCCCATGTTATTCTTATGGAGAATAATTAAAATGTTATATATCGCTTATTTATAAATGTATATGAATGAAACTTGGTATGTGACTTTGCTTAGATTAGTTCTATTGATATTTGCATAAAAACCTGTTATTTTGTGTTCCTTGTTGCAGCAAACCTGCATACTCATCCCGGGTGTTATTCTTATGGAGAATAATTAAAATTGTATTTATCGCTTATTTTTAAATATATTTTTATGAAACTTGGTATGCGGCTTTATGTGGTATTAAGACAATGGAAATTCGCTAGGTACGTAGGTTTGCTGCGACGGGGGTATTTACCTAATACATTTGCTATCTCATATATATATTTTTTTAGTAATTTGTTATTTTTACATTACTAGTTAGTAATTTAAAAGTTAGGCTATGAAGATTAGGAGTAGGTTAGGTTAGGGGTAGGTTAGGTTAGGTTACGAGTAGATTAGCTTAGCTGTATGTTAGGTTAGGAGTTGGTTAGGTTAGGAATAGGTTAGGTTAGGAATAGGTTAGGTTAGGAATAGGTTAGGTTAGGTTAAGAGTAGCTTAGGTTAGGAGTAGGTTAGGTTAGGTTTGGTTACATTATGTTAGGTTAGAATTAGGTTAGGTTAGGTTTGGTTAGGTTATGTTAGGTTAAAATCCCAACAATGTCTCTCAGCTCACCGGAACCCACAGCTTTAGCTTGTTTGACCTCTCCGTCGCTCTCGTCCGAGGTCTCGTTGTCTGATCCTGGCAGCTGGCTGAAGATCTCTTCCTCGTGCCTCTCCTCAACATGCCTCACCATCGGCTCCTCCGCAGACGAGGTGAAGGGGCAAACGCGACACTTGTACAGCTGCGGACATATCAAACAAACCAAACGGTTGAAACAGACGAAGATACTAATGGCACATTTTACCTTATCGGAATAGCATGAATATGGTTCCAAGTTCCTCAGTTGTACTTATCATAATTGATATACTGAATTAAAAATGTTTGTATTCCACAGTAAACACACAGGCATATTAAATTTCACAATATTATTCTGTAAAAATGGTAAAAAAGGCAAAGAAGAGTTTCATTTTGCTGACAGTTATGTACTCATGACTCAAGACCATCTTTAATTTTAGCAGTTTACTAACAATTTTGCTGTAGTTTTTTTTTAACAAAGCGAGAGAAAGAAAATATGAAATCAAGGAACAGTTTTCTAGCCCTGCAGCAAACTAACACCTGTTTCAATACATGACATTAAACGGATTTATTTAGTTGTAAAAATTAGGCACCAAAGGCGAGGCCCTTCTTTGCTGGATCAGTTACAAAGGCTATACCTCTAAGCATGCTAAAGTCTTGGATTATAGAATTTCATTTGAACACAGTGTGCTAATGCTCAGTCATCCTAATTCCTCAAATCCAACTCCTAACCTCATTATCTGGGAGAAATTATACTAGAATGCATACTAATGTCATATAATATAATGAGACATTTAATTTTACTGGCTGGAATAGAAATCAGCTGCTGGTTTATCAAGATGGTTTAACAAGGAGAGTGGGATTGATGGGAATAATGTATCGAAGCCTAATGTAGATCATGTAAATAGTAATAATAAATGTAATATTGTGAGTAGTAATAGTTTTGTACATAGGGAAAAGGTAGATTGTAACGATGAACATTTTGTAAATGTTATTGCGGAGATACCTCTCGCTATTAAGGATTTGAAATACCATCAAGGTGAGGATGATGAGTGTAAAATGATAATAGATAGCATTAAAAATAAGACAAACTAGTTCAGCTATTTTGTAAAAAACAAAGTGTTAATGTATCGAGGTACTAAGGGTAAATCGAAGATTTATTTGCCTGGTAGGCTTTTAATGTTGTTTTTCATTTTTATCACAATTGTATTATAGGAGGATACCTTCGTATTGCTAGGACTCATGCAAAAATTGCAGAACATTTTACTGTAAGATATGGTGTGCCTCAAGGCTCCATATTGGGCCCATTACTGTTTATAGTATATATCAACAGCTTGCCAATTTTTTTCTAAAAACATTTGTAGTTTCACTCTATATGCAGATGATACAACTGCTCTTTTAAAAAGAAAAACTTTTAGTGAAATCAAATTTACTCTTGATGACACCATTACAAAAATTAATGAATGGTTTGAGAACCACGGTTTAAAATTAAATGAGGACAAGACCAATATTTTGCAATTCAAGCTAAGAAATAATCTAATGGATCCTACAATTAGTAATACTAAAGTAGTTAAATTGTTGGGTTTAAATTTTGATTCAAAATTAAGTTGGTCTGACCACATACATTTTTTAAGTAAGAAATTAAGTTCAACAAGGTATGCAATTAGTATATTAACTAAAGTCACACCTATAGAAGTCTGCTTAACTGTCTATTATGCATATGTCCACTCGCTGTTGGCTTATGGAGTAACCTTATGGGGTAACTCTGTAGAAGCCAGGAGAGTGTTCGTGTGTCAAAAGTTCATTCTTAGGACAATTTTCCATTTAAAACCAAGAACTAGTTGTAAGCCTTATTTTAAAAAACATTGTATTCTAACATTACCTTCTCTTTACATTCTTGAGCTAGCAAAATTTGTTCATACAAAATCATCTGTTTTTGAAAAATACAAAATAAATCACAGCTATCATACTAGAAATAATAATAACATTTTTCGATATCCAAATCATAGTCATAAAAAATTTGAAACTGGACCACTTTATATGGGATTAAAAATTTATAATCATATACCTGAATCATACAAAAGCTTAGCAATAACAAATTTTACATCTAAACTGAAAGAGACATTGAGCCATAAAGCTTATTATAGAGTTGATGAGTTTTTTATAGATAAAATTTAGCGTATGATTTATACATGGTTTATGTATACATTTTATATAAGGTAGGAAAGCTTGAGGTAGGGAACTTGAATGTGTTAGGCTTAGTTAATATTAAACAAACTTGACCATGTACCTGCTTAAAAATGACTTATGTAATGTTTCTCAGGCGTTATGTACAATAAAGATTTGTCTATTGTCTATTGTCTATTGTCATTTGTAACGGCCTAACTTGGATAGCCTAGTTAAGGAGGCTGTCAGTAAGTGTAGAATATGTTGTATGTCAAAGAAAATATGAAGGAGAGTTAGTATCTGCACCTATAAATGCAGCCATGGAATGTATTATTGATTTAATAGGGCCATTACCTAGATCAAAAATGGGAAATCAGTATATTTTAGTTGTTGTAGATGGTATGACTCGTTATACCTTTAAGGAATTGTACTTCTAGGTATGTAATTTTTAATAATTTTGGTGTAGCCAGGATTTTAGTTAGCGACAATGCTTCATATTTTATATCAAAAGAGTTCAAATCCTTTTTGTATAAAAACTTGGTGACTCATAGGACTATAGCGCCTTATAGGGCTTGCTCGAATCGAGCGGAGAGACACATAAGGGGAGTTACTACTGTATTGAGGTGTTATCATAATAACCAGACAATATGGGATACTGAGTTAGGTTACATTTAGACAAGTCTGAATACTGCAAGGAATATCTCAACAAAATGTAGTGCCTTTAACTTAATGTTCAACCATGATTGTAACAATTGTTTGTCAAATATGTGGAACATCTGATAGGTTAACTGTTAAGCAAAGGAAGGAAAACTTGAGTAAAGCCATCCACAATATAAAAAGGAGTGTTATGTTGAATAGGAAAAGGGCAAAATATCAGAATCCAAAATGTAAGCATCCATTTAAAATAGGATCTGATGTGTATGTGAAAACTCATTATTTAAGTAGCAAGGTAAAACAATTTTCAAAGAAATTAGCCATGAGGTGTATTGTAAGAAATGATTGGTCCCTATAAGATAATTTATTTTCTGTCTCCAGTGACTGTGTTAGTCCAAAATCCCAAAGCACTAAGTGGTGTAAGAAAAATACACATTGTAGATTTAAATATGTCAAAAGTAGCAGTATTGGTCAAAGGACTTAAATGTCATTGAGTTGGTTTTTTAAAGTTATAAGTTGTAATGTTTAGTTGAATAAGTTAAAAAGTAAGTTGAAGTTCTGCAGCGTCAGGCCTAGTTGTATGAGAGGGTGTGAATGTCGTATGTTAGTTGAAGCGAATTGGAAACGAAAGTAGATGAATGGGTATGTATGGGTGAATGAAAGTAAGTACATAACACTCTACACAAAACATTTTACAACACCACATTTAAACACTGCACACACAAACTCAAAACTCAAACAAAAACGGCACACGCTACGGAATGGAAAAATCGGACATTTTGTGAAAATTTGCCAACCGACTCAATGTAGCGTTTACTGATTAGTGACGATGCTGTTTTAGAAGTTTAAAATAAAAGAAAAAGGGAAATTAATGTAATGTAAATGTTTAAAAATAAGAAAAAGTATTGTAAGATAAAGAAATGATTGTATTTAGTTCTAAACAATGAAGATGCAAATGTAAAATGCTGTGTAGATCATGTTGTGACTGCACGACCATATTGGGGCATAATATAAGGAAGATTTGTGGATTATGCTGTACCCTTGCGGCAAACCTAAGTCCCTAATGTAACCTAACAACTCTCCTTCAATTTGTAGCGGAGCAGATCTGAGGACGTTGTAGATAATTGTATTATAAAATTGTATGGTCGATTGCAAGCAAAAATTAAATGTCTCATGGGGAGCCGGGGGAAAATGTACTGATGTCATATAATATAATGAGACTTTAAATTTTACTGGCTGGAATAGAAATCAGCTGCTGGTTGAATCATGACTCAGCAGAAAATGTTGTCTATTCCTGAAGTCTAAATTCTCTCTCTCTTCTTATGGTGATTGAATAAGTAACATCAAGCTTAAATAGCTCTGATTAAATATTGTTTTAAAAACTTGAAGAATTGAGAAAAATTGTGAAGTAATTGTGAATAAGTGGAATTAGTACATCAAAAACATTTAAAACTAATAATTTGAAAAAAATATTGGCTTGGTAATGTATAAACTTTAATTATAAAATCAGGAACAGGAATCGAGCAAAAGCACATGTTTAGTACAATTCTATATTTCAAAATTAAAAGTCTCTGGAACATTAATAGCTTGCATCTGGCCCAAAAATGGCATTTTGAACATTTGTATTTGTGTAAAATGTACAGTTATAAATTCAGTTCTTAATATTATATTTATTTTCCCATCTAGGTATTGACTGCCATAGTGTGTTACCATTAGATGTCCATCTATTTAATGATGATATCCTTATAGAAAACTATATGCTAAATGGTTTGAAAAACTATGATTATCAACACCCAATCGACTCTGCTATAAATAAAGTTTTCCACTTTGGCACTGTGTGTATAAAAATTGTGCGACTCTGCTGTAAATTAAGTTTTCCACTTTGGCATTGTGTGTGTAAATGTTATAAATTTGAGTCTGGAGGACTGGTAGTCATAACCTATCTCTGAACAAAAAATTGCTTCATCACCACCTAAAGCTGTAGCATTTCACACAAACAAAAACAAAATAAACTAAACTTTTGTTGAAAATTGGCTGTTTTAAAAATGTACAAATAAAATTGTTTTCTTACACGGGGCGGAGCGAAAGGACAGGTGAAATAGTGTTTCCTAAAGCCAACTGTGGAGTTAGCGGTGAAGTCACACCCCTGCACAGTGCAGGCTACTGTGTGGGTTGTCGCCAACGAATCCTTCCACCGCCGGTACTCGATCGGAGGAACTATCCTACTCGGCCTAAGGTACAGGTGATACTGGAACACAAAGAAAAATTTTCAATAATGGTTGATTGATACTGGGAACACAAAGAAAAACTCTCAATAATGTATGATTGATACTGGGAACACAAAATCAAACTCCTCACAATAACAGTTGATTGTAAAAATTACCATGATTGTGGATGTCATTGTACCATGTACTTGTGTCTTTTGTTATTACTTAACTTTCAAAAATCATATGGACAATTGAACTCAGTAAATGTAAATATAAAGAGAGCTACAGGGTCACAGACCAGTAAAATACCCACGATACTGACATGTGTGATAGTGGTAGACATTAAAGCAGTACCAGTTGCTAACAGTGACGGACAGCCTTCAGTTCACAACAGATTGGCAAGTAATTAGGTTAACTATCGGATATTTTATAAGAACTATCGATTATTGAAGAAACTCTTTGTTTTGTATCCTATTACACATAGATTTACGTGTAAAAAATAACAAAAAAGTGGGCTGCAGTTCACGAAAAAATTATAGTGTAACCTAACCTAACTTCGCAGAGAGGTGTATAGAGGCTCTTCGTTGTGCAACATATATCCAACAGTGACAGCAGCTAAATCTGTTGTGAACGGACAGCTTGTGACAGCAGTGTCTTTTTGTTTCTTTTTTTTATTTCAAAATGAGAAAAATCATCTGGGCTCTCCGGAACCTACACTGTTGTCGAGAGGTTCTCTTCTAAAGCACCATCATAAGGTTGTTTACGGGGTCTTCTAGATTCTCTCATAATAAGGCTTCATGTCCTTCACGTGCACCACGTGCGTCTCGCTAGGACCAAAGTCTCGCACCTCGTAAAGGTTGATTCCGCGCCTTCCCACGACTTCTGCTGGGCCACCGAATTTTGGCACGAGCTTACCAACGATTGCATCAACTGCCGAAGAGAGGGTTCATACCCTGCGAAGAACCTTATCGCCTACTGCGTAAGTCACCTCTCGACGCTTGAGGTTATATTACTTAGCCTGCTGTTTGTACGCCGCCTTCAACTTTTTCTGCACCCTTTCATACACACGTGCAAACTCGTGAGCATGGTTTATTCGTACCTCTTCCAAAGTAGGCTCGCAGTCATTCGGGCACTCCTGCAGCGTGGGGCCACACACAGCCTTTTGGCGCTCGCAGTTCATGGCCAAAACATAACATTGCCGGCGTGTATCCATGAACAACCGTATTAATGGCGAACTGAAACTCGGAAAGGTTTGCATCCCATGACCTAAGATTCTCCTTGACGTACTGCGATATCATGGTCTTTACAACTCGGTTAGACCGCTTTACTGCGTTTGACTGTGGGCTCTAAGGCGCCGTATTCATAAAAGTAACGCCCCAATCGTCCGCCAAAGCCTTGAATAAGTTAGAGACGAATTGTGTGCCATTGTCCGTAAATATAGACTCAGGGGCTCCGTAACGCAAGAGAAAACTTCATTTTGTTGGTGACAACCCTGGCCGTCGCGAACCGATCCGACACAATTAGACCCACTTGCTGAACAAGTCCTGTATCACCAGCAGGAAACGGTGTCCTTTGCCGGATCGGGGTAACGGTCCTGCCAGATCGGCTGACATGGAGTACCAAGGCCCCTTAGGACTCCGAAAATACATTTTCTTGCCAGTTTAACTTGCTCCACCTTGTACTTCTGGCAAGTGTCGCAGGAGCGGACGTAGGCCTTTACTTCACGCCTCCAGTTTGGCCAAAAGTAATTGGCACCCACTCAAGAGAGGGTTTTCTTCACGCCGAGGTGTCCTGCGGTCGCAACATCATGGTTTTCGCAAAGCACCTCAGGTATCAAGCCAAGTGATATGCAGGTCTTCCATTTAGGGTTCACGTCACCCTTGGTCCTGAATGCTCGGTACAAACGGCCGTCGATGATGCGGAAATTGTGATATTTTCCTGGTTTTACCGAAACTGCCTGGAACATGCAATAGTATCAGCCGCCATTCGAGTCTGTCTGTCGCGGTTTGTTGGCGTCGGCCTGCTGGCTCTCGACTGGGTTCGGAGCACTTTCCCTCGGGTCTTTTTCTTTTTCAACTGGGTAATCCACCTCAACTTCAACGCTCTGCCCAGGGCCTTCTTGCAATCGTCTTCGCTGTGCCCTTGTTAGTACGGCTACGTCGTGAGTAGCTTCAGAGGGTCGTTGGGCCTCGGTCGAGTTTTCCACCGGCTGATGGGAAAGTGCATCAGCTACTCGATTAAGAGTGCCTTTGCGGTACTGTATCTCAAAGTGGTACTGCTGAAGCTCCATAACCCAACGCGCCAGTCGACCGCTAGGTTCATGAAGCTTCATAAGCCACCTAAGCGCAACGTGGTCGGTAATCGCTTTGAAGTGATAGCCCTCCAGGTACGGCTTGAACTTTCGGGTTGACCACACCAACGCTAAGCACTCTTTCTCCGTAGTAGTGTAATTTTGCTCCTGGTCAGTCAACAAACGACTGGCATAGGCGACAACTTCCTTGCCATTCTGCTACTGTGTGAGGGCTGCCCCAAGTCCAGTATTCGAAGTGTCCACTTGTAGGACAAACGTGGCATCAAAATCTGGACAAGCAAGCACTGGTGCAGAGCCAAGTCGTTTTAGCTCCTTGAAGGCTGCTTCTTGCAATGGTCCCCATTGCCACTGAGCTTTCTTCTTCAATAGAGAACGTAACGGGGCCGTTATATCTGCAAACCATTCGATGAAGCGCCTATACCAGGATGCCAGGCCTGGGAAGCTCCTTAACGCCTTCATGTTCTGCGGCCTGGGGAAGTCACGGATGGCACGGACCTTTTCTGGATCGGTCAAAATTCCGCCACTGCTCACGACATGGCCGAAGTACTTTAGTTCAAGTTTGCAAAAATGACCCTTCTCCGGGTTTAAACGCAGGCCAGCTGCACGAAGACGCCTGAACACCTCTCGGAGAAGTTCCAAATGCTCCTAGAACGTAGTCGACACGATTAACAGGGTTTCCACTCAAACTTAATGATCAAATTCACGGGTTTTTCACGGTTTTCAAGGTTTAAAAATTGTCAATTTCACGGTCGAAATATTAAAAAACATAACCTATACCGGTTGCAAAACAACGCAGATGCAGCGCAGCGGTCAAATACTAGTTAAAACTTTCCAACAATCCAATTACCATGTCACACAACCATAAAACCATACCATACATCCCAAGTGAACCTTTTAAAAAATAAGAATTATTTTAAAGTTTCTTATTGTTTTATTGTCGTCGTGAGTCATGTCATCAGTCTATTGGTTATCGGTTGCTGGCGATTTCTACTTCGCTCAGTGTTGCCAATCACTTTTTCCCAAATTACCCTCGATCCTCGTCAAAATTACCCTCAAAATCTAAACTCCTGTATTTGAGTAAAGAGTGCTAATGAAATAAAGGAAATGTGCTTGAAATTCGATAGGTTTGAGGAGCCGCCTATAGATGTCACTGATGTATAATTAATTTTAAAGTTTAGAATAAAGAATGAAAATAGAAATTGCACACGCCAGCCAGTTTTTGTCTCGATTTTTTCAAGCGAGATATAACGGATTTTTCTCAGAATTTATTTTACTGCTTAAAAAATCACAGTATATAAATGACTAACAGCTGATGCAATTTTGTTTACAGCCATAAACGACAATTATAAAACAGCTAACGCTGTCTATCTTTCAGTCTATCAACTGCTAGGATTAGGTAGGTGGAGACAGGTGACAATAATCCTCATTTTCTATTTTCGTTATTTATTGTCTGGTTGACGTTAAAACTTGCGGTCATTACAGCAACTTAGCGGACTTCTTGTCG
This sequence comes from Allygus modestus, assembly GCA_963675035.1. Taxonomy (NCBI): domain Eukaryota; kingdom Metazoa; phylum Arthropoda; class Insecta; order Hemiptera; family Cicadellidae; genus Allygus; species Allygus modestus. Next base: position 175,176,151 of record OY776112.1, on the reverse strand, counting down.
TCCTGGCACTCGTGGCTCTTCCACGTTTTTAACATGAGACGATCACTGTACCTGTAATCTTTACTTAAGCTTGATTTCTGTCATGGATTTTGTGAGTATTCGTCAGAGTAACGAAAATCGGAAGGGTTGATAAAGTAGAGAAATGTAGTAGGCCTAATTTAATAATAAATAAACATCAATGAATGTATAATAAATAAGTATATAACAGAGTATAATACAAATTTGTATATTTTTAAAGGCTTTAGTAAAACTACCCCTTTTTACCCTCGAAGTACAAAATTATCACCGGCAAGGGTAATTTCTCTCAAATTGGCAACGCTGACTGCACCGTGTAAACGGAGTGGGTGAGTTACTGACGCGACAGTTGTATAGTTAACAGTCTAGTTACAGTAGCTGTCTACTGTCACCGACTAATACACCGACTAATACAAAACAATAGGCAAATGACATACAGTAAATAAGACACATAAACGATCTTACACAAGTGTCAGTCAGTAGTCAGTTGACAGTGAAAAAAACACCAGCAACTTAAAAACTGCCGCCCGAGTTCCTTTGCACCGTGGAAACCAGAACCAATCCTAAATCATCTGCACAACTGCAATCTGCAAGTAGGCAGACGACGCAGTATTCACCATATTTACAACGTTCTAAATAATTCTGCTGTACATTTCCCTATCTGAAAACAAATGTGATATTTTCTGATGAGATTTTTTTATTGATTTTCAAGTTTGGTATATTTTTAAGGTTTGATATCAAAATTCACGGCTTATTCCAGGTTTTTTCATGGTATACAAAATTCACGGCTTATTCAAGGTTTCACGGTTCTCACGGTTGGGTGGGGACCCTGATTACAAGATCGTCGAGGTACGCAAAAGCCTTGGGCTCTAATTTGGGTCCGATGACGCTGTCCAGCAGATGTTGAAACGTCACCCCGGCGGATTGTAAACCAAATGGCATCACGGTAAATTGGTAGAGACCAAGACCGGGTACCGTGAATGCCGTAATGGGCGACTTTCTTTGGCCAACGGAACCTGCCAGTATCCCTGTTTCAAATCCAGAGTACTTATGTACTGGGCGGGCCGTAACTTCTCCAGTACCACATTTATCCACAGCATGGGATACGCATCAGGGATGAAGCATTCGATGACCTTGCGCATATCTATACAGAATCTGTAATTCCCGTCACCCTTCTTAATCGACCACCGGCGAGCTCCAAGGACTCTTCGAGGGTTCAATCACCCCATCCTTGAGCATCGTGGCCACCTCTTCTTTAATTAGACTTTGCATCGCAGGGTTTCTAGGGTAATACCGCTGTTTTACCGGGACTGCATTTTCTTAAATCAGATAACGTGTTCCGCGAGAGTCGTACGACCAACAACAGCGTCAAAGCGTGGCAGTTCTGCGCGCAAGAACTCGGCAAGTCGAGCATCTTCATTGTTATTCAGGCTTTTTAACACATTGACCGGGTAATCGTGACGCTTCTTATCGGTTCTAGAGGAATAGAGAATCGGATGAGGTTTACATCTCGGATAAACCTCATTCCCAAAACAATATCGGCAGTTAATCTAGGGACGAACAGAACATCCATCGCACAAGGCTTATTCGCAATCTTGCTTTTTACATGGAACCGTTCTTTCAAGCGACACCCTGAGCCATCGGCCATCCGAAGGTCAACGTTTGTCCATGAGGGTTCAATTCCGCGCTTCCGAAATAACTTTGCCACCTGGTCTCCGATTAGGTTTACTATAGCGCCGGTATCTACCAGAGCGCTAAACACTCTGCCCGAGAGCTCGACCCGCACGAACGGCCTGACATCCGTTGGGTTTCTCCGATCACTCACGCGGCCAGCAAAGGTTTTTATGGTCTGGAGCCACTGGCCCCACTCATCGGAGGTCGTGCGTAGACTAGACTTCTTGGACCCAGACGACCTCCGTCGTTTCGAGTCTAACGCCCATTTACCTGACGAGAGCAGCATTCAGTGGTGAGGACGCCCTCTCTCTTGCAGAAGTAGCACTTCACTACCCTCGGCTTTGAGCATCTCCGAGCTAAATGGCCGACCTTACCACAATTCCAACATGTCGGCTCTTTATACTCTCGCCCTGCCATCATTCTTTTGTTAGGTCTATAACCATTTGAAGATACGCCTGGTGACCTAAACTTTTTTTCACAACTTAACTCAGTCTAATCCCAGAGGCATGGTTCTGACGCACTTCCAGTCCTCTCCCCTTGTCTGATCTAGAGCTACCACTGTCAAAGGTCTGGTCTACAGCTGCGCTCTCATAGCGTTCACTCTTTCGCTTGTGGTAATACGCAGTCTCTGGAACAAGGGCTAGAGTCCGTGGTGGGGGTGGTATAAATGAATGCTTATACCTCAGGTAAGCTTCGTAGTCCTCCGCCCTCTCGATCAGGTCAGACAGCATACTGTTTTCACGCCTACGGACCAGGGCCTTATACTCGGGGCGCATGTTGGCGTATATTAAATCAAGCTTACTCTGGTTCGAAAAACTCCCACTTAAACGAATCAATGTCGAGATAGCAACCACGAAGTTACGAAAAGGCTCGTTCTCGTCCTGCGTTCGTTTTCTTATTTCTTCATCAAGATTTCTGTGGTACCCTGAGGGGAAGAACTGAATTTCAAACTGTCGGCAGAAATCAGGGAATGAGCGTCACAAGTCTTTTGTATTCCTGTACCAGAGCAGGGCTGTGCCATGAAAAAGTTCGGGCATTGCTTTCAGAACCTCATCCGGTGACGAGTAGGCCTCGATCAGTTCCTCAAGCCTCTCGAAAAATGAGACAGGCTCTTTCCGACCATCAAAGCGAAGGTTCCACTTTCGGACGGTATTACACAGTGACGCAAAGTCATGTTGGCAACTAACCCACCCCTCTCGTAGGGGTTCATGGTCGTCAGCCCCGCATACTTTTGGGTAGCTAGCGCATGCGTCACGGGTTCACACTGCCTTGGGTGGGTCATCGGTTCCGCAAACTGTTCACTGTAGGTCACCCGTGTCATAGGCATGCGTACTGGCGGGGCTCTAGGGGGCGGCTCCCACCTTGGATTGGGCGATAATCCACCATCCAAATGTTGATCATCGGTCTCCCTGACTATGGCCGATAGAGTCCTCCGAACTGCCATCGAGTCCGCACATGGTGAAAGGCCACTTTAGAAATCCCGCTTTAGATGGGGGCGCACCGCTAGTTACGGAAGCGGCAGGTTGGCTGGGGAGATACCCTAACGGATTCTTCCAATAGTCGCAGAATCTCTTCCTCAGCTCTGCCACGCTTCCAGTCATTTGCAATCCATATTTCCTCATTTCATACATGAGCGAGACCTTCGAAAGCGCATGGATCCAACCGACCCTTGAGTCAACAAGTGGGGATTACAAGTGACCCCTGCCACAGGTGGATTCAAATGACCTCCAACTAACGTGGTGGTCGTGATACCTCGCGATATCGCACTGGGGCAAGTCGCCACCGGCTGCTCCCTCGTGAGTGATGGAAGCGTATTCAGCCTCGTCGCAGGTGGAGCAGCTTCTGTAGCTGTTGCTTCTAAAGTTCTAGTCATCGTAGTCTGTTAAAACTTGACGTTGCAGATCTTCGAAACCAGTGTGGCCGAAACGACGTAGGTCTGTCCGGATTCAGAGATCTATGCGCTGCGTATACAACGTAGTCCCTGTTCGGGCGCCAAAATATGTGAGGAACTTTCCACGATTTACTCGGCCACCGGTCTTCGAATGCAACACTTTACTGAGCACTGTCCTTGTCTTCTGTCTATCGCCTAAGAAAGCCGTTGAATGAATGAATCTCAACTCCTCCAAGGATAAGCCGCTAGACGTAGTCTGGGTTGGAGATTATCCCAAATCAGCTGTTCAAACGGAGCCCCCTCTTCGCTCGGCCGGAGAGAAAAGAAGAAAATTAATAATACTCTGAAGTTTGTAAACACATCTGCTAAAGAGGGTTATGTCAGTTTAACAAACGTAAATATGAGTTTATACGTCGTTTTACCCATGTTAAAATGGTTACTATGTTTGTGAGCGGCCGTTTTATAGTCTTCTATAACCTATTTATGTCGTTCGTCGTAGTTTTATACTGGTTCATGCGCGAGGTTAATCACCCGGCAGTCTTCACCTTTATGGTAAAAAACAGTCTTTGACCGATGGAAAATCGCCGATCGACTTCAAGTTTATAGTGGCGAGTTTAAGACTTGTCGAATAGGTCTACTGAAATAATAAAACGTATTATACCCAGTTTCCTACTTGAAATCCTTTGTCCTTAACCAATAGCCTATATTTAAAGGTTAGCCTAGATTTTACTGCAGCCTAGGCCTATCCTAAATCTTTGCCCCACTCAAAAATAAGCTCATCACAAAATCAACTACGGTACCTCTCGAATTACAAGCATTTGATATATTGATGTATTTAGCCTTTTCATAACAAAATTTATATGAGATCTCCAGGTTAAATTCCTATCTATTTCAAATTCGAAAGACTTGGTAGTTTCAGTGAACGACATTTTTCTCCATCCAATGGAATTTCAGGGCAATAGTTATCTTTACATTGAAGAGTTGAAAATTGTATTGAAAGTGATTTTGAACCACTTAGTCTCAGACCATTAGGCCTTAAACCATTCGGATAGATGACCGAGAGACTGATTAAAAAGATATCTTTATTTCTCATTATATTTTGCAGTGATGATTGCAGTGGTATCGTCTGCATATAACAAAACATCTGTAGGAATATTACTTGGAACATCGTTTACAAAGCTACTACAAGTAGCTTTTGATATTGCAGACTTGTCTTATTGCCCAACCAAGTTGCATACTGATCTCTAACACCAAAGTTTCCTCGTATGTGTTGTGTGCTTGTAGCAAAGCATGTGCTTACCAGCTGAGACTTCCTCTCGGGGGAGTTGGAGCGAGAGCCGGCTCCCTCACCGTCCTGGCAGTCAGCCTGGCTCTGCTGTATCACCTCTACTGCCCTGTGACACCATGAATTCATTTCAATATTAATTGACATTAGGGCTGAGTTCGCTTGGAGAAAAATCACAAACTGATACTTTACTGAGTGAGTGTTACTTTGACAGCCCACTGGTTGTTTATAATAAGTTGTTATGATTGTTTTAATTTGATGTGAAACACCAATTTCAATTTACATTACAAATGAGTTTTTTTTTAGTTTTTCTGGGGTCAAGGATTTTGCTAAACGTTTTTGGAGGCTTTAAAACCTCAAATCAAGGTGAAGTAATGAAAATCAAATCAAATTACTTGGCAATTAAATACGGAATACCACAATTAAGTTCAGATCTTTATGCCTAAAAGCAAATTTCATATTTGTGTAGTATTTCAGTTTTAAAAACAATTTATCATTCTTACATTCAATCTCACATTTAATTTGGAATAACAATTTATGGATCAACAAGCAAGAAAAACATGGAAAAAATATTAAAAATGCAGAAAAAAGAGATAAGAATTATGTTAAAATTGAAAAGTGAAATCAGTGTTAAAGATGGATTTAGTAATTTGGGAATATTAACAGTATATGGGTTATATATTTATGAGATAATTTGTTATGTAAAGACCAACGTTAGTGAAGACGAAAAAATTGAACCTCATGTCTATAATACTAGAAGAAAATTTTAAAATGTTATAAATCACCACAGATTAGAATTATATAAACAAAAACCATCTTAAATGGGAAATAAATTTCTGGTTAAACTACCAAGCTTATTCAAAAATTAACCAAACCAGACTATTTTTTAAATAAAGTTAAAACAATACCCCCGTCGCAGCAAACCTGCGTACTCAGCGAATTTCCAATGCATATATATGGGTATCACTACTACCTAGAGCCACTTACCAAATTTCATAAAAATACATTAATTAGCATTTTATTTATTATCTATAAGAATAACATTATAATTGAGTACGCAGGTTTGCTGTAACAAGGAAGATAAGAAATGTGTTTTTTTTGCAATTATCAATACAACTCAACCAGGTGAAGCTACATACCAAGTTTTATTAATTTAGGTTCACAACTAAGGGAGATATAAAACTTTACTTATTCTCCATAATAATAACATGGGGGCCGAGTATGCAGGTTTGCTGCTACCGGGAAAAATAAAAAAAACTTTTTTGTGCTAATATCAATATACCACAACTAGATGAAGCCACATACCAAGTTTCATCTATATACATACATAAATAATCGAATTATAACATTTTATTTATTCTCCATAAGGATAACATTGGACAACGTACTGTGTTTAGCACTTTGAATATCACTGCAATGGTTGGACGTAAACAACAATTAAAACGCCAAAATGATTGTTTTGTAGAGCTAAACTGATTGTTAGAAAGAAATGTGGAGTTTTTAGTGAAATTATCTGAGGAAAATCTAAAAACCGTATTCCCATAAGATTAACATAGGAAATTTTATGGACACATTTTTTGACTTTTCTCCACAACCACTAAACCTAGCTTAATGATTCAAAATACTAAATTGTTTGTTTTTTTAAGCTCTATAAAATGGCTATAACCAAAATCTAGTGTTTTTAAAATTGTAGGGTAAAAAGTTCAAAAAACACATTTTTGGAAAATTTTAAACCCCCATAAAACCCCCTTCCCATAGACCGATCGATCTGGTTTTCGAACGTAAAGTCATAAATGTTACTCTCCACATTTGTACCAAATTTCATCGAAATCGGGTGCTTCTTTAAAAAGTTATCGCGGTAACGGACACATATATATATATATATATATATATATACATAAATATAAATTTAAACGAATATTGTTTTTGGCATCTAGGGACCTCAAAACAAAAAGTTATCATGGTCTCGGGCTTAAGTCTTACCTATAGCTTCTTCCCAATAGGGGAAATTCGCTAATACTTTGTGTGTGGGATTGAGGCTGTAATCCATTGAGGAATATTTAAACATGTAATACTACAAAATAATGTAGTAGAATTGGAATTAGTGTATTCACTATGTAGTGAGTTATTTTTTTTTACAATACTTGCTAGAGGGCTTACATTATATACTGTACTGACATTATGACAAATTGACCGTAAAGACACTTGTGCGGATGACGATTTGGGCGACATTTCAAATATTAATTATTACTAAAAAAGGGCTGAAACCAAGATATCAACATGACATTTGCTCAGATGACCATATTGGCGACTTTTTAAAAATTAATAATTATTAATTTTAATAGGGCAGAAACCAGGTTATCGACATGACACTTGCCCGGATGACCATATTGGCGACTTTTTAAATAATTCAATATATAAGCAGAAACCCCAACATATCGACAAGTTACTTGCTCGAGTATCAATATGACCGACTTTAAATTAAATAATAATAACTGGGGCTACCATTTGTGCGGCAAGACATTAGTGCAACGTTCCCCTTCCCCGCCTATACTCCGCCCAATTCCAGCTTTTTATAGCGGGAGGCGCGTTCATGGAGCGTTGTTATGGCGGAGTGAGCCGTCAATCAGTAATCAGTACTGCCAATCCGCTGTAGAAAAATTTCCCTTACTGATAAAATTTACTTTATAAAAGTAAAATTCTAGTTTTATCTGTAATTGCTGTTAGTTTTGAAATATTAGCATATATTCACGTTATACACGTTATCGAAGCCCAAAAATCTTCTCCAGTTTATTACTGTCAGCCTCTCTTTCGTTAACGCTGAAGTACGTGTTTTTGTTAGCTTTTCAGAGGTAACTGGTGCACTGATTTTCATGACACTACTTTTTTCTTTGTTCTATACATGCGCAATAAGGTAGTAGGCTATTTTAAAATGTCCTATGAGTTTTGAAAAAGATTGGCGGCCGTAAAAACTTGTATCTCGTGCTGTTTTGGTCATGTTTTCACAGGGAAACGGGTTTACTGATTTCCATGAAAAAGGTTTGTCTAGTGATGTGTATTTTGAGAAATTAAAAATTGCTTAAAGATAAAAGTTTACATGACTAAATAAATTCGCAGCAACTGCATGTATGCAGGGTTAGTTTGAAATAATTCCCTCCCCTACATCTTTCAAAATTTTCTAAGTTATCGACTCAGGACCACCGCAGAAAATTGTTGACCAACTTATTCTTCATTTGTATTTATTTTATATGGTTTTCCGCCATATTGGGTTGAAATAATTTTTTCCCCAATGTAAAGATGGGGTTACGGCCCATCATTTAGGAGTATCTTTTGACAGTAAATACAACTCCACAACCGGGTTTTGATAATAATTAATTATGAGTTCCCAAAAGATTTGGTGATTTAAAAAGGTATTAATTATGAAAATATTATTAAATGACCCAACCTTAAGTGAAACCCATATATTATAAGCATTATATGAAATAATGACCATAGACAATTACCAATGTTTGTTTATTAACATTCGCTTCATTGTGAAAAATTCAAAACTTCCTGCCGCCATCCTGGATTCGCCCTTTTGGAATAAGAATTTTTGTTTAAATGTTAAGATAGGTTGTGACCTAACATATAAATTATATTTCCACGCTGAGACCACTGCCTCAATCCGTTTTAAAACAATCACCTTTTGTATTCAATTTAATTTTTGTGTTAAAATTTAAAAAAGTGTCACTATTATGATAACGAAAACAAATATTTAAGAACGGATTTTGGCATTAGTTTAAGCGTGGGAAACCAGTTGTAAATGAATGGTCTCAAGTCAAATATCACACTAGAAAAAAGTTATCTTATTCCTAAATGGCGGTTTCAAGAAGGCGCTTTAATATAATTTGTTTCAAAAAGAAGCAAATGACACTGAACAGTAATTGGTAGTTCACTGTCATTGTTATATGTACTGATGAGATTATCGGCATGTTTTAAGGTTGGGGTATTTAAATTATCTTTAAAATTATTTCCCTAAAATAATGAAAATATTGAGATTGAGAAAGAATAATTATTGTCAGAAACGGCCCGGGGCGTTATATACACCGTAAAAAAATACTTGTATATAATGGTTCACAACTTCACCTTTAAATATAAAAAAAACACATTTTAATCAAATATGGTTGATCCAATATTAGTTATAATTATATTGCTTTCTTTTAAAAATGCTTAAATGGCTAAATGTTTAAGAATAGTGATGTACCATGGCTAGTTTTGGGGAAAAATTACAAAAATCCAAGCCTAAAAATTACAAAATTATGGAGAAAGTAAAGAAAATCCAATAGTAAAAATTAAAAAGATCAATTTATTAACATATTGCACATTATTGTAAATACCAATAAGAGTTAGAATGACAAACCACTGTGTAATCGTAATGTATTAATAAACTCTTCGATTGGGTATCAAATGGCTCCAAACGAATACAACTGAAATAACAAATAACAATGACACTCCATAACAAATAGAACATGACCTAGCTCAAAATAAACAAGAACCCTGTTGAACAGGTTCTAGGAAACTCGAGTAACATCTTATGAATCTGAGATATAACAAACATTAAAAAATATAGTTAACAAAAAACCTTGGAAACATTTAATAATTTCTAAGAATTATAATTGTAATGGTATAATAATGAAAAACAATAATTCTGTTTAAATCCATATGAATAATCAGTACATATCAGCTGTTTATAATCAAATTTTACATATTTGTCATGTTTTACTTTACACTACAATCTAAACCACTATTGCACGTCCCGAGAACATATTTGTTTTACACGGTAACCCCCAATTTATGGTGTCAGACAAATCTTACAGTTTTGTTAGTACTTAATTTTAAAAATATTCCATGAAATTAGGTTTGTTTCAAAAACTGATTGACCTTGGTCATGCCGCAACAAATCGTTTAGCAGAACGAATGGTATACACACTGAAAAAGTCGTTGAGAGTGATGAAGAAAGATCCAAGGAATATAATTCAGCCCCTTGGTATTAGTTTTGCGAGGGTAATTTTAACACAACATTAATTTTTATTTCTTTAATTCTGTGTAATGTTTTAAACTGACCAAGGATAGTTAACTATGTCTGATAAGCATCTTTTTACACATATATATTATTCAATGTAGTTTTTGCAAGTGCCCCGCTCGTTGAAATTACTAATATAATTTCTGAGTTCTTGTGTACACTACTAGCATTTATTTTACAATTTAAAATAAATGACAAGATAGCAACGCCATACATGATACAATTTTAAAACTGTGATAACATCAGTATTCGTCGGGAATTTTGAAGCCGGCACGGTTATTAGTACAGCAACACCTGTGTAACCTGCATGGTCAAGCGTTCTCATACTGGGCGGGGAAGTACTTCCTCGCCCCGCTTCCCCGCGTGGACTGGTGATCATTGGTCAGGGTTCCACCAGTGGGGGGAGAGCCACACAAGTGTCTTGCCGCACAAGTGGTAGCCACAGTTATTATTATTTAATTTAAAGTCGGTCATATTGACACTCGAGCAAGTAACTTGTCGATATGTTGGGGTTTCTGCTTATATATTGAATTATTTAAAAGGTCGGCAATATGGTCATCCGGGCTAGTGTCATGTCGATAACTTGGTTTCTGCTAATTTATTTATTTATTTTAAATGTCGATAATATGGTCATGTGGGCAACTGTCTTGTCGATAAGTTGGTTTCAGGCCTATTTAAATTAATAATTATTAATTTTTTAAAAGTCGCCAATATGGTCATCCGAGCAAATGCCATGTTGATATCTTGGTTTCAGCCCTCTTTTTAGTAATAATTAATAATATTTGAAATGTCGCCCAAATAGTCATCCGCACAAGTGTCTTTCCGGGTAAATGGTAGCACCCCGACATTATTCAATGTTTTTATGTACATAAAAGATGAATAAAGAGTTTTTGAATTGAATTAAACGTTAGGCAAACTCCTTCCATGGCATTGCTTGTATTAGAAGAGAATAATGATTATAATACGGATGATAAATATTAGTAAATTTCCCAGTACTGTGAAAAAATTATTCATTTTCTTGAAGGCATTAGCTCAACCCAAAACGGCTAGCTCACCCTCTTAGGACAGAAAGACAAAATGAGTAAAGTGATTTGAATGTCGGTCCTGAAAAGGTCTGAAAGGCAAAGTAAATGCTCTCAGAACCATAGGTGTAATTCGGGGGTGACAGGGGGGTGCTTTTACCTTCCCCTAACACACTTAAATCTTGAGTATTTAATTACCTGCGTTCTTTAAACTCCTAATAGCAATGATTTGTGTTTCTTATTAGATGTGTTTGGACTTCACTATCGCTTCTATAATAGGGACAAAATCAATCGACGCTTCAAAGTCACTCATGAAATTCAGTTATATTTAAACATATGATTTATCCTGCAGTCTGCATTGCTTGTTTATTATTTTGAAAACTATGTTTTTCAATTGCTTGTGAATGTCTTTTTCACTTATTATGTCCAGAAAAACAAAACCGCTTAAGTGAAATCTAAAATAGTTTCAAAAAATAAATAAAACAATAAATAATCAATAAAAAGCAAGAAAAATCACATACATTATAGACAAAATGTAAACAAAACTCAAAATGTAAACAATAGTCAGGTTAAAAATCGTCAGTACCATATGACACAATTAAAGCTTGACCTTGAAGCGTCGATTGATTTTATCCCTACTATAGTGAGGTGGGAGTTTCCTTACCTCCAAGAGAGGGGAGTAGTTTAAACACTAGAAGCAACAGGTACAGTCTTCTAAAAACATCTAATAATAAATTTATTTGTGGTACCAATACCACTTTTTTTATTGCAGTTTGTTGCACAAATAAAAAGCTATGTCGGTCGAAAATTTATGTATAAATATTGACATATTATTAACTAATTATAACGTGTGTTGAACTACATTATAGGTACTAAAATAAATATTCTAACATTTTATACCAGTAAATGATTTCATTCAACCGCAGCAACATTATACCTGGTGGCAGCGGCCCGCGGGCCCTTGACTATGAGCGTCTGGTCCAACAAGCCTTTCTTGCTGTCGGCCTCGGGGGGTTTGGCACTGTGCTTCATGTACATGTGCGGCTTGACACTGGACGGCATCAGTCTGGCTCCACACAGCTCACACGTCACCAGGAGGGACTCCTTCTCCTGCGGACCAACGGGTTGTACAGACAGTGCCAACGTGGGTGAAGCTCTGGGGACGTGGTCGAACTCCCACCACACTTACCCGCCCGCCGTACAGTGGTATGTGTACTCCATTCGGTCAAGCATAGTCCAGGCAGTCTCTTGACACTCCTGAACTGCTCAACTGTCCTCAGTCAGACCTGGGGGGGAAGTGTAACGAGAGGCAACTCTCAGACCTAACTTCACTACTCTCTGAGATTTAACGTATTTGACACAATCTGTAATTATGTGCGCACTCTGAACTTCAACTTAGTTTACACTATCTATAATATGTAATTAATATACGGGGTTCATATTTTGTAGAAAACATCTTATGTAATTTTCCTGATCTCCTCTGGCCTTTAAAACTATTGTTTACATTAAAATCGACCCTGTACATACTTTATATCTGAGATTTTTTTAGAGTGCAATGCAAACGTACAGAAAATAACTGGATTAAAGCAAATTGGAAGAATTATGAAAATTAAATATACACTACAATTCTGAGGAAAACGGAAAAATGCAGAAACACAGGCATGATCCCAACAGAAAAAAAATGTATCCGCATTAAAGGTTTCCAGCGAAAAACCAAATAAAAACACTGGGACTTTTGTGTAATTTTGTCCAGGACATTCTACGTAACAACAAGCCTGACAATATTGGGATGAAGACTAGTTCTTGTAATTCTTGAAACCTGGGAAAGGTGCAAGTCTTGGGGGCATAGGTCAAATTTAGGCATAGCCTATTGTAACATGATAAACAGGCCCAAACTATAATTCCAAAGAGTACAGGAGGTTTTAATGGGTATGCTATGCGTTTTACACTGGTACAGACACATTATAGCCACAGCCACCAATCTATGTAACTACATTTTCCATCATCTTAAACATATAATCTAGTCACTTTTATCGTTAATAGGTGTTACCTCATGGCATAGGTCAAATTTAGGCATAGCCTATTGTAACATGATAAACAGGCCCAGACTATAATTCCAAAGAGTACAGGAGGTTGTAATGGGTATGCTATGCGTTTTACACTGGTACAGACACATTACAGCCACAGCCACCAATCTATGTAACAGCATTTTCCATCATCTTAAACATATAATCTAGTCACTTTTATCGTTAAAAGGTGTTACCTCATTATCCTTGCCACAGAACCGAATATGACTATAGAAACCGACGGCGCTCAGCTTGGGTAAACTGCAGATGGAGCAGCGGAATGGAGTTTTGCCAATGCGCTTCTTGGCAAACCACAATCGGCCCTCCACTTCCTTCTGATTGTTCATGTCCTGAAGCAAGGAGCAAGGTCAAGGTAATCCATATTCAAAATTAGAGTCATCAAATTGAAAATTTACAATAACGAATCAAAAGCTGTTTTCGAGACAAAAACCAATAGCAGATGAAAATGTTTATTATGATCATTACAACAAAAATCCTCAAGTAGTAAATGCATGTTATTTCTATATCAAAATCCAGAAAGTATTCGAAGATTCCCTTAGTGCTTAGCCCCTTTGAACTTTAAATTTTTAATTTTCATTTGACGGATAAGAGGCTTTTATTTGGTCAGATGCTTATACGAACACAGTTAAATTTAAATTGATCTCGGGTCCAGTTCCATTTGGTCATCGGGAGGGTAAAAGAATAACAGACAGTAAAAGTTCATTAGTTTCATTGTTTCCTCACATAGTACAGCAAAAATGTGTCTCTCACTTAATCAATCTTCCTGGTGTAGTTGGTATTGTCAGGCCTAGTTTTACTTTAACTAATTCAACGTCTTAATGTTTGTGCTTGATTTTAATTTGACCTTGTGCAATAGAGATTTTCCACAAGTAGAGGTCAACAGCGAAACATTTTGCACAATTTTAAGGGGTCCATGCGTTTGACAACAAAAACTATTGTCAGATCAGAAGGAAGAATAGGGGAGAGGTGAAATCGAAAAATGGGATTCGGATATCTTCAGAACGCAGATCGTTTCTTAATAAGTCAGAAACTATCAAAATCAATGGGCAATTTCAAACATACCACGGGATTCTCTTCTCCTTCCAGCCACGTCAACATGTAGTGCTTGAAGATAGCGTGATGGTTCCTGTAGGTTGAATAAATCATCTCTTGTTTACACACTCCACATACAATCTGAAATCGTATTCTCAGTCAATTACTTAAACATGAAAACATATGAATTGGGATAGATTACTAATTATTTTGTGTTCCTTCAGGGTACACAATTTCTGAACTTCTGAATACAAATTTTAAAGACTTATTGTAAAAAAAGTTGTATAATTATATGTGAAAATAGTTATATAAGGTGAAATGGTTAAGTCTTATTTATTTCCTATTACACTAAACTTTGCAACTGAATGAAAAGGTATAATTATTACTAACATTCAACAAAGAAGTTTTTAAGATACATATAAATAAGTGAAACATATGTTTATTTTGTCTTATTAATAATGTAAGAATTGCTTTATTTTCCTATCTCAATTTTCAAAAACAAAATCCAATTTTTCATTTTCATTATTTGGTATAAACATAAGGCTTTGAGATTATACATGGACTGTTAAGACACCTTAGAGTGTCTACTCATCAGGCCTATTTTAATTTTATTTAAGCTAGTTGGAGCTGTGAGATACACATAATCAACTAGTACAGCTGAATCTTTAAAATTTGACCCTTCAATTAATGGTTCACCTTTAATAGGGTTTAGACTGATGGGCTTTTCCACAAAGTTCCTGGTAATTAAACAAATAAATGAATGTGCTGAGTTCTGAATATATATATTACAATTTTCAGTTCACTTAATAATTAGTTACCGGTACTATAACAGTTGTAATAGTAAATAAAATGGATAAAACTACCTAAGTACACTTTCAAAGCCAGGAAATTTTTATCTATTTACAGTTTTATACATAAATTCTATATTAAAACTCATATGTATACCAGTACTGATATTTTTCATGAGACATAGGATTTCACATGTTAAATTGTGGTATACCCAAATGAAATAATCTTTAAAAGACAGAAAGCTTAAGTCTGTGTGTAAGTTAACCCATTGGCGTAGACATACGAGCTGGTCTCGATCCTTGCGTGTCATTTTTTAACCTATGAATTGGAATATAAAATTGGTGTTTTTAAATGGATTAATGGCGTATTTTAATTAAAATATTGTTTTTTTCAGTTTAGAGAGTCACACTGGCACACAAACAGTAGACGTAAGTAAAAAGTAGCAAAATCAGTGTTGACCATGTGCAACTCACAAAGAATTAACCGATCCCGCCAACTTCCAATCAAGCCTGCCACTGTTTGTTTTACTTGGGCCCTCCCACCAACTTGCCACAGACCGGTTAACTCATTGAGAGGTTCACGGCTGGTCAGTTATGGTCGTGTGCGGGAATCGAACCCACGAACATCGTATCCACACCTGGCCAAGGTGTTTCCATGACGTAGCCAACTCAGCTAACACAACCAAAGGCCTGGCATCGTTATAAAGCTTTATCAGTCAGTCCGCGCCCCTAGCGGAGAGAACTGTCGCTACCCACCGACATTAGTTACAGATGTTGCTACTAGAGTGCAGCACCAATCAAATTCCGTTATAGGCTATTGTGAATAGAATAAATTACTACCTTAATGGGTTTAATAATATGTCATAACAATGTACAGTCAACTCCTGATTATCCGGGGTAATGACCGGTTGGAGGGTTACGGATAACCCAAAACCACGGTTAAAACAAAGGGATTCAATAAATTGAATATTACAAACATAATGAAGGGTTATTAACATTTTTATACTACAATATTGGTTTTAATGTCATTTAAGATATATTTATGTAAATTAAATACTTTTGAAAATCTTGAAATTGTGACAAAATCTACAAACAATCATGATAATTGTTAATACTAGCAATGGCTGATAGCAGTAAATACCATCCAAAACGCCGAATGATATTTAATAGGTTAAAGATCTCTAAACACCGAATCCTCTAAATTACACCGAACAGTATGCTAATTAATTCCGCACTGGGGGAAAACCCTGTGAGGGTGAACTAGACGTCCACGTCCGACCGTCCTCCATCGCACTGCCTAGCCAGGTGCAGTGTCTAGAGCAGTTTAAATCGCTCCCCATCACGCGCCCACGGCTCATTAGCAAGATAACAGACTCTGAGATCATGTTGTGTTTACTTAATTGTTTGTTTAGTATTTATTCTGATAAATAATGTAAATTAAATATTCTGGAGATAATTTAGCAAAATAAATTGTTATTATTGCTCGATTTATGTTTAGAAGGGGATAAAAAATAATAAAATAAAACTTTTGTGACCCTGGTTAAACCGCTACCCGATTAATCCGCTCCCGGATGATTGGTAGTTGATTGTATTGCAATGTTGTATTTTCTACTTGCTCATCTTTCAGGGGTTTAGGTTTCAAATTCTTTTGGGGAAAAACTCAAAAATATTAGTTTGTTGACTAATTTTAATGAATATTTTTCAAGGGGTGTATTTTATATTAATATTCAATGGATTTTGAAGAGCATTGTAACATGCTGATGTAACATGTTCTTTATTTCCAAATTTCATAAAAATCGGACAACAAACTAACTCTTTAGTTTTTACCCTAAAAGATTTAGACCCCTGAAAAATGAACACATGGAAAGATTAGTTTGGGTAAAAATGTCACGCTTCAATGATTTAAGTTTCTAGGTTTTAAAATAATGATTTTGTTACTTTTCAAATAGTACAAAAATTGACTACCTTGTCATCTTTGCGGTGTTTTGTCTTGAAGTAAATCTTTCCACCTGAAGTCGCACCGATCTTCTTTATACCTCTATTTGCAGTTTTCTTTTCAGTTTCACCATCACTGGCTGAACAGTTTTGATCAGATTCAATTTTCCTACGTTTATTTGGTTGGCGAGGTATTTCATAATTGATATCATCATCAGAGTCATCTGAACTGAATAACTTCTCAGGATCATATCCACCTGAATCATCATCACTGTCTTCCAATTTTTTGGCAGGTTTGCCTTTACATTTCCTGGACCTTTTGTTAGAAGAATGAGAACTGTTGAGTTTTACTTCATTTATCAAAATCACATCAGTACCAAGCAGTTCACTGGTGACCGAACTGGTGCAGTCCATATCTGCAACACTGCTAACTTCACTTGTTGTATCATTAATGTCTGAATTCAGTTTTGCTAATTTCCTCCTTCTAGATAATGATAAATTTTCATTTTTATCAGGTGTAATCTTCTCTTTGTTCAATTTATTACGACTAGAAATGCGGCCTCTTTTCTCAGGAATGTTACAGGTCTCATTTCCCAAATTAGTAGGCTGTTGTTGCAGACTAGAATCCAATTTCAGTTTACTGCCTGGTTTACGCCCTCGCTTTTTAGGTAAAACTATCACTTCCTCTTTATACTCTAATTGGCTGATATCTGGTTGAAGTGGTATATTTTCAGATGAACTAATATGTGGATTAGATGATGTGATGTTTTTCTTACAAGCTGTTTCATCAATTTCGCTGACACCCGGTTTTGAATATTCCAAAATAGAGCTTTCACAATGAAAACTGCTATCAATGTGAAGAAAGCTCTGGGATTTTACTTTGGTTGGTCTGCCTCTCTTTTTGGAAACTTTAATTGCACTACTATCACACAATTTTTCAGTTGATGAGGCTTTTATCAGATCTGTGAATTGTCTTCCATCACCTAGAAGAAGGTTATCCTTTATTGAAGAGTTGGGTGTATCAACTGCCCATTCAGAGTTGTCAATTCCTAATTTTAATTTTGGTTTTCTGCCTCTCTTTTTTGGAACTTTAATTGTAATAGTATCACATGATTTTTCTGCTGATGAGTCTCTGTGTTTTGTTGAACTGTCTTGAAGAACTATATCACTGATTGAAGAGTTGGGTGTATTAAGTGTACATTTGGGACTGCTGCTTTCCAATTTTAATTTTGGTTTTCTGCCTCGCTTTTTAGGAACTTTAATTTCAACATCACACAACGTTTCTATTGATGAATTTTTGACCTCATCTACGAAGTTTATTTCATCACTTACTGAAGAGTTGCCTGTATTAAGTATACAATCAGAACTGTTGCTTTCTAATCTAAATTGTGGTTTTCTGCCTCTTTTTTTAGGAACTTTAATTTCACTAATATTATCAAGCATAGTATTGTTTTGAAGATCATGTTGTTTTTGAGGAGACACACCTTTAGAGCCCGCAGAAATAGCTTGATTCCCTTTATCACTATTTAGAAACTCACTTGGCACTATTTGACTCCAACAATTCCGATCTTTACTCCCCTCAAAGAGCCCGCTAACTAATATATTTTCAACTTCTTCACTGAACACTGAAAGCAACAGTTCATCATCACTTATAGGTTCATAAAGTGTGTTTAAATCCACACCTTGGTTTAAGTTTGTACTCATTTCATTCACTTTTCTCTTGGGGGGCCGTCCCCTTCTTTTGCGAAGGGAGGGAATTTCTGGAATCCTGCTGTTGTCAAGCTCAACAGAAGTCTCTGATGCGAAAGCATTTAATCTTACCTCCTCAGTTTTAGAAGTATCACAGATGGCAATATCATGGTTGCTTAAACTAGTTAATGATATTTCTTGAAGTTTCTCAGTTTTATTTGTTGGAGTTTTGTTCATACCATCATTATCACTATTGTTTATAACTTGTTTAATTTTAAATTCATCTTGATCTCTTTTGGGTTTTCTACCTCTCTTTTTTGTAACTTTAGCAACTTTTTCGTTGCCCCCTGTTTTTATATTCTCAATATCAGAATTTACGCCATGACTATAATTTTGATTGGTTTCAATTACAGGTGAAGTCATGACAAGATGTGCTTGCTTTTTCTCATGAAGCCTTTCTTCTTCAACGTTGTTTTCTTGAATGTGACCATGTGGAGAGAACCCTTCAGTAAGAAGGTTACCTTTAGTGCTAAGGACAGCTTTTACACTTGATTGACAAACTTTTTGTATGACAGATAAAGGTTCATCATCACTGTATGTAGTAACATCAAATTTAAAGTTCTGTTTTGTTTCATCTTCAAAGAGTACAGACGAGTTGCAGTATTTTGGAGTAGTGGCTGGTGTGTTTTCTACACTTCTTGTTTCTTGCATCTGTCCTGAAACATCACCACTAATACTGGTCTTAAATTCATTTGAACACTCTGGCTTGAACATAAACTGGTTTTTAAGTGAGTTACTTCCAGGACTATCATTAAAATGTTTACCAGTTTGGTACATGCTAGCATTCACATCAGTACCCAGTTTACAGCTGCCTGTTTCAGAGTTCATTGATGTTATTCCTGGCACCAATAAAATTTCTTTTTGGTCACTTATCTTTATTTCACTATACAGAGTGTTCTTATTGATTACCAAATGAACCTGGTCTTTATTTCTTATCGGAAAAGAGATATTTGTCATTAAGTCATTGTTGGAATTATCTGAAATGCTCATATCATCTTGGTGATTGTTACTTTGATTTTTTATGAGGGATTCTAATACATTTGAGTTTGAAGTGTCACCAATATCATTTCTTGGTTTAACCTCTTTGATAAGTTGTTTTTTAACTTCTTGATCGCTGTTGTAATCGCGTGAAACAGACAAATCTTTGATTACAACATATTCTTTTGCAATTGTGCCAGCAAGCTCTCTTTTATTTGGAAAGAGAGCAATTGAATTGTTGTTTGCATTTACTTCGATCACCTTAGTTGATTTATCAAATCTGTTTTTTTCAGCTCTTTGAATACTGTTTGTCTCAATTCCGCACTTGGAGGACAAATTTAACTTATCAATGCTAAGGGAGATTTTAAAACTTTCAATGGGTCTACTGCCCAAAGAGGATACAGTTATGCTATTTTCCTTTAAATAATCATTAAATAGCAAATCTTTGTCAGTTAAATCATCAGTAACATCTTTCATTTTCTTTGAACAAATTTCAGCTTTTTCAAGCTTATTTGGTTTGTCTTTTATGAAGTCATTTTTGTATGTATTATGAGTTATTCCTTTTACAAACTCTTTGTTTTCCTTAAATTTTGATTTCAAATTTGTGACACAGACATTGACATATTCATGAGCTTTGTCCTCTTCATCATCATCCACTACAACAACAGTTGTTTCTTTGCCAAAGCTTCTTGATGAGTCATGCTCATAATTGCCCTTCAGATTCATTGATTTATTTTGTGAAAAACTGTTATCCTTTCGAACATCCATTGACAGATTCCCTGCATTTACATACCATTCTTCGTTTTCACTCTCACTTAACCTGTTAAGAAACTGACGAAACCGTTTATTTTTTGAATTCAAGTTTTCTGAGATTTCTTGAAATCCACTAAAAAATTGATCTTTCATATCAAGTTCTTCATCAGTTCCTAAAAAGTCTTCTTCATCTAAAGAACTCTCCTCACAAAAACCTGAACTAATAGGGCAAACTTTTATCTTTCTTTCCAAATCTGTTAAACTCTTCTCCAACGATGCAGCATTTGTACCAGATTCAATTCCAACAGGAATCAAGTTAGTTTTAATTTCAACAGGACTCGTGCTAGTTTCTATATCAACAGAACTTGCAGCAGTTCCAATTCCAACAAAACTCTTTTTACTTCTCATTGTTTTCTTATTACCTATTGTCTCTTCATCTGAAGAACTGTCAACAAGAAAATCTGATTGAATACGGCTCACTAAATCCAATTTTAGATCTGGACCTACCGTATTATTAGCCACTTGTGCAATGATTGTATCCATTTCCTTTCCATTTCCATGTGGAGAATTCTGCTCTTCCATGAATTTAGCTGAATCATTGAGGGGTTTGTCAACGAACTGACGTCCTGAAGAACTAGGTTCATTTGAAAAAAACTTACAATGATTCCTCAAAAGTGTTTTTGTTATGCTCTGATTTGCATCTCCTGTGGATTTTTGTTTGTTTAAGGTGTTACTACCCAAAAATGGTTTATTTAGTTTTCCACTATAAAAAAAGGATACTACTTTTGGTTCACTAGAAACTTTATCATTTTCTTCAGTGGCAGTCATACAGTGGTTTGTTGCTTTTTTTAAATTGATTAAATTCAAAGACGAACTTTCATCATGGCAATTCATCCCCTTAGAGGACTCTTGAGAATCATCTTCTGTAAGATCAATACAATCTGTGCCTTTGTTTGCATTACCTTGAACTGCCTCTTCAACATTTACAGTGGAATTTAATAAACTTGACTTTTTATTTTCTCTATAGCCTCTTAACTGAAAGTCGTTCAATATTTCATCACTAGTTACAACATTTTTTTTAAAACACAAATCTTTTTCAATGGGTTTTAGTTTATTACTTTCATCTAAATATGACTTACTGCAACCCAATTTCCTACCATCAAAGCTTTCTTGTATAGATTCGCCTTCAGATTCTATTACAATAGTGGGAATATAGCCAAAATAATTCTCACACGTTTTTGGCATTTCAATTCCTGGGATTGATTCTTTTTTAGATGATATGATTTGATTTTTATCACCCAAATTAG
This sequence comes from Allygus modestus, assembly GCA_963675035.1. Lineage (NCBI taxonomy): Eukaryota > Metazoa > Arthropoda > Insecta > Hemiptera > Cicadellidae > Allygus > Allygus modestus. The sequence goes on along the minus strand of OY776112.1, from coordinate 175,154,573 downwards.
GACCTTTGTTTAGCACTGCACTAGGATTTTCCATGAGCATTAGTTTGTCATTCTTTTCAGAATTCTTTGATGCTTCTTCTTCTAACTCGTCAAAATTGTGTATGCTATTTTGAAAAACCAAGTTATTTTTTGCTTGCATCTGAGTTTTGTAGAGATTTTCATAACTCTTTTTTCCTTTACAGCTTATGGCTGTTGTTTTTTTAACCTCTGCCACACCTAAAAAACAAAAACAAATATTTATGTCATCATAAACTATCGATTTATATTTAATAACATGCCTGTTTTTTGAGAAAGAAATGGAAAAACCTCTAAGTCAAGGTAGGTAACAACAAACAAACATCACAAATCCCTACTTAATGCATATTCACAATTTTACTTTTACATATTTTTAAAATTGAATCTTGATGATTTTTCCATACCAATTTCAAACTTATTGCGGTATTGACATTAGTTTTGTAAGTGACTTATTTAATAGAAGTTCACAAGTCTGAATTTGTTGAACATTTTTCAAATGTACATCAATTGTTTTTAACAACTTATTTTTTCAATATTCAAGACTACTAAAGCAACATAATAACAGCTTTAACTAATTTTTGTTCAACTAGAGTGATCAATGTTAGTAGTCAATCGGTGCTAGTCAGCAACAGATTAGAAATGACTAAACTATTTACTTCCAAGGAACAACTTAAATTGTATTGATTTGGATAATCACCTGTTTTATAGCTATGCTATGATTTTAAACACTTATGTGACAATAAAGACTTTTTTTAGTTATTTAGTTTAAAAAGTATTTGGGCAAATTAAATGTTTTTCTGTTTGACATGTTTTTGATATTATAGTGTAAAATTAAAACTAAATTGACAATATTCATGTACGTTTAATTTGCGGACAAAAATCTAAGCTTTGGGACCATACAGGAGCCACTAATAAGTCACAATTCAAGATCGGATTAAAAATTTAATTATTCTTGAATGTGATATGAACATTTATCAGGAATAACAATCATTCTTTAAAACTAGAAATAATAAACGGTATCAGGAAACTGGCACATACTTTCTCCCTTTTAGCCCAACTTTAAAGAATAAATTACTTTTGATTTACTAAATATAAAATACAAAGCACAGTCGAATGTGCAGAAAATCTTGTAAACAAGTTGTTTTCAAAAATATCCACCCAAATCCCTGTTTAGGAGGCACTACAGAATCCATCGCTGCATACGTGGTTTTAAGAGGGGAATTACCCCCTATTCCTGCCCTCAGGGTTATTAAAGGTCAACATATTTTGAATTTCCTCTGTTGGTCAATGCTAACTTGACAAGCATATCAAGTTTGAACAAAATTGATCTATAAATAAAAGAGAAATTGTAATTTTTGTATTCCTCATAAGAATAACATTGGACAACGTACTGCGTTTACCGCAAAATGAAAATTTAAATTTTCTCCGCAACCAGTAATCGTAGAATAGTAATTAAACATACTAAATTATTTAGTTTTTTTAGCCCTTTTTAATGGTGAATAGTAATATTTCTATATATTTAAGTTTTTTTTTATGAAAAATAAAAACCTGAATTTTTTATATTTTAAGTCTTGTAATTACTGAACTCGAATTATTACAGAAATGCGGGTGTTGTCGTTTTGTTGGAAAACTAAAGTTCTACAAACGACTAAAGTTTAATCAAAATCGTTAGAGCCGTTTTTGAGAAATCTTGTATTTTCATATTTTTTGGCGGTTTTTGGGGGATAATTACCCTTAAAAATCCAAAATTCCAAAAAATGCCTCGAGATATCATGAATTAGTACCTACATACCAAATTTCATAAAAATCGGACCATTGGTTAGGGCTCTAGCTCTATACACATCCATACAGACAGACAGACAGACAGACAGACAGACAGACAAACAGACACACAGACATCATGTAAAAATCACTTTTTTGGGTTCAGGGAGCACCAAAACAAATATTTCCACTAATAACTCAAATTCAAAAATTTTGACGAAAACAAAACTTTCTCCATATACTATGTATAAGGGGAGAAAGTAAAAATTACTAATACCAACTAATCCAGTTGATTAATTCCTGTTCAACAAAACTTTTAAGAAATCTTCAGAAAAGACTTATCAGAGGTGTTCCTTGATTGCTCAAGTAGAAACAATTTGTATTTTTATTTTTATTTTTATTTGTATATTTTAATTTGTATTTTAGTGAATTTCCCCTATAGGAAAGAAGCTATTACCGTAGTTGGCATGGTAAGACCTAGTCCCAGGACCATGATAACTTTTCGTTTTGAGGTCCCCAGATGCAAAAAACACCATTCGTTCAATACTGTGTGTATATATATATATATGTGTGTGTGTGTGTGTGTGTGTGTGTGTGTGTGTGTGTGTGTGTGTGTGTGTGTGTGTGTGTGTGTGTGTGTGTGTGTCCGTAGGCACGATAACTTTCGTAAAAATGGTCCAATTTTGATGAAATTTGGTAGAAAGTGTAAAGCTAATTTTACTTTTCACCATTGGATTCGGCTTAAAAAAACGAACAGTTTGGTGTTTTGATAATTTCACTATGTCAATTAGTTACAGAAACATCCAAAGTGCTAAAACAGTACGTTGTCCAATGTTATTCTTATGGAGGATAAGACAAATTTTATATCTCGCTTATTTATGAACGTATCCGGACGAAACATGGCTTAATTTCGTTGTGGTCTATTGATAATTGTCCAAAGAAACAATACTATGCCGATGGTTCCCATAGCAGCAAACCTGCATACTCAGCGCCCATGTTATTCTTTTTAAAAATAAGAAAAATGTTATGCCTCATTTAATTATGAACATGAATTAATATAACTTGGTATGTAGCTTCACCAAGTCGAGTTACATTGATATTTGTGTAAGCCATAATTTTGTGTTCCTTGTTGCAGCAAACCTGCGTACTCAACCACCCATGTTATTCTTATAGTGAATTATTAAAATAATATAAATTGCTTATTTATTAATGGATACGAATGAAACTTGGTATGTGACTTTACCTGGTTGTGGTCTGTTTATATTTGCATTAAAACCTAATTTTTTGTTCCTTGTTGCAGCAAACCTGAGTACTCAATCCCCATGTTATTCTTATAGAGAAATTAAAATCTGATGTACGGTTCATTTGTGAATATGTATCTATGAAACTTGGTAAGTGGCTGTTTATGATGTATGTGTATATGCATTGGAAATTCGCTGAGTATGCAAGTATGCATTTTTATTATTTTTATTTGTATATTTTAATTTGTATTTCTTCATTTGTATCAAATAAGGAATACAAATTAATCTAGAATGGCATACTCAGCTGTCAAGCTTCGACTGCACCAAACTCTACTATGCTAATTGTCAGGTCAAAGTAAGAAAATAAAACATGTTCTATAAATTGTTCTGTTTTTTATCTGAGAGTCTGTATATTTTTAACAAAACCCTTAATATCTCAGAACTTGTTTAGTCAGATAAAGATAATACAAGGTAACTAACTAGCTGTATACCCGTCCTTTGTACAGGTTGTATGTCTAAATAATAGATGAATTTGATAAGACTAACAAACAAATTAATTTTACAATATTTCAGAAGGAGGGATGTTTATGAGACCACCTGTTTCCCAATCTTCTATTCCCAACTTTCAAAAGGACCTAATACAACTCCTCAACCCTCAAAAATATTCAAATTTACTGTGAAGTTGAGACACTCAGTAGTTCAGAGAGGCATAAAAAAATAGGCAGTGGCTACGTACACGTCCGACGTGAGCCGCTACTGTTCACGTCCGTTCCAAATTATGCACCGTACGTTACTTTTCCTGTGATTTGTAAAACAAATTGAGAGCCAGAAAACCTCCTAACCTAACCTAACGTAACATAACGTAACGTAACCTAACCCAACCTAACCTAAGCGGTAGCGAAGTTAATTTGCCCTTACATTGGATGTGTACGCAGTCACTTCGAAAAAAATATCGGGGGGGAGCAAAAATATAAAATAGGGGGCCAAAAAATAAAATGGGGGGGCATAAAATAAAAATCGGGGGGGCATTAAGATCGGGGGGGAGCGCGCAGAGTTCCCCAATACCCCTACTCTCGCCAATCGAAAAAAGAGTTTGAGTTGCCATTCAAGTAGTTTTTTTATTACCATTATAAGAGTTGTCATTCAAGTAGTTTTTTTTTAATTTCTATAATGATAAACAGCTGTTTACAATATTTTAGCTATTGATATAACTATTAAGTCATCATCTGGTTCAATATAAATAAATACAGTGAAACCTCTATTAACCGTCACCTCTGGGACCGGGACTGTGACGGATAACTGAATAGAAGGATAATAGAAATATCATATTATAAACGTGTTCAGTAACTAAATTTTAAAATGTTTGGCAGAGAAATGAAAATAAACTGAGTACAAAAGGATAATACTTCCCACTACATACATATTTATGTTGTTTTAAATAATATAATAACTCATACAGACGCTCAGACTAAGCCGTAAGGTGCAAATCCTGAGTCTAATAAATAGTAATATTCCCATAGACGGACGATGGATAACAGAAAGTGACGGTTTAAAGAGTGACGGTTGATCGAGGTTTTACTGTACTTTGTCCATAAGAATAACATAGGATCTTTAAAACCCCGAAGGGCAGTCCTAAGGTGATTTCCAAAAATCCAATTACCTAAAACCTACTAACGCACATATAGAACATAGAAAAAAAGTTTCATCGAAATCAATGCACCCGTTTCCCTGTGAAAAGCGAACAAAACGTGTCCAAAATCGCACGAAATCACGTTTTTGAGCGGCCGCCATTATTTTTCCAAAAGGCTTATGCCGGTTTAAAGTGGCCTAAATCCTTCTCACGCATGTATAGAACAAAGAAAAGAACCGTGAAAAGCAAACAAAAACCCGTCCTTGAGCGTCACCGACAGACAGACAGACAGAAATTGAGGTAAGACGCGTTTCTGTTTTCCTATGGTATGAAACGTAAAAATATGCAAAAATGTCATAATTCCAATCAATGTACAGACAAAAAATTGTTTAATGTATTTTATTTATATAGATTAAACTTTGTATATATGTTGATCTAGATGGTACAAAACTTTACTTTCGCACAAAATTCCATTTTAATTCAAGGCATTGAAATACTGGAATGTTAAATGGAAAAATCTAACAAATTCACAAAAAATTTAACCCCGAATTAAATAATGATCAACACGGTTAAGTTTGGTGCAGTCGTAGCGACCCCATTTAACATAGATATAATCAAAAACTATTTACCTGAAAAACATCCTCCTGAGGCTGCGTGACTGTTTTGGTTGTACAAACTATTCACAGGTTTTGTAGGTGAACATCTGAAACAATCCAAAAATAGATCATGATATTTAGTTTTCCTATAATCTGGAAAAGTAGTTTAGGTTTTAGTGAATCTAGTTTTTAGCTATCTGCGGTTTTATTACATATCCATTGATACTGTTATTGGAAATATAAGTTTACACAAAACCACAATTCACGTTAAATAAAACTAACAACTGTCGGTAAAAAGGTAATTGATAGAATAGATTAATAGATGAGTATTGGTAGGTTTTCCGAGGAAGATTATAAATACTACTTTAGCTATTATTAATCATGACTGACTGCATCAAGTTGGCGATACAAGAACCAAAAATACCCCCGTTGCAGAAAACCTGCACACTCAGCGAATTTCAAATGGTACTTCACTACGTCATGAAGCCACTTACCAACTTTTCATCAAAGCATATTCATAGATAAGCGAGATATGACATTTTAAAAATTATCCATAAGAAAAACATTAGGACTGAGTATGCAGGTTTGCTACATCAAGGACCACAAAAATCTGGTTCTTATGCAAATACCAATGGATCATCACTAGATGAAGCAATATACCGAGTTTAATCAATTTAAGTTCGTAAACAAGCAAAATTTTTTTTATTCTCCATAAGAACAAAAAAAACCCAAGGTCTGTGCCTTGTTATTTTTATTGTGCCTTGTTATTGTTCTGCGTGTGAGATGCTGAGTACGCAGGTTTGCTATCGTGGGGACCACAAAAAGTGGGTTTTGTATGCAAATATGAGTAAACCCCAACCATATGAAGCTGCATACCAAGTTTCATTAGTATATTAATAAGCATTAATAAGCGAGATATGAAATTTTACTTACTCTCCATAAGAATAACATTGGACAACGTACTGTGTTTAGCACTTTCAATATCTCAGTAACCTGTTGACGTTAAAATACCAAATTGTTTGTTTTTTTAAGCTGAACTCAATGGTAAAAATTAAAATTTTATTAAAATAAAAATTACATGTGAAAACCCCAAAACAGCCATTTTTGGGATACAATTAATATTACGAATATAATAAAGGTTTATCAACATTTTTATAATACAATATTGTGTTTTAATGTCATTTAAGAAATATTTACGTAAATTAAATACTTTTGAAAATCTTGAAATTGTGATAACATCTACAAACAATCAAGATAATAATAACTAATACTAGCAATGGTTGATATCAGTAAATACTATCCAAAACGCTGAATAATATTTAATAGGTTAAAAATCTCTAAACACCGAACTCTCTAAACTACACCCAACAGTATGCTAATTAATTCCGCACTGGGGGAAAAACCCAATGAGGGCGAACAACAGCGGGAAGGATGGTTGTTTTGAGATGTTTCTATTTTTAGACGTCCGCTTCCGACCGTCCGTGCAGTGTCGAGGTCATCGCTCCCCATCACGCGGCCATGGCTCATTAGCGAAATGACAAATCAAATCAAATCATCTTTATTCACAATATGTATACATAATACATGAGAATAGTGTCAAATTCCAAACTAAAAACTAAAGGCTATGGACTACGAGTTATACAACTCCTCAAATGAGTATAGTTGTTTTTCAAGTAGATAATTTTTTAACATTTTCTTAAATTTATTGATATTATTTTCAGTTTTTAACAAAACGGGAAGTTTACATAAGAATTTTGATCCAATATATGAAGGTTTTTTTCATAAAATGTTAATCTATGATGAGTGGGTATGATGGTATTTTTATTTCGAGTATTATATTGATGAGACTGATCATATTTCTGTTTTAAAGGATTTTGAATTGCTATTAATACCGTATCATAAATATATTGTCCGTATACAGTTAATATTTTTAAAGTTTTGAAATGTTCTTTTGCAAAGTGATCAGGTTTCAAATTTAAAATTATTCTGACAGCTTTCTTTTGTTTCTTCAAAATGTCATTTAAGTTTACTTTTTTTGTTGACCCATATAAATCCATCTGACGGACTCTCAGATTATGTTGTGTTTACTAAATTGTTTGTATAGTATTTATTCTGATAAACAAAGTAAATTAAATACGATTCTAGAGATAATTTAGCAAAATAAATTGTTGTTATTGCTCTATTTGTTTAGAAGGAGATAGATAAAAATAATAAAAATAAAACTTTCGTGACCCAGGTTAAACCACAACCAATTAACCCCCTCTCGGATAATCGGGAATTGACTGTACCGTAAACTTCACATTTGCTTTTACCAATCAATTTAGCCCTACGAAACAATCATTTTGGTGTTTAAATTGTGATTCTACGTCCAACTGGTGCCGAGATATTCAAAGTGCTAAACACAGTACGTTGTCCAATTTTATCTTTATGGAGAATATTTCAAATTTGATATCTCGATTATTTATGAACGTATATTGATGAAACTTGGTATGTGGCTTCACCTAGTACTGGTATATTGATATTTCCATAAAAAATTTTTTTGTTGATAATCCCCATAACAGCAAACCTGCATACTCAGCCATAATGTTATTCTTAAGGAGAATAAGTACAGTTTTATATCTCCCTTAATTATGAACATAAATTATTAAAACTTGGTATGTAGCTTTACCTGGTTGAGTTATATTGATAATTGCTTAAAAATACAATCTTATCTTTCTTGTTGCAGCAAAGCTGTGTACTCAGCCCTAATGTTATTCTTATGGAGAATAAATAAAATGCTATATATCACTTATTTATAGGGGTGTGCGAGTACTAGAAAATTCGAGTTTTCGGCCGAGTATTTTAATACTCGAACTCGACTCGAAGTTTTGAAAACTACTCGAAAGTTCGAGCGAGTATTTCCCGCCGATTTCTGGACGATCGTTAACGATTGCGACCGCCCAAAACGCGTATTAACGGCAGCAAAAGACGATCGCATCACGAAAAATCGGCCGAAAATGATGACCGCGAACGATTGCGACCGGCCAAAACGCATAGTAACGGTCGTAAAAGGCGATCGCATTACGTAAAATCGGCCGAAAATGACGACCGCGAACGATTACGACCAGCCAAAATGCGTAGTAACGGCCACAAAAGGCAATCGTATCACGTAAAATCGGCCGAAAATGACGACCGCGAACGATTGCGACCGGCCAAAAACGCGTAGTAACGGCCGCAAAAGGCGAACGCATCACCAAAATCAGCCAAAAATGACGGTCGGACCACATAATTTCGGCCGTAACTAACGATTTCGTCATTTAATATTGATATTGATTATAAGTGATGTCTGGACCAGGCGAAATTGGCCAAATGACAACTGGGCCCTGTTCCATTGGCCGGAAACGAATGTCAAACCTTGTTTTGTTTGTCAATACGTAATCCAGTTTAATTGTATTGGCCAAAACTTTGTATTACTACTCATGTATTAGTTATAAACCATGTTTAGGTTATCAAATCTAGTGTGGTATCCAAATCCCATTACACTATTTTAAACTACCATCTGATGGCAAATACTCACTCGAAAATACTCAAAACTCGAAAATAATTGGCACTACTCGACTCGATTAAAAAAATCACTACTCGCACACCCCTACTTATTTATTTATGCATTTTTATGAAACTTGGTAAGTGGCGTCAATGTGGTAGTAAGAAAAATGCATGCATTGGAAATTCGCTGAGTACGCAGGTTTGCTGTGACGGGGGTATTTTACTAAAATGTTATTTTCTCAGAAACGGTTTGAGAAAATTAATGACCCTATTTATAATTTATGTAGGAAGCTTACAAATTTCTTTGAAATTGGGTTTCCTAAAGAATTTTATTTGTACTTTTATTTTAACTGTCAAAAGATTTTGTCTTGACATTTTAAATTGCCACAGTTTTGAAATAGAATATTTTATGAAATCCAAATGTTAATGGAATTTGTAAGCCACCTTCATACATGTGTATACCAAGCTACAATATTTTTCCTCAATCCATTTTTGAAATTATATGTTTTTTTATCACATACAGGCAGGTAGGTAGGCAAAAAACTTAGGAATGGTAGAACTGTAAAGTGGAATGTGGATAGTACGAACTTCTACAATTTAATATCTTCTTTAACTCAAATTTTTCACTTTGTCCCTAGCATTTATAAATAGTATTAAAAATTTGATAGATTTGTGTTATATTTTGAGCACAGTTGGCATATGAGCCCAAAGCCTTGCATCTATACCCCGAGGTGTGTCGCTGCAGCTGGAACTGGAACTACTTTGTTCCAACGCTCCAGGAGTGAGGAGAGTTCCAATGTGAAAGCTAGCTGCGGTTAGCGCTGTGGCCATTCGATCCAAAACAGTTGCAATGGATATTTCCGAAAACAGTAGCAGAATCTTAGGTCTCGAGTCCTGCAGATTAAATTAGCTGCAGCTGGAACTGGACTGGTTTAGGAAGCAGTTCCGCGGGCTCTATGGATTTTACTGCAGCTGTTTTGCTACGTTCGAGGTCATTGTAACCAACCCTCCCGCCAAACTTCGGGGCCATCCCTATTGTTTTGCAGTTGGGTGCAACTTGTAGCTACTGTCCAATAGTAAAAGTTGTTGATTTACATACAAATGACTTTTTTTTAGTGAAACATTTTCTCTGAAATGGGAATTATGACTGTTTTAGCCTTTTTTACTCAACTTTTGAAAATTTAAATTTTTTATAATTTTAATTTTAAAATTAAAAAAAAATTAAGTCCAAGAATGGATGAAAACAAGTAAAAGGTCAATTAAAATTTCACACCATATATTTATTTACCTAAATTTTGCCAATTTATAAAGTCAAGCACTGACCTTCTCCTAAGTATACACAGATTATATATTTATACATCGCATATTGTGTAAAAACCTAACAACAGACAAATTCCACATTACTGTATCTCACTTGTTATATCTTACATGAAAATACAGATGTCCATAACATTATTTAAGAGATAATGTTATAATGTTATTATGTTGTAATTTTTGAGATTATTATCCTTTTTACAACGAATCACATTTTCCGGATACAGGTTTTTGAGTTTGGTTTCCTTCAAAGACACAGAGTAATGAATAAATGTCTTGTCTTAGTTTCCAAATAGTTAAAGGGTCTTACATTTTACTATAAACTGAGTCATTCTATACACTGGTTATAAACAATTTAGTACATGTAACTTTGAATATAGGTAAAGCAAATTTTAATTAAAAATTATCTATATTTTAACACAATTTTAGAGAAAACAAATTAACATACCTCTCCAGCTTGTCATCGCTCGACTTCCTTCTTGTGTAATTTTTCGGTGATTTATTAGAGTATGCTGACCGCCAATCAAAGGAAAGTTTGATGTCGTCTTTTTTTCTATCACCTTTTTCGGTACAGTTTTCTTCTTCCGAAGAAAAATCATCCTTAAACAATACATAACACGGTATGTCTTTGATGGGTTTACATACTTTTTCTCTCTTGTTTTTACTACCAACCAATAGGTTTTCCTTCTTCTGGCATACTTCTTTGCCTTGGTCCTTTACTACTGTTGAATTTTCACCCATAAATTCAAGGACTTCTATTTCATCCTGAAAGAGTTCTTGGGACAATTTGTGCACTGTACCTGATGAATGTTCTTTAGCTGAAGTTTTGTTATTACAATCCTTAAAGGGTAAACTTGAAATGTCACGAATACATCCAGAGGATACAGAACCTTTGACAATACTCAAACCATCAATTTCAAATTCCTCTTTAAGACTAAATCCTTCCTCGATTTGTATTACCTCTGGTTCTCTTTCTTCTGATTTACATTTATTTGTTGCATTACCCACACATTTGCCCGATATAAATTCATCCTCCGCTACGTCAATAATTTCGATAGTTTCTTCTTCAAATGGCTTGTGGTTTTCACTTCTACTGAAGTGCAGTGTGGACATTGAACTATCTTGCCTTTCACACACTTTTTGTCGAAACATGTTATCTACCAAATCATTATTTTCTTCAACTTCATCCACACTTTTCCTCGCAACTAGTTTATCTTCAACCAAATCAAGGAATATCTCCTGATGTTCCTGATCTGGGTTGCTAAAAGCACATTCTTCTACTATAATATTGTTTCTCATAGTTTCAGGCGGTCGACTGACATTCACACCATCTACAAGCTCACTCGCCTGTGGGTGAACATTACTTTGTAACAAGTCTTGTACATTCCTTTCTCCGTTGCACTTTTTCACTGAACCAGGAATGGATAAAACACTGCTGTGGGCTGAAATAATTTCCTTTTGTTTATGATTGGGTTGTAATTCATTGACACAATTTTTCTTTTCAATGGTGATCTGACTTCCAAGAGGGTTTCCCATATCATAATCTCCTTTGATAATAAAAACTTGTTCAAAAGGTTTTACTGGAACGTTGGGTTCTTTTTTGGTTAGACCTCTGGTTTCTTTGCTGCGGAAGGATACAAACTTATTAGCCGGACTGAATCGCTTTGGAACAGTAGCTTTTGGAGAATTATTTAGCACTTCTTGCTTAACTGTTTGAACTGCACTTTGTAGATAGTTTGATTGGTCATTGTTCTCAACCAGCGTTGTTGAGTTGCACAGTTCATAGTGTGACAGCAGTTGATGTTTGGTCAGTTTTTCACAGCTGCTGGCCCACTTTGGGCAGAACTGGCAAAACCACTGCCTCGACGAAATGACATGTTGCGGCTGTAAAATAAAAACTTGTTTCAAACATATGTCATGTGATTTAAAAGTAATACCATTCACATCTACATGTTGATATGTTTAACACAAAAAACTTATTATCCACAAAAAATCATTTTATTTTAGAAGGATTTTATGGAAAAAGCACTGGCTTTAGACATTCCAGAGTAGAAAAGAGATATGAACAGCTAAGTCCCCTTCTGAAAGAATGATTAGTTGAACAGAACAATAAAAACACACATTCATCATTAATATTTCGGCTACCAGTGCAGCCTTTTTCAAACTGAAAAAGAATACTGAATAAATTTTCAAATTGTAATTTTTAGAATTCCAAATACATTTTTTATTTATTTATAATAAGTATGCTGGAGCCTAAAATAACATTTTCGAGTACACTTACTTTCAAGTGGCTTAATCTCTTATCAGTACAAATTATATCTAGGATGACCAGAATTTTCTCCTAGGGTATGTACAAAGATTTATTTTCTTTCAACCCCTTGTTTCCCTAGTATAATCGTAAATCATTCTCTTGTGCGTGCTCACCCCTTTACAAGTCTGCGAGTGCTCGTTGATTCCTAGCACGTCCAAGTCGATGTACTGACAGTCTCGCTCCTTGTCACTGTTAATGTGCAGGCACGTGGCGTACTTATCGTCTCGCAGCTCCTTCTCCCAAAACTGCACCATGTTTCTGGAGATGTGGTTGAACTGATCCGGCCGTTTGGAGATCTTGTGAGCCCGCTCCAAGTGTTGGATCAGAGGCATCACGTCGCGCGATCGGCCCTTGCATTCCGGACAGACGTACAGCAAGAACTTCTTTTCCTAGAAAATTATTGAATATGTTCATTTTTTAGTTTAAATTTCAATTTGATTTTTAGTGAATTCTATTTGATTTTTAGTTGATTTTTTCGTCAATTCTATGTTAATTATTTTTTATTTTTTTATTTAAAAGATTAAAAGTATTTGACCTTCATGGCAAAATGTTATGCAATAACTTTGGTATGATTTATTTTCAGATAAATGTACTTATCTTTTTCGAATGAAGCGGGAATCCATTTATTTGACTTACTATTGTTATTTTCAGGGCATAGTGACTAGAAAAGTATATTTTAATAACAAAATTTATAAATGGAAGATTTACAGGCCTATACACTGTTTTGATCCAATTTAACTCGACCTATGTGTTTTTTTATTTGTATACTCAACTCGAACTCGAGATTCGAATCTTTTGCCATTTACTCGACTCGACTTAAAAAACTTGTACTCGCACATCTCTAATATATATATATATATATATATATATATATATATATATATATATATATATATATATAGTTTCGAACAAATGGTGTTTTTGGGGTCTGGGGACCTCAAAACGGAAAGTTATCCCTAGGTCCCGGGCCTAGGTCTTACCATGCCGACTACGGTAATAGCTTCTTCCCTAAAGGGGAAATTCGCTAAAAGTTGTATGATTTATTATCTATCCCTTCAAAAACTACAACAATAAATCTTTACTGAATTGTAACGTACTTTCATAAAATAATGAGTTGATAGTAAAGTTATTACTCATTAGTAATGTTGGAGGTACCTAATACAAAAAATTACTCATTATTGTGTTGATACAGTCATTTAAAAAATAAACTTGTAGTACCTAATTTGTTTCCTGAATCATGATTTCATACATATATATATATATATATATATATATATATATATATATATATATATATATATATCGAGACAAATTGATTAAGGCATTAAGACAGCATTTTCTGGCTAGGCACCTCTCTCTTTGGGATATTGTACAGCCACCAGAAAGAAGGTATCTGAAGGGATGGGAAAGATGGAACAGGGACACCAAAAGGGAGGGAAAATCACGTCTCAACCTGTCCAGCACCTGAGCTCAAAGCTTGGCAACCCCAGGTCAATTCGCTCTCTGACCCCGTTAACCACTTGAGCCTACCAGGTGAATTCCTTCCTTCCCAGCCCTCCAAACAATCTGCCTTCCAGTATCTACTTATATAAAGCTAGACGGGTTCATTGATTAACTGACTGATTCACTGTCTCACTGACATAAATTATGAGGCACTTTCCGTAATTGGACCCTACTTGACCCCATACATGAATTAAAGCTATTGATGAGAAACCCACACAATATTTGCCAAAAGTTAACATTTCTGAGTTTTAAAGGCATTATTTGGGCAGAAAAAATTCCACTTTTTCAATTTTTCCACTTTGAGCGTGTTTTGTTAGGAAACGGTTAGAGATGGCAAAAAATGTTAAATACAAAAGTTGTAGAAAATTTAATTCCCAACTAACGATTTTTTTCAGATTTAAGATCCGATCATCTGTTTAGTCGCTATTCATCAGAGAAGGAGTAACTTTGAGTGTTTTGACCATTTAAATGTGTACAAAGTTTTTGAAAGCTGTTTTATGAAAGCACACTATCTTTGGCTAATACCACATGTTTGCATCAACTGATTTTTAAATAAACCTCCCGGGTAGGCGATAATTTGCTCACCATGATATTTATATAAATCAGCTGTTACAAAACACTGTGAGCACATTATCGCCTACACGGGAAGTTCGATATCGCGAATATCGTTTGTTACGATATCAGAAAATGACATCAACCAATTGGTTGTTCTATCGAATGAATTTAGCCCAGTAGCCCAATCGGTATGTTGTCAGATTCATGATCATAAGGTCTCGGGTTCGAATTACTTTTGATGTTTACTTTTTAAGGTCTGCATTTTCTGTTTAGTTTGACTTTATTTTGTTCTTACAAATCCATTTATTTGTAACTATGTTGCACAACGAATAGCCACCATGCAGCGCTGTACGGAGTTAGGTTAGGTTAGGTTACTATAATGTTGTCGTGAACTGCAGCCTAATTTTTTTCTTATTTTTTACATGTAAATACATTAGTAGAACATTTAATATTGTAACCACAACTTTTTATTTAACATATATGATTGTCTTTGAACTGAGTGATCACTTTAAATTTTGCTTTTATACACCTCGAAACAATTGATTATCGTAGTCGGGAGTTCATTCGATAAAACGAACAAGCAGCCAGTTAGTAAATTGTTTTGATGCCTTGTAGGCTATAATGTGCTCACCAAAGTAACTGTTGTATATTTTATCTTTGGTTAACGGACTACAATAGATGAGTTTGATTTAAACTTGTGTTAACTGAGGAGTGCAAGTGAGCGAAGCCAACTCCTAAAGGGGGTTTGGGGGCGAAGCCTCCAACGGCGATAAGCCTAGTTCATTAAAGAGTCCTTTCTCTAGAATTTTCATCCTCTATCCTCATATGAAAAGCTTCAAGAGTTTGTTGTGTAAAAGCTCTCCCTCAAGGGGTCACCCCAACCCCCTAGGTCTCATCGAGAGGGGAAGATCACTTACTCCCTTCAGGGGCTCTGACTCAACTGGGTAACCAGGCTCAGCCAGGAATCATAGATTTTAAGATACCAGTCTCCAAAGAGGCGAGGAGGTACCAAGGTGAAAGCGAAGTAGATAATTCTGTATGGCCAAAATGGCAACCGATATTGTCACGACTTATTTTTGTTGAACCAAATGTCAACCTTTAAACTGGCACTGCCCAGCCTGAAAGCAGTTTAGGGACTATTTAGGCCATAGTTTAGGTGTTTTAAAGGTGGTGTTCGTAATAGTGTTGTACCTGCTTGCAAACTAGATAGTGACGGCACATCTCTGACATTGTGTTGGCGATGTACTGGCAGTTGGAGCACTTGATGTAGTTGTGTTTGTCGAAAAAGAAACCCCAGGACAACATTAGTACTCGACTCGGCTTGCCAGGGTCTGCTTCTTCGGCCCTAGGAGAGAAAACAATTGGTATATACAGACCACCCATCTCATTGTCTCATAATATTTTTTCTAGGAAACTAAACAAAAACAATTATATTTGTGGAGGGAACACTTTATTAACTAGCTTTAATCACAGCAATTAACACAACATACATTTTTTAACTGGAATGTTAGCTATCATCATCATCATTGTAGCGGATTAGGAAACCCCAACATAGCTGCTAGTCACATCTTCCACAAGCGGGAATATTGCGCAGGTTACCGGAAAGGTAGGATATAGCAGGAAAGGAAAGGGTGGGATGGGACGGCAGCCAAATCGACCCTTCAGAGGACCAACTCCCGTGCCCCAGTGACAGCTGGGATGAGGCTCTCAAACAGGGGACCCATATTCTGCCCTCGAACTGGTCAACTAGGGTATCCATGTACAACAGCCAGGGACCATTCATTCTCAGGATTCTGTCCCTAACCGCTGCAAATGGAAGGACCAAAGGTGAAAGGGAAATTTGTCATAATGGACAGCCAAAAGACTTACCATATGTAATGACAACTTCATTTGCTGTACCCAATGTCAGCCTCAAAACTGGTATAGACCAGTTTTAAGGTAGTCCTGGGACGAATGTTAGCTATGTCCACGGCACTCTACTCATATACAGTAAAACCCGCTAATCTGGCATCCAATGGTCCGGCACTTTCAATAATCTGGCATCGGTCTAATGGTTTAAACAAATATTTGATTCTACTCTGTAAAAGGCCTTTCGGGCGCGTTCGGCAGTCATTAGACATTAGACATTCTTTATTTGCACAAAAAATTCAAGAAATATGTTATTACAATATTAAACAGATGCATCATCAAGGTTTTATTTCAATGCTATAACTAATAACAAAAATTAAAAAAAAAAACACAAAATAAGAACTTAAAGTCATAACAAACTTAAACGCTCCCAAATAGCCTACATAAAAAATAATAGAAATCTAACTTTTAAATATCCCTGTCGCAGCAAACCATAGCTGCGTACTCAGGGAATTTCCAATGCATGCATATGTTTCTCACTACCACATAAAGCCACTTACCAAGTTTCATAAAAAATACATAAATAAATAAGTGATCTGTAGCATTTTATTTATTCTCCATAAGAATAACATAGGCCTGTGTACGCAGGTTTGCTGCAACAAGGAACACAAAACATGTGTTTTTATGCAATTATCAATATAACTCAACAAGGTGAAGCTACATACAGTACTAAGTTGTATTAATTTATGTTCATAATTAAGGGAGATATAAAACTTTACTTATTCTCCATAAGAATAACATTAGGACTGAGTATGCAGGTTTGCTGCTACTGGGATAATCAACAAATACCCTCGTAGCAGCAAACCTGCATACTCAGCGAATTTCCAATGCATATATATATATATATATATATATATGTATCTTAATACAACATAAAGCCACATACCAAGTTTCATCAATATACATTCATGAATAAACGATTTATGGCATTTTTATTATTCTCCATAAGAATAACATGGCGGCTGAGTATGCAGGTTTGCTGAAGCAAGGAACACAACAAATAAGGTTTTATACAAATATCAATATAACTCAAGTAGGCAAACCCACATACCAAATTGTATTAATTTATGTTCATAAGTAAGGGAGACATTACATTTAACTTATTCTCTATAAGAATAACATGGGGGCTGAGTACTCAGGTTCGCTGCTGGAGACATTACATTTAACTTATTCTCCATAAGAATAACATGGGGGCTGAGTACTCAGGTTTGCTGCTACGGGAACTATCGGCCAACAAATGTTTTTTAGTGCATATATCAATAGACCACAATGATATGAAGCAATATACCAAGTTTCATCAGGATAAGTTGATAAATAAGCGAGATATACAATTTTTCTTATTCTCCATAAGGACATTGGACAACGTACAGTGTTTAGCACTTTCAATATCTCTGTAACCATTTATCGTACAGCAATGATCAAAACACCAAATTGTGAGTCTTTTTAAGCTGATTCCAACATAAAAACTAAAATTTTACTTTTTCAAAAATTATATGTCAAAAACTCAAAAAAGCCATTTTTGGGGTACGAACCCCCCCCAAAATACCCCTTCGGATAGGTCGATCTGTCTTTAGGTTTTCAAACTTAAAGTCATAAATGCTGCTTTACACGTTTATACCAAATTTCATCAAAATCGGATTATTTTTACGAGAGTTATCGTGCTCACGGACACATATATATATATATATATATAGTTTTGAAAGAATGCTGGTTTTGGCATCTGGGGACCTCAAAATGAAAAGTTATCATGGTCCCGGGCCTAGGTCTTACCATACCGACTAAAGGGAATAGCTTCTTCCCTATAGGGGAAATTCGCTAAAAGCCTAATCAAGCAGATCATGCTTAAGCTCTTCATTGAATTTGTTAAGCTCCATTGATTTGTAATGAGTTGGTAGCCAATTATACATTTTTAACCCAGAATAAATAGACAGATAGAGTTCATGGGCAATCGGCTGAAGGAACTGTACTGTATTTATTAAAATATAATACTTTAAATCTATTTTCTGGTTGTAATTTTGTTTTGTTTTTAACATTTTCCATCACTACCGAAATCGGAGAAAGCACAATTAAACATGGAATAAAGGCCCGCTAACCAATGATTTACTTTTGACACTCTATTTTCAGAGGTATTTCCGCTATTTTCGCAATAATGGCTATTTTTAGATGGCGCTCAGTAATCCAGCACTGCCAAAGTTCCGAACATGCCAGATTAACGAGTGTCTACTATTTAAGGATTGTGGTTTTAGGTATGGTTTATTTAATTCACATTTTGCAGACTATATTTACGGTATAAAATATAGCAGATATAATTTTAATGGAGCAGGCAAAAAACATGAAAAACAAAACAAAATAATAAGCCCTACACAGAAGAAGGAAGACAAGATGAAGAAAAGGTACAACCTCCGAAATACCCATAAACCTAACTAATTATATAGTGTCCGCTGCATCACGTCATCATACAGTAATGCAGTGGTTGCAACACACGACACATGAGCATATCAAGCTGATGTCCCATCACAAGACATAGTAATCCACCAATCCAGCAGCCACCTATGCTTCTCACACCAAAACAATTAGTTTTAAGATTTATGCGATATGTGGTCCGTCGGGCTGTACTTTTTTCGAGGTTGTTTGCAAGAGCGCTTTTGGCGTGTCACCATTCTCAACTGCTATTAAGAATGACAGTAGATGATAGCAGGATACCAAAAGCGCTTCTACAAACCTCCTCGAAAAAAGTGCAGCCCGACGGATGACTTATCGCGTTTACCACATGACATCAGCACACAGAAACTATCATACTCATTGGATAGTAGAGAAGAGGCTACCAAAGATTTCTTAGATAGCTCAACACTGCGATGGAATGAACTCACTTGAACACCAGCAAAGCAAGTTCTCAAAGTGGTTCCATCATCTATACCTATGAACCAATGCTACTCACTCGGCCGCTGCTTCAGCCTGCTCCGGCAGTATCGTGATGTTGTGGGCTTGCGAGCGATGTTCGTGAAGCCTCTTCTCCGACACCGTGCACCCTTTGCAGACTTCACAAACGTACTTTGCGAAATTGCTATCCTGCAGGGACAATGTTAGAAGTTAAGAATAATAATTGATTAACACAATACTAAATCCATCTTCTTAGCATATAAAGTATATGCTATAAAGTTTAAATTGAACCCGCATCAAAAGATAATTATATTTTATTTTTGCATGAGGCCTTTCAATTACAACTATTCACAACTATTCACGATCAGGTTCTCGAGGAACTAACAAGGCTTACTGTAGAAATTAAACTGAATTATTGACTAACTAGTGGCTTGAAGGGGCCATAGCCCTTAACCTGGCTCCAATACTCTAGTTTATCTGATGTTTTACTCTTTAAATTCTGAGAAAAATACACATGACAGTTTGTAAACAAAGTAGACACTTATTCACACGTTTGAATGTGAACAAAGTAGACGTTTTTAAATCCAAAAGCTTTTCTTAGGGGGGGGTGTTTTACATTATTCCTCGTTTGCTGGTAACTTTTTGGAAATACTGCTATTTTTTCCAAGTTAATCTAAGTTGTCGCCCAACATCCTGCAATTTGCCAAACTCCCACAATTTTGAATTAAAAATTTCACTTACAGAATTATATATAAAGATGTCGTTTTGATTTAAAAAATAGATAAAATAAGTAACAACAATATTTAAATAGTAAATATTACAAATACCCCCGTCGCAGAAAACCTCCGTACTCAGCGAATTTCCAATATCTTAATACCACATAAAGCCGCATACCAAGTTTCATAAAAATATATTCACAAAAAAGTGATAAATACAATTTTAATTATTCTCCATAAGAATAACATTAGGGATGAGTACACAGGTTTGCTGAAACAAGGAACACAAAATAATGGGTTTTTATGCAAATATCAATAGAACTCATCCAATTAAAGTCACATACCAAGTTTCATTCATATACATTTATAAATAAGCGATATGTAACGTTTGAATTATTCTCCATAAGAATAACATGGGGACCGAGTACCTAGGTTTGCTGCTACAGTAACCGTAAGTTAAAATCATGTTTTTGTGCAAACAACAACAAACCACAACCAGATGAAGCCATATACCAAGTTTCGTCAGTTTATATTCATAAATAAGCGACATATAACATTTTTTTCTCCATAAGAATAGCATTAGACAACGTACTAGACAACATACTGTGTTTAGCACTTGCAATATCTCAGTAACCAATTCACGTAGAGCAATGATCAAAATACCAAATTGATTGTTTTTTTAAGCTGAATTCAGAGGTAACTAAATATTTGATTTAAATAAAAATTACATGTGAAAACCCCCCTCGGATGAAGTGATTCGTCTGGTTTTCGAACTCGTTTAAATAAATGCTACTTTACACGTCTGTACCAAATTTCATCAAGATCAGACCTTTTTTACAAGAGTTATCGTGCTTACGGACACATAAATAAATATATATACCTACAGTAGAACTCCAATTATCCGAATTAATTGGGGATCGGGCCAATTCGGATATGCAGAAATTCGGATAATCAGGTATACCTCGGGAACTAAGCAAAAAACATCACCATACATAAAAAATCAGAATTTTATCGACAAAGTTATTATAAATGTAGTGAACAGAAAGTGAGCGAACTGTATCAAGAATATACGTCATAAAAATTAAATTACAGGAGTTAAATTGAATACAGTATATACAGTTGCTCTTTTCAATAGGCCTACATACTGTACGTATTTCACTGTTCAATGTTGGTTATTTAACTTGAACATCTCGAGCAAAGTGAGTTTATCACTTAGCGAAAGGACAACACGTTTACGTTTTGTTCTCATTTCGAACGATAATCTCGGTGAAAGAACAGTAGCGACTGATGATGAGCAGGGCGGGAAGGGGGTATGACTCATTGTTCCCTGCGAAAATATCGTCCGGAAGGTAACTGCGCAGGCTTTTATTTTAGCGCCCACGGCGCATTATCGCTACACGCGCTCCCGCTGTTATTTTCTTGATTTTTATATTTCTATTATTTCACTCAAAATCGATTCGGATAATTGGATATTCGGATAATTGGGGTTCGGATAATTGGATTTCTACTGTATATATATATATATATATATATATATATATATATATATATATATATTTGAACGAATGGTGTTTTTGGCATCTGGGGACCTCAAAATGAAAAGTTATCATGGTCTCGGGCTTAAGTGTTATCATACCACCTACGGTAATAGCTTCTTCCCTATAGGGAAAATTCGCTAAAAGGAATTGAGTTTTAACTAAAGGTACAACTCGACGTGAGAAAAGAAACCCCGATAACACAGATTCGCGAAGAGACCTGTCGCCGTTGTTCCAGTCACTTATAAATATCATTGTTTAGGCAATAGCCAATGCATACACTTTCTCAGTTTTTTCATCATGTTAATTGAATGAAAAAAAGGTATATGTTCAGCATCAATAACCAGTTCTAATATGGAGGATATAAAAAACTAAAACTTCATTTTGAATGTTTTAACTTAACTATAGTTGTATTAAAGTAACTTGCTTTAAGGCGTAAGGTGAGTTCAGTAACTTAAGAATTTATGAACAGTTTTATGCTCAGTGAGGCAGCTTACATATATCACTTAGTCAAGATGTGTTGATTGCAAACTTGATAAAATTAAAAATATCCAATAATTTTAAAGATGTGAACATTTCAGCCCCCTGAGCATCTAACGATTTGCATCTTTTTGTTTCTTAAAATAGGTAGCGACAAAAACCTGTAATCGTAACAAATAAATTTTGAGCTGAAAATAGGTATTATCAATTTTTTTATTTAGAACAGGATAAAATAAACCATGTCACACACAACACTACCAAATAAATTAACACTTATATTGTACTTACATACAAGACGGTAAATATACATAAAGGGTGGTACAAGGCTATCGATTTCAACCAGTTATACTGGTCATCAGGCCCAATCAGAGAATGACAGAATCAAAATGGCATACAGCTTATACACTCAATTGCCTTGACCATAATTTATGTATATTTACCGTGTTGTATGTAAGTGTTAAGTATAAATATATTTTGTTATTTCGAAGTGTTGTGGTGGGACGTGGTTTATCTTGTTTCAATTGTAACAAAACGCATCATGCCACTCAAGAAATTATTTATATTTAGAACAAAAAACTGTTTACATAGAGAGGGCAAATCAACCAGTGGCGGATTAAAGGGGGAGCGAGGGGGGCGATCGCCCCCCCCCCTCAAGCTCAGAAATGTTTGTTATATATTGTATACAAATAGTGCAGTTATGTAATTTGCATTTGGATAAATATGTTGTGATTAATTCTTTATTGCCAATCCAATTTATGCATTGTCTACCATAGGTTATTTTTCTAAATGGTCTGTACGCATACTAAAGTTGTTGAACTACTATAATCAGTTAGTGGGAGTGATAATTTCGTTCTGATGACGCCTGACAGTTGGCTGCACTGACGCAACGACGCGACTGCCCTTATACCCTGCCTCCTTTTTTATCCGCGAAACTACCGTCACGTACGTGGGTGTGGGTTCCGGCAAACATCAAGATTAACGTTGTGTAGCTATCAGAAGATCTCAGATCCCTACAACAGCGGTAGCTCGAGTGGGCGGGGCGGCAAGGTGCAGGCAGAGTGGTGCGTATGTCACGTTACCATGGCAACGGGAGTTTGATCATGCATGTACTGTGTCCACGTGATAATATTAGTCATCACACCTTTACACTGCGCATAAACGCTGTTCTGCCTTTTTTGTCTTAGTTCAGTTCACTTTACTGTATGTTTGGTTTAACTGTTATTTTTAGTATTTGATTACTATTTCAATTATTATCCGTAACAATAAAAAACGGGGGGGGGGGCATTCCACCACTAAGTTCGCCCCCTCTGACTCTAAAGCTGGATCCGCCACTGAAATCAACTAGTCTCAATTAACGTTCTATTCCCCATGGAAAATATGCATAAATAGGCTATCAATGTAAACACTGTATGTCATCTCTCAAATAACATGTGTTCAAGTCATAGGAGAAACATAAAATATTCTTCAATAATATGGAACTTTAAAGTATAAGGGAGCAGAGCCCTTAGAAAAAATGATAGTTTAGATGTGTGGTGACGTATAGAAATAAGTAATAGCCACCATGCACACTTGCCGCACCCAAAAAATCAATAAATAAATATAAAGTTGTTTATAATAATTTAAATTAGTCATATAATTAAATCAAAACAACTAAATCTTTACTTTTTATGAATAACATTGCAACTTTGAAGGCCAGTGGGGTGAAGCCCTAAAGTCACAGGACCTTGATTTATGGCTTTAAATCTTCCTAGGGTTAACCTCAATAACTTTTAAGAAAAGTTTCATTATCCTTAGGTTGAGCGATTTAGGGAACATATATACATACAAACATTCATTTGTATATATACTGACTCGCTTCGCTCGCTGGGGGCTCCGCCCCCAGACCCCTGTGGGGAGCTTCGCCCCCAGGTTGCTATTTGACCATAGTTTAAAATAAATTGGTCCACATTCTATTTAAGGCCTAAATTGTACAACAATTCCATGGCTTTGATTATTTGTAAGGGTTTAACCTATAAAATCTGGTCATATGCCTATTGCTGAATACTACTTCACCACTCGGCATGAAGACGTAGTGTATGTTAAATTTGAAGCTTCCTTGTATTACCTAAGTGCTTGGAAAAAATTAATACTCTTCGCCGATTTGTAATGTAAGCTTTATAAGGCGTCTTTTGAACCTTATAAGGAATACAATCACCATTTATAACCTGAAATGGTTTGACTTTGGGTACCTACAAAACTTCTCCAACAAATGTAACTTGATTTATAAGGGATATTACCCTCGGCAGAGCGCAACATAAAAAATATACCGGAAAAACACGTATAAATCTACAAGAGCTCAATGACTTTGATTTTTTTTGTATGTTTAAAATATTTAATCTGGGTGTGTGACATTTGCTAAATAGTAATTGTAATGTAGGTTTACTGTGTGCCAAATATTAGGCCTCTAAGTTCTATATTAGAGCGAGAAGCCATTAAAAACCACGAATAAATCTTGGAAAATAGTTAAAATTTCATAAATCTAGCGGTACCTAAGGGTGAAGGGGGTGAGATACGGCAAAAGGTCATAGGAAGAAAGTTGTAGATCATCTAAAATCCGTATCACACAGTGGTCTCCGTTTTCTGATAGGACAATCTGTTCGGCCGCTAGAGCTAAAATAAAATAACACTACATTTTGATTTTTTATTCACAATTAGTTTTTTTATTATTTTGATATAGTTAAAATGAAAAATAGTAGGATTTGGAAATTGTTCCAGGGGTTAAAAGGTGCAAGGTACATGCATGCAAATCTCACGTTCAAAGCTCAAGTATAAAAGGTATAACGATCATTCTAATTAGTAACATTAGGCCCAGAAACGTCACTTCCTACCTACTTATACTAAGAAAACGGCAAAATCGAATAGTAATCAAAAGTGGTCATATGACTGCTGCTTTTAACTAAGCGTGATGTGTACATACTGTGTGAAGGTATTAAAAACCACGACCAAATCTCGAAAAAAGGCTGAAATTTGAAAAATATAGCACTACCTAAGGGTGAAGGAGACGAGATACAACAAAAAGTCATAGGACCAAAGTTGTAGATCGTCTAAAATCCGCAGCACGTGGTGGTCTCAGATTTTTGATAGGATTATCCGTTTGGCTGCTAGAGCTATTTTAGAAAGACATTACATTACCTGAGTAGGTCGGCAAAGCAGTTTGTTGATTATAAATCAATCACTTTTGAAATTTTGTTGAGGGTTTTAAATAGTAAAATATGTTAGTTTAACCACCGTTTCATGAAGAGAAACGTATAAACATGTTGTGTGCCAAATATCAAGCCTGTAAATACTAAATTAAAGTGATAGGAAATTAAAAACCTCAAAAGAAACTGTTGAAATTGCCAGAAATTTGAAACATCTAGCGCTACCTAAGGGTGAAGAAGGCGAGATTCGACAAAACGTCATAATCAGCAGGTCGTGGTGGTGTCCGTTTTTCGATCGGACAATCCGTTTTAAGAAAAGGAAAATTTAAAAATAAGCCTTTTTTGGGGGATTTTAAATATTTTTTAAGAGGGTTCAAATTAAAAATTGTCAAATTTGGCAATTTTCTCAGGGGTTACAACGTAAAAGCTAGCTGTGTGCCAAATTTCAGGTTTCTAGCTCGTTTAGAAGTGGTCTAGAATTTATATACCTCAGTGAGTCAGTGAGTTACACAAGCGGTATACGTGAGTTACCGGGTATATATTAGACTGTATATATATTAGACTCGCTTCGTTCGCTGGGAGCTCTGACCCAGACCCCTGTGGGGGGCTTTGCCCCCAGGTCGCTGTTTGGCCTTAGGTTGACGATGCCAAATCTCACGTTCCTAGCTCAAGTAGAAGTGGTGTTGTATTAAGTGGCCCAGAACGAAAATATTACTACTACTAATTCTAATATAAAAGGAAAATCAACAGATATTTAAATTGGAGGGAATTAACAAGTGAAATACAGTAGTCTGTTTTAGGAATATTCAAGGAGATTTAAGGGTAAGGCACATGCATGCCAGATCTCAAGTTCCTGACTATAGGAGAAGTAATATCCATAACCGACATACTACTACTATTAATACTTATATTACGTCCGAAACCCGGTAAATAATTATTTTAGTGGTATAATCAGACTCCGGGTAAATTTAAGTTATTGAAATAATTTAATATCTTTGACAGATTTTTGAGTATGACCTATAAATAACGATTTTTAAATTTTTTGGGGGGATACACTGTCATAACATACCATAACTATAATACATGTGGTGTACATAGGATATGAACAAATAATTTAAACAAATTGGTACTGGTTTTTACGCACTATGTAAGTCTAAGATGCCCAAATATCAATAAAAACACCGGGAAACCTCAAAAACTGGAGAATTTTCAAATTTTTTTAGGGTTCAAACAATTTAAAATGGTCATGCGACTTCTGCCACATACTTCCTAATGTAGGGATAGTTTTTGCAAAATATTAGGACTCTTAAGTACTATTTTAGAGTGTCAACAAAATAAAAACCATGAAGTTTTGGTAAAAAATTGCAAAATATTTAAAAATCTAGCACCACCTAAGGGTAAAGGAGACGAGGTATGGCAAAAAGACATAGGACCAAAGTTGTAGATCATCTCAAATCAGCAGGTCGTGGTGGTCTCCTTTTTTTTATAGGACCATCCGTTTGGCCACTAGAGCTAAAATAAAAAGACACTATTTTGGACATGGTAAAAATTTCCTCCATTTTGAATTTTTTTGAGGTAGTTATAATTAAAATTTTTACATTTGGCAATTTTTCTGGCGATTACACGGTACAATCTACATGCATGCCGTATTTCACGTTCCTAGCTCATCTAGAAGTGGTCTAGAATTTGTATCAGTCAGTGAGTTACACATGCGGCTCTATGTATATTAGACTCGCTTCGCTCGCTGGGGGCTCCGCCCCCAGACCCCTGTGGGGGGCTTCGCCCCCAGGTCGCTGTTTGGCCACAGTTTAATGTAAATTCTGTTTCTGAATACTACTTGTCATGGAGACGTAGTATGTTAAATGGTAAGCCTCCATGTATTACCTAAGTGCTTAAAACAAATTAATACCCTTAACTAATGTATAATGTATCCTTTATAAGGCGTCGTTTGAACCAGATAAGGAATACGACTACCGTTAACAACCTGAAATGACTTTGGGTAACTAGAAGCCTACTGCAACAAATATGGCATGATTTATAAGGGATTTTACCCTTTACAGAGCCAACAAAAAAAATACACCCGAAAAACACGAAAAGTATACAAGAGCTCATAAAACTTTGATTTTTTTGTGTGTTTAAGTTACTTGATCTGGGCGTGGGAGTATTGCTTGGTACTAATTGTAATGTAGGAATACTGTTTGATAAGTATTAGGCCTCTAAGTTCAATAGTAGAGTGACAAACCATTAAAAACAACGAACAATTCTATGAAAAAAGTTTAAATTTAAAAAATCTAGCGCTATCTAAGGGTGAAGGGGGTGAGAGACGGCAAAATGTCATAGGACGAAAGTTGTAGTTCGTCTAAAATCTGTGGCACGTGGTGGTCTTCGTTTTTCAATAGGACAACCCGTTCGGCTGCTAGAGCTCAAATAAAAAATACTACATTTTGATTTTTGTATTCACAATTATTTATTTTGTTGAGATAGTTCAAACTAAAAATAGAAGGATTTGGTAAGAAAAGGTGCAAGGCACATGCATGCCAAATCTCACGTCTCTAGCTCAAGTATTATTGGTGTCACGTGTATGTCCAATAATATAAATTGGCCAGAACCCTCAATACACCACTACTTATACTAAGAAAACGGTCATATCTAAAGATATTTAGAGTTTTTCATTTTTCGGCAGGTTTAATGAATAAAAACTGGTCATATTTCTGCTGCTATTTACTAAGTGTAATGTAGACATACTGCGTGCCTAATATTAGGCCTCCATCAAGTATATTAACGTGATAGGCAATAAAAAACGGCCAAAATATTTCGAAAATATGCCGAAATTTGAAAAATCTAGCGCTACCTAAGGGTGAAGGAGACAAGATACGACAAAAAGTCGTAGGACCAAAGTTGTAGATCGTCTAAAATCCGTGTGTCGTGGTGGTCTCCGTTTCTCGATAGGTCAATCCATTCGTCCGCTAGAGCTCAAAAACTGTAATTTTAAAATAAGCATTTTTTTGGGGGGGTTAAGATATAAAACCGTCAGTTTTGGCGATTTTCCTGGGGGTTACAAGCTATAAGCTACCTCCATGCAAAATTTCAGGTTTCTAGCTCGTCTAGAAGTGGTCTAGAATTCGTATACCTCAGTGAGTGAGTGAGTGAGTGAGTCAGTTACATATGCGGCTGTATATATATTAGACTCGCTTCGCTCGCCAGGGGGGGGCCCAGGTCGCTGTTTGGCCTTAGGATAAAGAGGTGTCATATCAAGTGGCCCAGAACCGACACATTACAACCACTCATACTAAGAATTATTCAGACAAATCAGCAGATATTTAAAATTAGAGGGGGTTAAATATTAAAATATTAGATTTTTAGGCTCCCCCCACAGGTTCATAATTGGCCTGAGGTTAACGTGTTTATTTGAGGGAGTTGATCTCGAAGTAATATAAGAGTAAACAAGACAAAATTTAAGCAAAAGAAAGAATTTTATTTTTTTTTAAGGGTTTATAACTTATAGTGCTGAAATGGCTCTTGTTACATATATACCATGGTGAGGGGAAAATCTGTGCCAATCAATAAGGCTCCGGGTATAATTTAAGTTATTGAAATAATTAAATATCTTTAACAGATTTTTGAGTCTGGCCTATAGGAAATTTAAAACCACGAAAGAAATCTTTGAAAATTGTCTACCTAAGGGTGAAGGAGACGAGATACGACAAAAAGTCATGGGACCAAAGATGCAGATCTAGCAAAATCCGTGAGGCGTGGTAATGTCCGTTTTTCGATAGGTTCATCCATTCAACCGCTAGAGCTCAAAAACAATAAATCTAAAATAAGCATTTTTTTAGGGCTTTTAAATCAGTACCCAAAGTTAATGTAATATGCATTGCACGAACGTAAAAAATACAAACAACACAATATGACAAACATATGAAATGGCAAATAATTCCGTTGATAGGTTTTAGTTGTTAACAATGCAATCATAACTGCTGTTGCATGGATGGATTTAAAAAAAAAATACTAGATCCACCAACCGTTATATTTGTACTAACAGATTTTTAGATTTTTAAAGATCAGTAAGTACATATCAAACTTTTATAATATATAAAGAGCATCCTGTAGAATTTATTTATTCCAACATCCAAGTCTTTAGTGGAAAATTTTGTTTATTCCAAGAGTTGAAATCATTACAAACAACCAGAAACATAGTAAATATGGTAGCTATTGTTCATCTGTAGTTCACGTAACATAAATAAAAAACCATACAATAACCTTGTATTAGTTTATAAAATAAAACCTGGTTAAATTACTACTGCTGGTCTATATACTAAGTGTAAAGTATTGTGTGCAAAGAATTAGGCCTCACAACAATATTAAAGTAGAAAACAATTTTTAAAACCACAAAATAACCGTAGAAAATTCTCTGAATCTGGTCAAAACTTATCCTGAAAATCATGTAGAATATGTGGAAATAAAACATAGAACCAGTAAGTAACCAGTAATTAGAGCGACAAACAATTCAAAACCACGAAGAGACCTTCACAAATAGCCAACATTTGAAAAATATAGCATTACCTATACAACACAATGCCACAAATTCTACTTTAAACGAACAATAGTAGTAGCTCGAGCTTTACATAAGGTATCTCTTCGTGGTTTTGAATTGTTTATCGTCCTAGTGTAGATCTTAGCAGCACATTCATTATGTGTACACCGTACTAAGTATTTATCTGCAGTCATACACCCAGTTTTGATGATTTAAATAGCCAACAAAATCGTAATCTTTAAACTTTTGACATATTTGTACATTTATTTTGTTGTATGTTTTGCACATACTGATCAACCTAATGCAAAAATGTCTCAATCATGCTAAATTTATTTCAGAAGACTTGTAGCATTGCAAAGATGGCTTATTTTTATAGGATCATAACTTGCAAACATGAAACAATGTTTAACCAATATTGAGCATTTTGTTTTGAGGGGTTGAAATAATTGAAATTGTTGATTTGACTGTCGTTTCGTATTTGTCACTGTATTCAGAAATCGGATACCAAAATATGAGACTCCTGGTATATAGTTTAACCTATTTGCATTGTCTTATTTATTTACTAAAAATCCCATTATCACTGAAACATTAAAAAAATAAAAAAATTAGACTATTGTTTTATGATTGCTTAAAGTATTTTGTTGCCGAAAATAAAATAAAAAATTGTATATGTATATATAATTTTGTATTTTATATGTCTTTAGGATATGTTTACACTATATTTTATACTTTTAAAAAAATAGTTACTTACATGCCTGTATTACGTAATTATCAAATCTTTCAAGGAATATAATATTTTGTTGAACAAATTTAAATATTATACATATATACCTACATATAAATGGTACTTTTTTGTAAAAATCCAAATTTTTTTCAAAAATTTCCGATAAATCTATGCATAACCTTTCAATAAAAATACCTACAGAATTATAAAAATAGATTCAGTTAGTATATATGGTAACTGGAGGTACATAGGGACTAAAGCGCTCAGCGCGCTGGCGTCAGTACGGCGCAGAGAGCGGCACGGCGCAGTGCAGACGTGGTTGCAACGTCGCGTCGCCCCCCATGCCTCACGTGCCCATAGCATATGTCCCACTTACAACTCAACACTTATTTCATGTCTAGATTGATCCTTTGCTGTAAATACCAATATACCGGGTGTCCAAAAAGTCCCGGGTCGGTTAAATATTTGTCGAAATATTTAAAATAAAGCTACAAAACTTTGCACAAAGTTACTGGACATAAAAATCTATTTTAACACATATTCAGTGATCCGCTACTTCCTCAGGGGGACGGCCCGCTAGGAGTCAGAAGAAAATCTTAAATGTAAGCATAGGTTGATATGCATATCAAATAAAAGGTCTTTATTAGTAGAGTACAGAGCCGCAAACCCGACCTCAAACGGAGAAACGAGTCAAAAATGACAGCCGTTCAAAGATGGCTTGAGTTTGCAACTTAGGTTAATGTAGAAAACAAACTGACGAGCTTTTTGATTTTAACATTACTAACCCAAAACTGTTTACAATTAATACTGTTGTAGAATAATAAGTTTCATTATTTCTGAGAGGGATCGAAAATAAAACAAACAAGGAAAATGAATGAGCCATGATAAACCTTAAAGAGAAAGTTATTTGTGACTGATACAATTCACAAGTTTGTTCCATGAACTTGATTACATTTACCTAAGTTGCAAACTCAAGCCATTTTTGAAGGGCTGTCATTTTTTACTCGGTTATCCGTTTGAGGTCGGGTTTGCGGCTCTGTACTCTACTAATAAAGACCTTTTATTTGATATGCATATCAACCTATGCTTACATTTAAGATTTTCTTCTGACTCCTAGCGGGCCGTCCCCCTGAGGAAGTTGTGGATCACTGAATATGTGTTAAAATAGATTTTTATGTCCAGTATCTTTGTGCAAAGTTTTGAAGCTCTATTTTAAATATTTTGAAAAATATTTAACCGACCCGGGACTTTTTGGACACCTGTATATTTAAGTTAAATTGCATGCATTTCAGGAAAATTAAAAGAGTAAACAAAAATCATGTATTTTTATTTCTACATTTTAGGGTTGGCCTATTATTATAAAACAACAAATACACACTGTTCAAACTAAAAGTTTCAAAGTGATACGCTTTAAAATTATCAATTTCTACATTTTAAGGTAAAACAACAAAGACATGACTCAATAAAAAAACATGACGCAAAAAAACAAAGACAAAACATTACGCAACACATGATTTTAAGCGGGAAAAGAGTAGTAAACAGGTGGTTGAAGCGCGGGAAGTCGGCTGGCGGCTGCAGGCGATCGTAAGCCTTGGACGTACGAGTACGTCAGCCGTGATACTGTACATCACGGACTTGACGCACTGGTACGGCATCCGATGCAAATGGGTTAACGATATGTCCTATGCCATTTTTTACGTCACAAGGTACTCTCGCTAAGTAAAAACACATCTAAAACTCTCTAAGTAAAATACATGGCAAATATTAAATTATAATCCTAATTTGATAAAATTTGAGTTTAGGGCTTTTCCCACCTGCTATGATAAAATCATCCCATCATCCCAAAAGCTATGAAACAATTTAGAGATTTCAATTATTTCTTGTGGGTTTTTAATAAATAAACTGTTTATTTGACTGCTGTTGGTCTTAGCATGTAGACGTATAGTTTGTTAAGGAATAGGCCACCCCCTATATTCCTTGTGAATAATGAAAAACGTAAACGAATTTTTAACTGTAGTAATTTTTTAAATACGATTTGTTAATATTCTTAGGGGATGAAACCACCAGTAACAACCTTAAGTTATAACGCAGTTTAAGTAACTCATAGATTTTGTTAGCAATGATTTGGGTTTAACGATTTAACTTTAAGACTTAAAAAAAAACTAACATTTTAACAACTTTAATGTTTACAAAATTATGTGATTTGGCAATTTTTCTGTTGGTTTCTAGTTACAAGCTACATTACATGGACATTTCACGTTCCTAGCTCATCTGGAAGTTACTAAGGCATATCATAGCCAGAGCTCAAGAAGAATTCGCCATGCACGTAGTTGCTTAACAACATAAGGTTCAAGTAAAGAAAGTTGTCAAATGAACAAGAGTACCATCAAAGGGTGTGGTTATAACAATGAAATTTTTTACCAGCGAGAACCTAAAATTATGGTTTTTGAGGTTTGGTAGGTATTGCAAGAAATGAATAACAGGTTTATTAGTCAATGAACATGATATTATATAGAAAAATATTTGATTGAATATAAAAATAAATTTGTTTTTTTAAATAAGAAACAAATTGATCGTGACTGTGTATTGCCACAAAACAAATACATGCGATAGCCTATTTAAATTTTTGCATATTGCATTACCAATATTAACGAAAATATTTTGAAATCAAAATAATGCATGTCGATAACGTAGTCTATGGAACTAATAGATTTTTTTATATTTATTTAAAGGTTTATTAATTAAAAATTGAGAGTTTTGGGGATTTTCCCGGTGGTTTATAGGTACAAGGTACCTGCATGCCAAATTTCACGTCCCTAGCTTATCTAGAAGTGGGTTAGAATTCGTACACCTCAGTGAGTCAGGTACACATGTGGGTGTATATATATTAGACTCGCTTTGCTCGCTGGGGGCTCCGCCCCCAGACCCCTGTGAGGGGCTTCGCCCCCAGGTTGTTGTTTGGTCTGAAGTTGGTTATGCCAAATCTCGCGATCCTAGCTCAAGTAAATGTGGTGTCATATTAAGTTGCCCAGAACCGATATATTACTACTACTCATGCAATACACATGTGGAAATGTAACCCAAATCTGGTATATGATTATATTATAAAGAGAATGGCGTTCAATCTTTAAAAAATAAAATATAGAATCTCTCAAGGATCTATTTTAGACCAAATGCTATTGCAGACTTAAATTCAACAACATATTAAAGGCTTTAATTTTTGAGGGGTTTTAATCAATAAAACTGGTCATATGCATGTTGCTGGATACTACTTGACATCGAGATGTATTATATTTTATATGTTAAGCCTCCATTTGTTACTTAAGTGCTTGTAAAAATATTAAAACCCTATACCCTGGATTTTGAAAGATGGGTTTTATAGGACGTCTTTTAAACCTTCCAAGGAAAAAAAACAAAATTAACAACTTAAATTGCTATGTATCTGGGTAACTGCAAGCTTTCCGCAACAAATATAGCATGATTTTTAAGGGCGTTTACCCTTAGCGGAGCGCTACATGAGGAATATACCCAAACAAACACAAACAAATTGAAAAAATTTCAAAGTCTTTGATTTGTTTCGGGGGTTTAAGTGACGTACTGTGGGCGTATAACTCTGCTGCTAAATACTAATTGTAATTTAGGAATACTGTGTGCCAAATATTAGGCCTTAAGTTCAATATGCGAGAGACAGACAAACCACTGAAAACCACATATAAATCTTGAAAAATAGCTGAAATTTGAAAAATCTAGCGCTATCTAAGGGTGAAGGAGTCGAGATATGGCAAAAGGTCATAGGAACAAAGTTGTAGATCTTTCAAAATCCGCGGCACGTGGTGGTCTCCTTTTTTTGATAGGGCAATCTCTTTGGCCACTAGAGCTAAGAAACACTACATTTTTATTTATGTTTCTCGCAATACTTTTTTTGAGATAGTTAAAATTAAAGATAGTAGGATTTGGGGATTGCCCCAGGGGTTAAAAGGTGGAAGGCAAATGCATGCTAAATCTCACGTTCATAGTTCAAGTATAAATGGTATCACGAGCATTCTAATTAATAACAATTAGCCCAGAACCAGCATTTCCTACCTACTTATACTACGAAAACAACAAAATTTAAAGATATTTGAAGTTTTTAGCGAATTTCCCCTATAGGGAAGAAGCTATTACCCTCATGGTAAGACTTAAGCCCGAGACCATGATACATTTTTGGTTTGAGATCCCCCGATACCAAAAACACTATTCGTTCAAATTTATATATATGTATTTATACATATATATATATGTCCGTTAACACGATAACTTGAGTAAAAACCGTACGATTTCGATGAAATTTGGCTCAAATGTGTAAAGTTGACATTCATGAATTTCTAAAACCAGAAAAATCAGACTACGGGAAGGGGTGTTTATGGGGGTTTTAAATTTTCCAAAATTATTTGCACTTTTCACCCAAAAATGTTTAAAACACTCAATTTTGGTTTTGAGCATTTTATAGAGCTTAAAAAAACAAATAATTTAGTATTTTAAATTATTAACCTAGGTTAAGTGGTTGCTGAGAAAATCCAAAAATCCTGCTCATAAAATCTCCCATGTTAATCTTAAGGGAAAAAGGTTTTTGGCTTTTCCTCAGTTAATTTTAATGTAAACTTCACATTTGCTTTTACCAATCAATTCAGCTGTACAAAGCAATCATTTTGGTGTTTAAATTGTGATTCTACGTCCAACCGTTGCAGAGATATTCAAAGTGCTAAACACAGTACGTTGTCTAATGGTAGTGAAACATATGCATGTATTGGAAA
The DNA here is from genome assembly GCA_963675035.1 of Allygus modestus. Classification (NCBI taxonomy): domain Eukaryota; kingdom Metazoa; phylum Arthropoda; class Insecta; order Hemiptera; family Cicadellidae; genus Allygus; species Allygus modestus. The sequence goes on along the minus strand of OY776112.1, from coordinate 175,119,373 downwards.
TTCGCTGAGTACGCAGGTTTGCTGCGACGGGGATATTTATTTTCCGACAGGTTTAGGTAATAAAATTTGGTCATATGACTGCTGATATTTATTAAGTGTGATGTAGACATGCTGTGTGTCCAATATTAGGCCACCATCAAGTTTATTAATGTGATGGGAATTAAAAAACCACCACAAAATCTTAATATTTGAACAATTTAGAGCTACCTAAGGGTGACGAGATACGGCAAAAAGTCATAGGACCAAAGTTTTAGATTGTCTAAAATTTGTGTGTCGTGGTGGTCTCCGTTTCTCAATAGGACCAACCGTTCGGCCGCTAGAACCCAAATAAAAAAACACTATTTTTGAAAGCTCCAAAATAGCTAACATTTTGAATTTTTTGAGAAGGTTACAAATTTAAAATTTTAATTTTGGCAATTTTTAAGGGGGTTACAAGGTACAACCTACATGCATGCCAAATTTCACGTTCCTAGCTCACCCAGAAGTGGTCTAGAATTCGTATACCTGAGTGAGTGAGTTACACATGCGGCTGTATAGTTATTAAGATTAAGATATAAAAATAACAAAACAAAAGTTAAAAACTGAGGCTTTGAAACCACATAATTTCCAATCCATTTTATAAATAAGAGTTGAAGAAGTATATTGTCTCCAGTTTAAAGTACTAGCATTAAGATTCAGTGTATTTTCTTTAAACCGTGTGCCTTTGACCTTCAATTCATGAAGGCCACCTTTTTTGATAAATTTCAATCAGTACTGATTTGATTAAGTTTATCTAAACTTAAAAATAAACATTATTTGGCAGTCTCCAAGTAATAAAATTGTAAATCTTCTGTTGACAGCAATACTTCTTTGATAGGCCTAATACAACAATAATTGTCACTTACTTAATTACTACACTGCATTTATTATTAGAACATAAATAATTTATTGAGTAGCATAATAGGTATTGTTACAATGAATAAACCATGTCACCAAACACTACAAAATATATTTACTCAAACTGTACTTACAAACTAGACGGTAAATATATAAAAAAGATGGTACAAGGCAATCGATTTCAACTAGTCATACCAGAAATAATTTCTAGAGTAGCATAATATGTGTTGTTACAATTAATAAACCATGTCACAAAACACTACAAAATATATTTACACAAACTGTACTTACAAACAAGACGGTAAATATACAAAAAAGATGGTACAAGGCAATCGATTTCAACTAGTCACACCTAATACATTCAAACATTAAACATTCTCTGATTGAGCCTGAAGATGACCAGTGTGACTGATTGAAATTTATCCCCTTGTATCATCTTTTCTGTATATTTACCATCTTGTATGTAAGTACAGAATAGTGTAAATATATTTTATAGTGTTGTGAGACATAGGTTATTTTTATCCTGTTTATTAGAAAATAAATAAACAAAGAATTGTGAATTTAGTTAATTTTTTCACCACACCATAAAATACAACTATTCCAATGATACCTGATCTAAATACCTATTATCTAAATTAGATGTTATACAGGGTGTTTTTGCATTTTTTTACACAAACCAATTTACAAGACAAAAAGGGACCATTTACAAATTAACAAATTGGCAACTCTACTTCCTTTACAGTCGGTGTCATTGGTAAAGGCACAGTTCCCCAGGTAGAGCGTCCCTTCCTTAATCCTTTGTTGACAAACCATAGCTTTTGTTGGGAGCGTCCACCCAGCACGGATGGCATCCCGTGCTTTCGAAGAAATTCAATGTCAGTTGAACGAATGGTGTTTTTGGGGTCTGGGGACCTCAAAACGGAAAGTTATCATGGTCCCGGGCCTAGGTCTTATCACACACAAAGGAATCTATACAGACTGATGGACCGCGTGCGCTTTGCCGTAGTTACCACGTAAAGCACCAGGAGCGCTAGCGTCGTGTGGCAGCGACATGGCCGACACGAAGTTGCCACGTCGAACGCTCAGCGCGCCACCACCAATAGCTGTAGACGAGTAAAAGCGACCTTGAGCATCCACTCCTCCCATCCCCACTCCCCGCTGGCCACTACGCGGCACTACAAACAGTGCAGACAGCTGGCAGCTAGCCGTCCCTTACAGCCGCGCCGCACTGGGATTTACTCAATACTTCTTTATAGCATGCAATGCAAATTATACTTAAAAGCGAGCGCGCAATGCGTAGCGCCGCTGTTGCGGGCACGGGTATCAGGGGAGAGATACAAGATACAAGATCCTAAGAGCAAGGAGCAGGTGTAGTACGGTGCATAGTATAGTAGGGGGGGGGCTTCCGCCGCACCGGCGACATCGAATTGGCAACAGCGGGACCGGAAGTTATAGTGGCGGGAACGAAAAATGCCTGAAACATGCCCCCAGCGCCTGTGCGGCGTTTACTGGAACTAACGCTCTAACTCTCTGTATAGATTTGTTTCTCTGTAGTCTTATTATGCCGACACGGTAATAGCTTCTTCCCTATAGGGGAGGAAATTCGCTAATACATGATCATTGATTATGAGAAATGATCATAGATCGTGATCATTGATCACTGATCATGAGACATGATCATGACATTAACTTTCCTCCTTTACTGCGCCTGCTCTAACATCTTGGCTCTTGATTTATTTTAGTTTATCTTGGAGACTGTGCAAACAATTTTTTTTTAATTAAAAGCACTAATTTTAATAACCCACATAGATAGGTACCATATCAGAGCTAAACACCACAATGTTGTTATAAGTTATGGCGGGAAATCTGCTTTTTACGCAACAGCCGCTCAGCGGGGTATTTGACTAATCTAGCTGGCCAAAAACCGAAAAAATAAAGGTTAACCCAGGTAGATTTCAAAGGTTTCTGTTTACAGATACGCATTCCAAGTAAAACCTTAACTTTCTTTCGGTACAAGGAAACCCCATTATCAAAGTATTATTGTTGGAAGTACAGATAAGAAACAAAGGGTACTTTGGTATTATACGGATGCCACTATTTTTGGAGGTTAATTTTTACCGGATACAAAGGATAACTACATAATTCGAAAAAACGTACTTTTATTGACTTACTGTAAAAATTTTACATCATTCTGATGAGCGGTCTTTGTGTTGTGCCTCCCAAAAGCCAGCGATGTCCGCTAGGATCGTGTTGAATGCGTCGCCGCCGCTAGCAGCCACACCCGATCGCCACATGTACTCCGCAAAATATACAGCGCGCTGCGGCAGTTATGTTAGGATGGGTTATCATAAAAATACGTACGGTTCCTCTTCATTTCGAGGTATTTCCCACACCAAAAGAACGTCACTCATTATGAAAACAAATGTAACGTAGTGCACGGCAATAAATCACTCATGACACTGACCCAGATACAGGCGGTGACAGCTGATGCGCGCGCTCCGGGTCAACGACCTGACCTTGGCCTATTTGGAGGGGGTTTGGCGGCCGGAAGTATGACTCATCAGGTATCATTCGATTTGTAACGAAACAAGGAAAGTCCTACAATCATTTTTATGATAACCCATCCTAACATCACTGCCGCAGCGCGCTGTATAAGGGTGGCATCCGTATAATACCAAAGTACCAAACAAAGTAGGATCGCTGTGTTAACCTAGATTGGTAAACCAGTCTTTGTCAACGGTGACATTTTTAATAAATTGGTTGTTTTAGCGAATTTCCCCTATAGGGAAGAAGCTATTACTGTAGGTGGCATGGTAAGACTTAAGCTCGAGACCATGATAACTTTTTGTTTTGAGGTCCCCAGATGCCTAAAACACTATTCGTTCAAATTTATATATATATATGTGTGTGTGTGTGTGTGTGTCCATTACCGCGATAACTTTTGAAAGAAACGCCCGATTTTGATGAAATTTGGTACAAATGTGTAGAGTAACATTTATGACTAAGTTCGAAAACCAGATTGATCGGACTACGGGAAGGGGGTTTTATGGGGGTTTTAATTTTCCAAAAATCAGTTTTTTTGAATTTTTCCCCCTAAAATTTAAAAAAAACACTCAATTTTGGTTATAGCCATTTTATAGAGCTTAAAAAAACAAATAATATAGTATTTTGAATTATTAACCTAGGTTAAGTGGTTGCCGAGAAAATCCAAAAAACCTACTCATAAAATCTCCCATGTTAATCTTATGAGAAAAAAGTTTTTGGCTTTTCCTCAGTTTATTTTAATGTAAACTTCACATTTGCTTTTACTAATCTAATCAGTTCCGCAAAACAATCATTTTGGTGTTTAAATTGTGATTCTACGCCCAACCGTTGCTGAGATATTCAAAGTGCTAAACACAGAACGTTGTCTAATGTTATCCATATGGAGAATAAATAAAATTTGATATCTTGATTATTCATGAATGTATGTTGATGAAACTTGGTATGTGGCTTCACGTAGTACTGGTATATTGATATTTGCACAAAAAATTGAGTTTTTGTTGATTATTCTCTTAGCAGCAAACCTGCGTACTCAGCCCCCATGTTATTGTTATGGAGAATAAGTAAAATGTATTGACTCCCTTAATTATGAACATAAATTAATAAAACTTGGTATGTAGCTTCACATGGTTGTGTTATATTGATAATTGCATAAAAACCCATTTTTTCCTTGTTGCAGCAAACCTGCTTACTCAGCCCCCATGTTATTCTTATGGAGAATCACTAAAATGTTACATAGCGCTTATTTATGATTGAATATTGATGAAACTTGGTATGTGGCTTCGCCTAGTTACATTCTATTTATATTTGCATAAAAACCAATTGTTTGTGTTCCTTATTTCAGCAAACCTACGTACTCACTACCAATGTTATTCTTATGGAGAATAATTAAAATCGCTTATATGTGAATATATTTTTATGAAACTTGGTATGCGGCTTTATGTGGTATTAAGACATATATTATGCATTGGAAATTCGCTGAGTATGCAGGTTTGCTGTGATGGGGGTATTTTTAACTATGGATTATGATTCGGCAGGTAAGTAAGTCTACTTTAATATGGGTTTTATGTAACAACTTTATATTAAATTAATAATGTTAAGAAAAGAAAATGCTGTGATAACATCGATTTTAATAGAGTAAACTGTACAAAAAATTCCCAAAGTTGGGTTTCCCAAGGATTTCCGGCACTAATTTTATTTTTTACAAACTGCTCAAAGTGTACTTTTGAAAATCCTGATGATAACTTCTGCTACTATTTGATACTCCGTATTTTACATGCCTTAAAGAAATAACATGCTAAAACCAAGAAACCATACACTTACTGAGTCAGAAACTTTTTTTAATTACAGGTACAGCAAATGTCAGTATTTTTACTAGGCAGTAGCTATTCGATTTAATGCAAGAATAAAAAGAATTACGTATTGAAGCTTGCAATAAGCATATAAGACAATAGCGGGAAAGCTCTGCTCGAAAGTTCTCTAGAGTTGCCTGCGACAGAGATGTGCTTAACAGGTTACTTATAAGTTCGGTTCTTATCATAACCGGAAAGAGACCTCTGCGTAAAAAAAGCTACTTCTTTACGAAAGTAACCACAGCTATGCTTCTTCCTTTTCAACCTCGTTCTCAGAGTCCAAGAAAAAACACCATCAGTAAACTTCAAATGAAGATTTCACGGACGATTTAACTTTAGTCTTTATAAAAATTATAAATAAGAAACCAGGTTAGTAAGTTTAAGTTGTTTTTTATCTTATACAGGGTATCTCGTAACTCTCCTGGACAACGGTATATAGCATTGTTCCCTGGGTTAATATAAACACATTTTACCATATGAACATGGTTCTCCCGTACTTAGTTTTCCGTTTTTCAGTCTGTATGTGTTTTTCACTTAAAAGTTCATATTTTTAAAACCATGGAACTGAATTCAACCAAACTTAAGTCAACTGTTTACGGTGATAGGATCTATCAATGCAAACGTTATGAAGGAATTATTTATGATAATTTCAAAATGGCGGCCATTTGATTATAAATGTTATATCTTAAATGGCTTTAAAATAAGCCATTTAAAAAAATATTTACCAGTACATCTTCTTTTAGGGCAATTTGAGACAAGTCTAACGATACTTAACTTATTGCTATCGAGTTATAAATAACCGAGGTGATGCAATTTACGTGTGACCGGACATAGCTCATCTTTGGTTTTTACACAATTCAACATGTAATAAATAACAAGAATTGCAACAGCTCAGCTGTTTATTTCTCAGTAAAAAAAATTTTAAAACCATTAGATTTGTTGTAAAATATCTTAAAAGAAGTTATTCTGGTAACAATTTTTGTAAATGGATGGTTTTCGAGCCATTTAACATAAAAAGCTTAAAATGGCCCCAATAATTTTAAAATTATCGGAGGTAATTTCTCCATAGCTTTTGTGTTGTTAGCTCCTACAACCACAGCGACCACCCATCCAAACCACAAACACAAACCCAGATAGGTACTGTATTACGGCTAAACACCACAATGTTGTTATTTACCAGTATATCTTAATTTTAGGGCAATTTAAGACAAGTCTAACGATACTTAACTTATTGCAATCGACTTGTATGCTTGGTTGATTGTTGACTCAAGTTTGGTTGAATTTGGTTCCATGGTTTTATAAAAATATGAACTTTAAAGTAAAAAACACATACAGACAAACAGAAAACTAGGCACGGGAAACCCATGTTCATATGGTAAAATTTGTTTATATTGACCCAAGGAATAACGTCAGATACCTTTGTCCAGAGAGTTATGGAACACCCAGTAAATTTTTAAGAGCTCCATGCTGTTTAAAAAAAATGTTCAGTAAAGATTTCAAGTTTATAAGTACAGTATATTAATTTTTGCCTATGGACCGTAAAACAAGGTAAATTGCATCAAGTATAGCATAATATGTATAACTATGATCTAAAATGCAAAAATAAAAATATCTGTTTGTATTTAGCTTGTTTGTAATAAGTAATAATTTTGGCCAGCTAGATTAGTCAAATACCCCACTGTAAGCCGGGATTAGCAGGTTTTACGGTACTCAATACTTTGTGTCTTCGGGCTCAAAACTGTGTCTTATGTACTGGTTGTTAAAATGAGACATTAAGCGACATTTAATAAACAGTAAAAATATTTTCTGCTTTTCAGTTTTGCATTTCACATTAATCCATAAAATTTTGATAACGTTAGGTCTATACGACTAAAATATTAACTTATCACATCACATCAAATCAAATATCAGAATATGGTCAATCTCATTTCAGTTACAAATTTAGTGGAGTTGACATTACGCGTTAACAATGTGGACACGCAATAGGTACCAGGAGGATGACAAAATCGACTTAATAGCGCTACAGTTCATGCCAGTATACTGCTGTATTAACATTGTCGACATGCCTCGAAACTACCCAAATCCGGACTCACTATAATATTTGTAATCACTTCCTTATTAAAATGTTCTGGTTTTGATAAACTATCCCAAAATGTTTTCACGAATATAGAACATAGGCCTATATAACATCACTTCATAAACTGATTAAACTATTGAGCTACTTTATGATGAATTTGTTACTAAATTAGTGAATCATTTTTTGAGTAGTCATCTAGAATTAAACTATTTCAATTGACGTGAAATAGTAAAATATTTAAAGTTAGGCTATATCCTAAACTTTTAATTTTGCGACCGGTTAAGGGTGTTTGGTCAAAAAATTAATTTGTAAAATATTATTTTTTCGACATCAGGATGAAAATTAGGAAACAAAATAGATATATATTAAATAATTCACATTACTATTAAGGAAGTTATGGGTCTTAAAAGTAGAGATTTTGTCAAATGTTGGGAGAAGGTCAGTAAGAAAACCGTTGGTCCGATTTGAATGAACATTTTGCAGTTGTGTGGGTTAAATTGAGGTTATTATTACTAATATAATTTCATTTCAAAATAAAAAATATATTTTTCATTTTAAAAACTATTAAAAATATAATAATAAAATTTGGTGGTATAAATTATAGATTAAGTTGTGCGGGTCAGTATGATATACATTTTAGAATTTGTTTGAAGTTTATATCTTTTTTCGTTTGGTCTGTGACCTGCTCCTTTGATTCTTGGAAATTGCCTTCCGGAGCAGAGTAGGCCAGCCGCACTACGCCTCACTAACACAACTTCACACGCACAGCGCCACCACGCGCGCACCCCTCGCACGAGCGCGTAGTCCAAGGTCGCGCCGCCCCCTACACTCCCTTCAGCCAGACCTTCCACGGATCTCGCCACTCGCACAACACGAGCACCGCGTGTCCGCATTTTTCAGTTTTCAGAGTATTATGGTATTATTGAAAACGTAGCAATTAATGCCTTGTAAGAAATGTAGGCATACAAGAAATAGAAAAGCAATTGCCAGTAAAACATTGTTGTGTGAAACAAGTTATAGGCTACCTGTCATGTAACTAAAGATCCAGCTTCTTTTGAAGATGTATTTAACTAAGTGACAGGAAAGTGTAAATTTACGATTTACTTCATATTTCGTGAAGACATTCCTTTCTATAATCTGTTAGACAAGTTCATTTTGCAAAGCAATCAGAAAGACCCTAACTTCCTTTTTTTGGGGGATATACAAATTACAAATGTTGTGTTTTTGGCTCCCAAAAATGTTAAAAAGAGATCGGGATGTAAAATTAATGCATATTACATTATATAACATAAAAAGCCAGAAAATGTAGGCCTAAACCCTCTACCATAACTCTTGCACAAATATTTATAGCCAGATAAGGTATTTAGCTGAATTATAAATTCTGATATTTAATTTAATTCATAATTCTATTCAGTTATGAGAGTATTGTCCAGCTTTGACACTCAACTTCTAAATTTTGAATAAAGATTTGCTTGTGTAGCCAGGTAGTAGAGTGGTTACACAAGCCCACCACTTGTGTTTTTTTTTTTTTTTTTTTTTTTTTATTGCAACAAATAAGCATTTCTAATTCCATCTCAATTCAGTTTGGAGTAATCAAAGATAAAATATGAGGATTTTTCACTGAAAATGTACTATATATTCAAATCTATCAACCAAATAAATAACAGAGAAGACTTGAACAGACATAGTAAATGCTTTAACTACTGATATTGTCAATATCATATTGAAACAGATTTCCTGAAGCCTTACTGATAACTTTTTAATATTTATTATAAATAAAGAGAACCAATAAAATCCAATTATTTTCCAAGCAGTGTATATTTTTTATTTGAGTATACAGTGGAGTCTCACAATGTGGACTAAGACCCTGTCGAGTTTGTGGAATGTCGAGTTATCCAGAATTACATTGGGAGGGGAGGAAAACACATTATTTAGCTGTAAATTGTATACTGTATTAGATTTTACTTAAACACATTATAGTATAAATGTATAATGATACTGTATTACAAACTTAAAAAAAAATATAAAAATTAGATAAATACTTAAAAATTGAGAATTAATAACTAATTGTCCTCATTTCCAAAATATATAGTCTTGTAATACATGTACTGTATAGTAAATGAGGTGTCGAGTTTCCCAGAGTGTCGAGTTATCGGGAGTCGAGTTTGTGAGACTCTACTGTATATGTTTTATAAGTCAGTAAATAGTAAAAATAGGCATTCACTGGTGATAGAACGGGGTCGAATCGCCGATTGTATTCGTGAAATATACGTTCCGGTAGTCATTCGGGCCTATAAAACGGAATCCGGCTTCATTTTTCGCTGGGAAAATGTGGTCCGATTGCGAATAAGTACATTTCCGGCAAAAAATACGGTTTTTACTCAATTTTCGGCCGATAACTAAATCTGCAGTCGTATTTATGACTCATGTATATAGTCAATGGTAATAATTCTGTAAAATGATTGCAATAAATTACTGATTTTGGCTGATAACTACACACGCCGGTCGGTAAATTTCTCTAAAAACCCAGTTTGACCGTTTTCAGGCTAAAATGCGGCTCGATTGACGTTTTAGTCAGCGAAATGAGAATATATTGCTATTTTAGGCCGATAATATTTTGATCTTAGTTTCGGTACAATCTTAGATTTCGATGATACTTTGATACTTCCGCTGGCGTGTTAGCCTTTAAGACGGCCACACACTACTGGACTTTTCCTGAACAAAACATCGGACCGAGCAGGATTTGGGATCGAAGGGAGAAAATCCGGTGGTTAGTGGGGCCTCCGAACTAGACATTGAACAAGAATTCGGACCAGACATCGGACCGAGCACTCTCTAGGCAGTTTTTTGAGGAAAGATCAAAGAAAGATCGGTCCGATGTCTTGTTCGGGGTTCGGTAGTGTGTGGTACCTCCATACGCTTCTCCGACCGCCATCCCGAGCTCCGCCGCTAGTGATACAACGACGGTGAGGGGTGCGGTCTTGACTGTTGTCATTTTAGTTTCCAGTTCACTAGTTTATGTAAAGTAGTCTGCACGATAAAGTGGTCTGAGAAAAACACTTTGATGTTTATTTCCGAGTACAACAATCGGCCAGTTTTATGGGACTTGATTCAAGATTCAAGATTCTTTATTTGTCTTTAAACATATAAAAATGCAATTGACATCGTCCAAATTTCTTAATAGTACTAATATAAAGTTAACAATATATAACAAGAGAAATAACAACAACAACAAAGACTCGGTCTAAAACATCACAGTAAAATAAATAATTATGGCCTAAAATCTTAATTCACCAATATCACAGTTCAAGTATTCGTCAACTGAATAAAAAGCTTTGTCTCTCAACCAACTACTAATAGAATTCTTAAACTTAGCTAGACTTACTGACCACGCTACATCAGGTAATTTATTAAAAAGTTTGATTTCCATACATAAATGACTTTTCTTTGTTCTAGTCTAACATTCAATAAATCAAGTTTGCCTTTATTTCTAGTATTATACCTATGAACATTCTGTCGAAGTTGATAACTTTCTAAATTTTCTTTGCATTTAACCAAACAAGACAAAATATACATATTTGGAAGAGTCATAATTTGTAGTTCTTTAAAAAAAGGATAGCAAGAAACTCCGGCAGACATACCCTTAATTACTCTTATTGCTTTTTTCTGCCACAAAAAGACTTTTTGAGCAGCACTACTATTGCCCCACAACAGGATTCCATACATTAAATGTGGTTGGCAAAAAGCATAATAGGCTGTCATGAGCATATCCACGCTAACACAAAATTTTAGCTTTCGAAGTAAATAAATAACCCTTGCAAGTTTCTTGCACAACATATTTACATGTACATCCCAGGTTAACTTACTATCTAATTATATTCCTAAAAGTTTAATAGGTTTAAAATTTAAATCATCATACAAATTAATATCCAAGGAGAAACATATGTGCTCTGTTTTATCATTATTAACGACTAAAGAATTAGATCTAAACCACTCATTAGCTTCATTGATCAGCTTAACCTGGTTGGTCAATAACTTATCCATTTTCTTATCGCTACTTAATAGAGTGGTGTCATCTGCATATAATATGGACGAACATGACATATTATGAGCAAAGTCATTTACTGCTATGACAAACAAAAAAGGCCCCAGCACTGAACCTTGTGGTACCCCTATTGTGACACTAATAAAATCTGATTTATCTCTACCTTGTGCAACCATTTGTTTCCGACCATCAAGATATGACGAAAAAAGTTTTAATTCATTATCTTTAACATGATAACCATGAAGTTTTTTTAAGAGTAAGTCATGTGGAATACAATCAAAGGCCTTTGGTAAATCTATTAGTGAGGCCGAGCACACCATTTTGTTCTCAAAACTATTTAACACATTTGACACTACAGACTCTACAGCTTTAATGGTATTACGGCCAGATATAAAACCAAACTGTTCTTTACAAATGTACCCTCTATTTTCCATATACAAATAAAGCTGATCTTTAATACAATGTTCAAATATCTTGCTAAAAATTGGCACTAGTGATATGGGGCGATAACTGGTAGAGTTTGACTTTTCTCCCTTTTTGAGAGAATCCTTCGCATCCTTCACTACCACAAAGTGAAGAGGAATGACGCTTGGAGAGAAGTGGGTGAAATCGTGGGGAGGTGGGTGAAATGGGTGAAATCTACACACAAGTACACTGCCGACTTGCACAACGGCAACTAAAGTCGTCCCCACTGTTTTTACCCCGCTCGGTGGTTTTCACACTCAATCTGTCCGATCCGATGTCTTGTTCGGGGTCTTGATCGGGAAGAAGTACGGAGTGAATTTAGCTACCTTCGTGCCCTGCTCCCTGCTCGATCCGATGTCTTGTTAGGGCAAAAGTCCGGTAGTGAAAACTATTGCGTTTTTCTTTGGCTTTGATTAACTACGTTTAGGCCTACTTGTCGTTTTCGGTTTAAAAGTTAAGGTGACCATGAATTGCGGTCAAATTGCACTTTTTTATCCGAAAACACCGGTCAAATTGCTGATTTTGGTCCATGAATTCAAGACAGTCGTCTTTTTAGGCCGATAACACACATGTTGATCAACAAAACGCGTTCGGCTATTCTTTACAGCCGATTAAATTATTATTGATATGGAATGTTTATCAAATTTCCGGGGGAGGACTCCCGGACCCCCCACCCCTGAGGGGTATTCTATACCACCCCAAAAAAAACCCTGGGCATTTCACCCCACCCAATGTGACTCCCTGGATCCGTCCCTGATCGTGCCTGAATTTTACTTTGTAACAATAAATAACAAATTCTTCTTTTGCTTTAACAACAAACGGGTACTAAATTCCAACAATAGCGGTAAAAAATACATCTAACAAAGGTTAGAATGTTGGTGATTGGAGTAAAATATTCCACAATTGTATATTTATAGAAAAAATTGTTATGGAATAGTTCCGGGACACCCTATACATTTATTTAATACAGTATTTGTAGAAATTAATACAATTAAGATTAAGATTAAGATCAATGTGTTATGATGAAATATATTCGTTAAATTGTAATTCTTAAAATTAAAAACCATTTTATATTTATAATTAATGTTTATTATAATAAATAATGTTATTTGTTTTTAATACAGTAACGCTAGGATAATTCGAACCTCTATAATTAAAATTCAATTTTTTGGATAGTTCGAATTTTATTACTGCGGTCCTTTGAGATTCGAACGATCCGAGTTCCACTGTATTTAAATGTGCTCATAACTTTGTCAAACATTTTTAATGATAAAATCTGCACAGGCTACAAGAAATGTACTCATCAAAACTATAAAGTGAACGCTCAAAATAAAAATATACTCAAGATTAGTTGTCGGCGACATTGAAAGGCACATCAGTGGAAAATAGTAAGCAACCCAACCCTACTACTCAACCCGCCGAGCTGCGGACCGGGGCCGTGTACCGTGTGCCTCTGACCGACGAAGAAGCGAGTAGACGGAAAGACAGTGCTGTGTGGGGGGAGGGGGAGAAATTAGGAGAACACGCTCCTCTCTCCCCCCAGCCAGATCACACACACTCACAGCACTGCCCGAGTTGTCTTCCTAGCGGCGCGCGGAGGCGACTTGTAGAACTACTGCTCCTCACAGCCAGACTAGCCTAGCGGCCAAACACCCTTAACATAGTTTACCCGTACCATATTAATTCTGTTTTTATTTTATTTACAAGCCTAAGTGAAATTATATTATTTGTATCTGTTTTTCTACCAATTGTTTTTGGATATATTAAGGGTATAAATCAATTGCCAGCTGGCATATAGGCTACATTAAAAACAAACTGATAAATATTTAATGCCATGTTTTTCCGTTTATTCCTAGAATTGTTATCTTGTCCAGAATTGAGAATCGAAGCCCAAATTTTAAAATAACTATGTCTACACTCGTTCCTTTTTGCTTGCGCTAGGCGCATGCCTTGACGGAAGTAACGCATGCACAATGGCATACCCGAATCGTATCGCGAGGAGCTGCATTCCTTAGCGCACAGCGTAGCGCAAGCTGATCCACCAGCCTTGGATTTCTGTGCGTTGTAACTTGCAATTTTAAGTGTTTTTAGCGAATTTCCCCTACTATGATAACTTTTCGTTTTGAGGTCCCCAGATGCCAAAAACACCATTCGTTCAATACTATGTATATATGGGTCAATACCACCAAATGGGATAACTTAGGTCTCAAAGAGAAAAATGAAAAATTAAATTATATATTTTTAAAACCTTTATTGCTTTGATTAAACAACCTTTGTTCCTACCTTTCAACCCTATCCTACATTCCAAATAATAAATAAATAAAGTGTAAACGATTAAATATGTCTTTATTTACCCATCGGTCACTCGTCTCCAACTGGCTTGGAGGTTATGCTGATCAAAACAAATATGTCAAGCAGACGATTGCCAACGACTGTGGTGTATAACCAATGACAATTTAACCTGTACTTCTACACGTTAACATCGGTCTGGAGAAAGTTGAGTGGGAAAATGGTTTTTTCGTATTGACAAGTAGTGTCTCCGAATGTCCGTGGTTCAAGGACGCGTAAAACTAACGGAGTGTCCAGAAAAAGGTGTGGCGGTAAAAAGAGCAGGAAACATCTGATCTATTCTTCTAACAGTTGATAGTTTGTTTTATGAGTGTAGTTTTTTTCAGAAAAAGTTATAGATTTTCTGAAATATCTACAAAACAAGGGAAGAATTATATCGTACCTCAATTCACAAACAGTACGGTCACACTTATAAATCATAACATGTTATTCTTTTATGAAAAAGCTAAATATATCATAACAAGTTAACAAGAACTAAATACAACCTCAAGACGTGGTTAGCCTACAAAGCTTAACTGAACGACTATTAAAAATAATGTCTCGAATATACATATCGGTCACGAACAGATCTCTCACGTGACCGGTACTGTTATGTGTGACCGATCTGTATATCCGAGACATTATGTTTAATAGTCATTCAGTTAAGCTTTGTAGGCTAACCACGTTTTGAGGTTGTGTTTAGTTCTTGTTAACTTGTTATGATATATTTAGCTTTTTCATAAAAGATTAACATGTTATGATTTATAAGTGTGGCCGTACTGTTTGTGAATTGAGATACGATATAATTCTTCCCTGGTTTTGTGGATATTTCAGGAAATCTATAACTTTAATAGTAAGTTTCATATTTTATAGTAATGACTAAGTTTTATTGTCTTTTAGATGTATTATGTTACCTTTTAGTGGTATAAGTCACGTGAGTTTACCAAACGGTCACTGTTGTTACCCGCCGGTCACGTCTGTTACAGACCGGTCACGTCTGCTACAGGCCGGTCACGGGGTAAAAATACTAACTAAACGACGATAATATATTTTTATTGATATATATATTTACATAAAACTGATGAAAAAATGTATTCACATCTCACAATAGTAAAATCATTATTTAAAAATGTTTTCCAATGAATAAATTTTAGGTATTAGGTACCAAATTATGATACACTTCCAACTTCAATACCATTTTCTAATTTTTAAAGGTTAAAATGATGGAATCAGGAAATAAATACACGTTATGTTTTTGTTATTGTTTATTTAATTAAAAATTCTGTCAGTTGTTTGCATAAAATGTCTTAAACTAATTTTTTGTGGGAGGTTAAGTGAGTGTGACCGATCACTGAAAATGTTTGTTTTTTCAAATAAAAAATGAAAATTGTGCTCTGCTGCAGCATTGGAGTGTTCCCAAAAATGTATGAGACTAAACAGTCAATAGTAGAAGACAATTTGGCAATTTTAATTTTAAAAATTTTCCTTATCCTAAATTATCCCATTTGGTGGGATTGACCCATATGTGTCTGTAGGCGCGATAACTTTTATAAAAATGGTCCGATTTTGATGGCATTTGGTATAAACGTGTAAAGCAATATTTTGATGACTTTTTAAGTTCGAAAAACAGACACATTGCTTTTATCCTTAAGGGGTATTTTAGGGGGGGGTTTGTACCACTTTATCCTCAGGGGTATTTCAGGAGGGGTTTGTACTCTTAAAATGGGTAAATTATTTTGAGTTTTCTACATATAATATTCTAAGCAACCTAATTTTACTTGTCACCATTGGATTTGGGTTAAAAAAACAAACAATTTGGATAAATTACGTTTTTTAAAGTAATTTTTTATACATGTAGCTCGTCTGGATTTCCTACGTTTAATTATTCGTTGAATAATTAAATATGCTGCTCTCAAACCTCCAAACAATATGGCGTCACTTTCATCCATACTTGTTATACTAAAGGCACCAGTGTAGAAACATAAGGGGCATACCTCTTAGCGCATGCTACGACATATGCGCTGTCACGTGTTGGATTTCAATGTTGAGACGAACGTTGAAAGGACAGTTGAAATTGAAAAGGCACACCCCTAATCAGAATTGCCAAATCCTGCAATTAACCCATCACTAGTTTTAATACCTAGTAATATTTCACTCAGCGCTTTAACAATCTGACCTGATTCTTCTCCAGCCATCTGTTAAAAAGGTTAGATAGGCTACTTCATATTTTTAAGGATATTAAAACCAAATAGTTTAAAAATTACTTATAAAAGGCCTGTGATTTCCAAAGACAAGTAAATAGATAGAACTGGAACAAATTTAAAAAATTGTGTTAAATAAGAAAAATATTACTTACTCCTTTGCAGAATCCATAGTGTTCACACATCTCATTGACATCAAATGCCATGAAATTGCAGTTTTGGAAAGGACATCTGACGAAGCCATCTTTCTCCAGATATATTAACCAACTTGTAACGTGGATTTTGTTGAAAGCCCTACGTCGAACGTAGGTTTCTTTTTCTGAACTCATGACTTAAATGAAACCGTCATTTCTGAAACAATACAGTTTATGATATACCAACAACAAAAAATAGTAAATAGTAAAATAGTAGTCGGTTTACTAACTTAAAATAACTCTGTTATAAGTATCTTAAAACACATTTTCCTAAATTAATGCTTTAGATTATAACCCCAGCTAAAATATTCGGATTCATTAAGGAACTTAATACTTAAGATTTCCGTCTTTAACGGAAGCTTTAGGAGAGGCCACAGATTTTCTTAAGGAGAAAATATTATTAGTCTCTTGCAGAAGATGGGTTTAAGGTCAGTTAATGGATTATCCCACTAGGATCACTGAGTAACCTGTTCACAAAAACTGCATATTTAACACAAAATGTAATTAGTATTTCTTGTTCGAAAAACATAAAAGTTCAGTATAAATTGACAGTACCACACTGTCCTGTGTCGTCATATTTCCACCTTTAAAACAACTAATAAATATAGGTAATCTTATTTAGAGATTATAAAACTTGAAAAAACCTGTAAATCCTAGGTAAGAACAGATATGTCCTATATTTAGCAGGCTTAATTGTGTTTCTTGTGGGGGCGATGACAAGAAAGCACCACTTTCAGTTCATAATTTGACACACTGAGCATAATATAGTACAATGTGAGTAATATAGGCTAGTCAATGTGAACATACCTCTACTCAGCGGATGTACTCACTGTACTACCTTTCCCATCTACAAGCACCTTTAGAGAAACTCAGTCAATGTTAGCTAACTTAAGCGAAATCCAACATAAGTAATATATCTTCAACCACGGAATATTTTGCTCACATTCACCCTCATAGGTTTTGACATATTGGTGAATAGACTCGTTTCCCAAACATGTGAAAAAAATTCTAATTCTTCAAGAAAAAAGGCATTACGAATAATATTTAAATACCTAACCTAAATTATGATGAGTCTGTCAAATGTATTTTCCCTGAGCTGGATATTATAACAGTGTATAGATGAATAGGTTTTAGGCCCATAATGATAAGCCTAGTTAAAAAGTCTCATAAAGATTTAGGGGCCGTGCACATATATCGTCACGCTTTCCCGGGGGGGGGGGGGGTGCAGCACATTGTGACTGACTGTGAAATGGGGGGGGGATAAGGGCTGTGTGACGCGTCATGATTATTGGTGTTAAAGCCTATGGAATCGTCAGTTACAGAGTGATAAAATGCCGTACTAATACTTAGTAATTAATTAGTGTGACGTGACAGGGGGGAGGTATGAGCAGCGTGACTGAGCGTAACAAAGGGGGAGGGGGTCAAAAAGGTCTCAAAACAGTGTGACGTAATTTATGCATGGCCAGTTAGTAATGTACTAAAATTAGACGATGCTCATGGTTATCAAACACGTAATAGAAATGTTCGTAAGACTAGAGCTTTTTAACAACAAAATCAACTTTTGCTTGAATTTAATGTTTTAATAAGTTGCCAGGAGAAATATTTTTATTACTTGATAATATGTTAGGTCTTAACAAGTTTAAAACACGTTAATATTATATTTAATAGGTAAGATCCTGCATTGATGATCTGTCACGTAATGTACCTGTTGACTGTGTAATTTACGCAGACGACACAACAATTTTTGCAAGTGATAAAGACCTAAATAGGCTTTCTCAAATAATACATGATTCACAGGATGTTATTTTGAAATGGTTTTCTGCAAATAAATTAATATGTAACCAATCAAAAACTCAAAACATAGAATTCTCCCTCACACAAAAGCATTTGGATCATTCAGTTAAACTTTTAGGAATTCATCTTGACAATAAATTAAACTGGAAATATCATATTAATCATTTAGGCCTGAATAAAAAAATCTCAAGTGTCACTTTTTTATTTTGGAAATTGAAACCCCTTGTTAGTACTGATCATTTAAAACTTGCTTACTATGGACTTTTTCAGTCCCATATTCAATATGGAATTCTAACTTGGGGTCATTCCTCTCATGTTCATGAGATTCTTTTGCTGCAGAAAAAGGTAATCCGAATAATGGCTGGGGCAGCCCCTGGGGCTGGCCCTGCAAACCACTTTTTGTTCGTATAAACATATTCACCATTATGAATCTTTACATTTACAATGTTTTAATCTACACCAAAACTAACATACATGCATTTCGCACCAGGCAAGATTATCACACACACCATACAAGGAAAAAAGGACATTTGGACATACCACACCACAGGCTGGCCATTAACACGTTCGCTACCGATGGCTCATATATGAGCCACTGTGATTCCACCAGTACAGACCAGCTTTTTAACCTTTGGTTCTTACGAGCAGACCAGTGTGTATTGGTTTTTTCGATCCCAGAGACCGAAATCCGATCTGCCAACTTGCCAACTTTAGGCTTCTTGCAAAATAGTGTATAATTTCCCTACCCCCAGACCATGTGACTTATACAATCCCCTTAACTTGCTCTTCTATAGACCAACACGTTAAATTCAAGTCGAAAATATAGACCGATAATAAGTTATAACTCGTTAAATTAGATGAGAGCAGTGGCTCATCGGTGAGCCATTGGTCTATAGTTACGACTCAGTAAGGCTCATATATGAGCCATCGGTCTATAGTTACGACTCAGTAAGGCTCATATATGAGCCATCGGTCTATTTTGGGAGTTCGGTCTGTTGACCATCGGTAGTGAACGTGTTTTAATGATAATTCTTTTAAGTTAAATTGTATGACATTTTATAATAAGCTGCCTGAATCTCTGCATGCTACCAGCCTTACTAGCTTTAAGTCCAAGGTACACACATGGCTGGTATTACCTGACTGTTACACTAGGTTATTTACATTTTTACATTTATATTTAAGAACTTGACAATACCTATTTCAATCATTGTATTGGTCAATGGCAATAAAGATTTCTGATTTCTGATTGTTTTGAAAAAGATAATAGGGGCCTAGTTTGAATTCAGTTGTAATAATTTTACTTATGATAAATTTTATTTACTGCATCGTAAGATTTTATATGTTATTTGCACACCACTCTTTGTTTTGTATAAGTTGCATATTGTACAAATGAATGAATAAAGTTATCCTGAATAATTCATTTGTATTTCCTTGGCAAGGACACAAATGCAATTAGGCCCTGATTAGGAACTCATTGGGATCCAGTATAACTTAGTTTACAATGACTAATTCTAGCTCGGTGCTGCTGAACTCGGACCATTTTTAATACGATTCAACAAGGATATTATACGTCCATCATCATTCATCAGTGCAAGTAAATCTTAACGTAGGTTTGCAGGTGTGAACTAGACCTTACAAATACGTCTATCTCCGATGGATGTAATCAATAATGTGTTTTATAGGGGTTACAAATCTGATCAGGTATTCAAGAAAGCCAACTTTTACTTAACTATAGAAATCTTAAATTATATAAATAAGTTACAGTAGGGCCTATGTCCAACTGAATTGGATCAAAATGAAATTTGTAAACATTCCAAATCAGAAAAATGTTAAGTAGGCATCAACCTACCCCAACAATTTTCAAGCAAGACCATGAAGGAATTTGATAAACTTATGTTGCGTTGTACAAATAATTTACCTCTGCTAGTATACCGTATTATGGAACAATCAAGCTTATTCTTTAACATCACCAGAAATGCTAACACGTGCTTAAATTTAGCTGATCCAAGTCTGTATGAGCCTTACTCGATGAAACCAATTTATTTTTGTCGTTTACCTGAGGACAAGCTTTTGCTAAGATTCGCATGAAGAGATAGAGATAATGCACCAATGTTTAGTTCTAAAGAAACAATTCATTAAATTTACTAAATTTCCATCTCAAACACAGGACATTTTCATTCCAACAAAAGTAGAAACCACCGTCAACATCATCTGAGTTCTGTGTTCTACGATTTGACGGACAGACAACGCGAATTACAACGTACACCTGGTTGGCCAATCAGGATCAGTAATCCCGTATAGATCCATATTTCAAAGCCATTAAATAAATGTTTATGTGGACTTCAATATTAATACTGTATGTAGTGTAAAACCTATAAATGTATATGTCGCAGAAAAAATAGTAGATCTTTTGTTATTATTATTTTAAACGAATATTTTCAAACTACGTTTTATATAATTAAAAGCATTTTCTTTTTTTCTATAAAATTCAACAGACTCCACAGGAGAAGCTGTGCTCCAATACCTCCTAGACAGAACCGAAACAGATCCTTGGAACCAAACAGATTTGAGGCGAAGATTATGGAATGGCTGAATAAAACCCCTTTTACTTTCTCCCCCTATACATAGTATATGGAGAAAGTATTGTTTTCGTAAAAATTTTCGAATTTGAGTTGTTAGTGGAAATATTTGTTTTGGTGCTCCCTGAACCCAAAAAAGTGGTTTTTACGTGATGTCTGTCTGTGTGTGTGTGTGTGTGTGTCCGTGTGTGTGTGTGTGTGTGTGTGTGTGTGTGTGTGTGTGTGTCTGTGTGGATGTGTACAGAGCTAGAGCCCTAACCTATGGGCCGATTTTTATGAAATTTGGTATGTAGGTACTAATCCACGATATCCCCAGGCGTTTTTTTCATTTTTTTGAATTTTTGATTTTTAAGGGTAATTATCCCCCAAAAACCGCCAAAAAACATGAAAAATCCAAATTTTTCAAAAACGGCTCTAACGATTTTGATTAAACTTTAGTGGTTTGTAGAACTTTACGTTTCCAACAAAATGACACCACCCGCATTTCTGGAAAAATTCGGGTTCAGAAATTACAGGACTTAAAACATCCAAAATTCCGTTTTTTGGATTTTTCATAAAAAATCATAAATGTTAAAAAGATTACTATTCACCATTAAAAAGAGCTCAAAAAACTAAATAAATTGGTATTTTAAATTACTATTCTACGATTGCTAGTTGCGGAGAAAATTGAAATTTTCATTTAGCAGTAAACGCAGTACGTTGTCCAATGTTATTCTTATGGGGAATACAAAAATAACTATTTCTCTCTTATTTACTGATCAATTTCATTAAAATTTGATATGCAGGTCAAGTTAGCATTGACCAACAGATCATGTTCGAAATGTGTTGCTATTTAACCCTGGGGGGGGCAAGGGGGCATTTCCCCTCTCAAAACCACTGTGTGTAGCAACGGACTCTATAGTGCCTCCCAAAAAGGGATTTGGATGGATATTTCTGAAAATAACTATTTTAGACAATTTTCTGTACATTTATCTAAACTTCATATTCTATGTTTAGTAAATAACAAATGTATTTGTCATTAAAGTTTGGCTTAAAGGGAGAAAGTATGTGTCAGTTTCCTGATACCGTTTATTTACTCAGCAATTGAATACTTTGAAGCTGATCTGACAAGCATCATCCAACCTGCCGCCAAAGACCAAAGTGAAGTTATCAAAGTAAATTAATTAAAGTAACTAATTATTAATAATATTGACGCCATCTATCCAGTTCTCTGGTCAACGATGAAGATCGAAGTAGAACAATACCTATTAAATGAGGTATTATAGCTGTTCTCGTTCACTCAGCAGTGTAGAGGCGCAGAAACAGGGTCATGACCCCCTTCAAAAACCTTATACCTTCACGTATTTTCCAAATTTTTCACCGTAAAGGTTTTACCCCTTGTATTTTTACAGTTTATTTTTTCACTCGTAATCCCCCCCCCTTACAATGGCTGTTTATACAGGAAAACTATGTATTTTTCATGTCGTTGGTGTTTGTGATTTATGTATTTTTTTCGAGGTCTGGAGGCAATAAAAAACAAATTACTGACAACCAATCAAATTGGGACGTTTAAACAAAGCCTTAGTTCAAAATTGTTCTCAACTTCTCGCACAGCACAGAGCGAATCAACGCCGGATTTAAGCATAGGCAACATACAACAGCTCCTATAAATCCAGCCCTGTTTAATTAATATATACATCAATTAATAACATTTTAGTTTTACTCAAACGAGGCCTTACAATTACAAACTAATCATCTTCAGGTCAGGGCCGGATTTAGGCTGTGGGCTCCTAGGCTCAACCAGTGGTTTGGGCCCTTGTTGCCGTCCAGGTCCAAGTTTATGACCTTTTTTCTTGTATCAGACTTTTGCGTGTAGTTCTGTGTGGTGCGGGGCCCTACGCGCGCCTATGAAGCCTATACCATAGACTAACAACAGTTTGAACCGTGACTATGCCCCAGCACGTCACACTCATTTGTTTTGTTATATGTAATATGTGTAAGCTGTTGTTTTATGTGTCCTACCTCTCTGGAAGCACTGTGATCCCATTAGCTGTGCCCTGAAATGCCAGATTTTTATAGGTGCTGCTGTCTGTCTTTGAAATGGTAGGCTAACATAGAACTCATGTTCAATAATTTTCAATTAATTTTAATATCCTTTTTCATCCTGCCGACCACTTCTAATATGTACTTCTAAACGTGGCGAAGCACCGCTACGGGGTCAGAGTGTACACCAGCTAGCACACCACTACTACAAGCCGCACAATCACAGACCACCAGTCGGGATAACCCTCTACCTTGGCCCAGGTTTACCCCTCGAAGCTGTGGTTTCCGGATGCCTGGCCTAGCTGCAACTCCGGGTGGAACTCCACCTCAGTAGGCCTCATCGACTGGGAGAACTTTCAATTTTGTTTTCTGGACCGCAAATTAAAAAAGAAAGAAGAAGAGATTGGGGAGGGCACCGACTCTGAAACTTGTGTTGATGAAAAAAGGGAGGGATCAAGATCTGAAATGTGGTGTGCGGACTGTGATATTGTTGCTTAAATATTTATTTATTTGTCTTCAGGTCTTAAGTTTAGGTGTTATTGTTAGTTGTTTATTTTCTATCGTTATGTAGGTTTAAGTGATATCTTATTTTCTTATGGAAAATAAACATCTTGAATCTTGAGTGTTAATCTTTGAGAGTTTATTTTAAAGTTATCTAAGTTATTACTCCCAGATGGGAAATATATTTTTAATTTTCGATCGCCATATTTCAAGAAAGATAAATTGATATATTAATATTTGTGCACTTAAACCTTTTAGCAAATTTCCACTACAGGGAAGAAGCTATTACCGTAGTCGGCATGGTAAGACCTAGGCCCGGGACCAAGATAACTTTTCGTTTTGAGGTCCCCAGACCCCAATAACACCATTCATCGTTCGAAACTGTATGTATCTATATATATATATATATATATATATGTATGTGTGTGTGTGTGTGTGTGTGTGTGTGTGTGTGTGTGTGTGTGTGTGTGTGTGTGTGTGTGTGTGTGTGTGTGTGTGTGTGTGTGTGTGTGTCCGTGAGCACTCCCCTATAAGTTAAACTAATTTTAGCGAATTTCCCCTATAGGGAAGAATCTGTAGGTCTCATGGTAAGACTTAAGCCCGAGACCATGATAACTTTTCATTTTGAGGTGCCCAGATGCCAAAAACACCATTCGTTCAAATTTGTATGTATTGTTTGTATTTGTTTTATAAATATAAATATTTATATATATATAAATGTGTCCGTAAGCACGATAACTCTCGTAAAAAAGGTCCGATCTTAATTAAATTTGGTACAAATGTGTAAAGTACCATTTATTTGAAAGAGTTCGAAAACGAGATGAATCGCACCATCCGAAGGAGGGTTTTTTGGGGGGTTTTGTACCCCAAAAATGTGTTTTTGGTGTTTTCACATGTGATTTTAATTTAAATCAAACTTTAATTTATACCATTGAATTCAGCTTAAAAAACAAACAATTTGGTATTTTGATCATTGTTCTACGTCAATTGGTTACCGAGATATTGAAAGTGCTAAACACAGTACGTTGTCTAATGTTATTCTCATGGAGAAAAAGAAAAATGGTACATCTCACTTATTTATGAACATAAACTGGTGAAATTTGGTATATGGATTGATCGGGTTATGGTTTATTGTTGTTTGCTCAAAAAAATTTTCACCTATGAGTCCTGTAGCAGCAAACCTAGGTACTTGGTCCCCATGTTATTCTTGTGGAAAATACTTGAAATGTTATATATCGCTTATTTATGAATGTATATGGATGAAACTTGGTATGTGACTTCACTAAGATGAGTTCTATTGATATTTGCATAAAAAAAAATTATTTTGCGTTGCAGCAAACCTGCGTACTCATCTCCAATGTTATTCTTATGGAGAGTAATTAATATTTTAAATATCGCTTGTTTGTGAATATATTTCCTATGAATCCTGTTAAGAGTTTTAATGTGTTATGTTATATATTCATTGGAAATTCGCTGAGTATGCAGGTTTGCTGCGACGGGGGTATTTAAATTTAGGACTAAGTTATTTTAGTCAGCAGATTTTCAAAACTAAATTAAACATTCTGTAGAGTTATTATAGTAAGACCTAAGTCAATAACATTATAAGACATTTTCTATTACCAGTGGGTAACTAATAAAAATTACAACAAAAAGTGGCTGTAAATGGCTTCTTTAATACAAGATTTTTTATATTTCAACTTTCATCCAAAGAATTAACTTTTAACTTCAAAGGCAACTTCATTATGATCAATTTGATGTACAAAGTAAGAGGCATATAGGTAGTTTGACATGTTTATATATATTTTTCAGAATATTAAGTAAAATTCTTCAAAAGTATAAAAGTAAAGCCGCCACCATGGGGAATAACATGTGCCAGTTCTAGGGTTTAGATAATAGTTACTTTAAACTGGTAACTTTCTTGGTCCACCAAAGAACAAGTTATTTACGGCCTACTTAACATATTCAATCCAAGATTTTTTTAAATTTACCATTAACAAGAATATGTTAGTTTAGTTGCGATATCCTAGCTTCCCGACACAATTAAAGACTTTAATTGTAATAGGCAGTGTAATAGGCTTTTCACACTGTGTGCTCCGTGGTTGATAAAATATCGGTACTGGTTTATTTATAGCTACTGTACCGGTAACCATTAAGACTTTTTTTATAAAGTTAGCTTATGTAAATAGATTATAAAAATCGCATGACTTTTAGTGAAGTGATATCTCAGTTGCAGTGATTGTCCTCGCCCTCATTTCAGAGACCTATCCATTTTTGTTTTCTAGAAAGTTGGACCAGCTTAAAACACGGGTTCTGGGTTGTATTACCACTGGGGGTATTTTCAGTTAAATAAATGCCATTGTTGATGAGTGGGATTCGACTCATGGACCAAAGTCACTTGCTCCAGTCAATATACAAGCTGTATCCCAACCCAACAGTACGCAAATCATGTCCTTGATGAAATTTGAGGTAACATTAGCCTCATTAAGACTTGAGACCAAGGTTAATATAAGAACATCAGAGGTTTTCACTGCTGGATTTGTTTAGTTACACTTTCAAATAATTTTTTGGACCGGCTTTTGCGTGTGGTTTATAGCTTAGTTTTTATGTAACATTGTGAGTGGATAACATTTTAAGCTATATGGGACATGCCGAGACCGCAAGCAGAAGTTTAACTGGAGTTTTTGGGGCTAAATTTAAATGGTAAAGCAATTTTGAACATGGGTTGGTTTAAAATCCTGCAATGAATTAAGCAACAATTCACTTGCTAGTAGTTTTTGGATTTATAGGTTGTTTTACCCAACAATACTGAAGAAACAATAACTCAAAAGAGAAAAACTGTTGTAATCATTTTATTTTTGAAAATTGACTGCCAGTATACTACATAATTTGGTAAACCTTAAACTTTATTAAATTTATTTAGTGGGATGGATTAATATAAGATAATGGTCACAAATCTTAGCTCGCTTTATGTACCGTAGTTAATTTGAATATATTACCGGTATCTTTATAAACTTATTGTTTGGCTGGAATTTAAACTTTTAGATAGCGGTAACAAGTAATTTTAAATAATCCTACCAGTACATATTAGGCTATACCTTTTATAAAAAATAATATAGAATAAGCCTAGTTATAAACGAGTTTTTCCAAATCAAAAGCTAAGTCTGGGCTATAGGCCTTAAGAGGGGGCTCCAGTCCTCTGCGTCAACCTGTTTCCCCCGTAAGACCAATGTTAACTTTCAAAGACCGTCCCTCCTCAACGGGTTATCGGAAATTGATTATTTATAGTTCGTTTTAAATATCAAAAATATATCTAGCGATTTCAGTAAGCAGAATTTCGTTATCATAAATAGCTCGTGCATAAAAATGGTAAATATTGCCTAAAATACTAAATTGGACGTTATTACCTATAAGTCATTCTTGTTTATTGTGTGTTGCAGAGTGCAAGCAGGACAAGGAGGACAAAAAGAAGATCAAAATTAAGTTTAAATAAGTGTAATCATAAGCACTAAAATAAAAATTGCAGAATAAACATTACTCTAGGCCTATTTATTTTCCTACTTATGCTTTAGGCCTAGTTCAAGAAAAACAATTTCAAAATTAAGGAGCAAATATGCAACCTATTGTAAAGTATTTAGCTCATGAATGGCAACAAATATTTTAAATACTATATGAAATTTAATTATTATTTCTTGTTTTGGTAAATAGTTAAAATTGGAGTCACTAAATAATAAAATACCCCCGTCGCAGCAAACCTGCATACTCAGCGAATTTCCAATGCATGAATATGTTTCTCACTACCACATAAAGCCACTTACCAGGTTTCATAAAAATACATAAATAAATAAGTGATCTATAGCAGCATTTTATTTATCCTCCATAAGAATAACATTAGGGTTGAGTACGCAGGTTTGCTGCAACAAGGAACACGAAATATGTGTTTTTTATGCAATTATCATTATAACTCAACCAGGTGAAACTACTATATAAGGTGTATTAATTTATGTTCATAATTAAGGGAGATATAAAACTTTACTTATTCTCCATAAGAATAACATTAGGGCTGAATATGCAGGTTTGCTGCTCCTGGGATAATCAACAAAAAATCAATTGTTTGTGCAAAAATCAATATAACAGTACTACATGGAGCCGCACATACCAAGTTTCATCAATATACATTCATAAATAATCGAAATATCAAATTTTATTTATTCTCCATAAGGATAACATTGGACAACCTACTGTGTTTAGCACTTTGAATATCTTTGCAACGGTTGGACGTAGAATCACAATTAAACACCAAAATGATTGTTTTGTAGAGCTGAATTGATTTTTAAAAGCAAATGTGCAAGTTTACATTAAAATGAACTGAGGAAAAGCCAAAAATCTTTTTTCAATAAGATTAACATGGGAAATTTTATGAGCAGGTTTTTTTGGATTTTCTCTGCAACCACTTAACCTAGGTTAATAATTTAAAATACTATATTATTTGTTTTTTAAGCTCCATAAAATGGTCAAAACCAAAATTGAGTGTTTTAAAAATGTTAAGGTGAAAAGTGCAAAAAACTGATTTTTGGACAATTTAAAGCCCCCATAAACCCCCCTTCCCATGGTCCGATCTTTCCTCTTTTCGAACTTAAGTCATGAATGTCACTTTACAAATTTGAGATAAATTTCATCAAAATCGGACGTTTTTTACTCAAGTTATCGTGTTAACGGACACACACACACACACATATATACATACATATTTACATATATGTAAATTTGAACGAATAGTGTTTTTGACATCTGAGGACCTCAAAACAAAAATTTATCATGGTCTCGGGCTTAAGTGTTACCATGAGACCTACGGTAATAGCTTCTTCCCTATAGGGGAAATTCGCTAAAACAAAATACTTTTTTATTCACAGATATTGGCACCATGATACACTGGAATTTTGAATAATTAGGTTTTATAAAAATAAATTTAGTCTCTTTGAGGTCGGCTCAACATGTATGATAATTTTAATTCTGATCTTAAACACAAAATATATTGATATTTAAGACAGAACAAAATTCTCAAAACAACCTATTTAGAGTAACTTGAGAATAAAAACAATTCTGTGCATATCCTGGTAGAAAACAACATTTTATTTTAATAACTTACAACACACTATTAAACTGTTAAATAAAACTGATTGGAACAAAAGTAATTATATTCATAACATACAGTTTTGGTATTATAATATTTTCATATCAAAGGATATATATGTCAAAAATGTTACATCATTTTGATGTCAATATTACATACAATATTTTCTTTTACATCAATTTGACGTCTTTGATCACTTTTACTTTCTCCCCCTATGCATAGTATTGGAGAAAGTATTGTTTTCGTAACAATTTTAGAATTTGAGTTGTAAGTGGAAATATTCGTTTTGATGCTCCCTGAACCCAAAAAAGTGGTTTTTACGTGATGTCTGTCTGTCTGTGTGTGTGTGTGTGTGTGTGTGTGTGTGTGTGTGTGTGTGTGTGTGTATGTGTGTGTGTGTGTGTGTGTGTGTGTGTGTGTGTGTGTGTGTGTGTGTGTGTGTGTGTGTGTGTGTGTGTGTGTGTGTGTGTGTGTGTGTGTGTGTGTGTGTGTGTGTATGTGTACAGAGCTAGAGTCCTAACCATATATGGACCGATTTTTATGAAATTTGATATGTAGGTACTAATCCTCAATATCTCCAGGTGTTTTTTCATTTTTTGAATTTTGGATTTTTAAGGGTAATTATCCCCCAAAAATCGCCAAAAAACATGTAAAATCCAAATTTCTCAAAAACGGCTCTAACTATTTTGATTAAACTTTAGTGATTTGTAGAACTTTAGGTTTCCAACAAAATGACTCCACCCGCATTTCTGGAAAAATTCGGGTTCAGAAATTACAGGACTTAAAAACATCCTAAATTCAGTTTTTTGGATTTTTCATAAAAAATCATAAATGTTAAATAAGATTACTATTCACCATTAAAAAGAGCTCAAAAAACTAAATAAATTAGTGTCTTAAATTACTATCCTACGATTGCTAATTGCAGAGAAAATTGAAATTTAATTTAGCGGTAACGCGCAGTACGATTGTCCAATGTTATTCTTATGGGAATACAAAAATAACTATTTCTCTCTTATTTACTGATCAGTTTCATTAACATTTGATGTGCAGGTCAAGATAGCATTTACCAACAGAGGATGTTCGAAATATGTTGCTGTTTAACCCTGGGGGGCAAGGGGGCATTTCCCCTCTCAAAACCACTGTGTGTAGCAACGGACTCTATAGTGCCTCCCAAAAAGGGATTTGGTTGCATATTTCTGAAAAAAACTATTTTAGACAATTTTCTGTACGTTTATCTATACTTCATATTCTATATTTAGTAAATAACAAATATTTTTGTCATTAAAGTTTGGCTAAAAGAAAGGAAGTATGTTTCAGTTTCCTGACACCGTTTATTTTACGTTAAATTGACATCCTGTGCTATATGGGTATAATTACTTATATCATTGGTTCTCCATTACTAGGGTTACCAATCCCCCCATACTCCATTATAATGTTATAATTAAGGCTTATGTTATAATAACGGTATTTATATTCTAAAATCATAAATGCATATCTATACTACAATAACGGACAATTACCTTGCCAGTTGAGGGCGTGGTTTGCCGGGCTATCAACCAAGATCAGCCAATATAGTAGAGGTGTGCTGCATTGCAAAAACTCCACAACAGCAAATCGGAATAAAATTCGAGTTATATTTTTCTATTACTAAATGGCAACAGTGACCATGCTATTGGCTTCAGCCAAACTGTCAATTGTCCGCTATTATAGCTGCTTCCTGAGTGAGGTTATGCGGTTATGTTTGAGAAGTTCGGCATTCGGCAGATAGTTTGATTATTCGCAAGATTACGATAATTAGTTGCATTGCCTAAAAATGTACTGTTAATGAAATTGAGCACTCAAATATTTATTGTGATTTGAAAAAAAAGATCAAAGAACACGATTTTCAATTTAAAACATCTAATTACCCTACTTTTGTACTTATCTTGGTGGGAGAAGGGGTCTTATTTTTGCGATTTATTAATCCACCAATAAACGGGCACGGGTTCCCTCTTTTCAACCCAGAGAATATGGTAACCCTATCGATTGCAATGGTTATAATCACGAAGCAAATACTAGACATTTGTCATAGTAATTTCATGACGATGCACGTAATCAATACCACCTAGACCAATACGATTCTAAAAGTTTCTACTTAACTTTCTCTTTGATACAGAATTGACTGACATCGAAGAAGAAGAAGAAGTATTTCTTCTGTCTGACTGAGTCAGACCTGGCCTATCCTAAACTATTCATTAGAACCACCTAAAGGTAAATTAATCATCACTTTTTATTGTTTAGTGCTTGTTACTTTATTATTTCATCGGTTTACGTTTTTTTTTACTTCAGTCATATAACTCTGTTCTTTTCAAAAGGATATAGCGTGAAAAGTTGTGATTTACGTAAGTCATAAGTGTATCTTCCGAGATATTTTGTTTGTTATGTTCCTGTTATGACTTCTGTATCAACCATAAATTAGTTATTCTTGTTGCTATATGTCTTCGTATTATTCTTATTCTTATTTGTATTATTGTTATTCCTCCAGATTCCTTTGACTAGTTTTTGAACTCATTCAATTATTTATCCTTGAGAAAGTAGTGGTCTCTTCCTCTTTTGTTAGATTAGTGTTGTTCTTAGACTATTTGTTGTTAGAAAAATTTATGGTATGCTTAAAATGTAGGTGTAATACTGACAGTTTAGCTAGGTCTATGTGACACAATGTGGGACGAGCTAAGTAGTTTATTTCCTTAACTTGAATAGGAAAATGTATTCAAGGCTAACTTAAGCAAGCCATAACAAATGTTATTAGGGGATTAGGCTTCCACATTCGCAAGACAGGGCTATCCCAAGACCTCAGATTTAATAGACAATGAAAACTTAATGAGTTTTTACACCACTAGACCTATATTTAGGTCATGCACAAAGTTCACACACAGCTTAACAGTTGTAACTTATAGGCCCAGAACCTCTTTTTTGTGAATAAATTTGGATAAAAATATGATACAGGGTAGTGGAAGTCCATTTCAGTAGACTCAGATTATTTCTAGTACTGTAACATACATTTATTTGTAAAACTAAGTTAATTATCAATAGGTAACATCTAGGCCATTAATTGTTAACTTACTCATTTTATACCTAGGTAGGGGGAACTGGGCGCACCTAAGCTAAAGCCATTCTTACTCAGAGATGTTTACAGTTAAACTTCAAACAAAGACAACTCCTCCCTGTTTATTCTAGTTTCTTAGGGGAAAATTCCAATTTATGTTAAAGTAGGTGTGCAAAAGCGCCCAGTTCCCCAACTGTTGGGTAACTGTGCACATTGGGTAGGGTAACTGTGCACCGAATAAGTAAGTTTGGGTGAACAATAACAATATGTTACTATCAAAGTTAATGTAATATACAATAAATATGGATAAGAATTATACATTTTGTAATGAAAACAACTTTTAAAGCTAAAAAGTTTTCTTACAATTATAAGTACCGTACTGGTAATGAACTTGTAAAATCAAAAAAATTCAAAACTTAAATTTATAAAAATCACAAACTTAAGCTAATTCTTTGGGGAGTCTCATCCTGTGCACTCGGCGTGGCTACAAGAAGAACAAAATACACATTCATAGGTACCACAATTCTGCAATCCTTTTCTCTTGTTTTCCGCAGATTGAACAAAGGTCAGATGACGTCTTATCAGCTACATTTGGGTTCAAAATATCATTTATGTCAGTCCCTTTTTCGCCTTCCTTACATAAGTTCTTGGCATCTGGAATGAAGAATAGGAGAGAAAAGTTAAAAACAAATCCTTATCCTTGCATTATGTGAGGGGGAAGCATGCGCACAGCCGCGCCCAGTTACACAAAAGTGTCACAAGGTATATTATTGGACATATCTAAAAAGATATCGCCTGTCACTTAAGTTCGTACCATATATAAATTCTCTAAGACTCGCAGATAACGAAAATTAATAACTTAATCTAACAAATGAAAAGGTCAAGGCAAATCTTATTATTTTGTGAGCAGCAAAAATAAGAAGATAACTCAATCTAACAAATGTTCTACTCTAAACTTACTGACCTTGACCATTACAATGGTATTACCACACGTAGGGATATTAGTTCTCACTCCTTCTGCTAGGTTCCAGCACCAACTGGAAAGCTTTTATGACTGCTCTAAATATGGAATATAATGGTGCACCCACTTACCCCTTGCGCTCAGTTCCCCCACTCTCCCCTGTTGGTATTCCAATTTTTTAAAATATATTTTACCCTAAAATTTTACCTTATAGAAATTGTTAGCCTACGATGCTAGTTCAAATGCTCAGAAGTAGTTGGGTATAGACTTTGATATTCGGAAGCCCTATACTAAAAACTGTTTCATTCAATAGTTCAAAAGTCATTAGCAACTCTTAATATTGAATCCAGGGATTCAGCTGGGAAAAAAATTCTTTGAGCAAAAATGCTAAAAGCTCTTAGAGACTTGTAGCAAAAATATTTTCCTTTTCGCATTTTTACTCGCATGACATTATACTATTTTTTGGTCTTAAGTTGTTTTTTGCTTGTATTTGTTTTTAAGGTTTAAAATTTAAATACCGTAATGTATATAATTCAGCAGAGTCTACTTTTCTTGGTAACTTATCCATTTTAACCATTAAAGTCTGAAATGGAAATATACTAAACATTCTAATAGAATAGGCCTAATATGGTACCAGAACAACGAAAACTCACACACCCCAAACATTACACTCTGAAACATAACCTCAAAGCATATCGCGAT
The DNA here is from genome assembly GCA_963675035.1 of Allygus modestus. NCBI lineage: Eukaryota > Metazoa > Arthropoda > Insecta > Hemiptera > Cicadellidae > Allygus > Allygus modestus. The sequence goes on along the minus strand of OY776112.1, from coordinate 175,086,018 downwards.
CACATTTGCGCATTACCGATTTCGAGTTGTCTGTTTTCGCTAGGGTACCTCTACACTTTCGCCCGATCGTTGCGATTTCGAGCGACTCGTGCTCGTGTAACCGTCCACATTCTGCAGCGAGTTGAGACCACGAGCGGCACTAAGTATGGAGGACCTGCCGCTCGTCTCCTTTGACTCGGTCACAACAACCGACAAGAATCGGTATGATTGCGACGCGAGCGCAGTCATCCCTTCGGAGGCGAATTAGCCCTCAACATTCTCACACTCGCCAATTCGCTCGGCTACTACAGAGTGCGCGCCAAACCGAGTCACAGCGGAGAGCGCATGACGTCTGCTAGGGGGTTAGCTACTGTAATTACAACTGTCATTTTAGTAACTTGCCCGTTCCGTTTACACGGTACGCAGTTGAAATCGACAGCAACTGTTCACGTAACGTAGGCTCGTCTCCTCTACCACTCACTCAGAGGCGATCGGTAAAATGACGTAGTGCAACCAACGCAACGTTAAGCCTCTCCAACATCCCAACTACTCTTCTAATATTTTTGGTTGTGGATCATGATCACGGACTTTTAATACAATTTGTATGGTTAAAACCAGATTTTCTGCAATAACATTTAAATATTTATTATACTTTTCTTTGTAGCAAAAAAGCGACAGCCTGCCCAAATATTGTCGCATTTTCGTGGTGCATATCGCATTTTGCGACAAATGCGACCGCAGCTTAAACCCTGATTGAATCTTTCACTAGATATGTACCTGCTTCAACAATCTATGTACCGGTATACGCTATAGCAAAATAAATTTAATCAGCTTGGATAAGCAATTAAAAGCCTATAGTATTAAATGTAAACGTTTTCATTCAAGATCCGGTAGGCCTAGGCTTGTGTTATGATTACGGTATTTAGATTCTAAAATCATAATTAATTTTACACCTTTAACCACAAAATTGTGCTAGAAGATTAAACACAAATTAATTGGCTAGAAAATGTAGTTTTAGTTTGGGGCCTATGGTAGCATTGGGCTTGCATATACTCCTCATCTGCTGTAACGTTACAGCGAGCGATTGGTTGCAGCACACAATGCAACAGGAACAATGACTTTGCGCATTCATAGTGGTCACGTAAAAAGGCACAAAATATTTTGTGCAGAATCATTTTTTTCTTGAATGATTCTCTATTCATTTCACTTATTTATTATAGGCCTTACTTGATGGATAACTTCTAAGATATTAATCTAAATTTTTTCAAAGAAGAAGCATTGGAGAAGAATGTGTTTTTTGGAGAAGACACGTTGTTGAAATATGTAAAAACACCTGCGTTATATATTAATTGCAACAAGTTGTACAGCATTTTCTATTAAAACCTGCTAAGAGAAACAGTGTTATTGATAGGATTATTTAAGTTTACCACTATGAGTTAAATACATTACTTTTTTGTGACAAGCATTTTTTCCTTAACCCTCCGTCGGTGACACAACGGAGTTTTCGTCCGGGCGCTTTTATTTTTGTAAATAAATATGCGTTTTTGCCGGTCGGCAGTCGCAGGAATCACCGTACCTCACGCGCCTCTTTCTAGGAACCGGCTCGACCTCATTTCGCTCTCCCAACCCCCACTCTCTACCCCTTCTATTCAGTTGAAGCCCGAGAGTCGCGTAGCACGGACGCCGCCACCGTGTGTCACCGATCGCGCTACTACGGTTACGTTGTTTAGTTCCGTGTGTCACCGATGGTGTTATTATTTTTGTTATATTTTCCGTCCTTTTTAATTTTATTTGTCACATATAATTATTGAACTATGGATGACGAAGAGAGAATAAACAGGCTGATGTCAAGTGTTGAACGAGAGGAGCGTGAATTAGGAGAAAGGCCAACTGGTTCTTTTGTTAGAAACATTTTCCATGATGAACTCGATGAAGATAGTGTGTATAGTGATGCAAGTGATTCGGACGATGATGGGTTTGGTGTACTCGAAGAATTTGAAGAACACATATCAGAAGGAGAAGATGAACAACCAGAAGCACGAGATATTGCTCGACATAACGTTTTCGATGACATTGATGATTTAGAAGAAATTCCACTTTTTCTCCGAGTAAACAGTCAGATTGTTAGTCGAAGAGATGGAAGGAATGCATATATATAAGCAAACATAAACAGATGCTTTGGGACTTGCAACCCCCTCCCCGTCAAGCTAGAACCGGGGCAAGAAATGTGTTACGAATGAGGGTAAGCCATGTAAACAATCCAGTAAAAGACAGTAAAACGTCTATTGATGTTTGGAAACTTTTTTTACTGATGATATGATTCTTGACATTGTTCAATACACTAATATATGGATTGAGAAGAAGAAAAGTGATTATTCAAGGGAAGATCATTGCAAACCAACAACTCCAGCAAAAATTAAAGCAGTGATAGGAATTTTGTATATGCTTGGAGTTATGCGACTGTCCCACAGAATTTTAGAGGATGTTTGGTCTCGAGATGGATGTGGTGTTGAATTCTTCTCATTGGTCATGCCCCTGTATCGATTTTAGTTTTTACTGAGGGCACTGCGATTTGACGATATGCACTCAAGGCAAGAAAGGAAAATGTTAGACAGACTGGCTCCAATACGAGACATGTTTGAGCGGTTTGTTGATAACTGTCAGAATAACTATACAGTTAGCGAGTTTGTTACAGTCGATGAGATGCTTGAGAAATTTCGTGGACGCTGTCTCTTCAGACAATTTATCAAATCCAAGCCTGGTCGATATGGGATTAAAATTTGTTCAGTGTGCTGCGCCAGGTCATTCTACACTTGCAATTTGGAAATTTACTGTGGGAGTCAACCAGACGGGCCATACAAGTTGGATAATTCAGGCAAGAGTGTCGTTGAGAGAATTGTTGATCCGATTTCAGGATCTGGACGAAATGTCACTGTGGACAATTGGTTTTGTTCAGTTCCATTGTGCGCTAGCCTTCTACAAAACCACAGACTTACACTAGTTGGGACACTGAGAAGGAACAAAAGAGAGATTCCACCTCCTTTTGTGGACAAAAAACTATTGCCTGTGGGTGGCTCAGTTTTTGGTTTCAACAGTGACTGCACATTAGTGTCATTTCAACCAAAGAAGAACAAACAAGTTCTTTTGCTCTCTTCAATGCATAAAAGTGATGACATAGACACTGATGCCAACTCTAAAACCTTCGGTAAGCCAGAAATTGTGCTTTTTTACAATTCCACAAAAGGAGGCGTCGACACAGTGGACCAACTGAAAGAACATTACACTGTTTCAAGAACCTCTAACAGATGGACCATGACAATTTTCTATGGACTTCTCAACATCGCAGGTGTTAACAGTTTCGTTATTCTGCGAAAGAATAACAGCGAAGACAACATGAAAAGAAGAATTTTTTTGAAGTCTTTAGCACAGGACCTATGTAAGGAACAGATGTTGTCACGATTGCCCATAAAAGCTACACCGTCTTGGGCTAAAAAAAGGTTGCGGGAACTCCTTGAACTTCCAGAGCAACAACGACCTCCTCCAGCTGAAGACGTTACTTCGGGAAGATGTTACGCATGTGACTGGCGTAATAACCGTGCTTCCAAAACAAGGTGTGCGACGTGCAAGTTCTTCATTTGTAGGGAGCACAGTGGACCTGCTGTTTGTGTGAAGTGTGCAAATAAGGATGATAACATGGAGATAAGTGACGACGATGATGTCTAAACACTCTGTACCCACTAATTGTACCAATTACTATATTTGAATAGAAAAATGTGGACAAGTGACAAGTAAGACAGTTTACATACCTATAGAGTTTCATAAATATGTCAAGTAAGTTTTTTATTGCTCAATATTGATTATACAGGGTTTTCATCCAACATTTTACAATATAGGTATGTATAAAACTACACTGTATGTCTATTATTTCAATACCCGGAAAAAACTCTGTGAGTCACCATTCGTGTTTTAAAAGCAAAGTCACCGACAAAGGTAGTTTTTTATTGCTTAATATTGATTATACAGGGTTTTCATACAACCTTTTTACAATATATGTGTAAAACTACACTTCTCATCTATTATTTCAGTACCCGGAAAAAAACTCCGTGAGTCACCATTCGTGTTTTAAAAGCAAAGTCACCGACAAAGGGTTAACTAGGCCTATTACGTTTTCAGCAACAGTGACGTTTCTTATATTAAAATATTTAATTTTAGAATAACCGTGCTGCTCTAGGCAATAACTTCAAAAGCATAATACAATATTAGGTATGTCATTTTACCAGTGGTTTTAAAAAAGTCAGGCCCCCTACATAAAATTGAATATGGTCTACTCTTAATTCATTATTGTGTATTTATGTTTTTATTTTGTAGCGCCTACCTTGTCTCACAGTATTCAATAAATACTTTAACACCCAGAGTATTTACTACCACAAGACCCAATGAAAAAATGAAACTAAGATAATAGAGGCCTAATAAGTATATCGGATTATGAACTTTTGTATAAGTAAATACTTAATTTATTTAAGAAGCACGTTTATTTTCTGGTACCTTCTATGTATAAATTTATTCTTCCGAGATAAAATGTTGTGATGCATGGAGCAAGCACGAGCTAATCATAAAGTTCTGCGGAAGTACTAAAATGTTGTGATGCATGGAGCAAGCACGAGCTAATCATAAAGTTCTGCGGAAGTACTGTCTAGTTCTTTAGTTTAGCTATTCATAATACAAAGCTCAGCTTGAAATAGTACAGAGGTCCACATCGCACAATATTCATGTAAAAATAAATAATTTCATTATGTCAAAATTAAAGGTTTAGATTTAATTTTCTCGTCTTTTAAAACTTGAGAACAGGATATCTTACATCTAGCTACAGTCTTCCAGTTTTTAACAGGATACCGCAAGACCCTTGGTCTTAGGGCCTTTAACTTACTTCGTTTAAGTACTTAGTAAATTACTTAGGTAAGCGTTAAGCGTAATGTTTACCTGCTGGGATAGTACCCGGTTTCGATGCTAGTGTTTGCTAATATACCTTTTAATTTTCTTCCTTTAAGTCTGTTACCTTTAATTTTGTTCCCATTTATTTTATGAAATATATTATGAAATCAGCAGAGCATATTTAAAAATCACTGGGAGGAGGAAAACAGTGTTAAGGAAACTTCCCATGTAAGATAACCTTCTCAAGGGAACAAAATTGAGCGGTGAATTTCCCCAACTGGCTAGTAAATCATTTACCTTGTCGTCAAACTTTGGGTAATTTTCATTAAAACGTTGTTACAAAATAACATAGATTTCATATCAATAATTTGAGTTGTTTTAGAGGTTTTACTTCAAGAAAATATTTATGGTACAATACATTCCTGTTAGGGTACTAATTTTTTTAAATCTAGACTAGGTAACCAAACTTGTTCATTAGGACTTGGTTAGGAAAGGTTAGGTTTCAAGATTTAGTCTATTCCTTATTTTAAAGGCCTTCATCCCAATAGAGTTTCAATATATGATATACTGTGACACAGATACGTTTGGTTTGTGTTAGTGTGAGATACATGAGTCTGCGTAGGAGCTGTGTTGTGATTAATTTATAAAATTGTTGGTACCGGTACCCGAGATGTATTCAGAAAGGTGTCCTATCACACTCATGGAAAGATATGTGGGCGTCATAAAATGATTACTGTACTTGTTTTTATCACAGTGTCCTAAAATTAAATTAAACACTGGTTGGCAGTAAGGTTATTGTATACAACAACAAATTATCATAGAGTTGTCTTACGAATATTTGTACATACAGTAGACACTCAGAAATCCTGGCACATGATCTTGAATTTTTTAAATTTGTTTGTTGCAAATAAAACAAAATACCCCCGTCGCAGCAAACCTGCATACTCAGCGAATTTCCAACGAATATATAACACAACACATTAATACCCCCGTCGCAGCAAACCTGCGTACTCAGCGAATTTCAAATGTCTTAATATCACATAAAGCCGCATACCAAGTTTCATAAAAGTATATTCAAAAATAAGCGATAAATACAATTTAAATTATTCTCTATAAGAATAACATTGGGGATGAATGCGCAGGTTTGCTGCAACAAGGAACACAAAATAATGGGTTTTTATGAAAATATCAATAGAACTCATCTAAGTAAAGTCACATACCAAGTTTCATTCATATACATTTATAAATAAGCTATATATAGGGAATCCAATCCCGGACAATATTTTAAATCCCGGGATTACAGGATTGTAAAAAACAATCCCGGGACCAATCCCGGGATTGGCCGTAATTTACAAAAAGCCTGGAAAAATATGCGATTAACTGTACTTGTGTATATGTTGACGGTAATTACAGTAAATTAATACTATTTCGTTTATTAAAAATACAAAACAATTATTTAAATAGCACAAATGATCAATGGTGAAAGATAAAAATCTGTATTACACTATTAGTACTATTACGTTTGGTCTCATATTAACCCTTTGGGGAGTATGGACGTTCCTGAATGTCCATTGTGTACTGTATTAAAGGAGTAACCCTTTTATACCAAAATGTAACCTTCAGGAGTAAGAAAAAAAAACATCAAAATTACATTAAATCTGTTTGTATTTACTAAAAATACAATAAAATAGTTATATAAGTGATAAAAACCATTTCATTATGTTCCATTTTTTATGTAAAGTT